>OX638396.1:26967500-27705894 GCA_951813805.1 Limnephilus auricula | reverse complement strand
CGTCTGAGAAACAAATGTAAGAAAACCCGTACAATTTAATAAAATCCTTGTATATCAGCCCTTTCCCCCATTTGCTACGTTTTTAAACTGTAGGCTAAGAATAATTTGTACCGGCTGAAATGGGCTAAAACCGGTTACGGTCAGAAATAAATTAAAGTGAAAAAAAAAATTATATATGTTTTAATATATTATTAAAATGGAATTCCACCACGAACCAACCGTCAGTTTAAAAAATATAATTATTAGTAAGTTGTCAGTTATTAAAAGCGCCCATGGTATTTGAGTTCAAGGATTGACAACAGTTACTTTAATTCTAAATGCTGATATTATAAGAAAATCAATATTTATTTATTTATTTTATTTTATTTTATTTATTTATTTATTTATTTATTTATAGATAGATACAAAATAAAGTACAAGTTACACATTAGGAAGCTTTGCCTGTCCAACTAGGAAAGTTTCCCGTTCCAGGACAGACAAATTGACAGGTTTAGTTCATATTATTCCTTAAGTACATAATTGCAAACAAAAATAAAAACAAAGATAAAAACAAGAAAATTCATTTTTCTTTGAAATTGAGTTGGTTTATAAAGAAATATATAAAAAAAACATAATATATTTGAATATATTTAACAATTTTTGTTTTAAAGGCTTGATAGTTTATTTTCAATCTCAAACATAGTAAAATTTCTTCGTTCTTCGCTTGAATACCCCGAGCCGCGAGCATCGCCGGAGCATTTAAAATAATTATAAGGGATCATAATCGAAGCAACGAGGTTTGAAAATTTTCAAGATTTAATATGATCGTAATTGCTCTGCGGCCGTCTCACTGTACCCGTAATATCGGTACAGTCCACCGCGGGCTTTCTGCTCCGGCTGTACACACTCCCAGAGTCACCGGGACACAAAACAATAAGGTTCTGCCAGAGACATGGGGAGGCCGTCAGGAGTACAGTTCACCTGGATGTTTCGGTTTTAGCAAATTTTCATAATTGTAAGAATTTTTTTTTTCTTCAAACATCTTATTTAATTAAATTAAACAGGTAACTTTGTATCAACCACTATTATATAATCACAATTACCTACATGTTTCGAAACCGACTAATATAATGTAATTTTTTCATATTCTAAAATAATTTTTATATTTAATTTTAAATAATTGTTTTTTACGATATTTTTTAATTAATTAATCACCTCTCTCTATAATATTTTTGTCCATAGTTCTTTTTAGTCTATACTTGTTTGTTTCTTTTGTTATTTAATGTCATCACTACCCTGACGAAGAAACCATCGGTTTCGAAACATGTAGGTAGGTAATTGTGATTATATAATAGTTGTCGATACAAAGTTATTTGTTTAATTTAATTCAATTTCTTGTTTAATAATCGAAATTCAAATGGTGTTTTGTGAAATACTAACTTTAAAAATAAATAAAAAACCTTGACGAAAGAATTGCACCCGTCCTTTATGATTTACATTATTATATTTCAAAGTTTAATTATTTGAATAGCGGTGTTCTAGAAATTCGCAAACGCAAGATGTCACCTTTCCTTTCTAGATGTTTTACACCGTTCTTCCTCGTAGCTACTTACAAGCGACGCTACCGCTACCTGTCACACTATTTCGCTAATGTAGCGCCTAGCGGCGTTTTCAGACACTAATAAATAGTATGGAAAACACGGATGAGCAGCGATCGCGTCGCTTGAACGTAGCTCCATGGAAGAACGGCGTTACTGCTTCAGACAGAGTGTAAAAGAAGTGGCACGTAAGTAAGCAACTGCAATGTATTCCTAAATCTAGAAGTTTATAAACTAGTCCCAGCGAGAGCTCGTACGGACGTCATCGATGGTCGTTCTCTTCCTTCTCGTGCGTCTTGTTTGAAAACAAAAAATTCAAATGATTATAGAACGCTGACGTCACGTACTCTCTCGCTTGGATTATTATATGATGATTGAAAGCAAAACACAAATAAATAACAGTTCCCTTCACACTCCCGCCTATACATTGACATCTTTAAGTCTATTTTTGTAATTAGTTTATTAACTAAACCCCTGATGAAGTAAGAAGCATTGCTTACGTAGCATGTTGTTTTTTAAACAATAAAAGTGGTTAAAACCAGTGGCGGTGCGTGGTCTTTTTAACGGGGGGTTCAGAAATTCAAAAGAAGACATATCTAATCAAAATTTACTTATTGTTGTCACACAACTTAAATAAAGTTACTGGGAGGGGTACCTAGTACCTACATACTATTGTTTTTAAATAACGTGACACTCTGCGACACAATAATTAGATAACCAGAAAAGTTTTAGAGGAATTAAATTGTTTAATGGTTTTTACAGCACTCAATGTACGTTGCTCATTATTATTGTTTTTTTCAATAAGAAAAATAACTTAGAATGTAGAAAAATATAATTGATATTTTAAAACATAAAAAACACAAATAAAGGCAGCACGAAATAAAATTAGCTTTTTTCACTTATACAAAAAATCCATGCAAAGGTCAACCGTCAAACTCGGGCCGCGAGCGCCGCACCGAGCTGGGTTAATATTACTTGGTTTTGTTCGTTTCACCGTCACAGGGATTTGTACCGGCTATGATTTTTTTGTATGGACGATTATGTGCGGATTGAATCGCGCACAAAATGGGAATAGGTATCGTATTTTTAGGTGGTGCGAGTTTTAAAGGCGGAATTTTAATGTCGAGCTATCTATAATGTTCTTATATTATTATACAACAAGTTTGTTTTATTTTCTCATCTTTTTAATGGGGGTTCACCGCACAAACCCACTTTAGAGAAAACCGCCACTGGTTAAAACTAAGTATTTTATTAATTTTGAATTAAAACGGCACTACAAAGTAAGTTGTTTGTGTTTGAAGAAATATAATTTATTTTACTTTTCGAACCGATATACAATAAAATAATACATTTTCCACAATGAGAGAAATACATTATTTACACAACAATAGTTAGATGCAATAAAAAAAGTAATGTTAATAAATTAGGCAGAATCTGTAATCCTTTTTCTGACAATTGAAATCAATCAAAATGTGAAAATATGTAAAATCTGAAATAATGACGAAAAAATACATACATTATACGTATCTCACACTCACAGCATTTGAGTGATAAAACTTTTTACATATAATGAAGAATGGAGTCAACCGCCAAAAGCAGTGGCGTAAGAGGTTCTAGGTAACTGATGATAATTGAGTGAATAAAATTCGTTCGAAATGAGAAAAATGCGGTCTCATTGACTTATGAGTCCTTATGACATATCCTGGAGGAGATAATGCTCCCCGCGGCGGTTCCACATGTCCTCTAACGCCCGAACATTACCGAATTAATGGAACATTACTCGAATTCCGTCTCCCGGCTGATGGGCTCAATTATCATAAAAATACTTGGCTCGGTTATTTATTACCTATGAAAATGTATTAAGTGTCGATAATTTGGGTGTACGTGATCCCACAATGTGGAATGGTGCCGGCCGATTTCCATCTCGCGAGATTTGAGGATTGGATAAATCATACGGATCGTTTTCGAGGCGCACGCTTAGGTAGGTACCTACCGACCCAAGGAATAAAATTAAATGTTGCCAGTAGTTGTTTAAATTATAATCAGAATACAATATTTTAGTTTGTTTGAACGAATCACCGGAAAAATTCTTCGCAATTTCATATTATGAAAGCATGGAACGATTTCAATATTTTATTTTAATTTATTTAAATTAATGAAGATAATATTAGCGAAAGTCAATCGAAAATCTGAAACAGAAAAATCAGAAAAAGATACGGATACATCTGGGACTCGAACCCAGGTCCTCCGGCAATCCGGGCCGACGCGCTAACCAACTGCGCCAACGTATCCCTATCCGATTCGGTCTGGGTTCGAGTTCGAGTCCCAGATGTATCCGTATCTTTTTCTGATTTTTCTGTTTCAGATTTTCGATTGACTTTCGCTAATATTATCTTCATTAATTAAAATATTATAATTTGAGGTTTAACTCTTTAAGTTAAAAAGTTAAAAATAAAAATAAAAATATTTTAATTTAAATGAAATGCTAGTAATTTGAAATATATGTCTAATTAGCTTCAGCCCGCGACTTCGACTGCGCAGGATTAGTACTTCAATTAGCCTATTTTCTTTTCGTAGGTCCCATGTATGTATATGTATATACCAAAATTCTTAACCTATTTATTTCAAATATCTATAATTCTTGATTCGATTCAAGGGTGAGTACATCAAATAAACTCACTAATTTAAATATTTTCTATAACAGAATTTTGGTTTTACAATCATTGTTTTTCAAAATTTCATTCTCAAATTTTGACATTTTCTATAAAACAATAATTATTTTTTGTAATACATGGAAAATAGCAAGCTTTGGGTATAAATTATAGCCTATATGTTATTCTGATGTATTAACTATATTATTGTAAAGTTTCATTGAAGTCCATTCAGTGGTTTTTGCGTGAAAGAGTAACAAACATACATAAATCCATACAAATTTTCGCGTTTATAATATTAGTAAGATTTATTTTTAAAAAAACCTGTTCTATATTCGGGAAAAGTTTTGAGGCTGAATGTAGCGAACACGTAGAGGAGAATGGGAAAGAAGAAAGTTGAAAATATTCTGATCAGGTTATTGAACAAGGAAAAAACCATTTCAATCAACATTAATTCGATGGTTTTGATAATTCGACTAGGTGATTTTCAGAGAATTTAATTCGAGTGTTATGAAATCAGGTGTAAAAGTTTAATAACTAAATTATTTTATTTAACCTCTAAAAGAGAAAAAAATGTTTTCGTGACAGTTGTTCCCCCAACAGTTGCCCACAGTATATAATGCAGTTGGTTTAGGGAAAACACGATAAACCTACTTACACAAAATATAACTAAGTGTCCCGAAGGGAGGAAGGAAGGTGTGCAGGGAGGATATATTGCCTAACAATAAGAGTACGAAACATATTTTAATTCAAATGCATAAAGGAAAACACTCCTTTTCTACATACTGTATATACTTACCCGCTTCTCTCTCTCTGGTTTCAATCCTGGGATTGGTTTGCAGCAATATCCTTTATTTTTCTCTTCCATTCATCCCTGTCTTGTGCGGCTCTTTTGAAGTCTGCATTTGATGAGCAGCGCATGTCCACCAGCAGGTCCTCCAGGTACTCTCGGCGTGGACGTCCCCTAGAGTTTGTCCCCTCGGTCATACTCTTTATTATGGCATGCAAGAGGCTTTCTTGTCGTATTATATGGCCGATCCATCTTGCACGCCTTTCGGACAAAGTCCTAAGCAGGTGCCTTCGTCCTTCGATTCTTTGGAGAACCTCATCATTTGTAATGTGGTCTCTCCAGGAAATTCCTAATAGTCTTCTACAGGACCACATCTCAAAAGCCTGTAGTCTCCGTTTATCTCTTTCGGATAGGCACCATGTTTCGCAGCCGTACATCAAGATACTCCATACATATTCTAGAGTATTCTCAGTTTTAGGTCTATATTAGATATTTTATTCTATTATTTTCACTTATAAGTACAAAAAATCGGTACTGTAAATAAATTCGTTTGATATCCATATCAATTTATTATGTTTTTGAAATCGGTTTTAGGTTTAAAATTGGTAAATATAGCACAAATTTTATAATAATAATTATTTCGGGGATCTATTGTCGGATCACCACCTTATCCCCCTGCTTTAAAGAAACACCTTATCCCCCTGCTAAAGAGATTGTCACCGGCTGATGTTGTTTTCGAGGTGTTTATACTTATCTGTTTATTATTCAATTCACCTATTACTTTCTCGGTCTGAATAACATTTTCTTACTCTTCATTTTACAAACTTTACTCCATCTTCTACATTATCTGACCAGATTCTTTTTCAGCAATACGGAATTCCTACATTACCATTTCACTAAACTCACTACACTAGACCGCAATAAGACGTTCACAGGCTATGCCAAGTAACTTTTACCACCCAGTAAAAATGTTCGAAGCATTAGTTCTTACGATTTTATCAGTGTGAGATGGGAATGAGAATTTTTTGTCTTAGTTTCATGCTAGTGTTTCATTGCAGCAGCCACACTTTGTGGGTTACTTATTTCGATGATTGAATTTATACGGAATAATTTATTTGCGATTGATTTTTGATGAGGCTATGGAAAGATGCTGTGAATTGATTGTTTTGCTTGAATAAGAAATAATACCAGCGTGAATATAGAAGTAGGATCACTACGTGTTAATATTTATGTTGTGCTCGGAGAGCTAGGAAATGTATGATGATAGTCGTCAAAAATCAGAAAAGAAAGCAATTTAACGAACAGAAAAAAACCAAACAGTATGAAAAACATTTTTTTAGCATAGTACATAAATGTTAAAATGTCTATTAAATGATTATTTTTTTTGACTGAGGATTGAACCTTCCTACCCAGAAACTTGAGGTAACCATGCTACCAACTGAGCCAATTTATAGTTGGATAAGACTGGTGTTATTTCGAATATAAACTGGTAATGTCGTCGAATTTCATATACCTACATCTTCTTCTTCTTCTTCCTTGCTCCCAACTCATTGCCTAGGTAGGCTGGTATTAATTAATTTCATATACCCACATGCGTATAAAAAAAAACTTTTACTATTAACTAGATATACAACATCTATTTTTATTATGTAGTCAAACTGTATCCGCCATGGTCCTAGGTAGGGATGCAAGGTTTTTAAAAATATCGGTATATCGATATCGATATATACCGAATTAGGTCTTTGTATATCGAATTAAGTCAATATTCATAAATCAATATATCGGTCTAGTAGGCCGATATATCGATATTTCTCCTTTTTTTAAAGCTTATAGAAATCCAATGTAGTTATAGTTATATCAAACGTTTATCGATTTATATTTTTATATGTAGATATATATTTTTTTTATACTTACCTATATGAATAAACAAAAACTTTTGGATAGGTTTATAATATTTTTGTTTCATAATTTATTTAAAAAAAATTAATTCCAGTATTTTGTACCAGCTATCGAACTTAAAAATAGTAATAATAGTACAAATCAGAGTAGAGAACAGAATCCATATTTTTAGGGGTCGATATATCGATATTTATAGGTTTTACGATATATGTTGCATTCCTAGTCTTACACGGAGAAAAATGTTATTCGAAAAAACGATCATGTTAGTAAAAACGGGACTGAAGTTCAAATTAACAGGTTTTCAATGTTTATTGGCGGGAACATGTAAGAATAATTTGTTGGTATACGTAATTTCGTACATATACCAACAAATTATTCTTATATTTTCCCGCCAATAAACATTGAAATACTGTTAATTTGTTCATAAGAACTTCAGTCCCGTTTTTAATATTAAAATGATCGTTTTTTCGAATAACATTTTCCTCCGTGGAGGCATCGAACGGCAAGACCTAGTGCCATCATCATTTCATTGAATTTCAGAGAAATGCGCGTGTGTACGTGTGTGTGTGCGTGAATGCCAAACAAATCTTAATGGAAAATATTATCATAGACAACGAGTCTTTCTGCTGAGTTTCAGTTCGATCGGATGTCGGGAAGTGGGTTAATTTCCATTTCCAAGATTTGCATTCATGATGTGTTTTAAAAGTTATTTCGAAAAATCGGCTCCAAATGCGAATATAGTTCGTCACTTCATTAGTTTTCCGCTTGTACCACTAGTTCCCGTGCATAGTGAATTCTGTGGATTTGAAATTTGTTTTTAAAGCCAACCGGGAATTTAAATCAAATCGTTCCATGTCTAAAGAGTGGAAAGTTCTCAGCTGTTTAAAAATGCAATAAAAATCCAACATAAATCACATGACAATCCTACTACTACTGAACTAGGTATCACTGTAGATACTGCGCCTGCAACCGCGACTATTCGTGTGACATGGCACTAACTGAAAATCGATCCCAACTTCACATTTCCTCTTCCATTTCTAACATTTTAAGCACATTTAAAAAAAACAACATATTAATGTTGATATTCAAACATAAACGTTCACAAATAATGACTCGGATTTTTTTTGAAAGCGTATATTAAAATCACGATGAACCTTACTGAAGAAAGAAAACCAGATAAATTATAGATTCCTCTACATTGACCAGCGGATTGCAATATTTAGAATACAGGCGTCAGTTAGGTATGCTACCTTGATCTACCGATATTACAATGGAAGGCTCCGATGAACTAGTATCATTTATCGCTCGGGTACCGGTACGTAGTTGGGAAAAACGCCAAACGCGCGCCCAACGGGACGATTGGTTATTAAGTTCAGCAGCTCAGCTGTGGAATGCTTTGTCAGCATCTGTGTTTCCTCCCTCCTACAACACGGGTCTTGAAAAGACCTCTCATTCCATTCTCTCCGCAGAAAGACCCTCCCACACAGCATCTTAAAATATGACATAAGACTTATGCCCTGAGGGAAATTATTTTCCTCAGGGCCCTCTGGGTGGAGTTATTCTAAAAAAATCTGATCTTTCGTAAATGATTTGTTGCCTTTTGATTGAGAACTTTTCTGCCAGAGGATGGACCACGTGTCGCAACCCCAGGTTGCGAAGCCGACGTTTCAGACCACTCAGCTACAAACAGATCAATGTATTTAATGTATCTATAAGCTAAGTTTTTTGTTTTTTGGAAAAAATTAACCCTTCCACACACTTTTCCACAAATGATCGTCTAGTCAATCCATGCTACAAAATTGTACGATTTAAGTATAATAAATACAAAACAATACTAGAACAACACGTCAACCCACCAGATACCAAATAGGAATATAATTCACCGACTCCAGATATTTTCATATCAGAGGGTTCGGCTCGGTAGAACTCCTAACTGGACCGATAAATCCTATTGATCCCTCAATATAAATATTTAAGCAATCTTTCGTAATCCCACATGTATTTAAAATGAGCGATTTTTGCATTTTTACATATAAATTCTTTGACAAATCTAATACGCCTACATTTTGAATGAGAATTAATTGAATGAATTTTAATGAATTTATTTTTTAATAATTTTTTATTTTACTTTATTAGGGAAACAAACAATACACATCGTAATTACATTGTTACACGGTTGCACGAACCAGCGATGTTTCGGCATAAAATTCATATCATAAACAGAAAAAAAACATAGATTATTAAAGAATACATGTGGTAGAAAAAGATTTTTTTTTTAAATAGCAATGTAGCATGCTACTGATGAATATGTCTGTCAGTACCACAAAACATGTAGGATAGATAATATGAAATTCAACTATGTACCTATATAAAACTAATACATTCTTAAATAATTAGATAATGATTAAGGATAAACATGATTAAAAAAAAGAAAAACAACATAATGAAAATAACAGAAAGCAAGGGTAGAGGGTTCGATATCTGTGCACGGACAGATTTGGTCAACTCGTCCTGAGCAACGAAGAGCTACAAAATAATACTATGCTGTTGGTATGCGATTGGTGTGTCACAAACAGCTAATATTGCCAGTGCATAAACGAATTGTTTTAGTCCACAAATTAGAACAGTTCTTGTTTGTTTAAAATGAAACGAAAAGTAATAAAATAATAATTAAAAATTATTTTATGACAAAATACTGCGACAATCCCTGAACATAGTATTTTGTACTACCTATTCATTTTTCAAATATTGTGTACTGAAACATACGTACGACATGGGTGTTACTTTCTATTACCTACGTCCGTATTTTATACAAAATATATCTCACGTATCAGCGGAGTGCGGTCATATTTCATCCCCAGATGCGAATGAATCCAAATGACTCTGAAAACCTCCCGGACGCCAGCGCCGCGACGCCCGCGCCCAACGCGTTTGACATATATCTATCAGTGTTTGCCCAGTGCCCCGGAGCCCAGTATAATAATTTCTCGCCTCAATATCCGTTTTGGGTTGGATAGTTTGCATATCAGATGGATGGATGGGGTCTCGCGTGGGGCGGACCTCCTCCCGGTAAGTACTTAAAGAAATTGTGTTTGAACAGCGAAATGGAATGGAAGTTTTTTCTCTTTGCCGATGGAAATTTAGGGTCACGATGTTATTATCGCTGTTCGATATGTGTATAGGGCGGTGGCGCCGGTTCTGAGAATGCCAAATCTTACAACATTTCAGCTTGAGGAGGATAAAGTATTGAACATAGCAAATAGATAATTTAAATTAAGGATGTTGTAAGTTGTGACTATCGACTGGTAGAGTGAAGACTCTTCTGCAAAGTTAGGTGGTTTGAACTTGTCAATAATAAAACACCGCAGAGCCCTCCAGTTCCAATAAATGCATCACAAATTAATGTTATCCACGCCTTTTGAGGGAGATTGATTCTTGGGTGAATTAGTTGAATACTTTTTACTTCAGAAATCTGCTACTAGGTTGGGTAGAGTGATGCTTAATACTAAAGTCTGTGTTGTTCAAACCAAGATACTTTCGTCGGTGATGAGTGATGATTTAATAATGTTGTGCAGTTGTATAATGCCGTAGGTTCATTCTGTTATGTTTAGCACAACATTTAAACTTTTATAAAACTTTTTCTTTTTAAAACATTACTTGATTCCATATTTTTATGTTTGCTTTAAAACTTCCACTGAAAATGTCATAATTCATGATTTTTTCGTTTTATATATATATAAATTTTATGTTTTATTCTTAATCCGTTGAAATGTCATAATACCCACGCACAGGATTTGCCTTTGTGAGATTTTTTGTTATTTTTTGCTGCCTTTTTACAATTGTTTAAACGACATGCATCAAAACTGTCAATTAGAAAAAAACATAAATTATAACAAAAAGATTACCTTGTTTCTTCCAATTCAACACATCGTGCCCGAAATATCGATAAAAAACTTAAAAGCATTGGGTGTGCTTTTTGTCTATCAAAGGACCTTTGTATGATGATGTGTATATGTAATTTAACCACTGCACAAGAAGAAAATATACACAAACTGTGGAACACTTTCTTCTGTCAAGCTGGTCTATTTTACACTGTATTTTCTTGCAGAACACTTGTACAAACAGTTACGGTTCCTTCTTTAGCGGCGGCGAATTTACACCGGTAGTGAGCGAATTGCGGAATATTGAAGCGGAGTTGTTTATGCGGTGAGGATCAATTGGTGTCTGGATAATAAAAATGACAGGTCAACACAGAAGGAAGGTATGCTAAGAAATGTAACGATACTAGCTACCAAAGTTCAGCTGTTCATGATATATAGATGTACATGGGTAGATAAGTGTAGCTGTTTTTTAACCAAGTATTTTTCTATTCACATAAAAGTTTTTTTTTTCGAAAATTTTGTGTTTCTGCTAAGTACCACAAAACTTTTCTGTCAAAAGAAAAGTATAAAGAGGTGCCGTAGTAAACTATTTAAAAATAGCAAATATTTATAATTACCTTTGGTCTTGTCTTGAACCGGGGAGCCCAAAAGAGCCGTCTCAACCCCATTATGTATATTTTCGTCGCCTTTGTTTTTACAGTTTCTTGTTACGCCGTACCCTCCGTCACTAGCCGTGAAATATGTGTTTATCTTTTTTCCTTCCTGGGCAGAGCTTTTTTTATGAGGCGCCTTATTGAATATTATCCTCTGTGGCGATGGCGATACAGACCAAATTTGAATATTTTAACGGGCAGCGTGAATTCTGATTTTGGGTGAGTTTTCGCCGTTTTACATGGGCTTGTCACTGCGCGCGTGATCCCACACACCCAAGGTAGACTTATCCAGGCAATGGGCTCATAATGATTATAATGTATTCAACAGAGAAAATATTATTTACTCATTCTGTCTAAGCTCTAGAAGATTCTGGGTGCTTCAGGGTACGGCGCAAATGATTTTTTTCTTCTTTGGTAACGTATCGGGTCGATTAAAGTACGTACATATATTATACATCTTTATATAATTTTACAAATTGATTTTTCCTACTTCAAAGATTTTTGATGCTGTACATGCTATTCCTCGCACGGTACGTCGGATGCTTGGTCGGAAAGACTCGTCAGGTGAAAATACTCCATAATTGTAGCATCACTTCACAAGAGATGATACATTTACCATGGTATATCGCATAAATATTTTTGCTAAATGTGATTGTATTTATAACCGTGATGAATCTCAACGTTCGATGATATAGGTCATCAGGAGTCGAAGAAAAACAGTATATGCCGGTAGTACTCGTTTTTTTCAGAATTAAACTAGAGACAAACTTATATAATATATCATGGGGTTTTTCTCAACTTTTCTAGAAACCAGTAGGCACGTAGGAATTATTTTTACGTGCCAAATAAATAATTAATTTCAACACTTACATCAATGTTTCCATCTCATGGACAGTCGTTTATTAGCTCTTTGCATTTTATGAAAACTCACTGACTTTTAAATTTAAAATACCTCAAATTTTAATAGTGAAAGATATAACCAGAAGACTAAAAAGAGGCAATTTTAATTAAAACTACGTAATTTCATGGATAAATTTCGGACAAATGATCCAATTAACAATTATCTCAAGAACAAGCTCTACTCTTGAAATGAAAATTGATTTCTTTTTGAAAAACTATCTGTCCCTCGCTCGCTTTTAAAAATGCAGATTGACTCGGCGAGTCCAATAAACAAAGCCATTGTATGTTGCACAGTACTATCAGAAGGGGTACATCAAATAACACAATAGCCACAATAAGAAATAATAGAAGTGCAACCATCTTGCTTGATTACAATTCGAATTTGGAACGTGATCTGTTTCCATGGAGACGAAAAAAAACAAATGGACCGACGACCGCACGCTCCCCGCTGTACCCTATATGTACCTGCTACATCATCTGAATTAAATGTTCTCAATCTGTGGGTAATGGTAGGAGATTTATTTTGACACTAACATATTCGACGATTAAACATAAGCTAAAATAAAAGAACCGTGCATTACTTTTTCATTTTTTGAGTTTCATTTTCTAAAAAGTGTTTGAATAATTTGTGATCGCTTTAAAAAAAAGATTGATTATTATACAGGGTATATCGGCACGTACCCGACAAACTTTAACCAGCGATTCCTGATCATATTTAGAGTAAAAATGTTTTGGTGACTTTGCTCTCCGGTAACGTTTTTTTTCAATATAAAAAAATAATAATAAAAAAATTCCACACTCCGTCACTGTCCACAACTCCACGCTACCCCCTCCTCGCTACCCGCCGCGATGCTCTCGCGTGGATAGATGCGGGTAGCGAGGAGAGGGTAGCGCGGAGTTGTGGACAGTGACGGAGTGTGGAATTTTTATTTTTTTTATTTTATTGAAGTTACCGGAGAGCAAAGTCGTCATAACATTTTTTTTTACTCTAAATATGATCAGGAATCGCTGCTTAAAGTTTGTCGGGTACGTGCCGATACACCCTGTATATACACTTTAATATGTGGGTATAATCTTTTACTCACATCGATAAAGATGAAACAATTTCAATTATTTATTTAATAAATAAAACACAGCGTTAACAGCACGGACCTGAAGGATTTTAACCAGCGATTCCAAACTTAAAGAAAAAAGAACGTTTTTTTTTGTTTGTATTTTATTTCTTCTTAATCTCATATATAATCTGGAACTCGGAAATTGTGAACCCATTGAATGATAAACAATTTTTTCCGCCCGAAATTCTTACTGATTTTCAAAAAAAATCGTTGAACTATTATTATTTTTTTAAACTCGTATAATAGTTAATGAAAAACTAATAGATTCTTCACGTCAGTTAAAGCTATATGTATAGCGTACAGATTTAGAGCCCCTGATCTAGATATATTCAAATTAGTAGGTACAAGGTACCCGTCTCATCTCTGTTGGTAACAAGAGAACAGAAGCTGATGGGTGTCAGGTGGTCAGGTGGTCTGGTGAGGCTATCATGCTAGGCAAGGTGTTATTATTGTTAGCTTTAATTAATTAACAAAAAAAACTCACAGCTTTCTACCGAGATGAACACGATTGTTAAATTGTAGGCTCTAGCAGGGTCAGGGTGCCAGTCAAAAGTCTGAAATAAACTTTAGTTAGGGTTGCACATTTTTATTCAATGTCTCTTACGATAGGCGTAAAGTACATGTTAATGGTTTTTCAATAAAACGTTACGACACCCAGATCCATAACTCATACTTCCACGAAAAGAAAAATACCGTCTCATTATATTTTGCACTCGTTTACTTCTTCAGTCTTAAAACCAATAAATAATTAAATAGATTGATGTTTTCCTAATTTATACATATATTTAATGATTTAATAGTAACATAATAATAGTAACCAAAATTATAAATTTTTGATCAGTTTCACCAGAAATTGGAAAAAATGAGGTTACTTTGGTCACATGTACACGCCCTTTAGGACACCCTTCTCCTGGTTTATTTCTTCAGTTTTAAAGACAATAAATAATTAAATAGATTGATGTTTTCCTAATTTATTCAAATATTTCATGATTTAATAGTAACATAATAATAGTAACCGAAATTATAAATTTTTGAAAATATTTTGTCAGTTTCACCAGAAATTGGAAAAAATTAGGTTACTTTGGTCACATGTAATCGCCTTTTAGGACACCCTTCTCCTGGTTTATTTCTTCAGTCTTAAAACCAATAATAAAATAGATTGATGATTTCCTAATTTAATCAAATATTTCATGATTTAATAGTAACATAATAATAGTAACCAAAATTATAAATTTTTGAAAATATTTTATCAGTTTCACCAGAAATTGGAAAAAATTAGGTTACATTGGTCACATGTACTCGCCTTTTAGGACACCCTTCTCATGGTTTATTTCTTCAGTCTTAAAACCAATAATAAAATAGATTGATGTTTTTTAAATTTAATCAAATATTTCATGATTTAATAGTAACATAATAATAGTAAACAAAATTTTTGAAAATATTTGATCAGTTTCACCAGAAATTGGAAAAAATGAGGTTACTTTGGTCACATCTACACGCCCTTTAGGACACCCTTCTCCTGGTTTATTTCTTCAGTCTTAAAACCAATAATAAAATAGATTGATGTTTTCCTAATTTATTCAAATATTTCATGATTTAATAGTAAACATAAGGTAGTATATTTAGATTAGATTTAATAGTAACATAGTATATCTTCTAATATTGGCATTTACTCATTCTGAATACCGAGATTTGACGAGCTTTGATAAGTGTTGCATTCGATTTTCCCAAAATTAATTTGGGAAAACCCTCATTCGAAACGACGTGAGTATTAAACTGCACAGCACATTACCTATACAATACATTATTGTTCAGTTTTTACACGAGCCATTTATGATGTGTTCAAAATGCAATGGCAAAAAATCAATCTTGCACTACCGTTCCAATATAATGTCATCATGTAGAGGTCGATTAGAATATTAGAATGGGCATCGAAAAGACATTAATCTTCTTTAGAAGTATTTCCATAGAATTAAATTAATTTTAAACACAAAAGGAATTGCAACAAAATTTTTGGTATAACTGCAATTTTCAATCATAATAATCGATGAGTGAAGGTATTTTTTTCTCACTAATTCGCTGGCATTTTGTCCATTGCAGGCTCAATCTCTCCCTGTGCAGTCTGTATTGCATCGGGGGGTCAAGCACAGAGAATTAGATAATTTTACAGTATCAGATCAATCAATCGCCTTAATATTTATTGTTCGCAGCATTACCTTAAAAATAATGTAAAAAAGTGTTTCGTCGTGAACTTCACACGAAATAAAAATATAATTATTAATGAATAATCTCTGAACGGCTCTATATTAATTAACAAAACAGAAGTCAAAGATTTAGGAGTGACATTAGACTCTAAGCTTATATTCGACATTCATATCGAGTCAGTAGCATCAAAAGCCTCGAAAATGTTAGGATTTATTCTCCGAACATGTAAAAAATTCCATAACATTAAAATAATGAAAATCTTATATTTTGCATACGTCCGCAGCTTATTAGAATACGCTTCACAAGTATGGAACCCGCAGTACAAATCATATGTACACAATCTGGAACGCGTTCAAAATCGTTTCCTGCGGTATTTAGATTTCCGGAGCTATCGTCCCCACTTAAATCACAAAGATTCGGCCGCGTACTTCAATATATTATCATTGGAAGATCGAAGAAGCTCGGCTGATGTCCTCTTTCTACAGAAAATATCCAGGTCCGTCGTAGATTGCCCGGAACTCTTACAACGAATCCAACTACGAGTTCCCAGCAAACGAACCAGATCAGACAAAATTTTTAGCCTCCCTCGATGCAACACCAATTCTAAGCAAAACTCCTTCATCTATCGTGCATCAAACACTTTCAATACATACTACACACAATTTGACATTTTTAACTCTGCACCACAGTCCTTAAAGTCACACAGGCAATCTCTCGATACTTTATTATAACTATTTACATAACTTACGTACACCCTACTAATTATACTAAATAGATCCATCCCTTTCCCTTCCCTCCCACCATCCCATCCCCATGTGCTAATGTAACTATTTTTCTTTGTTTACACTAAAAAATTAAGATACTTCAGTGGAAACCTCTTATTGGTTAAATGATTTACCCATGTTTTATTATACTTTATAAAATGTTAAAACTGTTGGTTTTCCAAATAAAATAAAATAAAAAAAATAAAAATTCCGAAGATTTTATATCGATATACTGAGCACTGTTTCATTTTTGTCATTCAAACCGATGGATGTGGGCAGGTAAAAAATAATAAATCGATATCCACTGGCAACACTGAAGATGTTTTCTTTGAATTCACATTCAGAAACGTCAAACGCTAAACCATTACATACAAAAATATTAATTAATTGGAAATGTTGATTTGAAATATTATCCTAAATGTGCATAGGCAGACTGCATTTTTTTTTTGACACAAACGGGAGTTAATGATTTAAAGAAGTCTTTAGTCATATTTCAACCACTTTCGTTTCTCAAAGATGATCGAAAAAATATTATTGGGTCTTAGATGCATTATTTAAGTTTATGGATTGCAAATATGACGTCTTTCAATTCTAAGAGCTTCGTTAGTTTAATCCGTTCATTAACAAAGCCAGTAATTTGATACTACGGAGGCCGCGGTAAAATTTATCAATCGTCGGCCGGAATATACATGTATGTTATCAATCGTTGACCGTCTCGCAAATATTGATAACTGACCAAAGGCAAGGGATATAGTCAATTTTGTATTAACGGTTTTATTGATCGTTCTTGCTAGACTTGGAGAATGTGTATTTATTTTTCCTGCGTATTAATTATCCACGGAGCGATTGATTGGACGGTTTTTTACTCAAAGAAGGATAGAATTCTCAATAGGATATGATTCCAAATTTAAATTAACAAGTACACCTGTATTGATGCAATCTTTCACAAAGCAGAAATCTTCAATTTTATACATCCACACTTGTGTGGATGTATTAAATTGAATGTGCCGTGTTTGTAAAAATATTTTTTTCATTAAAACTGTGAAAGAATAAGACACCACCTAAAAACAGTTTTATTGAAACTCGGATCAAAGTAAGTAGTAACTAGGTACCAGATGAATCATAAAAGATGAATAAAACAATAATTAGAGTCTCACGAACAAAATATGTAAGTACTGAGAAATGAATTCAACAATCGACGAGAAAAAGAATTATAATAAAATTACCACTTGCAACTGTAATGAACATGTGGGTAGACAGACTTCATTTAAATACTGTGCACTTTTGCACCGTGAAATCATAAAAGAAACAAAGCGAGGAACAAGAACACAGATACATAGTTCGGCACCTACCAGCCTGATATTTATTATACATCCATATATAACAACAAAACAGCTGTGAAGTATGGAACTCGTCGCCCGGGGTCGAACCCTGGAAACACTGCGTTAATTATCGCCGAGCCCACTGAGCTACTCATTATAATAATTTTCATCGCCCATAATTGGATTGTTTTTGCGCTGACAAACGGAACGTAAACCAAAAAGGGGTATAAATCACGACAACTATATTGGGCAGCGGCCGATACCAGCGAACCTCTTATTTTAATTATTTTAATTTAAGAAACACTGAAGACAGCTACCTACACCTACGTCTAAAATCTTAACACTTGTTAGTATGTTAATTTATACTGGAGAATTTCTTATTCAAAGATGATAAAGACAATATAAAATCTAGTATTTACTAAGGAAATATTTGCATCCTAAGTCATACTGTAGCTAGATATTATTCATACTCAACAATTTGGGAAGCGAGTATGGGTAACAACTTATTGAATACTGAATACCCAACACCCCTGCCATAGGTCATCCCAAGTTGTTCGTTACGTTTGGTGATTTAGCCGAAGTGCCCGGGTTCACGTGTGAAGTTTGTCTAGATTGCGTTTGTACCCCTCCTGCGTGGAGGGCAGGATCCGAAGAGATTGGTTGAAGGAGACCTAACCTAGATCTCTCCAGCCGGACTCAGTGATGGATTCATACTTCCCGTCACTCCTGGACATATTGACCCCCAAGATACCTGCCCACCCCTTATACCCTTTCCTTTCTCAGGACTTCCTCTCCTTCTTTTCCCTTAAAATACCCCGCACACAGTGTCCTTAAAGTTGGTGTTAATGTAAAAATAAAAAATAAAACTGATCTCAAAATAATCGAAACTAGGAACAAACTCGGAAATAGTAACAAAATCACGGTATTTTGATAAACAGAATCCAGGACAAAAATTTTGTTATGTATGAGGTACCTAATCAAATAATTTTAAAAACAAGCAGATAGGTACTAAAAATCAAGCACTTTTCAAATTTGATTTGGCAGATTCAAATTTGATAAGCAAAATACAACTTCACTCGTATGCAGGTAAAAACTTTTCGGGTATTAACATATAATTTCATATCCACTATTACTGACATTTCTTATTGAACCATCATACTTTTTCCAAGAAATCTCGTCGTCTCATCAAAGCTTAATTACTGCAGAGCTTTTCCTGATAAAGTACATACAACTTCCCTGGTTTAGGTACATGTTCACACTTCTTCGCAAAACTGGTGCAAAATATTGAATTTGCATTACCATTACTGATGTATCGTAATAAACCATTGTACAAAATAATAAAATCGTCCTAAGCACTCACTCATCTTCTTCAAAAAATCCGTCCCATCTGGAAAGCTTTGAAGATAAAATACTAGCAACTTATCTCCTTTATACGTTTTCATGCAAAGATCTTTTTCCAAAGTCTAATTTATTTTTTACTAAAAAAAATAGCAAAATCCTATATCAAAAGCCTAATGCAGAGCTTTATAAGCTGCAATCCAGGCAGCTTGTGGGTACTCTCGTATGCAGAATGAAGTGAGCAGTGAGATAAAGAAAATACAGGTACCCAGGTACGGGGTTCGCCCAGCCGCTAGTTGCAGTCCAGGCCGCCGTACATCACGCATCGCTCCCAGCCACCGAGGCATTACTCAACCCCGGGGCGATGGCAACATTTCAACGCGCCCAAGCAGTGCAAATTACAATTTTTAATTATTGCCATGGACCTTAACGAAGAAGATGATATTATGAAATAGATTTTGAGGAGATGTGATGTTGGATTCTCATTATTTTTAGTAGAGGCGATCTCTGCCTTTTTTGTGCACCATAGTACCACTTGTCCAATGCACTGCCGCACATTCGTTAGCCAAACCACGAATTGACGGTCAACTTATGATTTCCGCCAGATCATTTAAACCTAGTTTTAATATTGATTATTTTTTTAATTGATAAACTAATGTTTAAGACAAGATTTTTTATGCATAGCACAAAGGGTAACAATTATTATAAGCAATAATTATTAGCCTGAAACACTCATCCATATTGAAAAAATCTTCCGAGTTCGAGTCCCGTCGGCGATATGTATCTTTTCTCGGAAGGTTTTTTCAATATGGATGAGTGTTTCAGGCTAATAATTATTGCTTATAATAATAATTATAATATCCTATTATCATCTCTTGTACGAGACTCCCTCGTATAAAAATGTGAGGATGCGGCGTCACATGTTGTGTTCTCACTATGGATACTCTCTCAATGGGCTGAAACCGTGGAATGAGCGAGACAGATTAATCTCATAATGGTATTTCATGTGTTCCTCATTGACATTTCATGTGTTGCTCAACCAGACGCATCCTTGATCATTGACAATACCAAAAGTTTGGAATGAATTAATTAAGATTAACGGATATTTGCAACTAAATAATTAATTAATTAAACAATGTTAGATGTTGTAGAGTTTAACGAATTAAAGTTTATATATATATATATCATAGTATTGACTTTGCGACATTTTAACGGTTTTCTCTATAAAAAAAACTTGTTTATAAATGAATGGTAATTAAAATCTTGCAATTAACGTCGATTTAATACGAAACTTTTCCCGAAGTTCATTACAAAATAATGACCCGCCAAAACTATTGTTGAATCAAAAACTGTAAATTGCTATTAAATTAAAAATAACTTTATTCAAAACCATCATGGCTTTGTTGGTGTGATGGTCTGTTTCGCATGCACAATTTTGGAGTTGATATATCGCGAAGTGAAAGCCTACTTTTATGAACGTCGCTCTGTCTTTTAGAATCAGAGAAAAAAAGCCTTACATCTTCAATCTGTATCCTCCCCATTATTGTAATAATTTAAGGAAGGAGGAGATATGGTATGCCCCGAAGTGGTTTGGTGATGTGAATATGAAGAACGACCGGGTCAATTAAAACGCACCATTACCGGTTGTGTAATTAGCCCCAATGGCGACATTTTGAATGTGTGCAGTGTGCACTTGCTTTTAATTACTGTAATGCTTCATAAATTAGGATAAGTTATTATCGTTGAGTTCAGACTGGAGGAAAAATGCTCTTAATAAATTATTGGTTGCGGTCATGTAAATATGTTTATAATTGGTAGAAATCCAGTTAAGTGTTTTTTCTTAATTTATCTGACTTTACTACCCGAGGTCCAACATTGTCCAACAATATATATTAAGCCCAATTTTTTCTTGCAAATTTTGAAAAAATTGAAAGCAATATGGCGTCTCGTCGTATTTATAGCCACTTTAATTAACATCTCACATCTAGTAGAAAAGATGATGGAATATATTCAGACTTGGGGGAAAATGCATAGATATGTTCAGACTTGGGAAAAATGCTCGTAATAAATTATTATTGATTGCGGTCATGTAAATATGTAAACTTGGTAGAAATCCAGTTAAATATTTTTTTTTTCATTTATCTGACTTCACTACCCGAGGTACAACAATATATTTCAAGACCAATTTTCTCATGCAAATTTAAAAAAAAATTGAAAGCAATTTGGCGTTTCGTCGTATTTATTTCCACTTTAATTAACATCTCACATCTGGTAGAAAAGATGATAGAATATATTCAAACTTGGGGGAAAATGCATAGATATGTTCAGACTTGGGAAAAATGCTCGTAATAAATTATAATTGATTGCGGTCATGTAAATATGTTTAAAATTGGTAGAAATCCGGTTAAATGTTTTTTTCTTAATTTATCTGACTTTACTACCCGAGGTTCAACAATATATTTCAAGACCAATTTTCTCATGCAAATTTAAAAAAAAATTGAAAGCAATTTGGCGTTTCGTCGTATTTATTGCCACTTTAATTAACATCTCACATCTGGTAGAAAAGATGATAGAATATATTCAGACTTGGGGGAAAATGCATAGATATATTCAGACTTGAGAAAAAATGCTCATAATATGTTATTGTTATGTTCAGAGTTGGGGAAAAATTCTTATAATAAATTATTGGTTATTCTTTCACAGTTTTAATGAAAAAAATATTTATACATACACGGCACATTCAATTTAATACATCCACACAAGTGTGGATATATTAAATTTTCCATTGTTAAATTACAAACAACTTCAATACACCACTTTATTAAATAAATTAATATTTAACAGGGTTTCGCTTCGCCCAAGTTTGGTCAGGGCTAGAAATGATGATAGAAATAACACAAAATTTTTAACAATCTGACAGTTCATTAGGACCAATAACCTACACAAAGACGAAAAACTTGAGTGGTTAACTAAAGATAATTAAGTATATATAAGAAAATTAGATAATGAGTGAAATAGGTAGACATAGAAAAGAATACACCTTATTGGTGACAGAAATGAGACACAAATAGAATAAAGGGAGATAAAATTATTACAGGATGGGTAGGAAAGTGGGGGGACAAAATTATAAATTAAATATGGGACTATCAATTAAATTGATTTGATTATTAATTATGTTTGATTTATTATTAATGGGTTTCTTAATTTCGAGGGCTTCTAGATTGCTCAAACCAATTCTATTTACATGTTCATGTAATATTTTAGTAACAGAGGTTTTATTGAATGAATGGTTAGTTTCTATGGTTAGTGAATTCTGAAAATGCATTATTATTTAAACATCGTAGTCATTCTTTGACTCTTATGTTTACGTTGCGGGCCTTATGGCTTTATAAAGAAAGCTAGTTATATATACATTTATTTTTTCTACTATTATTTGTAACTAGTTGTAACTAGTAACTCCAAAAAGTTAGTAATTATTGCACAAATTTAGTGTCGTGTAACCTTGGCACCATCAATATCATAGTTTTTTTTCATCCACAATGTTGTTGTAGGTACCTACATATTATCTCTCACGCAGTTACGAGAACACACACGTCCCCTCAGCTGAAAGGGTTTCGCGACACTAGTTGCATAAATGAGTAATTTTGAGATCCTAATTTTGTGGCACACAACCAATGCATGCATGATAAAACTATATGTTTACAAGTTAACCTAGCAATGCAACTAATGTCCTGAAACAACTTGTACACAACTAGTTGCATAATGCAAATTCGGCTTTAGTAAGCTAAGATGTGCTTTAAATATGACAAATTATGTGGAGTTGTTGATTTTATTCGTTACCCATTTTTAAATAGAAATTAAAATAAGTTAGGTAAGTACCTAAAAACTGCCTTGATAAATAAATTTTTTTGTAACTATCCCGTTTCGCAAAACACAACCAGCTAGTTCATTGACTCATTTCTAAGATTTTAATATGAAATCAGTTTTTTCGTTTGTATTTCTTTGTCTTGGACGAGTCAATTAAATAAGATAGGGTGGGTTGGTACAATTAGCTGTCGGTGGGCCGGCCCTATCATTAGTTCCTCGGACCGCCGCGGGGCGCGCAAGGCTCGTTCCGAATTCAAATTATTATTTCAAAATTAGAACAAAGTCGCCCGATGATGATTCGGAGCCCGATCTTGTGAAGAATTAGGAGCAATTATTATGTTTTTGTTTTGTTTGATATAATTTGATTCTTATTATAAAGGCTCGGTATGAGAGAAGATGTTTTCAATTAATATGGATGGATTTCGGGTTAGAAAATCGATAGCGTTAATTTAAATAATAATTTCCGACTATTTGATGGTTTGGATTCGAATTCCAATCCATCAAGATTAGAGCCTGTTCTTATAATCATTTAGGAACAGTTGGCTCGTTACTAATGGCTAAAAATTAACGTTGTTAATGATTTTGCTTCTTTTATCGACAGGAAGAACGAAAAATAAGTAACAGCATAAGAGGGGTTTGTTTCGATTCGATAACAAAATATAAAATACTAAACGATAATTTTTTAGAAAATTTATTTATTTACAGTAAAAATGAAATTAGTTTTTGTTAAAAATGTTTTTTTTTTGTAAGTTCTTTCGATAGCTACTATTGAAAATATCTGCTAATTCTGCGTAATGGTTACCTAAATTGTGTATTCATACCTAAACTGCTTATAAGAGAGTTCACAAACGAATTGGTATCGATATATGATTATTGCAGCGAAATATGTTGTTAGTTCGTGTGGCTATTAGGAACATGAAATGAAATCAATTTCGATAACGTAGCGCTGTCAAAAAAGGAATTGATGATTTTAAAATGAAAAATTACGTCAGACACCAATGCAATAATATTAGCGATATTTATAAAATATATTAGTAAAATATATTATTATTATTTACTAATATAAAAATATATTAGTAAATTTATTAGAATTACTATTAAAATACACAACAGAATTTTTTTCTTAAAAATATTTCAACTGAGTACAAATTAATACTATAAACCATATATTTAGTGTAATATTATAAAAAATCATCTAAAGAATCATACAATATACAATGTATCCAAAGATCCCTATTTCAATTATGTACAATTTTAAAAAAAAAACTTATTTAGGCAGCACCACAATAATTCAGTCAAAGTTAGCCATCTAGTCAAAGTAACGCTTGCTTGCATAATCAAAAGGATGGAGAAGATTTTCTAAACCGGAAACAAAACGCACAAGCAAATTTACAGACCGATGAAATGTAAAAAAGTCGAGTTATATAAGGACTTCAACGCACTCAGTCAATAAGTGCTTATTTCTTAAATAATTATTGAATTCTTTATATGTAATATCTTTTATTCAATTGTTAATTTGGTTCTTGTAACATGAGATAAATTGAAGACTGTGTATTAACACGTCTAAGAACAGACGTCGTCAAGTGAGGCGGGTAACCGCATTATCAAAATATTTTTTCTCGATAAACGTCTGGGTTGCTAGCAAATAACTTTAAATACCTACCTGATTATATTATTACCTACAGGGTGTCAAGGGGTAAAGTGCATTACCTTCGGGACGTGAAAAGTGCCCCCGGACACTTAATACCTATATTACATGTATTTTGCCAAAAACTATTTCTTTGATGTGGTTGGTATCTAAATCAATTTAGCCTTCGTAAACCATTTTCCATTAATTCAGTTGGATATTTGAAAGAAACATAAACTGATTTTCAGTTTTGCCACTGAGAGCTCCGTTATATCCTGTATTTCTGTTGCGTAAGTCGTTATGAGAAAGAGGGAGAGGTTATCACGGAGCTATTAACGGTACGCCCCACCTGGTATCGTTACATTAGGGGTAATTTTCGGCAAAACACGAATATTAAATTTACACCACAGTGTACATGACATGTGACAGTTGAAATCAAATTAAATTGAACTAAAATGTTAGATGTAAGCTGCAATTTGTGCATTCAATTTGACATTGTCATTTCGTGCTCCCGAATTCGAGTTGGGGAACGTCAGGTGTGATTTAAATTAATTTCAGTGATATTAATGGATTTCTTGAAGTCGTCAGGAAATAAATACTTGTGAGATATTTGTTTGCTAATAGGGGGGTTGGCCTGATACTTTTAGTCAGATTAATTTTGTATAAATAAGTATACTTTTACGTTTTCACTTGAATCTTTTGTTAGATTTGGTCACATGGGAACTTACTTTTATTCATAAAAAATCAGAATTTATGTATGTATAACTTTTTATTTATTTATTTTTTATTATTTTTATTTCTTGCTAGAGCAATCCTGATGAGTTACAAAACTCATTTCTCACAGGACAGGAGGAACTTACAATTCATAGGTAGGAGGGAGTAGTTACAATTTTACAAAGGTATTTTGATATTATAATATAAGTTTTACATTCAACTTAATGAGGTTAATTGAGTTATGACTAGCTAAATTTAATGATTTAACAATTTAGTACCATATATATTATCCAACGAATGTTGCTTTTCCAATTGCGTTCTATAATAAGAAACTATTTATACATATATTATGTTAAGAATAAAAAGAAATCGTCATTATAAAACGAAAAATATATTTGTATGTCCTACAAAAACAAAAAAACCCTTGAATGGTGAGCTCAAGCTCTAGGAAAATTTGCACAGTTTTTTATCTAAAATTTTAAGGTCAACATATTAAAATATATTGAAAATAATTAACTTTATATACAACACTACACGGAGAAAAATGTTATTCTAAAATACGATAATTTTATTCGTAAAATCGGTAAAAACGGGACTGACTTACGAACAAATTAGTTACGAACGTATTAGTAAAATAAAAGAGCTGTAACCTTACCCCTTTACCCAATAATAACATATTCGACAGATTATTTTTATAATGATTATAATTTTCGAAAAGCTGGTAGTTTTTGAGAAGTAACAAAAAAATCCGAAAAAACTTTTTTGTGTTTTTTTTGCTTAATCTCAAATTTTATCCGTCTTTCTGTTGTTAGAAAAAATCCAATTCGTAATCTTCACCCCAAAACACAAAAATGAGGAAAAAATCAGAACTACACCGTAGAATATTTTAAAACACCCCTTTTCACACCTTCTGGACTGAACTAATAATTTTTATAATAACTAAGGATTTTTTTTTCACATTATACGGGATCGTACAAGGTTAACTTTTAAATGCAAAGTGTAAAACTTAACTTTAACTTGCACCCAAGATGCGCACCATAGGATTCAGCCTAGTGAGCACAAGGGTTAATCGGGCCCTGGATATAGCACTACGTGACCCGAGTGGGGTCGCAATTTGAAATTGTTTTAGAGTACAGCAATTAAATTAATATTTGCGCTGTTTTCGTCCATCATTATTACCCTCATCAACATAACAGTTCGTCCGTGAGATATGCCGAGTCTCGCACATAATGTTGTAAATTGTTGTATGTTGTATTTTGTTGTACGTTGTGTTGTGCGTTGTTCCAACACCATACCGTGGCAAGTCATATTAAAGTTCCCGGGTGATGGCAGCGCGACAGGATAATTTAAAAAACGTCCCTCAAAGTCCGCCCGAGTCGTGCAAACATCAAAATCCTTATGGAAGAGTTCGCGCTTTGAACGAAATAAACTTACGAAGCAGCGTACACTGTACATTCAAAACTTTTTCATTCTTGGAGGTATTCAAAGCTGTGTTCATCGAGAAGAAAACGTCCCCAAAATAAATATAATAAGGGTTCAAAAAAATGTGATTTAACAATTCAGATATTAATTTTCAAATTTCTAGAACACCTTCGTTAGCATTCGCAAGCTTTTAGATAAAGCAGAAAATCTGTCTAATGCAGCAAAAATCCTCAAACGATTGGCGTCACGTCATAAAATTTGCACAGATTTTGCATGCAATTTTTTCAACCTTACACAAATAATCAAAATTCAACCCTAACACATCTCATTTAAGTTACCCCTGGTAAATTTGTCTACGGCTTGACACATTTAACTCTGCAGACAGTTGCGTCACTAGCGTAGATTTTGTGGATGCAAAATATCTACTTGTTTATAAAATTGTTCAATTTTTCTTTATATTATGCTTTGACACCTTTTCCTTTGATTATCTTTTGAACATTGAGATATTTCTTGCATTTAAAAATGAAAAGTTTGAAAGCATCGAAAATCAAGAAATAAAATTTGAACTGCATAGGAACACACGCCCGCAGTCCCCTCTTAACCCGCAAATGGTCAAACATACTGGGTGCGCACAGAACTTCCTAGATGACTCGAATCCGTTTAGATGTAGACATTATGCGATTCAATTCGACAATGCTATTTTCATTTATTTTATTTGTTTTGTTTTCAATATTATGTTTCATTCTTCAGCTTCCCTTATTATTATTAAAATATATATTCTTGTGATCCATCCAATACACATCTATGTCTAGCATGGATTTCTTTGAAATGATTTACCTTTACCTGCTTTAATACAAAAAAATTCTTAACGCAACTCTATTTAATTTAAGGTTCCAAAATCAAACTCAATCTTCAAGTAGGGTTGGAATAAATCCTTCGGGATTGTTAAGAGATATGTCATAACTCATTGAGTTTATGAGTTTTACACCACATTAACTCAGTAAATATCCATATATAAATACAATAAACGGTAGCGTTTCCCACACTAGTAGATATTCCATTTAGCAAAATGACAACTCATCTTAAATCTCAGAGCAAATTTGAATGTCATTGTCATTTTTCCCACCGTGTTCAGACCACTCCCATCCTCCTTCGCCTTCTCTTCTACTCATCACTTGGGTCGGTGCAATTAGTACGGACTAGCCCTGACTACCCCCTCATTAGTCGGCCCAAAGGACACAGAGGAAATCGTCTTAATAATTGGGTAATTATTGTCTGCCACAAATAGTCTAGTACCTACATTGGCTACGCGGTCATTCAGTCCGAACATTCTATGGCGAAGAACAAAAATAATTTCATTTAGTTTAATACAATGGTGTTACTAAGGAGAGCGTTTTTTTTAATATTCCATTTGAATTTAAAGATTTTTATTTTTTTATTTGTAGTACAACAGATTAATTATCCAATTACTGTACAATTCTCATTTTGACAATTTTAACACCTAAGTAGATAATTATTACACAAAAAAAATTAAGGCTATGTAAAGAAGAATTATATATATATATCTACTGTTTCTGAGATTTCATTCAAGAGCACCATTCCTCTTGTCATGCCTTGTTGTGCCAGAAAATCTGTTCTGCGTTATGTTATTTTAAAAAATGTGTGTCGACAACTTCGGCTGAAGTTTTCAAGCACATATAAGCCATAGCATTCCAAGAGGAACTGGCTATCAATTTAGTTATGAATTATGTCAAAACTGAGTATTGCAAGATTTGCATAACGTCTAGTTTCTTAGCAAAATCTATTTGTTGCCTCAAGTAAGTCTATATGCTGCATGAACCTCGGATAAGTTCCATGCGTCCTCATAGATATGGACATACCTGAGGATTTTTTCTGGATTTGTTCCAGCATATTAACATATTTAGTTTCGTACGGAGTCCACATCGCACTGGTATACTCCAGCTTACTTCTTATGACGCAATCAAACAATTAATATAATTGTAAAAAATATTATTAACAAAATGTTTTTGTTAAGCCAAATTAGCCAAAATGTTTTTGTTAAGTAATTTATGGCACCCTTCACATTTAAAAAAGAATATTATTCTTTATATTCTTTATATATTCTTTATATGCACTTTTATTCCACCTCCAATTTATTGTCTGCGTTTCATCGTTTTGCATAGGTGTAAATATTTTATTAGTCGCAATACGAAATTACACTGCATCACATCACTGAATTACACGTACTAATGTCACATTAAAAATACAGACAGAACTACAAGTGGACGAAAATGTATTTTTTTAACATTAAATCCACACGGGAGGCCCTGACGAAAATAATTTCCTTCAGGGCCTATATCATCTATGAAGATGCTGTGTGGAGGGTACAAGGAGAGAATTCCACACACATTTACACACTGTAAAAAAACTCTACCTAACCTAACTTTTATTTGGTTTTCTAACACGAAATTTATTAAGAACAGATATTTAAAACTTAAACCTATTGGAAAATGTGTTTTTATTTAAATTCCAATTGGTGTAAGTCTCTCCATATTCAATTTCGTCTATGGTAATTCCGTCCGTGTGTAATTTTGGGACTGTGTTGGTATGCAAAATTCGCAATTGTGTATTTTCGTCCTAATACCAATTAGATTGATGTTCTAATCGCACTATGAGCACATGAGCATGGTGGTCAACCAATTATGCTTTCGCGTTGGAATTTGGATGTGTGAAAGGGCCCTGAGGCACACTGCGCGTTTTAGATGGGTTAACAAATACGGCGCATCAGCAACCTGCTGTCGGAGTGGTCGTACTCCTAATGCTTTGGACCTGTCCTCATTGTTCTTGAAACTGATTTGAAAGTTTTTCCGTAAAGCTCTCTGTTTTATGAATAACCTAATAAAAAAAATATTTGCTACTTCTTGGTTTCTGTGCAGACAAAGACATTAATTTTGTAAGGCTTGCTAATTTTAATATGAACATAACGTTCGGTTTGCTCGTTCAAGTTTTGAATTTTGAAGTTCAAAAAATGTTAAAGGGTATCAATTAATAAATAATCGCCATCTTAGTTTTTCTTAGTTTTGCGGTCAGTATTTCTCGCTTGGCACCAGACAACAATTAGGCCATGACTTTGTATCGGCGGGATGTTGAGCTTTTGTCTATTGTTTTTTCATCTGTCATTATATACCTGATTTTTTGTTGGTTTCATTCATCGAAACATCCTCAAATCCATTCTATGTCTTTTGAATATTTATGTGTGTTGGTATTATAACCGACATTGTTATTCAGTGTAAGGTTTTTAAAAATAATTATTTAATTAAGCCAATTGCGCTAGAATACACGTGTAACGCTTAATTGGTTTAAACGAGAGTTTTGTAATTATTATTGTTTAAATTTTTTTTAATGACAATTTACAGTAAAGTAAAAATACAATATTCATTATTCATCAAAATCAAAACTAATATTTAATGAAATGGTTGAAAAGCATACATCAAAAATAAAAAGCAGCATCTTCAAAGATGTCATAGGCCCTGAGGGAAAATATTTTCCTCAGGGTCTCCTGTGTGAAGTTAATATAAAAAATAAAATAAAATACATGTTTATAATTTTTTAAATTTTTGAATTTTATTTTTATTTCTTTTTCTATATTATTTTTGAATATATTATTCACATTCACAAGCCACTTCTTATATCAACCATCAATTTTTTTTATTTTCTTTACAATCTAAGTGAAAGTCAATATAATAGACAAAACAATAATTACATGTTAATAATTTGACTGTCCTAGTCGGACAGACAAAGATCATTGTAATATGTAATATAAGTAAAAACACAAAGTGAAGTAGTTTGTTCTCAGTTCTTGAAGGTGTTTTGTGTATTATGAAATTATTTTAATGATAAATAAAATCTCGCGGGTTAAGGGGATACCCGGCGGTGATTTTCCATACAAACGTAATCCCTATTTATCTCTCTGGATTTTAACCCTAAAGAAAATATTGTTTTTACATAAAGTAGATATAAAACTACTAGCGTGTCGGTACTTTTTGTTTTTTTTTTTGATGATTTACTTTTTATAGAAGTTATGACCTTCCAAAAATCAATAAAATTGACTAGTTTAAACGCCGTCAAAAGACGTTCAGTATACAAACTAGACAATGTTTTTTTAAAAAAAAGCAAAACCTACAGACATAAAATAGTTTTTTTTATGTAGTTGGAAAAAAAAAATTGAAAATCAGTCCACTTTTGGAGGAGAAAAGTGGGGAATACAAAACCTCGATTTTGGTTAGGTATTATTAGCCCGAGGTGCATTGTCCCTTTCGCTCAATATCCGGTGGAGTAAGAGCAACAATTTAGTAAAATCTATTTTTCACATTTCTCCACCAACGGGTTTCATCTTAATATCGTTTTACGGTTAATGTTTAGACCATGTCTGGCCAATCCAAATTGCACCGCGGGCCGCATTGACGACCTAAAATTTTCTAAGGGCCACACAGGTTATTCTGTTACCTAGAAAGGGGGGGGGGGATGTAAACCTGTCGAAATCCGTCAAAACTAAGTACTTACAAAAATGACACGCGCTTTGCGAGTTCTCGAACGCTTAACTAGCGAGAAGTTATGCGGTACATCTGTTGTTAATCCAGAAAGCGACAAGTTATAAATCAGCAGAATAAGAGCATTTGATGTAAATATAAAAAAATATTGGTTTTAACTAAAATGTGATTTTAAAGACATTCTGAAGTATCCAAAATATATTTTTAAAAAAATTCCCTCGGGCCGCACGCATAGGTGAAGCGGTCCACATGCGATCCGCGGGCCGCGGGTTGGCAAGGGCTGGTTTAGACTAGCAGATCCCACACAAAAACAAAATTATTTAAATATTTATAACTATTGGTTGATCATTATTATGCATATATTTTCAATTATATAACGAATTGAACGATGAACTAATGATAAATTTAAATGCCCTTCCCACAATTATTTCTTGAAATTGAGGAAGTGCATAATATTTGAAGGATATAATTAATTCGTTAATTTTAAAATGACGATTTTTTTTAAAAAACATACCTACAGTACCTACTATACATTTAAAGTCAATACAATATCGGGACTACAAAAAACCGTTTGGAGTCATTGAGACTATGGTATCCCCAACTAGGGTAAGTTGTGAGGCTGAAGGTGGCGGGGAGAAGGTGATGTGAAGGGGAAGGTGGTCAAGTACCTATCTGTTCAGTTCTGGTTACCAAAAATAGCTTAAGCCATTCCAAGCAACGTTTTATTAACGAATTATTGTTTCAGAACAACTTTGCCTTAATATCATTAAGGTGATTAGTGTTTAATTTACGACTTAAATTTACAACTTATGGACATTTGAAACGAGCTCGCATTAAAAGCAAAAAAGGGATAAAAAATAATCGGGTACAAAGCAATTATATAATTATGATGGCGTCGTAGAAGATTCTGAAGTTGGTACCTGCCCGAAATTGGTCTGAGATCCAAGGTTCAGGTCCAGGCCCTCTTCCCGGCCTTTTAATAGGTCAATAATAATAATTATCTCTAAGGCCTTAAGATTCTGTACGTGGAAGTAATCACTGCCCGAGGTGATGATCTCTGAGGAGACTTGATTCGGTTTTGTGTGAATAATGGATGAAACTTTTCTGTTCCTCTGAGCAATCAGAAATGATTGATCAAATTAAAAGTAAGATGAAGCGTTATTAAAAGAATCCATCATTTATTTTACCCATAAACGATATTTTATAATATTCTTCATTATATTTAGTACCTACCTAAAGTTTTTTGTTGATGTAATCATTATTAATTACTGATTTTGTGCTTTTCTATCGTTATTTGTCGTAATTTCGTTGCAAATGAGGAACAAACTGCGATTACGGATGTAATTTTAAAAATTAAACTACCACCGATGGAAGGGTATTACCAGAGAATACCGGAAATTAGTCCTTTTTAAATCAAATTCTAGACTTGTTGACTCTTTTTTGCAAAAAAACATAAATTGATTTTGAAAGATTGTTATTTTATCTGGTACACGCAGTTTTAAAATTTTGAAGAACTAAGTGTGTTTTTAATATACTAAGGTTATACCGTTGGTCGTTGGCAGATTTGTTCAATTTTCAAATGATGAATTCTATTAAGCAATACAAATTTCTAATCATACAACTTAATAAATCAATACATAATCAGTCAACACAGTTTTCATAATTTTAATTTTAGTCAAATTAAAATCATCTAAAAATATATCCGAAAACGTGTTTTGTGACAAAAATACCTCAGTTTTTCTATTTATTTAAAGTCTTACCAACTAAATAATTAAAAAAAAATTTCCACACTTATTTAGTTTAGACATTATTAAAAAATCATAAATACTTATGATCAAAAAATACTTACAAGAAGTACATGATATTTAATAAATTATCATCGTGCGTTTTGAGCATTTTTATTGCTTATTTGAATGTAGGTATATATTAAAGCAAGTTTGGAATGAAATAAATCTATATTAAATTATTAATTTTTAAAATTTGATACGGGGAATATTTTATCTTTCTCATTGGAACCTCCCTGAACAGTTGCAAGCATTTTTAAACTTTTATTCTCAGCCGCTGGTTAATCGCTCTTAACATATTTGTATTTATTTTAAAAATTAGATTTCACCAAACGATCTGCGAGATATCATTTTTTTTCCATTGAGTCTAATTCTAGGAAAATGAATTAGGTATTTCTCTCTACTCGAAAACTCTAGGAAACTTACTTAAATGGAAAGTGTAGGCTTGCTAGTGGTTTTCAGAGGCATATAATGTGATCAAAAATGCTTTTTAAATGACCAGAGAAAGGCTAAAACGATACTTTCTACAAATCAACTATATAATTAAGAAAATCACATAATTGACCTACAGGGAAGATCAAGGAATTGGTTCTAATATCTAGTCAGCGCAGCAGTAAGCCGCTTACAGTGGTATGTTCTCAATTATGTAAACCGAATGTTTATTGAAACTGACCTATTTACGGCTGTGATACATCGTGAACGATCTACTACCCGGGTATCAGGAAGCAGGAAGCAGGAAGGGAATGTTTGGCTGCACTCGGGCCGGGGCCGGGCTCCGGTCGGGCGCCTCGCGCTAAGCTCGGGCACGTATTTAATTACGGGGCAGCGGTGGCCGGGCGCTAATGGGGGCGTTATTGCGCCATCCATAACCCGGCTTACCCGGAGAGCGGGCGGGGCGCAACAGCTATCCCCCCACACCAAACAATGGTACAGGATGCTTCAAACATACAGTTTTAATTAATTAGAGCTATTAATTTGAACACTTTTGTCTTTATTGCAGGTCATATGGAATTTATAAATATTTTTTACTGAAAATGGCCCTGAAAACCACGTTGTCATCTGGCTTAAATTAGCAACATTACAAATAATTTATCTGTAAATTCTGTAAGGATAGTTAGGTAAATGTATTAGGTTTCCAATGACAAAAATCCACAAATTGTAACATTTTAAATTCCATGGAATGCATACCAGTGTGTCTGAAAATAGGTGCAGTTTGGAAACCAGAGAAGGCTTTTTAAAATTCTAGTAAGTATTTATACGTAATTAAGAATGTTATGTATCATATTTTCATAGTGTATTTTCTTTTATATTTTTTTTTATATACGCGTATATACTTGTATAATATAGAATTTTCAGAAAAAAACATCCATAGCATTTCTTACGTTAGCAGACTAAAAAGTGTGTTTTTTTTTTAATTTCCACCCCATCGCTTTATCTTGAAATATTTTTTCAAACAATTTAAGTACCCAAAAATTAGTTAAAAGTGAATAAATTTTCCGTTTTAAATCAAAACCATAAGATAAAGTTAGCAAGAAAAAATATTGTATTAATCTGTATTCAATTTATGTTTGTATTCAACAATCCTGTGATAAAAACTCGGTTATTGTACAAATAGGGACAAACAATTACAAAAAAAATCTACAATTACATACAATAAAATACAGATACAATCAATTAGAAAAACAGAAACATCACAAATAAAAAATATACAAAATTATACACAAGCTCACTCAAGTAACATATTACAATGAGATGCAAGAGACATAAGAAACACGAGAGGCATGTATAGAGAGACAATTGACAAAATATACTTGGTTCAACATATTTTTTAACAGCGCCAGAACTTTTTCTGAATCTGTCCAAATTATCGGCGAATATATCTACTTCAGCACCTCTATCTTGTTATATATAGTCGACACATCTGGGTCAGAGGACTAAAGTAGGCGATATTATTTTTAAATGTATTCAGGTGAAAAATGCTATGGCGTCTTAAACAATGGGAATTGGGGACATTTATTTCAATATTGCTAAGACAAAGTGTAGTATCAAGATGGCGGTGAATGATTTTATGTGAACATATTAGATCAGTCATTTGCCATCTAGTTTTAAGTGTATCAATCTTGAAGTAATCAATCGTATGATCTAAGATAATCATATAGTGAGTCAATTGAGTGAAACGAATTTAAAAATGCAAATATTTTATACCGAAGCCAAATTCAATCATCTTACCCTTTCTCCCACTATAAATTTAATAATAACATAAATAATAAGTCATAAATACCTGGCAACTTAATAAGGAAAACAAATAATAAACGTGGTGAAAGCAAAGCTTTCGACGTGAAGTTTATCAAAAACCCACGATCGTTGCGAATACGTGATTCTCATATTTCTGTAATAAACCGATAATAAATAATGATTAACTGCTTAATTATTTGGGCAATATCCACCCAAGAGCGCCCTGTGTGGATCCGCCCCACACTTCTCGCTTGCCATCTTTGCTTTATGACTATCTCATAAAATGTGTTAAATTATTAATGGCCACCACTATGTTCATTTATTAGCTCCCTTATTGGACCCACATGTGCTCATCCCCCTCCCTCCCACAACCATCCCCTTCTGTTGTCTTCTTGTAGCCACCCACCCCCCGCAAGACTACGAGGTTTATGGGGGTCTTATTTCAATAAAGCCTGTCCAAGGGCCAAGTTTATTGGCGAAATTAGCAAATTTATATTGTTCTCTTAGTGCAAAATGATTGGTGCTTGAACGTGCGTTTAATGTTTTAATTCAACAAGTCAAAGTTCGTGCAATTCTGTAAAGTTTTAATTCAACAAGTCCAAGTCCGTGCAATTCTGTAATGTTTTAATTCAACAAGTTCAAGTCCGTGCAATTCTGTAATGTTTTAATTCAACAAGTCCAAGTCCGTGCAATTCTGTAATGTTTTAATTCAACAAGTTCAAGTCCGTGCAATTCTGTAATGTTTTAATTCAACAAGTCCAAGTCCATGCAATTCTGTATTCTTTTAATTCAACAAGTCCAAGTCAGTGCAATTCTGTAATGTTTTAATTCAACAAGTCCAAGTCCGTGCAATTCTGTATTCTTTTAATTCAACAAGTCCAAGTCCGTGTAATTATGTAATAAGTGTTCCCATTCTGATCACTGAAACAAACCAAAATAATACAATATTCAGGCAATATTTTTGTGAGTAGCAGACATTCTAAGTTTTTAAGAACCTAATGTAAGATCTAATATTAAAAAAAAAGTCCCAACTGCTCCCATCTGGGGCCAGTAAGACTATAGGATCCACAATTGGGATATGTTGTGAGGCTGAAGGTAGCGAGGAGGGGAAAGAAATAGGAAAGTACCTGGTTATTAAGATCTGGTCATCAAACATGCGAAAGTATTTTCCAGCAATGTTTTAATCAAAGGTGTAAGACCGTCATTTCTGAATGGTGATACCAGGGCGATAGCGAGAGCAGCGATAGTGATCTTCCACTCTGGAAAGTACCGCAAATGTAAACTACGCATTTTTTAAAATGAATTGGTGAAATAACACAAATTAATCAAATAAAATTTATTTGAGCACGCCGGGATTTGAAGCCGCGATTTTTTGGATTGGTAGTCGAGTGCCTTGCCCCTAGACCACGGAGGCCGTGATCAGACCAAGACCACGGTTAAGGCTTGAGGTACATAAGCTGCAATCTTTCAAAATAGGACTTTATGTCCCGCATAACTTCACGCGAGGCCGCCAACACAGGCTTTTAATTCTTCCCAGGTGCAGAACTAACTTACCAATGGTGATGCCCTTGGAAAGACTCACTAGGTTAATTAACTCCCTCGCAGGTAACTTGGATATTTCCCACATGTCATATAACGATTTTAAGCTCGAAATATTATATATGTTTTAACTGTGTATTAAAAAAATAATTAAAATGAATTCTTATTTATGACTTCATTTTATCAAAATTTAATTGTTATTTTATTTACCGCTTCTGCAGTGTATAGATTTTTGTACTGGTTTTGCAAATAAATAAAATAAAAAACTTTTGTTTGTTCTTCTCGCTATCTCATTTTTGTGAATGTTGGTGGTTTTCAAAAAAGGTGATTAAGAAGTGTATTAGAAGTCAGATTCCTCATGTAATCTTTTTTAAGTAAATATGTTCATTTTATTATTATTATAAAAAACACTCAACCTGAACCAAATACTAAAAACATAAATCTAGTTATGTTTAATATTTAAATTGAAATTTATCCGGTATGTTTTACCAAGAAAACATTGGAAAATTTATTGAAAAACCAATTACAAGGTGTACCTCCCCTTTTTCCAACATACACAAATATGAAAATTGCCTTATTCAAAAGGATTTTTCATCTCCCTAATCAGTATAATGGAAAACATATTTTTTCATAGGTTTTTCATTACAAATTTTGGCAGGCTTTGAAAAAAACACCGGCTAAACGTGTTTATGCTTCGATAAATACCCGCAAAGGTAATAACAGCCTCAGACCGAACAGGAGAGTTTAGTAATGCGAATGTATGGCTAAAGAGATTGCATTCTGAAAATGAACACTGAATGAACTAACTGCATACTGCATGCATTTAATTTTGAAATGTGATATTAATATATTCGCACCAGTTTGTCGTATGTTTATCAGAAAATTTAAGATGAATATATTTATGGAGAATCTTCTTAAGAGGGTATTATCAGAGAATACTGGAAATTTGTCCTATTTAAATCAAATTCTAGACGTATTGACTCCTTTTTACCACAAAAAACATAATTTGTTTTTGAAAGATTGTTATTTTATCGGATAAAATCATTTCCAAATTTTGAAACAACGTTTAATGATACAACATCATTGGATTCACTTTTTTATTTAAATGATATTTTTACATTTGATAATCAAGTTAATTATCAGGAACTATTCAGAAGGATAAATGTGTAGATAATAAAACACAACCAACCAAGGTGACGCGCACCACAGAACGGCGTTCCGATCGTTCTCTTTTGTTATATTAGCTGTCGCTAGGTTACTGATCCAGTGTTTTAAATTATAAATGTTTTTGGTTGATCAGTGCAATCTACACACTTCCCCTTCAGTTGTTAAACGATATAAGGGCAAAATTGACCATGCTTTGTAGGGCACATTACACAAACATGTCGCTTAATATTTTGTGGCCCAACCATATATATGAAAATAATAAAAAATTCTAAATTAAAAACTCAAATAGTCGTAAAACATGAATACAGAACTATAAGTATGGTATCTTCAAATATCTATATGGTAAACAAAAGTAGTATTTTTTAACTTAAGTTTAAAAAATTATGTCTAGGAGAATGCTTCGACTAGATTTATTTATGTATCTATATTTTAAAAACAAATGTTTTCATCTACAAACATTTCGTTTGGAATAAGTGTTCAAAGTAACTGTGACTATGACACAATATTGTATATCTAATAATAACTGGATTCAATAAAACTTATATATTAGTATTTCTTAAAAATAAGGTACATGTTTATGAGACGCTATAAATTTTACAAAGCATTTGATAATTAAAATTTTTTTTTTTTTTTTAAACTGTTTACTGGAGTGCGTTATTGATGAACTCAACATATTTATTGAGTTTTTTGTAATTACAGTAAATTAGACTGGGTAGTGAATCATCCAGAGTAGACATATTTGTTTTCATTAAAACTTATCGCTGTTATTTAAATAAATAAATATAATACATTTTATTATATTTAAACATTCACACGTCTCCGTAAACACTTGAAAAGAATTATTACATAATATAAATAAGAAATTTCAACGACATGTTCAATCAGATGTGAGTGCCATTATACATCTGAATGATCATGGTTAAAATAACTAAAAGTAAACATATTTTCACAGTAGTTATATGATTTAAAAACTTATTTTTTAGTTTAGATATAAAGTTTGTTTAGTAACATTAATATATCTCTGAGATTTTTAAATTATTTTTTTTTAGTATGATTTAGAGAAGATAATTATAATCGTAAAAAATAATAATACCTTTTTATGTTTTGAACTGTCCCAATCTGTCTGGAAAATGAACTTTTCGACCAGATCTTGTGGTTCTGGTAATTTCGGGAAGTGGTTTAGGGAAAATTGTAGAAATTGGAACAATTTTTTCTACAGGAACAAAAGCAGGCTTTAGACGGTCTATCGTGACGCGTTTTGGTTTTCCTTTTACGGTAATAACGAATGTTTTCTCATCACGTTCTTCAACTTTGTATGGACCTTCATATGGATTTTGGAGTGGTTTTCTTCCACCATCGGTTCTGAGAAACACATGTGTAGTAGTAGGTAGATCCTTATGAACAAAGAATTTTCCTGTACCATGGATACTGGCCGGAGTTGATTTGATATCTTCGAACTTTCTTTGGAGACGTCCGACGTATGTATCGGGTTCTTCTCGAGGAGTTGCTGTGAAGAAATCGCAAGGTAATTTTAGAGTTCTACCGTAAGTTAATTCAGCTGGTGAGCATTTTAGATCTTCACGCACTGTCGCTCTCAGGCCTAGTAAAACGAGTGGAAGGTTTTCAACCCAATTCTGGTCTCCACATGCCATAAGAGATGCTTTTAAAGTACGATGCCATCTTTCAATCATGCCGTTGGCTTGTGGATGATACGCTGTGGTTCTCAAGTGTTTAATTCCAAACTTTTCTGTGAGTTTTTTGAAGAGATGACTCTCAAATTGACGACCTTGATCGGTTACTATGCTGTCAGGGGTTCCGTGACGAGCAATCCAATGGGTTGTGAGTGCAGTGGCGACTGTTTCCGCTGTCATGTCTTTCAGGGGAATTGCTTCGGGCCATCGAGTAAATCTATCAATCATTGTTAGTATATATTGGTACTCATTGCACTTCTGAAGGGGTCCAACTAGATCGATATGTACATTGCGAAATCGATCCTCTGGTAATATATACGTTGCTAATGGCGCAACAGTGTGTCGAGAAACCTTAGCTTTTTGACAATGAATGCATTGTTTGACAAAGTTTTTTATGTCCTTTGCCATGTTAGACCAAACAAATCTTTGTTTAATTGTCTTTGTTGTTCCCGAGATGCCAGGGTGGCAAACATTATGCACACTTTCAATTACTTGATTTCGCATGCAAGCAGGTACAAACGGTCTGACGTGACCTGTTGATATGTCGCACCATACTGAAGTTTCAGTACCAGGCATCACCATTTGACGTAAGGCGAGGGCGGTGTCATCTTTTGCCTTCATAAATTCGTCATTTTGACACTGCGCTTTTCCCATCTGCCTATAGTCAATAGAAGTAGGACAATTAATCTCCTCTATTCGAGACAGTGCGTCAGCTACTGTGTTGAGTTGTCCTGAAATATGTCTAATGTCCGTTGAAAATTGTGCTATATAATCTAACTGTCTTTCCTGGCGTGGAGAGCTAGAGGCACGTTTCTTGTTAAAGGCGAAAGTGATTGGTTTATGATCCGTGTAAATTATGAAATTCCGTCCTTCAATATGATTTCTAAAGTATTTTACCGCTTCATAAACACCAGTAAGTTCACGGTCAAAAGTACTATACTTTCGTTGCGCGGGTGTGAATTTTTTTGAAAAGAATCCTAGCGGTTCCCAAGCGTTTCTGTTGGACTGTTGTAGTGAGGCTCCCATAGCTACGTCACTGGCATCTACCATTATAGCTATTTTTGCATTGGGATTTGGATGTGCAAGTAAAGCCACGGTCGCTAGGTTTTGTTTGCATTCCTCAAATGCTTCCGTCAGTTCTTGATTCCAAACCAATATTCTCTTGTCATTTTTCTTGTAACCAGCAATGCAGTCGTATAATTTTGTTTGAGTGTTAATTGCATTGGGAAGGAATCTTCGGTAATAATTCAACATGCCTAAAAATCGTCGCAATTCCTTTGCTGTTTTAGGTAATGGAAAATTTATGACGGCTTCAACTTTTTCTTTAATAGGTGACATTCCATTTTGGGTAATTGTGTGACCCAAGAAGTTGACTGTAGGTTCGCCAAAATGACATTTGTTTATGTTTATTACTAGGTCAAATTCAGCCAGGCGTTTAAGTAAAGAATCTAAATGTATTTTATGTTCTTCTTCATTTTCAGAAGCAATCAGAATGTCATCTATGTATACAAAGCAAAAATCCAAGTCTCTAGTTACCGCGTGCATGAAACGTTGGAAGCTTTGTGCTGCGTTAGATAAACCGAATTGCATGGATGTAAACTCAAATAATCCAAACGGTGTGATGATGGCTGTTTTTTGTACATCTTCTGGTTCAACTGGAATTTGATGATATGCTCTGGTCATATCTATGGTACTAAAGATTTTTGCATTTGAAAGTTTGTGTGCAAAATCTTGTAGTTGAGGTATCGGGTATTTGTCCGGGATTGTTTTAGCGTTCAATCGTCGATAATCGCCAACAGGACGCCACTCTCCGTTGCTTTTCTTCACCATGTGTAAAGGGCTGGCCCAATTGCTTTTTGATGGCCTGCAAATCCCTTGTTCCATCAGATACTTAAATTCTTTTTTCGCTGCCTCTAATAGGGCTGGTGATAGTCTGCGGGCACGTTCCGTGACAGGTGGTCCTTTTGTTTCGATGCAGTGAGTCACAGAGTGTTTTTTTGTATCCGGTATTTTCATATTAGGCCTCATCAATGTAGGGTATTTGCTCAAGATGTCACGAAATTTCTGTGACGAGGAAATTGTAGAGATACCAGATGTAGGTCCTTTATACGTTGTTCCTTTGATCATTAATTTTGTTGACTGATCTGTGATTGTTGCCTTTCGTAAGTTTACCGTTAGGTTAAAATGGTGGATAAAATCTGCACCTAGAATTGGTCTTGATACGTCAGCAATAATGAAACGCCATTTCAACGCACGGCGTAGTCCAAAGTCGAGTTCGACTGTTCTCGTGCCATAAGTCTTGATGGGGTTTCCATTGGCTCCATACAATGTAGTTGGGCAGTTGTCGGAAGTGATATTATTTTTGTTATATGACGGTTTTCTAGGCATTACTGAAACGTCCGCGCCAGTGTCCACCAAGAATTTTTGTCGAGTTTGCAGATCGTATACGAAGAGACGACATGTGTTACTCGGAATCTCACATGTCCCTACTGAGAGGTTCCGCTGTCGTTTTCCGAATTCTTCGTTTTAAAAGTACAAGGTTCGTAGCATTTGTATGCATGTTCTCCAAACCGTCTGTGGAAATAACAATATCCATCAGGATCTCTTCTAGGTGATCGACCGCGAGACCCAGACCTCGGTCTTCTAGCAGGATTCTCTCGAGATGAATTCTGATATGAATTATTTCGACGAGGGCTCTGATTTCGCCGTTCTCGGAAGGTTGAAAAACTGTTATTTTGAGATATTTTCAATTGTGACACTTCGTGTGTTAGCTCAGAAATTTGTTTTTGTAGCTGAAATAATATTGAATTTTCTATTTTCTCGGATCTTGATGTGCTGGGTTTGTTATGTTGATCCATTGCACCACATTCTGTTGATGTATAAACATCTGTGATTTTGTCGGCAGCCAATGCCAGTTGGTTTGTGTTGTTATCAGGAAGAGCTGACAGGATTGCCTGGACATGTTGGGGTAGACGCTGTAGCCAGAGTGTACGTACTATTGCACTCTCTGCTAATGTGGGTCCAGCTAGCTCCATCATATACCGAAGAAGTCCGGAGGGCTTTCGATCTTCCAGTTGAATGCCCGTTAAAAGTCGTGTAAGTCTTTTTCCAGCAGAATCTTGTAGTCTGTCGATAAGTGCAGTTTTCAGTTTTAAATATTTGTCTGATTCAGGTGGCTTCGTGACAATATCACTAACACATTGTAAGGTTTGTGAATCGAGTGCTGCGATGATGATATTGTATTTTGTAAAGTCTTCTTTAATAAGTGAGTTTGAAAATTGAGATTCGGCTTGAACGAACCATAGCGATATGTTTTCTTTCCAACATGGTGGTAATCTGACAGAGACATGGTGGATGTTTGATTCATTACTAGTTCCGCTTGATGATTCCATTGTAATTGAATCTGTAATTATCTTGTTGCTTGATGTTTGTAAACTTGATTCCGCTGTTTGCTTCGAGATGAGAATATTTTCTTCAGTTGTCATGGCATTATTTCAGATATTGACAATTCAACGCATATAAGGCGGTTACTTTAAAAAAATATTCATCAGCAAAAAATTCGAAAAAACATTAAATTAAATCATATTAAAATATACATATTTAAAATTATCGATAATTTATCAAACTGATTTGGGGTACCATCTATGCATTTTTCTATAAATCATAAGTCAGATACGTGTGATATTATCTGAGGCGCAAACCTTTTGAAAATCTACTAATTTTAGAACATTTTTATTAATGTTAAATTATTTCAAATTATTTTTTAATAATAGAATAATTTCTCAAAACAGATAATAATCATTGACATTTAATTCAAATTTTAAATTTTGAAATTAGGTTACGTAAAAATAATAGTCTTTTGTTTGAACATTTACGTGACTTGAAACGAATTCCTAATGGTCTGCTGTCTGTAATGATGTTTTTTTCTCAGCCAAACGTCTCTCGTGAAGATAGATTCGCTGCGATTGGATACTGCGTCATGAAGTCTCCTTGTTGTGAAGCTCCGCTGCGATTGGGTACTGCGTCGTGAAGTCTCCGTGATGTGAAGCTCTGCTGCGATTGGATACTGCGTCATGAAGTCTCCGTGATGTGAAGCTCCGCTGCTTTGGTAGTCTCTATATGGTGTCAGCAAAACTCGTTCACCTGTGCAGCCATGGTCTCCATGTGCGATGATGGTCCCTAATTAAATCGCCATTTTCGATTTTCTGGCCTCAGGATTCTATGCGTCGGTCGCTCTGACTGGTTTGTTGTGGTGCGGAAATTTAAAAATAAATTTTTCGTATAATTGTGTCTAATTGCGTGGAAGGTCGGGTGGTCACCATTTTAATGATACAACATCATTGGATTCACTTTTTTATTTAAATGATATTTTTACATTTGATAATCAAGTTAATTATCAGGAACTATTCAGAAGGATAAATGTGTAGATAATAAAACACAACCAACCAAGGTGACGCGCACCACAGAACGGCGTTCCGATCGTTCTCTTTTGTTATATTAGCTGTCGCTAGGTTACTGATCCAGTGTTTTAAATTATAAATGTTTTTGGTTGATCAGTGCAATCTACAATGTAAATATACATTTTTAATACAGTAAGGTTATACCGTTCGTCGTTTGCAGATTTGTTAACATTTTAAACGAAATATTGTACTACACAACAGACATTTCAAATCATATAATCATACAGTAAAATAAATCAATACATTACGTAAAGTCAAATAAAATCATTAAAAAAAATCCGAGTATTTGTTTTGTGACGAAAATGCCTCAGTTTGTCTATTTATTTACGGTCTTACAAACTAAAATATTTCAGATTTTTTTACACACTTATATTTCTTAGTTATTATTGAAAAAGCATAAATACTTAGGTATCATCAAAAAATACACGATATTAAGAATTTAATCATCACGAGTTTGAGAATTAAAATTTCTTATTTGAATGCACGTTGGTATATATTAAAGCAAATTTTGAATGAAATAATGTGGATATTGAGTTGTTACTTTATAAATTTGGTACGGGGAATAATCAAACTTTCTCATCGGAACCGTTCTGTACAGTTGTCAGGGCAAGATCGCAAGTTGAAATTTGTATTCTCGGCCGCTGATTAATGGGCCTTAAGATTGCATATCCAAGAATCTGCTCTTCCATTGATGGCTGTAATTTAATTATTTTAGGTTAAAAAAGTTTGCTAGTTCTGCTATAAAATACTAAGATGAGTTATTAGTTTATAAGATTTTTTATGAGAATAAATGAGATTAAACGTCTGGAGCCAGTGAGTCTATGGCATTCCCAATTGGGGTATGTTGGGAGGCTGAAGGTGGTGGGGAGAGGAATTGGATAAGGAATCCATGACTTTTCAGATCGGGCCACTAAATGCAGCTAAAACAATTCAAGCAACTTTTCAATTACGAATGGTGATCTTGCACCAGGGCGATACTTAGCGTATCTACACTCTGGAATGTTTTGCAAATAAACTATATAATATTTTAAATGAATACATTGTGAAATAATCAAACCAGATGAGAAGTTACCGATAGTTATCCTATCGATCGTTATCGAGCGAGTGTGCTAGGGCCTCTGGGGCCTCTTCTCAAACCGGGCTCCTTCGATTAGGCCCGCCACGCAGGTAGTGCGTATCGCCGCCAATACCTGGTCACCAAATGGATCCGAGCGCCCCTGCTAATTCACCAAATGTAGCGAACCACCTTGAGATAGCTAAAAAGCCTTGAAAAATCACGAAATCTAACATAACTTGTCAAGAATAACTCTGAGAATTTTTATCAACAGACAGGAAATTCTTGAACATCGGTTTCAATATTTTTTGATAATAACAATGAACTTAAAGTAATTTTCTGTTAAAATAATATCTATATTATGGGTAGGTACTTTATCGCTTGTCTGTTTCTTCTTCACACAATTATTTCCAATAGTTAATTGAAAATTATAAATACTTAAATTGATAACATTCATTGAATCAGCGTTATAATCACAGACACAAAACCGAAAGTAGTGTTTTTGATGATATTAGGTACGCAAAACTGTTTAGAATTCATTTAAAAAAAAATACCATAAAATATTTAAGCCAAAATCGGAGTATTCTTGAATTGGTATTTATTTTAGCATGTATCCCGGGTGGAGTAAAGCGTGGCGGAATAACCAGCCCTTAGGTCGGATCAAAGGGTTGCTTTGGCCGTATCATTTTCATATATCCATTTACAAAAGAGTCCGAAAGCATTTACCCTAATGTTGGCCTGCCCCTTTCATCAGCCTCCGAAAAAGCCAAATTTCGGTCTAGGCATTATGAAAATTTCACGCCAGACTTGGAATGGTATTAAATTATTTGAGTACGGTTACTTTAATTTTATGATTTATTACAGGATCGAAAACATTGAAGCCAAACTAAGCTTATTAAAATAATATTTTCGTTTTGTGAAATACAAAACTAACGGCGAAACAAAACTTTTATTTTATTGAAAATCTTGTATTTGCAATATTTTTTTGCTAATAAAAATCTTTACGAATTAATTTTTGTATTAATTTTTTATGTTGATTTTATTCGGACCATATATCATATAGGTTTGAAATGCATTATGTATTTTTCGTCATTTTTTCGTGTATTTCATGATTAGTGTTTCATTTAGAAATGAGAATACGCATAGTTCCTGCTGGGATATCATTTGTCCAGTTCCTACCTCTCCCTAACCATACCATTGATGGAAAATTATTGGAAATTTGAAACAGAAAAAACAAAAGAAGATTTTAAACTACCTTGGAATAAAGTTGTTGGTGTATCTCGTGTACATAATCTTATATTTTTTTTTAAACTTGAATAGATCATCTCTGAAATAAATAATATCGTTTCGTACTTATTCGTTTTGTTGCGGCAATAATTAGTTCGAGGTACCTGGTGGAATTGTTTATTATGATTATGTTATATGCTCCTCCGCACATTTTGTGGTAAGTGATTGGTTATCCTTTTTCCTTGAATACCTTGTTTTTCCTTCAAATATTATCAACCAATTCCAGGAAACACCATTTCGGATCGTTTTCAAAGATTTACAGTCTGTTACAGGTGTTTCTGCAGTTGCAGTTCGTCAGCAGTTTTGGATGCAACAAGGAATATTTTTTTCCTAAATTTGTTTGTCATTGTGTAATTATAATAAATTATTAGTTTGGGTATAGAAATGAACTTGAATCTAATTGGAATGGATAATTTCTCAAATTAAATGAGTATCCTATCTCGTAGTGTGAACTATGAATAATAACTGCTTGCGAAAGTCAGTTTACAATATCTAAAAGAGCGGGTATGAGCAGGCATTTGGTCCCAAGGGGTCCGCTGAATAACTTATATAGGTTTTCACTTCTATAACCTCAAATTATTTAATTTACAATAGTAATACATACATATGTAATTATCCAAACTCGCCGCAATATTTTGGAGCCAACTCCGGATTTGGGGTGCATGTAATTTTGAAAACGGACCGTCTACGGCCGTCATCAAAAGGATGTTTTATAATGACCGAGTTTTGAGGTACATATTTGTTTTTAAGGAAAACTGCTGCGATGTTGTGGGGCATCATTCAAGCAATACCAGTCGTAAAGGAATGATCAGTGTAATAGGTAATGTTTGACAATGCCTTCTTTTACTTTTTAACATACCGGTAGGTACCTTAATGGAAAATGTTTAAAATTAGGCAAAGGATTTCTTGGAATAAAAGTTTCTAAGTAAGAACATTATATCATTACTTGTGTAATGTCATAATAGTATGCTATAAAACATCTTTTTTAATTGTGCACGGTAAGAATTAGACTGTTCGAGTATATGATCGTGTCTTATTTGACATTTTCAAATTTGTTTTACTATCAAGAGCTTTTTTATGAACATATTATTTTACATTTATCGTGATCGTGAAAAAATACAATCTGATTTGCTCAATGTGTAAAAAAGGACTGCACGGTGTTTGTGTAGGTGTCTGACTCTTGTACATTTTCCATACTTTTTCTGTAATTTTCTTGTTAATAAATATGTAGTATTCAATTTTTTTTTTATTATAATAATTTGACCTCCTGAAAAGAAAAGAAAACTCATTTAATTTGAATGCATTTTTATCTTAGAAATTTTCCAATCCAATTAGATTCAAGATCATTTCTATACCCAAACTAATAATTTATTATAATTACACAATGTTGAAAAAACATATGAAAATTAGTGTATTGTAACGAAAATGTAAACTGTTTTTCACTTTTTAATATGCACTTTTTTACTGGCATTTTCAGCATATTTTGACAAAATATTTATGAAACTAATTTTAATTTGATTTTGGGAAAATAATTTTAAGTATCAAAACTAAATACAACAATAAAAATGGGTCTGCAGTTTCTTATTGTTATAAAATTTCCATTAGCGCTGAATTATTTTTATTTTAACTGTTTATTTTACGTATTAGTTTTTTGAGATATAAAAAAGTACAATTTAATGAATAAAAATATTCGCTGAATGTTATGTAAATGAATATACGTTTATTCGGGTCAATCACCAGTAAATGCAAACAATTTCGTAATACTCCAAATGTATTGCAAATAAATCAATCAATTTCACGTTCTCAAAAATGTATTCAATTACAGTCGTCATCACCCAGAGAAACATGTTTCTGGTATTTCCTCGCAAATGTATCCGCAAATAACAAAATCAATTAAAATTGATTCATTTCAACGTTCCCACGTAATTTGGCCGGCCATACTGAAATCAACCTCATTAAATATTTATTTAGTTCCGCTGCAATTATGTTTATCCCAAAATGTTTTTTGTTTATTTTTTTGTGTGGCTATAATTTATTTCGACGCCATAGATTCAATGCCATAAATTATAATAAAGGGTTTCACTACGTTTCGAATCTAATCGTCGGACTGGTATAAAAGATTTTTTAAATATGCACTACATACTCTTTTCCTGAAAACTAATTTCATTCATTTTTAAATCTTATACATAAAAATTATTTTTTGTTTGTTTGCTCGTATTTTATGCGCTGCCATCGTTCATCCGATTGCGATGAAACTTTGGGGATTTGATGTGCGCATGCCCGCTATGGATATAGGACAGTGAGCTCTGGCGTTATGAAATAATTTCCTACAGAATGAAAATGGGTGTGTTTTATGGAGTTCAGCTACAGGAAAAAAGACGGAAGAGTGAGGAAAATCCGGGAGGGGAATTAAGGAGGGGGGATTCGTAGGGAAGGCGGAGAATTGGAAGGGGAATGCATGAGAGGGGGGGGGAGTAGGGGGGGGGGGGGGACGAATGATAATGGGGAAAGCGGGAGGGTAATAAACACAGGAGGGGAAAAGGAGTCAGAAGGGGAACGTGGACGAATAGGATATGACACGCAGGTAGACAAAATCTCTTTATTTAAGTTGCAAAAAATTAAGAAAACAAAAATAAGTACAGATTCAAAATTTAAAAATTGTTAATAGAACTAAAAACCAATATTATAATTTTTTAGATATAGATGTATAGAATAATAAAACATCTAAACTGAATACACAGTATCTACCATTATTACAAACTTCAACTTTATTTATTTTATTAAATTAATTACCTTAATTAATTTTGATGCAATTTTTGTATTACTTTAATTTATTGATTAATGAATTTTATTGTATTATCAAATAGAGGCTTCAGCACGGGGAAGCCATTCATTGAAGCCATCATTAACAAAATCTAAATTATTGAACAGAAATAAAATAAATAAAAAATTTAGACAACAATAGTAACAATATACATAGAAACTACGTGTTTAAAAGAAGAGAAAAGGACACTACATAAGTGAAATTAAAAAAAAATTGCAATTTTACTGGTAGGTAGTCGACATTCGAAATTTGATATTTTTTTATACAATTCGTAAATATTGAGCTTGGAAATATTGATATAATTTGAGAAATAAGTTGATTCTACGACGACTAGCACCTCATCATTACCGCAGCATCTTATCTGGTGGTCTATTGAATCGAGTTCTCGGCTAATTTCCGTGGGCGTTGGGTTCGCGTCTCGGGTGCATTATGAGCGGCTGAGATGCTGCGAGCCCGGGTCGCTGGACTGCCAGCCCCGGGGCTCCACTCCGGAGCTTGGTACGCCACAATTGCTTTTATTTCTGTTCCGATCTGCAACATAATGAGGAATTTAATAAGAGAAAAAAACCACATCTTGATTGTGACTAAAATAATGCTCAGCGTCGTAAGGCCGCAATTAATTTATTAAATGCGCACTTTATTTTAATAGCCATTAAATGGAGCATAAATTATGATTTTAATGTTGAATTGCGGCCAATAATGAAGTTAAACTGGTACGGTGAAAATACACACTTTCCTTAAAATAATAAAGTGCATGAAGAAGTAATTTAGCATTGTAAAAAATTAATGTTGCTAGTAGGAATCTAATTTTAAGAACCTAATATTTGTGTGTCAAGTCAACATTTAAAAATATTGCGAACTTATCAATAGTGACGTTCGAACTGAAATACCAGTGCATATTTTTATTGTTATCGTTAGTTTTGAAAAGATACAATAATTTCCTAAGTAAAAATTTTCGAATCTCCGGAAATTGCACCAAATCTGTGATTTTATCGGTGACGTCATCAGTCTCAAAAAGCCTACTTTTTAGTCGACAGTAGATACGTTTTTTAATAATATTTAAGAACAATAGGTAAAACATTAGCATCTTAACACAAATGTTTTTGTATTCTACTAAAGTGGAAAAAAACATCCGTCAACGCACCCGATAAACTATTTGTCAGTGTTTCCAAATCTGCATTACTACGAAAAATCATTAACATCATAGTAGTACGGGAACCGAGAAACGTAAACCCTACATCTTCGAGTACACGTATGAAACTACTTTGTAGTGATGAAGGACTTTTAGTAATCCCTAAAAAGCTGGTCTGTCAGTGCGCCTCTTGGCAGGTTCCGTGCAGTCATGGAATGGTTTCATAAGATAAAGATCATTTAGTAGATGAGAAAAGCCGGCGTCAAAGTGGGGACAATAAATAAAATTTACGTCATCGAGTACACGCATGAAACCAACGAAAAACTGTAGTCTAGATCATCTTCCATTTAAGAATTTCTTGGTCTGCCGACCAGCAGCCTGGCAGCTTTTTGTGTACGACTTAAAAAAAACTTTAAATATTATTTTTAATTTATTATGGTTTTAAAACCTTAGAATGAAAGATTTTAAAAAATAAGTGATAATGGTTCCGAGTGTACCCATCGGTCGGGCGAGCCTTTCGACCCGAAACAACTTACGAAACCTGCCGCGGTGCCCATTGCTTACCGCTGTCGCATATTATTATTATGCAAATATATAATAACAATAGCCTTTTTAAGATTGTCTAATTAAAATTAAAAATCGTACACAAAAAGCTGCCAGGCTGCTGGTCGGCAGACCAAGAAATTCTGAAATGGAATGCTCTAGACTACCGGTTTTCGTTGGTTTCATTGGTGTACTCGATGACTTAAAATTAACAATTTTTTTTCCACTTTTTCCCTCACTATTTCCATGACTGCGCGGAGCGTGCAAAGAGGCGCACCGGCAGACCAGCCTTTTTAAGGCTTACTAAACGTCCTTTATCACTACAAAACTGGAAAGCTCGATGGCGGAGGGTTTACGTTAATCGGCTCCGGAGCTATAGGTACTGGTATTTATAGTACGCTGATGATGACGACTGTAACAATATGTATTTAAAAATCCCATTATTGTATAGAAAATATCAAATATGACATAATCATAACCTCAAACAGTCTGAAACTTACCGTATATTATTAAAAATACCCTTTTTGTCGCTTATAAATCACCAGTCATGTACAACATTGCTTCATGTGTCAGCCATTTTGGTGGTCGTAGCCATTTTATAGTTTCCCAACTTACAGAAAAAATACAAAATAAAGTTTCGTATGTACCGAAAGTAAGAATTTAATGAGATTAAATGTATCAACAATCCATTCGTTAATATGTAATTTATTTTTTACGTTAATGCATTAATTGGACTATCTTCAAAACATTCAATACTCTACGGAGATGTAAACATTTTCAACAATAGGTTCCTTAAAATTTTTAATTAAAACTGGCGGAATATCATGACGCGAAAAATGAGGACATGCAATTTTACTGTTTTAGTGTCCTTATAGTTTATTTTTTCCTTTGTTTTTGTTTATATCGAGTTTGTATAATTGATTGTATACCCAGATAATAAATTTTATAATTGGAAAATAAATTTTAATAATAAATTGTACATTATATTTTTAATCTGTTATCCTTTTTGAAATGAACACTTTTCTCCCATCCACGAGCAAATTGATTCTAATGGAAGAGCATTATATATTATGAGATACAAAACTGTAAGACATATATACAAAATAAAATAAAATTACCACCAGTTTATTTTAAATGTAGTTGTCCTGTACAATTTAAATAATGTAACTAATAATTAATTTTGCGCAAGAAATTAATTTTATGCTGATTGAGTTAATCTCCAGGATTGAAATTTTTGGTATGCTTTCTACAAAAAAAAAAAAGGAAATATATTATAATTAAAACCCTCTTTGAAATGCGATCAGTTCATGTAACCCATTTTTATCTCTTTTAGGTATTAGGATTACGAAACATAGACAAAAAAAAAACCGTTTATAAAAACAGAGCCTCAGATTATAATTTTGTCTAATTATACCATACAGTTTTAAGATCCTGTTTTAGAAGATTCAAAAAGCGTCTGCCCTAATTTTGAATATATTCAAATTCTAACATACACACGAATTATAAAGTTGAGATAATCATGACATAATTGACGAGCGTGCATTTAAATTTGGGATATGATCGACTCGGGATCAATCTCTTATTAAAAAGAGTGCTTATTTAATTATTGCTTGGGCCAGCATCGCTGGAGGCGTGATTCGTGCCAGATGCAGGGCTGTCCAAACATATGAAAATCTATGTTTGGACAGCCAATCCAAACAAATATATAAATCTGTACCTTAAGATGAAACCCGGTTGTGGAGAAATTTGAAAATTAGATTTTACTATATTGTTGCTGTCATGTTGCTATTACTCCACCGGATATTGAGCGAAAGGGACAATGCACCTTGGGCTACTAATATCCAACTAAAATCGAGGTTTTGTATTCCCCACTTTTCTCCCCCAAAAGTGGACTAATTTTCAATTTTTTTTTACCAACTACATAAGAAAAAACTATTCTATGTCTGTATTTTTTGCTTTTTTTTTAAAAACATTGTCTAGTTTGTATACTGAACGTATTTGACAGCGTTTAAACCAGTCAATTTTATTGATTTTTGGGAAGTCATAACTTCTATAAAAAGCAACTTATCAAAAAAAACAAAAGTACCGACACGCTGGTAGTTGATATCAATATTTTCTCTAGGGTTAAAATCCAGAGAGATAAATAGGGAATACGTTTGTATGGAAAAATCACCGCCGGGAATCCCCTTAAAGGATAAACCACGGGAGTCCACTTTGAACATTTGTCCAGGAAAGCGATTTTTGTGTTTGTGAACTAAATGTTTGAAGGTCTATAACTTTTTACTTACTGCAATAATTAAGATCTGTGAACAGTATATTTCATCATTTCATTCGTTTTTGGTCCTAGTTAAGACAAATATGTTAATTTATGAATACATTTTAATTTATCATCAAAAGTAAATTTGACACCAGTGGTTTTGTAATTAGTTAAATCAGTTAATATACTGTTTACGGATTTCATTGTTTCTGTTTAGGATTATTTCTTTTCTTTTTTCCTACTTACCTACTTTAGCCCTTTTTCCTACATGTCTTATGTCATATATCAGTGCAGTAGCGGTCTTCAAAGAGTTCACATGTATTAGTGAAAAAACGATATTCAGAGAGGTAACAGAAGGTGTGATTAGTGTCGTTACTTCCTATTTGATTCACGGAATCAAATAGGAAGTATTTTGTTCACGTATTTTGTGCAATAGTAAAATGAAAGTGGCGATAACCTTACAGCCGTTACAAGTGGAAAAGTGCACTGACAAAGAATATTATCCTGCCTTCCGAAGAGTGAGTAGTTTATTAAACAACTCTCATAAGAATGCGCGATAAGTTAGAATGAAAAAGATTGGGTAGAAAATCTGATTACTGTTAAAAAAAATCCTTGCTAATGTCAGTTTCACATGTGAATTTCCTCATTATAAAGTGCTTCATATGAAAAAAAAAGATCTGTAACTATTTTCAAACCACGGGATACGGGATATTTTTACTAGCTCAGTTAGTTTAGAAACAGTCATCCACATTGAAAAAATTTCCCGAGAAAAGATACATGCCGCCGACGGAATTCGAAATTGTTGAACACTAGTATATATTGAATTATTTTGGGGGTAAGAGATACGCCAACGTATCTCAGTGGATAGAGATGTTGACAGGAAATCAGAAAGACACGGGTTCGAGCCCCGTCGGCGGCATGTATCTTTTCTCGGGAGACCTTTTCAATGTGGTTGAGTGTTAATTATTGTTTATAATAATTTTTACCATTTGTGCTATGCATAAAAAAATTGTCTTAAACATTAGTTTATCAATTAGACAACAATAAGTGATTTCAGTTTAGCTTTTTTTTGCATGGCGAAGATTGTCCTGAGTGTAATCAACTTTAGAGAGGATATGGAAATACATTAATAACAATTTGGAAGGATGTTATGGTATTGCCGTCCCCAGGTTGATATGGTAAGATTTGTGTAGTTCTTGGCGGCGAAAGCTTATGCCCACCTACTGCATCGCGAACCGGTCCGGGAGAGACTGGTTGAGATAGACCTAACCTAGACCTCTCCAGCCGGACTCTCTCGACCCATCGCTTTGCACCGCATTGGAAGGGATGGATTCATAACTTCCGTCACTTCAGGACCCATTGACCCCAGATTCTTACACACCCCTACTTTTACCCTTCTCAGAACTTCCTCTCCTCCCTTCACCTAAAAAGACCATCCACACAGCATCCCCAAAGATTAAAAAAACCCTGAGGGAATATTATTACCAAAAAAAAATCTGTCAAGTCGTTTCATTTGCAAATATCTTATTATTTTCTTGAAAATTTTCATGTGCTTGTTTTCTGAAGGTTAAGGGCACACCCATAGAATAGAGACACCTCCACACAGCATCCCTAAAGATGTCCTAAGCCCTGAGGGATTTTTTCCTCAGAGCCTCCTGAGCTAACATAAAAAAAGAAGAAGTCATTGTACATAAAACCTAAAACATGAGTTCAGGGTCTAAGACAATTTTTTTTCCTTTAAATTAATTTGTAAAAACGGTATTCAATTTGGAATCAAACATTGTAGATTAGCGGTACCTACTACCAGGTGTGTGACATTGACATTAAGGAGTCTCATTCCTCGCCCCATATCCGCAGGCCTTCCGCAATCACTGATGAGCAGCGAGGATCACTGATGACGATGACACAGGCTGGTTGCTAGCATATCCAGTCCCGTCGCGCATGACGTGACACGGAGTTCACGCACCTCGAGTGCACGGTGTCCGGAAAGCCCGGAGTGTCCGGTGTCCGGAATGCACGGTGCCCGAAGTGCCCGGTGCCCGGAGTGCACGGTGCCCGGCGCGGGCGTCCAGCAAGGTGAGGAAGTGTTTGTTACCGCGGGCGTCGCATTCCTCCGTGCGTCAAGACGGACTCACGACCAAACACGGGCTAATTATCTTTGTGCACCGTTGGAGTAGTGGCGGAAACTTGAACTGGGATTGTTGGAGAACACAAAAGTTAGGAATACCAAATTTTCCAACCGGAACACCAGATCTTTTTTTTATTAAAAAAAATATGCAAGTATTGGAAAATTGGAAAAATTTCACAATGCAGAATTACAAAATGGTACATTGTACTCTTCCCCCCCAGGATGGAGTGTTTGGCAGTATATGTATCATAATCTTTTAATATTTATTTATTTATACAAAAAATTATTCGTAATACATTAGAAAAGATATTATCGATACTCAATTTTATATGTTTCTAAATTATAAGCACCTGCTGACAAGCCAATTCGTTTATTATTTAAAAAAAAAAAAAAAAAATTAACGACTTAGTTGTACCATCTCTTGGGCCGGCTAGTGACCATTTCAAAGACATGTAATTTTTTGTTATTTTTTTAATTGTTTTATTGTTGTTTGAATGAGTGTTGAACCTTCTTTCCAAGGACTGAAGGACTGGCGCTTAATTGACGAACTTTTAAAATATTTTCTAGAATTGAAGAAGAAGATAACAATAATATTCGATTTTTTTTTTAAATATGAAAATGAACAAGACACAGAAAAATAATAAAAGATAACGGTATAATATATATATAAAAGATAGACTCGAACCCAGAACCTTACGTCTTACCGGGACATACACCTCCACCAATTGGGCTACTGCAATCTATTATGAGACTGTCGTAATTGTCAACTTCATATTTCAAATTTCAGAATTAACAATATTATCTTCGACTAATGTTGTTTTTTTCCATATTATTGGCCGCTAACTTTATTATTGGAAACAAGTATTCAAAAAATGTATTTGTAACCTTGATGTTTTTTTTCTTCCATATTATCGGTTAAGGTTCTGGGTTCGAGTCCCAGTTGCGACCGTTATATTTTATTATTTTTCTGTGTCTTGTTCATTTTCATATTTAAAAAAAATTGATTATTATTGTTATCTTCTTCTTCAATGATATATTACATTGATAGGAATAACCTTCAAAAGTTAAAAAGATAGTTTTTCTTATAAAAATATGTATTTTCTAAAGAAAATAATTTTTGGTTTGACTGAGGATTAATCTTTCCTCCCAAAGGAATGACTAAAACGAGTGAATACCGCTACCGAGATATATTTCATATATTGGGTTCTGTAAATTTTTCAATATAATTTCACCCAATACCAGAAAAAATCATGCATGCTTGAGTGCCATCAAAAGTTGACAAAACGGATTGTAATCGACAACGAGTCTATTCGCGGAGTTTCAGCTGGATTGCATGTCGGGAAAGGGGGTTAATTTGTACTTCCAAGATTTGCTTTCTTTCACTCATTAATTCATTCAAGAAATCAAAAATATTTGAAAATATGCACCAACTATTTGCAAGCGAACGCATTGGTATCACTTACAAAGGCCGTACTTTTTTTTACCGGTGTATTAAACGCCGGTATAAAAATAAGAATAAAATTCCGCAAAGCAAGATATTACAGGAATGAGTAGTTTGGTTATTGGAGCGTAACGATATTTCATGCAGAGTGGGTGTGCTGTATTCTTCTCCACGACGACGATTAAACAGCGTCAATCGGCTAAGGAAACCCCTCTCCCCGCCCCACAGAGAAGGACGGCTGCAAGCAGATAGAGAAGATGGATATAAGATCGTATGTCTTCTGGTTCAGGTTGGGGAGAAAAGCATAGAGCACTCGATATAATAGGGTGGAATTATCATAATGGTATAACAAGAGATGCAAAGCAGATATTATTCGATAATTATCCAAGATAAATCAAATTCTCGCGGGCTTTCCTAATGCGTTTCCATTCTCGACTTGGATCTGAAAAATTCAGACTATAGCGGGGAAAGTATGTTTTATTATCTACTCTCTCCAGCCAAATATTTTATAAACAGTACCTACACACCGAATGGTCTGCCCTTTGATAATTACATTGTCTACTAATATAAGATTTACATGTTTTGAAGATGATAGTTTTGAAAATTACATTGTTTACTAATTTAAGATTTACATGTTTTGAAGTTGATAGTTTTTGTAATTACATTGTCTACTAATTTAAGATTTACGGTTTTTAGAAGATGATAGTTTTAATAATTACATTGTCTACTAATTTAATATTTACATGTTTTGAAGATGATAGTTTTGTTAATTACATTGTCTACTAATTTAAGATTTACGGTTTTTAGAAGATGATAGTTTTAATAATTACATTATCTACTAATTTAATATTTACATGTTTTGAAGATGATAGTTTTGTTAATTACATTGTCTACTAATTTAAGATTTACGGTTTTTAGAAGATGATAGTTTTAATAATTACATTATCTACTAATTTAATATTTACATGTTTTGAAGATGATAGTTTTGTTAATTACATTGTCTACTAATTTAAGATTAACATGTTTTGAAGTTGATAGTTTTGATAATTACATTGCTTCTAATTTAAGATTTACATGTTTTGAAGATGATAGTTTTGTTAATTACATTGTCTACTAATTTAAGATTAACATATTTTGAAGTTGATAGTTTCGATAATTACATTGCTACTAATCTAAGATTTACATGTTTAGAAGATGATAGTTTTGATAATTACATTGTCTACTAATTTAAGATTTACATGTTTTGGAGATTATTTTGATATTTGCTAAGTTTATTTATTTTATTTATTTATTCATTAATCTTAAGTTAGCTCAAGTCTTCGTGTGTGCTAATTTCTAAACATTTTTATTGCTATAGTAAACACAGTTTTTAAAGTTTTTACATAGTTTCGACAATAAATCTTAGGAGGGTATCACCAGAGAATACCGGACATTATTGAAAAATCATAGATACTCGTGATCAAAAAATACTTACAAGAAGTACACGTTATTCAATAATTTATCATCGTTCGTTTTAAGCATTTTTATTGCTTACTTGAATGAAGGTATATATTAAAGCAAGTTTTGAATGAAATAAATCGATATTAAATTTTTAATTTAAAACATTTGATACATATAATAATCGATCTTTCTCATCGAAACCTCCCTGTTCAGTTGTACTTATATGGCTCTTAATTACTCTTTTTCTGCGTGTCTCTAAAGATAATTGGTTTGCCGCTACGTTTCTGCTGTATAAAATATCATCTACATAACGTTTCCGAAAAAGAAAATTATTTAAAATGTATTCTCTACCTTATTCATTAAAAAATATCGGCCAAAAGTAGTAATTCCGAAACCGGTCAGTCAATATGTTTTAAACATCGACTAATTCAATGGTTTTAAAACAAATTCATGTGCTTAAATTGTAGGTTTTGTAATAAGTGGCAAGCCACAAAGTAAATGCTTTTTACGAATATATATCATTATGTATTTTGATTCTTTATAGAAAAAAAATAATTCTATCAGGAATTTCAATCGGAACACTACTTCTTCTAATGTTTATTTTTTCAGGTTTTCCCGTTTAAGGATCCCTTTCAAGGTTTTGAGCTGCATTGGTTATGCAACACGAAATATTTCCGCTTAAGAACCAGTTTTTTCATTAAAAAAATACCTACTTGCCTTGAACCGGTTTCTTCTTCGAAAAGTTCAAATTTTGAAAGCTCTATTAGTGTCCGAAAGTAAAGTGCACAAACTTCGGGAGGTGATTGAACTACAAATATTGTCTCATTTTTTATTTGCTTATTTGAAATTTGGTTTTATGCTTTATTTATAAATGTACCCACATTTTAGATTTTAATGACTAAAGTTTTTGAAAAGATTATGCTTTTCGCTATGTGTAGAACTAAAATAAAGTTTACAATGTTTAACGAAAGCACACATATTAATTATTCCCCATCACGAGATGTTTAAAAAGCTCTAATAAGATTATAGCATAGACGTGCACCCCTTGTCTTCTGGTCTTTCTTTCATATCTTCCCCGAGGCTCTATGCAGGCTGCAGGATGATCCAGGATCCTACAGTTAACAATTTGACGTTTGTACCAAACAAAATGCACGGTTCGATTGATGCACATCGTCTCTCATATTTTTAAAAGTATACGCTGGGTCGTTAACTTTAAGTTATCCAATTAATACAGATTTAAAACAGTGAATAAGAAACTATAAAAAATACATGGTCAAACAGGAATTTTCCATGAAATTAAATTAGTTTATTATTTTCGTCTAATAATGTTATTTTCACAAAGTAAATTAAATTGAAATATCAAGCCACCAAAATAGTAACAAAAAATTTATTCCTTTCACTTTTGCAACTCTTCAATAAAAAAACGGATTTCGCTGGGAAAAGGACGAAGAAAGAATATCAACTGGTAATTTAAAAAAATATATATTTTTTTAAGTTTATTAAATTCGTTTTTTTTTTATTCAATCCTTTAGCTGATTAGATGTGATTTTATTCATCAACAAGTACCTACTCCATTACCCAAATATCTTGTTCATTTATGTATTTCATAGAACTCCGATACAATAATTTTTCATTATGTTATTTAAAAAAAAATGTATATATGAATTGAACAGCCATTTTTTAATAATTTTTAAAAGTAAAACCAGACCTTCCACACGGAGAAAAGCGTTATTCTAAAATACGATCATTTTATTCGTAAAAACAGGACTGAAGTTCTTACGAACAAATTAGCAGGGATTCAATGTTCCCGCCAATAAACTTCAGTCCCGTTTTGTACCGTTTTTACGAATAAATGATTGGAATTTAAAAATTACATTTTTCTTCGTGCAGCCACGTCGGAGAAGACTCTGCTTAGTGAGGCGGTTTATATTTTAGAGTAAGTTTATATCCTAAAAGGATTTGTGTCTTCATATATATTTATACAACTATATTTATCTATATATTCTGTTAATAAAAAAAATAACAAAACTCATGACGGATACTTCCTCGGTGCATAGCGATGCATTATTCAAAGAATCTACCCGTAAATGATATATTCAATTACACCATCAACTTTCTCTTATTAGAATATAATTGGGTATTCCATTAACTGACGCGTCCATTACGTAAATTTATATGATATAAAATTGTGTTCAAACATCCTAACGGCTTAATCTCTCGTAGTACGAATAACAGAAATCTTCCACTACAATTTATTGTGCTTGTTATGCGAAAAATTGAATGCGCGCTGTCGAGATCTCGCTCATATTTCATTTAGTGGTGAAATCTAAACCCAGATAATAAATCTGTCTTCAAGATCGTAAAAATCGCAGATAAGAATAATTTTATTCAAACTATTGAAATTACACCACTACCGCTGAACGTGGCAATGATTCCACTACGATTAATTCCACTACTGCGTTCCTACCCACTTTTGCACTACAAATTAAAAATTTATTACTAAACTATAACTGTCTACAACAGCAAAAATCACGCTCACCAATTATATACTGATCGTGTATCACGAAAGAATTACACATGTCATGTATGCATGTAACATTGTAACATAGTAATTACATATAATAATACAACGTGAAGAAACATTATTAATAAGTAAATCAAACTCAGACATCGGAACAAGTTGCTTATGTTTTTAAGGTTTTAAATACGTTAGAGGTAAAAATGAAATTTCTTTCGTACATTGGTTATTTTAATTACTTCAGATCCTTCATTAAAAAAAAATGTACGCGAACCTCTCGTTTCGAAAATAAGGTATTTTTTTATAGTACCAACAACAGAGAAGCAGTATTTATTTTTATTTATTTCCTTTATTTTTTCCATTTTTTTTACATGTTGACTTTACAGTTCAATAATAATAAGAAAGGGAAACCCACTATGGCGCAGCCTGTGCGTGGGTAATATAAGTGTTTACATTTTATTTTTGTACCTAAAAATAACATCATGTGCAGTAACAGAGTGCATCTAAAGAATAAACCAAGAATAAAATCTAAAAAATAAAAGAGGTAAGATTATAATTAAAAGTTGTCTAAAGATTGTACAAGAGGTAAATACTTAAAATACATCGAAGTAAAAAATAACAATTGTTACCGGAAAAAAATAGAAAATATTCTACAACCATCACAGTAAGCTGAAAATTTTGCTTGTGTCTTGATGAAAGACTTAGCCATCCGAGGAATTGAATTCACAGCCGAGGACCTAAATTCGATGCCAACTCAGGCCATTCGTCACTTCATTCTGAAATGTATTTATTTTATCTAAAAAAAACTGTCAGATTGCTGCAACCTTTCTTTTTAACAACGAATAAGCAACATTCGTACAAAACTGTACGCTTTCCTGTATACAAAATAAACTGACGTTTTTTAACATCACATTTATTGCACCCACAATACTTTGTGATACTGCACAACAAGTTTGCACATCTTCGTCTAAGTGCCCATTGACAATTTGTTTCTCTCTAACGTTTTAAAGATTTGTAAATTTTATTAACGTTTTAATGATTTGTATATTTCTAGAAGCCTTTTTGTATAGATTTAAAGTTTTGCATATTAACGTTTTAAAGATTTGTATATTTTTAGAAGCCTATTTGTAGAGATATATAAGATATATGAGAATATAATAACAGCATATTTTCAAATGTATATTAAGATATGAAACTTTTATTAAAATTTGCTTCAACGAATGTTTGTTAAAACATAAACACGAAGAGATGGATGCATACTTTTTAAAAAATGTGCAAAAATTACATACGTTTCGTACAGGACAGACAGGTATTGTTCCGCGGTTTTGATTTACGAGCCACTTTTAACCGTAGAATAATAATTTCTGATATGGCAGAGCACCATTTCGCGTTGTAGCATGTCCACTGACATCACCGAAGGGAAAATCCCTAGAAGTGTGAAAAATGTACCGATTTGAAAGAAAACTGTAACAAATTTACGTTTTTAGACTTTTCGAATGCTGTTTTTGGGACATGCTAATGCATAATTTGTAATAAAATTATCTACCGTTCTTATTAGTCAATAATTGTTTGTTTATTTTTTTCTTTTGTTATTTTTATTCATATTATAATCCTGACGAAGAAACCATCGGTTTCAAAATATGTAGATTTTTATCAATAAAATTTAGTGGTGAAAACACAGTTATTTGTTTCATTTTATAAATAATGACGCCACAAAGTGAATATGCAAAGTTTAAAAAAAAGGATAAATTTTATCCATTGACCCCAGCAGAGAGGTCAATGGAATTAATTTGACCCGATCAAAAAAGTCAACATAATTAATTTCACCCCAGCAGAAAAGCGAAATTAATTAACTTGACCCCAGGAAAAAAGTCAATGTAATTAATTTTCCACCAACACATAGGTCAATGTAATTAATTTGACCCCAGAAGAAAAATCAATGAAATTAAATTAATCCCAGCAGAAAAATCAATGTAATTAATTTCACCCCAGCAGAAAGGTCATTGTAATTAATTTCACCCCAGCAGAATGGTCAATGTATTTAATTATTTATTCAACAAAGAGCATCGAATTTTTAAAAAAGTTTGATCATTCCTCACTTCGAAAATGAAAGATTACTTTTTCCATATTCATTAAACTACAATTTACTAAAAAGTTTCAACATTTATAAACAGAGCAATGTTAAATTTACCTTAAATTATTGACTTCTTAGCCCCAGACAATCTAATCAAATTGAAAATCAGTTTAAGAAATAGTATCTGAATCTGGAAAACTCTAACAAATTTCATCAAAGTAAGGAAATATTGAGCTTGCTTTGGCACACCTGACCCGCCCACAGCCACTTGCATCCGTGTGTCCGTTCAGTGACTGACAGCTTGATGCTAATGATTATACGGCATTAAGATTCCAGTTCAATTGATCTACGTACACTATGGTAAGCGGGCGCTCCACTCGCCCCGGGCCAAATATTAAATTATGCCTTTGTAAGTGTATCCTGATTTTTTGTAATTTTAACGACGGTCAAGTCTTAGGGAAAGCGGCCGCTGGTAAGGGAATCATAAATTTGTTTGATTCATTGGAGATTTTAACTAAAATTGTTGTGTTGTTAAATTGATACTTTATTTTATTCAGGACTTATAATTTGACTAATCAAAAAACACGATTAATTAAAGGATCTAAAATATTACTAAGCGGTCTAATTTTTAAACCAAAAACACACGATTTGCATTACTTAGTAGTCAGTTTTAAGGTTACAGCGTAAAAGCGTTTGTCATCATATAAACATATATATCAAATTCCGACGATATTAAATTTACTTATTTCAGAATACATTTACAAAGGCATAATTAATAACTATACATTTTTTTTGGAAGAAAGGCAAACATTCCCAGGTTACGAATAACTTGACAATGTTCGAATACCTCCTAGTACCATCATTATAAGTGAAAAATATCATTTTTGTTCTATCTTTACTTATTTTCTCTTGTTGTTTGTTCTACTTAACCTGTATTTTTAATATTTTTTTATGCTGTACTGGATGTAAAACTTATATTATGATATCAAAATACCTTTGTAAAATTGTAACTACTACCACCTACCTATTGTAAGTTCCTCCTGTCTTAAAATAAGTTTGGTAACTCATCGGGATTGCTCTAGCAAGAAATAAAAACAATAATATATCTTGCTTGTAAAATGATGGAAGACTTAGCTAGCAGAGAAACAAACCCGCGATCTTTGGTTGGGAATCGAGCGCTTTAAAAAACTCAACCACTAACCGGTTATAAACCTAATATAAATTCAATTAAATTTAAAGTTTGCCTAATATGTTTTAATATGTTAATATCTGATAGTTAGGTAATACTGATTTAGTTTCTCACCACAATAATTACAATAAATGTGAATCAAATGAAGATTAATAAAAAACACCTGTTTCAAAGTCAATATTTTCTAACGAAAAATTTCTCAATAAAAATACAATTAATTATCCTCGACCATTTGTTTTGGCTGTCCATTAGAGCGTAAAAGTAAATTTCTCGTTCAGCTTAGATTCCAATCCCTAGAATTAAAACGTGTAGCACGATCGATATAGAATAATTAATTACCGATTCAATACCGATTGAGTCTTTGTAACTTTATAATTAATTTCGTAAACAGAAACGCAGAAAGCCGCTCCGAGAATTTGTGGGAAGTCGTAAAGAATTATATCTTAATTGCTCTGTAATCAAATGATTTCGAATCTGATTTTGTATTCAACTGAATTGGCCGCTGGCCATACGAACACTCGACTGGGTTTTGTCACAAAAAACATGACATAATGGCTTTATGGTAACATTTGGAGAGGCTTTAATTATAGACTCGGTGTTTTGATCAAAACTAGATCACTCACTCTGACTCGATTGGATGTTAAATCTCAACTAGGGAGGGCAAAATGTCATAGATAGGTTAAGAATTATTATCGATTATTTACTTTGACTCTTATTGGATCTAAATGTTTCTTTTCAAAATATATAACTTTTGTGCGGACAGTATGTATTGTGAAGTATTTTTTTAAATAATTGAAGTAGCAATTAAGTATGGTACATATATGAGAACATGCGGAAAAGACCGGTACCTAATATATCTTTTATGTATAAATACTCGCGTCACAATGTTCGCCGAAGTTTAACTCCGAAACTACTTTACCGATTTTAATGAAATTTAGCTTACTGTGTGTAATTTGGTCCAACTTAAAAGATATGATAGTTTTTTATCTCGATTATTGACCTTAATATTTATTATTACAAGTTAAATGTTTTTTATGGGACAATTATTTGAAATTACTTGTAAGTTCCATAAGTTTTTGACCGATGGCGGTATGATTTAATCTGCATTTTTTTGTTACCTAACTAATGACGTTGTGTTTCGATTTCACGCCAGTCTATTCACGTCATATATGTTTATGTTTACGACGTAACCGAATTTCTTGAATTTTTCGTTTTTTATTTGAATTATATGAAATTCTAACGTATAACATTTGTTATACGTTAGAATTTCATACCAATTTGAATATAACAAAAGAAAACGTTACGATAAATTCAAAGACGTGTAAGTATTTCTTGCTTCCTTTTATTTTTATGTTAATTAAATTTTTTATTTTTTATTCAATTATTTTAATTTTAATTGTTGCAATTATAAATTTCAGTAAAATACCACGAAAAAAAACTAACCACAAAAATGCGTGTAGCAGAATGGCACGACACAAACACGAGAGCTATTCAATCGGCAGAACAAATCGTTGCAAGTAACGACGCTCAAAGAATCAGGTTGGCAGAGTGTCGTATCCTGAAGGAAAGGGCACGAGGAAGGGGAAGAGGAGGAGAAAGAGGATAGGGAACAAGGAGGAATGGGATATGACACGAAGGGAGAAAAAAGTAGTAAAGTATTTTACAAAATGTTACATTTGCACGTGGTTCCGGAGTTCCAGTATACAATTGCACATGGTTCCACGGTGGATACACTTAGTTTCAAATTGATGAAACACAATTCAAAAACGAATATAAGATACTTGATTTGACCTAGCTATGCTGAATAGCCAAGCATTTGCCAACTTATTCCCTCTGCTTTTTTCGGCTTTCCTAATTTCATTCTCGAATGATACCCCAAATGGGATGTCATAATTCCACTGGCTGCAAGGTGATGGAAGTATTTGCGGAATCATAAAAATACACTGATTATATACAGTGTACTATTACTACTTTTATAGAGTAATTACGGCGAAAATATAAAAGTTGGCCTGTCGATCAGTTCAATTAAATATTTATTTTACAGTCGAAACTAGAAAAGCGACTAGGTGCATTATACATTCTTGCAATTAGGTCAAAATTATTAAGGCCTCATCACGAAAAATTCGTTTTTAATTGTACTTTCATTCAAGACATGATATTACTGTAAAGCCTTATAATTTCGTAAAATTATATGGTACCTACCCAGTTATTATTTTGATAAATCATGCGGTTATTATTTCGCGATCGTAATTTTTATCCCGTTGAAGATTGCTTTTCTTAATCATCGATTAATTTTGGTTTGAAAACCTTAGGAAATGAATCAATCAGCCTTTCAAATTAAAGTATGTACCGGATTATTTTACTCATTTCGAATGAAAATCCATTGATATAACTGTATATAAGGTGATCCATGCTGGTTCACGTAGAGACTTTTTTTAATTTTGGAGAAAAATGCTTTGAGCTTTATTAACTTCTGCTTTTTCTGCTTTTGACGCCAACTCCTACTGGAATTTGAGTATCATCAGGGCTCACTTCATCCTGCAGACGTCTGAATGACTTGGAACGGCACTAGTACCAGTCTTGTACAATATCGAAGCTACATAGTGTGGTATCTTTTACCATTCCTCCTCTTAATCATTAGACGAAGAAAAATGTAAGTGTTGCCACTAATTTTGGAGAAAAGTGCTTTGGGTTTTTTAATTTCTGCTTTTGACGCTAACTTCTATCGGAAGTTAGATATCATCAGGATAACTTCATCCTGCAGGCTGCAGTTCTAAATGACACGGAATGGCACTTGTAAAAGTTAACTTCAGTATTGTAAAAGTATCCAAATCTTCTCATTCTTTCTCTTGATTATTAATTAAGTAAAAATATATGTGTAGCCACTGATACTGTTTACAAAAATTCTGGAATTTAATTTTGATATACTTAAGGTACTGTTTTGATTATTTTGTTTATTGAAACTTCCAATTTGATGAAAACCCATTTCTATCCATGTAGGGTAGTTTTTAGAATGAAACGGCTTTACAAATTCGATTTTCTATTAAGTTAAAAGAAATATACATATTTCGCTTTGTTAACTTAATACATTGTTAAAAATAATATTAATAATGATGGTTTACTACCTAACACCAAGTAACACATTTTTTTAAGTGAGAACATTTTGATTTTGCTCATTAATTTTGAGAGCAAACAGGTTTTTTTTAAATATATATTTATTTTATTTTCGGTTGTCAGGCTATCAGGAAGGAGATTATATATGTTTATATCCTCATAGCCTATGTTTCTTTTGTCGCACTCTGTCTTTGTTGAATTTGTGTATAATTTATTACGTTGTCTTGTGTGGTGTTCATGTACTGTGATGTTTTCATAAATGTAGTATTTGTGTGTATAAAGCCATTTTGAATTTTGTAGATTAATAAGCATATGTTGTATTCGTACAGTTTTCTGATTTTCATTAAGTTAGTTTCTTAGTATACTCTTTTGGTGGGGGTATCTGTTCTATAGTTAAAAAGTTTTTTTATAACTTTATTCTGAATTATTTGAATTTCGTTTAAGAACGTGATATTTGTGTTTCCCCATATTTCTATGAGGTAATTAAGATGGGAATGAATTAAACTAAAGTATAATCCACTCTTTACTTGTATTGGTAGAAGATGGGCTATTCTACCAAATACACCAATTAGTGGGATAATTTTTTCTTTTACTTTTTGTATGTGGTGTTTAAAAGACAAGTGTTTATCGATATAAAGTCCCAGGTATTTTTCACTATCGGAAATTTGTAGGTTTATTCCTTCTATTTGCAAAGGTTTATGAGACAGCGTTATCTTTTTTGTGAACTTATGTCTATTGCTTTTGATGTTTCATACAAGCAGACTTCCGCTGTGTAGAAATTATTTAAATGTAAGTTTTATATCTTGTGGAGGACTTCCCTAGTTTTTTTAATACTTACATCAATCAACCATATTACCTATTGTTAAAAACGTTTTCTTTGTTTGGAGCCTCCAAACTTTGGTCTAAATAATTCGGTCGTGGTTCAATAAATACGGGCGATAATAACGAACAATTAGCGGTCGTTCTAACATTACACATCTGAATATAATATATAATGTGGACGGTTAAGGTGTGCCGGTTGAGAGCAGTTAGGCGGCGAGCAGGGGCGGACTAGAGCTGGGGAGATGCGCCCCGGGCGCCAAAACACGTTGCGGTACGCGCAGGACAAGTCATCCTTCGAAATGAATGATTCTTGTAATTATCTCGCATGATAATTATTGCTTAAGATGTTATCCACCCGCTTAATCTAACCATAAGTAATATTACCTTATAATGTGTATCTACGGTAGAAGTAATCATAAGCGGTGGATTTCTGTACCTATGATGAGCCAGTGTACGTACTAGTTGTCCTGTGTATCTTAACGAAGTCTTTGTATCCGAGTTATATCAATAGATCAGGAGATGTGTTTATTAAAAAAATCAACTGAAAGCACAATGGCATATTCATGGAATAAAATATAACACGAGAAGTACCTTGTGGGCCTGTAGTCCAAATATTTGCCTAATTGGGCCTCAAATTTTCAATGAAAAATGGTGTTTACGAAATTCAGATGGGATGGAGAACTATGATATTAGGCGAGTATAAGTAAGATGGAGCGCTAGTCTAATGCGATAATTTAATTATTGTTTTTGTTTCGAAAATGGACTTGTAAGTCAAAAAATACTAAAAAAACTAAAACACTTGCAGAACTAAATAATAAACATTATGAAATTTAATTTAAAAAAAAAAAATAATATCAATAATAATGAATTAAATTAAAACAAATAACTTTGTTTAAACCACTAATATAAAATTAATATTAGTGGTTTAAACAAAGTTATTTGTTTTAATTTAATTCAAAATGATGCCACAAAGTGATTTTGCGAAGTTTGAAGAAATCAATAATAATGAGTTGATATTTAATTTACTTTATTTTTTTAATATATTATTATCCTTGTTTCCATTAATATTTGTACGGAATATATATATATATATATTTAATATGAATATATTTTTAACAGATAGTTAATTTTTTAGTATTATGGTCCAAATTATTTACAAAAGAAGCTTAAAAAGGTAATGGATCGAGATTAAAACAACATTTAGTTGTGAACATGCTTTTCCAATAAATGAATTTCCTCCATTATTAGAATAAGGATATTCATTCTTTCCTTTTCACCTATAATTATATTTTGCTTGCTTGTCTCCTAGGACTGTAGGTACTTTCTAGAAGTCTAAAAGTGCGAACTTTGGATAAAGTTGGTTTTAAAAATACCCTCTGTTCTATTAAGCCTTATCTAAAATAACCTCACCTGTTTTTAACATTCTATCTCTTCATAGTCTATACTGGACTGCAATTATCCGTATTAAATGAAATGAATAAAAAATTCCACAACCCTTTCAAAATCTATTTATTTTCTTATTTTTGGGAAAGTTGACAGCAAATCTTAAATTAAACTTACATACAATAATAAAATAGTCAATTATGCCAATTAAGAACTTTCGACTGATGATAGTGAATAATAAAAATATGTGTATTTTTTTAATTAATTTATTTTTTAGTTACAATATGTCAAGTAGGGTGGGGAGGAGGATTATTGGATTAGGATTAAGAGACAAAGGACTGCAATATATGGGAGGGTAGATTGAACATTCTAGTTTGAGTCATGTTGTTTGATGAATTTTTGTTTTATGTCCCGTAAGGTCGAATTACAAACGTCAATGAGGTTATAATTTAAGTTAAATGAAAGTGTTCCTCAGTAAATAAAGGGGTTCTGTTTCGAGTTGGTCTTGCAAAGAGGGAGATGAAAAGTAAGCGACTGTCTGCTGTTGCGATTTGTTATATGTGTCGTAAAACGATGGTCTAGAGTTTAGATGTCTAGAAAACCCTTGAGGGGGGAATGCCAGAAACATAGAAAAAAAAATGATAAAAAATGTATTTCTAATTCACTCCTGTACGAATGAAACCCCAATTTTACGTATTATAACAGAAAGATGGGCTGTCAGAATGAAGATAATTTAGTATTGTTTCAAAGAAACGTCTTTATTAATGGCCGCCATTGAGGTCATCCTGAGGTAATGCCTATAAATCATTAATGTTGATGGATTAATGATAAATCAAAACAAAGTTCCTGATTTGTTGTTCCAATCAAATGCCAATGAGCGGTTAGTGGTTTTACAGGCAATCATTGGAAACTTTATTTCTTACTTTATTGAAGTGTTTTCTGATTTACGTAAGATCTTTAAATTCCTACGTGCAATAAAATAAATAAAGTCAATAAAATTGTTTGAAATTTTGTTAATTCTAATGATTTCTTAAAGAATTTTTTATTAAAACATACCCTTCCCTTTTTACTTCTCAACTCTCAACTTACCTCAATTTTAGAAGTTTTCGCTGATTATACCAGTACCAGCTCATAAAAACATGACATTCCCAGATTGGGGACTTTTGTGAGACGTGTGTACAGGAGAGGGGAAAAAATTGGGAAGATAAGAAAACAACGTGTCAGTTGGAACTCTTTTCAGATCATCAAATTAAAAGAAGCAATGATTGATTCATCAATGTTAATAAAACAGATACACACGTTTCCATTTTTTTCTGATTTATGGATTCGAATCGATTAACATTTTGGATTCGAATCGATTAACATCGATTAACATTCTGGTCCAATGAACCCTGATTTGCCTTGGATTTAAGCAAATTGCAACTGATTGTATGAAAAATTCATACAAGCGATAAAATATCTACCTATAATATTAGATATATATTATAGGTAGATATTTTATCGCTTGTATGAATTTTTCATACAATCAGTTGCAATTTGCTTAAATATGAAAAATTCATACAAGCGATAAAATATCTACCTATAATATTATATTTTAACAGATACAAATATTATAATTGCCATTTTAAAGATTGGAAACGATTTGTCAAGAATTCAAGACTATCCGCTAGTAATAATGTATCGTGGGATAATAAATAAAACTAAGAAACCCGAAATCAACGTTTTTGAGCTACATACTAAAAGAAAAAAAGTAACGTATCATTAAGTTATTTGAATATGTTTTTGTGGGCATCTCCAAAACATGGTATCATTTTTATTCTATAATTAGATAACAATTAGGTGTTTTTTCCATGTACCCACTGGGCAACTAGACTTAGCTAGTCATACATACTTAGCCATATCGGTGAATCGTTCCATTTTTGTGAATAAATACATAAAAAAAATTATTTGACATTTTCTTATTTCTAAAATATAAGTATTACGGTTCCCAACACACAAATCTACGGTAACAATACTTATCAGTACAAATATACAACAACACACGGTGAAAAATGTTATTGTAAAATACGATCATTTTATTCGTAAAAACGGTTAAAAACGGGATTGAAGTTCTTACGAACAAATTAACAGGGTTTCAATGTTTATTAACGGGAACATATAAGAATAATTTTTTGGTATACGTAATTTTGTACGTATGCCAACAAATTATTCTTTACAATTTTACGGTACATTTTCCCGCCAATAAACATTGGAACACTGTTAATTTGTGTGTAAGAACTTCAGTCCCGTTTTTAACCGTTTTTACGAATAAAATTATCGTATTTTAGAATAACATTTTTCTCCGTGCAGATTTATCAGATTGATTACCAATTTATAATTCAATATCCCAACAAAGCTGATTTTAGAGTTACCTAGTAAAGTTGAAGTAATTACCCCACAATATAATATTGGAAAAAGGTCTTAAAAACAAAGTATTGATAAAATATTAGGTTTTTTAACATTATAAAGCATTTCTTCAGTTCAGACTTGGAGCTTTGTGCCACTTACGTAGTTAACTAGACGTGATTGAAAGCTTCAGATTAGTCTTTTGGTAAAATAACGAACTCTCATAGGGCAACGTTATCGGTTGCCCCATAGTTTAATCAAACATAAACGTTGGGAGCAGTGAATGATCGGGTCTAATTCGATATGAAGACATCCACAAGGTGCGCGAGAATGCAATCACCCGTCAGAAGTGCATCCATAACTGCAGAACAATATTGCACTGAGCACCGGCGGTGGATAATAAGTTAATACTTAATTATCGGGTGACCTCTCGACAATTGCACGATCATCTCCGCGAGCGTTAAATTATACCCGCTGGTAATCGGTCATTATTTTATAAATTATCACCTGGGAAATGTCGAATCGATCAGTGGAGAGTGTACCTCCTCATCAAATGCTGCGGGTTATGCTTTTGTTGAGGATGATGTCGAGTGATGAGTTGGATATAATGTATGCATTCAAAAACTGTAAGAAGAGCTCAAAAATAACAGGACACAATAAATGATGATTTTCAGTTGGGGTCAATTTTTTTTTTCTTGAAATAAAATGCACAGTAAGCATCAATATACATATACATATATATGGAAAAAGCCTTCAAATTCTAACTTATATGATTTTTGTTTGTCCTTCTTTCACGTCGCAACAGAGTGACCGATCGAAGTGTTTTTTTTGCATAGGAATATTTGGAGGACTAGGAAGTTACATAAATTCCTTTCATTCCGGAAAAACATTTCATTCTTGCGGAAAAAATCTAATACAGAAATCATTTTGAATGGGTACCGAACTCTACAGAAACCATAGATAACCAACTCCTCTCACTTAGGACACCCAAGTGATTCGCTACGTTTTCTGACTTAGCAGGGGTGCCTGGATTCATGAGGTAATGTTTGTCTAGGTCTTGCGTCAGCCCATCTTCTGCCTGACGGGTCGGATAGAGAGAGACTGGTTGAGGGAGGCCTGTTGACCTCTCCGACCGGACTCTCTCAATCGCCTTGTGGGATGGATGGATTCATATATCGCTCCTGGACACACTGGCCCAACCCTCACAATTTTTTCCTTCCCAGAACTTCCTCTCCTTCCTTTCCCTTTAAAGACCCTCCACACAGTGTCTCCTAAGATGAGATAAGCCCCGATGGAAATTGTTTTCCTCAGGGCCTCCTGCATGGAGCTAATGTAAAAAAAATCTCCGTAATACCACGTGAGCGAAGCCGCGGGCAAAAGCTAGTTTGCAAATAAGCAATGAATATTTTTCGGCCTTGTAATTCTGCGTTTCGTGTGTTACTTTAATTATCTAGTCGTGTTGAGTGACCAGACTAAATAGCCAGGTACTTCCAATTCTTCAACTTCCCTATATCCATATTCTGTAATATACTGTGAGAATTAAAATTTTGATTGTGGATTTAATTTTTTTTACCCTTATCTTTAACTTATTATTGTCAGTTATTGTTCCTTGAAATGGCAAACACTTCATGAACGCTCTCATCCCTGCTTAACAATGCAAAGTTCTTTCATCATCATTATATATATATATAGTGCCTACTCATTCCAAAGCAACATCAAAGTAAAAATTGCTATTAAAGAATTTATTATTTATTTTTAACCTCATTTTTGCCATCGTGTAATTGTCAGCGATCATTTCCCATATTCACATACTGACCTAACGCATTATGCCCATTATGCACGGAGAAAATTTTTATTCGAAAAAACGATCATTTTAATAGTAAAAACGGTGAAAAACGGGACTGAAGTTCTTACGAACAAATTAACAGTGTTTCAATGTTCATTTGCGGGAACACGTAAGAATAATTTGTTGGTATACGTAAATTATGACGTGTACCAACAAATTATTCTTACATTTTCCCGCCAATAAACATGGAAACTTAATTTGTTCGTAAGAACTTCAGTCCCGTTTTTAACCGTTTTTACTATTAAAATGATCGTTTTTTCGAATAACCTTTTTCTCCGTGTAACCAGCCTATGAATTGAACTTAAGATGCCTGGGTGGGAACCAGAAACATGGGTGCGATGCCAGGTCAGATACGAATCACAACTACTGACCGGTCTTCACAAAAATAAAAAACTTAAAAAGTAAACTTCTAACTATTAAAAATGAATAAAAATATATTTTTTTTAAATACCACACAAGAGTCCAAACTGCTCCCAACCGCCTGGAGCCAGTGAGAATATGGAATCCCCAATTGAGCTATTTTGTGAAGCAGAAGGTGGGAAGTGGAAGAAGATTGGGAAGAGGTAGAAGGGAAAGTAACTGGATATTCAGATGTAGTTAAGCAACCAACGTTTAAATTCTGAAATTTGGTCTCACACCAAGGCGATACTGAGTGTATCTTCCACTTTGTTACGTGCCGCAAAAATATCTGATATTATTTTAAACGATTAAATTGCGAAAACGCAAATCAAAGAAAAAATTTACTTGCTCACGCCGGCATCTAAACCCGTACACTGGAGATCACTAGTGAGAGCCCTGCTTCTCGGCCACGGAGGCCGTCTATTATTGTTTTATTTTTAAAATGTTTTCATGACAAGCATGCAGTGATGTAATCCAATTTAAAACAAATAAAAAAAAAAAGTTAAAACCCAGCCCCCCCTTGATTCATCAACCTCAAATTGCAGACAAGCTGATTTTTCCATGTACGATTCTAGATTTTTCGAATTTGAAACAACCATCTTGGAAATCATAATAGAAAAAAATATTATACTTAGGTTCACAATTACATTAGTGTTAAGAACCTCATGCAAGATGCAGTACTAATGTCCCACACACATACAAGCCACCTCATACAATACAATAATTTGTCCCACCTCTTTTTCTTTATAATAAAACTAAAAAAAGTTTTTTTAAATGTGTAGGTCTAGAACTAAACTAGATACCCTTTATATTAACTTTCTTTAGAAATTTAGCAGAAGACCTAAATTTTAACTATCTGATTTTAATGAAAACCTTATTATGTTAATTCGGGGCTAAGTAATTGCGAAAATGGCTATTAGCTACATACCCGGTTAATGAATTATATAAGTAGGAAGTATTCTCGTCACACCTGGGTTCTGATTCACCAGGCAGGCAATGGACCTTTCTTTCTAGAACTTGATTCGTTTGAGAGTAATATAATATCCACTTGTACAGATAATTGACGTCTAGAAGGTGGCAGTTTTATAATATGTGATTGCGTCCGCAAACTGGCCGCTAAGTGTTGTATTGTGTTTTGATTTATATAACGTGTCCGAAGCGCACAGCGAATTTTATTACAAATTTAAGGTAATTGTAAAATCTACCCGTCAGGTCCGTAGTCAGCAATAGGATTCAGGATTGAATTCTCAATAATTTCTTGGCAGCGAAAATTTTGTAAGGAATTCTTGAAGTACAATATTTATAAGAATTGTTTCATCAGTCATCATCATCATCATCATCATCATCACAATTGGCTCTATAACCCGTGGTGGGTCTTTGCCTCCTCAAGAGTCTTCCTCCACTCATCTCTGTGTTGTACCAGTTCTCTCCAGTTTGGAAGCTCCAAGGTACGTAGGTCTTTGAGGACGTTGTCGTTTCTTCTTAATTTTGGTCTTCCCAGGCTCCTTCGCCATACAGGTCTAGATTTTAGCAGGGACTTTGGTGCTTGTTGCTGTCATTCTTTCCACATGACCCAGCCACCGAAGTCATCCCAACTTTATAAATTGTGTCACTTTTGGTTCCTTAAACAGAGTGTAGAGCTCATCGTTGTAACGTCTACGCCAAAATCCATTTTCTAGAATCGGTCCAAAGATACGCATCAAAATTTTTATTTCAAAAATGTCCAGTGATCGCTCATTCCTCTTAGTAAGTACCCTTGTCACTGCTGCGTACGTAAGCACTGGTCTAATAAGAGTTTTGTACACTAATATCTTTTCCTATATATCGTTTCCTGTTTATGCAATATACCTGATCTAAAAAAACAAACTGCCTATATATAGGCAGGATCTTCAATAAAATACCAAATACTTTTTTTTATTAAATGTGGTTATTAACCAACGACATCATACAAATAGAAGACACGTTATATTCATACGAATTGAAAAAAATATGTTTCACCGCTCATGAAAAGATAGTCATTCAAGTAATACACGTATGTACATGTACATACACGAATGAATTACATAATAGCTAACGGCCCAGAAAACTAGATCCATTGGACTCAGTTCAGTGAAATTGCGCGCGTTGTCTCAGTGACGTAGCTTCCTTTTTATTTAGCGTTGTATATTTAGTAAACACGACACCTCAAGGGCGCTTGGCATCTCCGTTGAAGTTTTTTTTACTGTGCTATGATTGTTGTTTAGAATATTGTTTGCCACAATTGTAACGATAAAGGTCTCTGCCCACAACACCGTTCCATACCATGGCCGTTCTATGAACGTATCAGCGACGAAATAAATACGCTACGCCCTACTATGCCCACTAGAACGTGCAAACACCGTATGATACCCGTACGTAACGGGTTTAGTGACCGTATGATACCCGTACACACAGGGGTTAGTATCGTACCATTCCCGTTCAATAGGCGTATGGTTCTAAAAAAAAGAAAAATCGAGGGAGAATACTGGACGTTCTTTAAGCAACTAGTCATTCCAATGTAATGAATTATTAAGAAATATAGAAAATATTACCACTAAAAGAATAATATCACTATTAGAACGGGGATCTTACGCGTATGATCCCCGTCGCGTGCCATGCGTAGAGCGGACCGGCACCTGCAAAATATTGTCATCAAGAATTCGCCGTCAGTCCGGTCATGGTATGCGACGGTGTTCGTCGGTGACGGGACGGGCTAGTGGGCAGCGTTTCATACTGATCGATACAAAGAATATTGTTTTGCATGCGCCGCTACGGTTACGGTCATGGTTTGGAACGGTGTAGTGGGCAGAGACCATTAAAGTCAACATCATTTGAAGTTTGTAGAGTTTAACTACGCGGTAATAGATTATATATATATTTTTAACTACATAAAATAGCTCACTTTTTCTAAAACAATGCAATGAATTTCGAAGGTATTTAGGTACTTACCTACCTTAAATATAATAGGTGTTATTCAGGTACTAATCGGATAGACTGCTACTATATATTGAACGAAAAAATATATTTAACTGAACCCTTGCACTTGAGCCTATCATTGGGGGATGAAATTTTTTTAAAGGGTAACTACAGATTCGATGGAAGGTGACTCATTTCCCAGAGTGGCGATCGGGGATGGAGAAGTTCGATTAAAAAGTAACCCCTCCCATTTATCAATGAGATTATTCGAGCATGCCACCCCCGAAACCATAGCCAAAGCGATGGACAAAATATCCTTTAAATTTGACCCCCGGGTAAAGCATTTTTGTGGGTACTTAGATACTTATTTGAACCAGATGCTAATTACGAAATTAGCCTTTTCACACACCTCGAAATTTTTATGTTTGTCGATTTACTTTGACGTATTTAAGTGGTTTTTAAGGATACAATGTTCAAAAAGACATATAACGATAGACAAACGTTCCCGGACGTATAACTTGACAATGTTTGAAAATCTTCTACTACCCCCACATAAAGCGGAAAATGTTTCTTGTGTCGTGATGGAGGACTTAACCGGTCGAGGAATTGGACACGCGACGCCTGGGTGGGACCCAAACTCGATGCCAAATTCAGCTGCTAACCGGTCAATTTGTACGTGAGTACTTTTATTATTTTTTAAGGTGTTGGTCGGGTAGGTACTTTAAGAGGGTATAACCAGACAGCACTAGAATTTTTTTCTCAAAAAATCATAAATTGATTTTGAAAGATTGTTATTTTATCTGGTAAACGCACTTTTTTTAATTTTAAAGTCTTTTTAATATACTAAGGGTATTCCGTAAGTCATTGGCAGATTTGTTAAATTTTCAAACGAAATATTGTATTATACAACACAAATTTAAATTCATACAGCAAAATAAAACCAATGCGTAATCTAGTAAACTCAATTTTTAAGAATTTTAATTTTAGTTCTATTAAAATCATTAAAAAATAAATCCGAGAACTTTGTCTTAAAACACGTTCTCGGATTTACTTTTTAATGATTTGAATTTAACTAAAATAAAAATTCTCATGTTTACTAGATTATGTATTGATTTTTTGTGTTGTATGATTATATGATTTGAAATTTGTGTTGTTTAATAAAATCTATCGTTTGGAAATTGAACAAATCTGCCAAAAACCAACGGTGTAAGTTTATTAAAAACTAGTTAATTAAACTAGTTTAGTTAATTAAACTAGTTTATTAAAAATAAACATAATTTTTCAAAACTGCGTGTACAAGATAAAATAACAATCTTTCAAAATCAAATTTTATTTTTTTGTAAAAAAGAGTCAATACGTCTGGAATTTGATTTAAAAAGTACTAATTTCAAGTATTCTCTGGTAATACCCTCTCAAGTCGCCAGAAAGAGATCTAATATTCATTATTATCGGCTCCAGAATTTTCTTCAACAATTCTTGACACATTATATTGACGTTCATTTTATTTCAGTCCCCTGAACTTGAATTTTAAAACCCCCCAGGAAAAAATATCCGATCAATATTTTGCATCGGTTGGTGCACTCTCCTTCTGCAGAAATGTCGATAGGGGTGGTTGATCGTGTTTAGTTTGATTTTGACATAAGGGTTGCAAGTTGATGCAGTTTTAGGGCGCAAGTTATTTTGACCTTTCAAAGAAAAGTCGTATGCCCTCCTACAACCGAAAGAATTATAAAATAGATATTGATAGTTATCAATAGTGTATGGATCGGTTTAAACATACCTTTAAACCAAGTTTATCAGATTTACACACTAGTGTTACATTATTTTTTTTATATTCCAATATTGTGGAACTTTTTCCAAGTAAAAAAATAACAATAACTTCAGACACATGAACAATTTATTGAATTTAATATATTTGAAAATCATGAAAAGGAGAAGGTACATTACTTATTATAAATTAGAATCAAAAATAATTTTACGCTATAATCAATAATTATTTGTTACAACTTAAAAATTGTACCAATTTAAATACTGCTTCACATTGTTAAGATGCAGCTCGTATACATATATAAAAAGTTGTAGCACACCGTTTTTACGCTTGCCGCTACACCATCTCTTTCCCCCGTACAGCGCCATCCTGCTCACCCAAACCTAGGCTAACCAGGCTGCGCAGACGCCTTCTGCACATTTCCTAACCTCGAGTCGCCCCATAAACCACGCCCCGCCCCAAGTAATGGCCTATATAAAGAGCTGCGCGCCCTAATTCAACCAGTTCGTCTGCAGCTCGCCCTTAGCTAGTACACTCTCTTAGTTGCGCCTCGTCCTTTGGCACGACCCTCTAAGGAGTATTCTACTTCCATAAGCAAAGCACCAACCAGACCCCGACTGCTGCCTTAGTTGCGCTTCGTCCTATGGTACGACCCTCTAAGCAGAACACAGTCGCCGCCGCCCGTTACCATAACGGCACGAGTCAGTTTTGTTGTTCCCAAAGACTAATCAGCAAGGTTCCCTCCGATCCCTTGCTCAGTTAATTATTATTGTGATTTGATACATTGTGACTATTTTTACTATCTGTAAAACTTACCTTCAATAAATAACATTTTACCAACAAATGTGTTACAAAGTTTAATTTCTTCGATTGTTCTAGTTCTTCTTTGGTTCATGTATTAACACATGCATTACCTTCAAAATCTTCACACTAAATATTTTGAGATTAAAAGGGGCAAGTATCTCATTACAATTTTTTTTATTACCGCACAACTGCCCGGAGCCAATAGGTCACCCAAAGTGGTTCGCTACGTTTAGTGACTGAGAAATGCTTTTGCCCACCTACTGCGAACTTTTAACTTCTCCAGCTCAGGACTCTCTCGAACCATCGAAATGCACCGCAGTAGAAGGGATGGATTCGTTTCTCACTCCTGAACACATTGACTCCCAGATTCCTACCTACCCTCATACCTTTTTCATTGCCAAAGCTTCCTCTCCTTCTTTTCCCTAAACAGATCCACTACACAGCATCCTCAAAGATGTCAGGCCCTAAGAGATTTTTTTCCTCAGGGCCTCCCGTGAGGAGATAATACGAAAAAATTCACATGGAATATGGAATCACCAGTTGGGATATATTGTGAGGTTTTTCAAATCTGGTTACTAAACTCGGCTAGAGGCATTTCATGCAACGCTTTTCTTTAATTGATCGAGCGATTGGTGTTCAGTTTTTGATATGGCCATTATATTTAATTAATATCATTCCTCAAAATATTAATACAGAAATATATAAACTGTTTACTGCGTTTCAAAGCTAATTAATCCTCCTAGGTTTCACCGTTTATTCCATAATTGTAGGTTCTTTAAATGTGGTCCAATTTTGGACCGATATAAATCGCAGAGAAATAAAATCGGTCCGAATTTGGACCTAAATCGCTCCAGTGGTTAAGAGTGACATTAAGAGGCTAGACTTTGAACGACACGCGGAACACCCGCGTCTGTCATTCTGTCCCGCTCACAATAAGCTCACGCACACTTACAATACATGCGAATGCGAAATGTGCGAATGAGACAACGCTCAAATTTACCTACAGAAATCGCTCGAAGAGGGGTTTATGGAGAATACACTTTTCTACACTAAAACTTTTACGAAATTGAAATTTTTAAAAATATATATTTTTTAAAAAGAAGAAGCTACGTCGGTAGCTTTTTATAATTTTATAATTCTTTATGAGAGTTGAGTTAGCAGCACTTTTTGCTTAAATAATATTTTTTGATAAATCGTACATGTTTGACAGTGAATGTTTACGTTAATACGAAACGCATCGAAAATTTGAAAACATACCGACATAGTTTTCACCCTCTAGAAGGCAGTATAAAAAAATATATTCATTTTGTGCAATTTTCGATGTAGAAAAGTGTTTTTTCCCGGGCGTCCTTTTTGTATGGTCCGGAAAGCGAAGTGTGTCGTCTTAAGATATTCTACCTCTTCACTGGTTAAACAAAACAAAATGGAAATGTAGCCATTTGCTAAAATATACTGAGAACCCTTATGAAGGTATTATTAGAAATTATATTCATGTTTTTCGCACACGGGCCAAATTTTTCAGATCAAGTACTTTATTGGTTTATAAATAATTGGTTAGAAACACATATTTAATACACACTTCACGCAGCACGAGAGCGCGGAGGGAATTTGAATATGCTCCGGCAGACTGTGTTTCACCCGCAGTCTTTCTCTCGGAATTTCAGACAATTTTAATGTTGATATTGCTGTTGAGCGAGCGGAGCCCGTTTCTAGAGATTTGCGTTCCTCACAAAGAGATGTTTGCGTTTCATCAGTTGGGATTTGAAAACTCCAAGCCGCCCCCGCCCTATCCCCCCCCCTACCCCCCCCCACTGACGGCTACATACATCTAATAACATTCGCCAAACATCGCCTAACAAGGAGATAAAGCTTATGTTACACAGTGGCGTGGAGTCTCAAGGATATTTATAGTTTTTATTAAATCTCAAATATTGCCATTTGGCTACACGGAGAAAAATGTTATTCTAAAATACAAACGGGACTGAAGTTCTTACGAACAAATTAACCGGTTTTCAATGTTTATTGTCGGGAAAATGAAAGAATAAATTATTTTCCTTTTTATCTCTTTCTAAGAATTTGTCTCTGTCTTTTTTTTTTTTTACAGAGAATACCTCACAAGAGTCCCAACTGCTCCCGTCTGGAGCCAGTGAGACTATGGCATCCCCAATTGGGGTATGTTGTGAGGCTGAAGGAAAGTGGGGAAGGGAAGGAGATAGGGAAGAGGAAGGAAGGAAAGTACCTGGCTATTCAGATCTAGTCACTAAACAAGGCTAAAGCCATTATTAAGCAACGTTTCAATTCTGAATGGTGGTCTTACACCAGGGCGATACTGACAGTATCTTCCACTCTGGAACGTGCCGCCAATATAGTATATATTATTTTTATTAATTAATTGTGAAATAACACAAATTAATCAAATACAATTTATTTGCGCACTCCGGGTTCGAACCCGCGACCTTCCGATTGGGAGTCAAGTGTCTTACCAATGGTCCACGGACGGTCGTCAAATTATGTCTAATTATGTTTCTTTTGTAATATTATTTCTCCCTCTCCCACTTAACCTATATATAACCAACAACTCTGTCTTAGTATTTAGTTATTATTATATCCTGATGAAGCTCGGTCGGAGCAAAACCGGTCGATATATCAAATAATAAATATACGTGGTTAAATACTAAGTGTTTGTTTTATTTAAAAAATAAAAAAAATTATTGTTATTAATTATTAGAACACATTTCGTACGTACATTGTTGGTACAACGAATTCGGGATGTCGTCATGTTGTATTATCAGGGCAACTAGATAAAACGTTTCTAAAGGAATGTTTAATAAATATGATCTGATAAATAATCGTGAGGGTCAAAATCGATTTTTCTCCGTGTGTCAATTAAATTCGCTGTACAAAAAATGTTCTCTTTACTGTGTCATTTCTAATATATTATATTTCATATTTCATAGGTGCTACATTCAACATGCAGTGGAGTAGGGGTCAGGTTCACTTTTCTGTGATTATTCTGGTATATCCATCAGTAATGGTTTTCCTGCAGCCGATGTGCAAGTGTGATGCGCGCATTCCGCCCAGAAATTGATGAGGTTTACAAGATAACGTACTTATATATCATCTTTATATATATCAAGTGTAGGTATTTGAAATTCATCGCCACCATGTTAAGCGATCCAGGATGATAGATACATTGAAGCCGACATATCGCGTCGCTTAAATCTGCACAGAAACAACAACAAAACAAATCCAAAAAGGTTTCGCATCCGAAAACTTCACGTGCAGGTCGATAAAAACATAAAAAAAAAATCTTTGTGTAATGCGTCGTAATCGACCAAGTTTTATGAACCCACTCTAGATTCTGTAAGTATAGAGGAAAATATACAGATTGATATGAATGATGGATCAATTTCCATCCAACTGCGAATTAGGTGGGTATGCTATGTGATTTTGGCAAAGAACTGTTTTTGTGATTACTTTAAATAATTAATGACTAATTGTAGGAACGGAAACGGTCTTTTTTTAAAATTTTTATACTATATATCAATGAAACATCATAAGAATGGGACGATTGTTTGTTAGATATGCTCTGAAGGTGAAAATACATAAAGAAAAATACGAAAAAATTGTTTCGAATAAAAAAATTCCCAAGCGTTTTTTAAAGTATCAGAACTATCCTAAGCGCGAAGTTTAAGGCCTATAACATCTGAGATTATATCTATAACTAGATGCAACATGACAGATGCTTAACACCACGCATTACGAACACCTAGGCCCTAAGCTATTTAACGATATACCAGATTTAAAGATGAAGTGAGAAGATATTTAAATTTTTTTTTAAATTACGTTATATTTTTACCGAAAACCTTGTGATGGAGTATTTGATTTTACCGATGATTTTAAGATATCTTCTGTTGCTGTTTTGTCGATATTATTTTATGAATATTTCCTAATTGCCCAAAATTTCTAATATTTTGTACCTTTGTTATTTGTACATAGATGTATGTTGAATATTATTCTATTGTTGAATATTATGTAACATATACATATTCTGTATATTTATATCATAATTTAAAAAAAAATAATTAAGATATTTAACAATAGTTCTCAATAGACGTGGGCAAAATTGAATGAATGATTTGAATGAATCAATTCAATCTTGTAACACACTCGATCTGATTCTCATTTTCAGAAGGAATTAAATCTTCATTCCTTACAGATTTTTTAAACGGCACCATATTTTTATTTCTATTTATTTTACATTAAAAAAATATTTTATGTTAACGATTTACATATTTTAATGCTTCGTAGAAATTTTATTTAATATTATTCTGTATGTTTACTGCGCGGATAAGTTACCTATAAGCGCGCGCCGCGAAGATACCGGAGGTAATGTGCTGTATGCATTGTACTACCTCTATCACGTATAGTATATCCCGCGCCGAAAACCCATAGGTCAGAGAGTTAGACATGGGCAGATTTATTCACAGTAGTGAATCGATTCAGTCTGATTCCCTCGGCATTTTGATCTGATTCCTTTCATTCGATCCTTTAATTCATAAAATTCCCAAAAAAAAAAAAATATATATATATATATAATAATAAAATAAAAAAATTTAGACACTGATCGACGAAAACCACGACGACGGGGTTTTGAATTTTTTAATGAGATGTTATGACAGCAAAACCGATAGAAAAATGTATTTTTATAAGTAGTTATATCCAGAATATAATAAATCAAATAAATCATCAAATTAAACAGTTTTACTATTTTTATTATATTTATTTTAAACTTAAAATAGTTCCGCTTCGTCTGATCGAATATAAAACGCATTCTACTCAATTTACGCAGGGCTCGAAATCGGAAGTTTTCGACCTACGATGTAACTAAATTGACGGCTCGGCCCACGGGGAAATCGCACTGCACTCCCAAACGGATTTGCGGCAGGCATTGAGAATGAATTGTATCTTTTGAGCAGTGTCTTGTGTCTTGCCTGGGACTTGTGACTGGGAACTAAATTGACGGTTCCGCTGCGCGGGGACTAACGACGAACCGATTCGCAGCGGTCGTTAAGGATTGGATTAGGAACTTCCGACTAGCAAGTGTCTTTTGACTTGCTGTGACCTAATTTACTTGCGTTCCGAGAACCTAACGACTCGCTTCAACAGAGGCAGTCATTGACGAAGTATAATCTACTTGGTCGAAGGAGGCAGTACATACTCGATCATGGGAGCGGGATTTGAAAAGAGGCGATCATACTAATTCGCTCATTCGTTGAATTAGTGGAACATAAGTGACACAGAGATTGGGTTTGACCGCTTCGGTCCGGACTGACGTGTAGGACTATGACGACACAACTGAATAAGGAATACATTTATTAATTCAATGAATGAGTGGGACATATGGGACTGTAAAAGAGAGGTGCGTTGTTCGGAACTCGGAACTACTTCGTTCGACTCGCAACGTTTTGTCGCCTGGGCTGGAGGTGTGGGGACTCTCTGACCTATGGGTTTTCGGCGCGGGATATACTATACGTGATAGAGGTAGTACAATGCATACAGCACATTACCTCCGGTATCTTCGCGGCGCGCGCTTATAGGTAACTTATCCGCGCAGTAAACATACAGAATAATATTAAATAAAATTTCTACGAAGCATTAAAATATGTAAATCGTTAACATAAAATATTTTTTTAATGTAAAATAAATAGAAATAAAAATATGGTGCCGTTTAAAAAATCTGTAAGGAATGAAGATTTAATTCCTTCTGAAAATGAGAATCAGATCGAGTGTGTTACAAGATTGAATTGATTCATTCAAATCATTCATTCAATTTTGCCCACGTCTACAGAGAGTCCCCACACCTCCAGCCCAGGCGACAAAACGTTGCGAGTCGAACGAAGTAGTTCCGAGTTCCGAACAACGCACCTCTCTTTTACAGTCCCATATGTCCCACTCATTCATTGAATTAATAAATGTATTCCTTATTCAGTTGTGTCGTCATAGTCCTACACGTCAGTCCGGACCGAAGCGGTCAAACCCAATCTCTGTGTCACTTATGTTCCACTAATTCAACGAATGAGCGAATTAGTATGATCGCCTCTTTTCAAATCCCGCTCCCATGATCGAGTATGTACTGCCTCCTTCGACCAAGTAGATTATACTTCGTCAATGACTGCCTCTGTTGAAGCGAGTCGTTAGGTTCTCGGAACGCAAGTAAATTAGGTCACAGCAAGTCAAAAGACACTTGCTAGTCGGAAGTTCCTAATCCAATCCTTAACGACCGCTGCGAATCGGTTCGTCGTTAGTCCCCGCGCAGCGGAACCGTCAATTTAGTTCCCAGTCACAAGTCCCAGGCAAGACACAAGACACTGCTCAAAAGATACAATTCATTCTCAATGCCTGCCGCAAATCCGTTTGGGAGTGCAGTGCGATTTCCCCGTGGGCCGAGCCGTCAATTTAGTTACATCGTAGGTCGAAAACTTCCGATTTCGAGCCCTGCGTAAATTGAGTAGAATGCGTTTTATATTCGATCAGACGAAGCGGAACTATTTTAAGTTTAAAATAAATATAATAAAAATAGTAAAACTGTTTAATTTGATGATTTATTTGATTTATTATATTCTGGATATAACTACTTATAAAAATACATTTTTCTATCGGTTTTGCTGTCATAACATCTCATTAAAAAATTCAAAACCCCGTCGTCGTGGTTTTCGTCGATCAGTGTCTAAATTTTTTTATTTTATTATTATATATATATATATATTTTTTTTTTTTTGGGAATTTTATGAATTAAAGGATCGAATGAAAGGAATCAGATCAAAATGCCGAGGGAATCAGACTGAATCGATTCACTACTGTGAATAAATCTGCCCATGTCTAGTTCTCAATTATTGTTTGATCCTTGTATTGAATTACTAGAATATGTGCTTGTACATGTATCTGCTTCCCCGAAAAATCCATTTCACAAATGTTAGAACCTACCGAATATAAAAAAATTTAATTCATTGACAAAAAATGGCTCAAAAATGTTACCAGGTAACTTCGTACTTACCATTACTTTAATACATCGTACTTACCATCATTTTAATACATCGTACTTATTATTATTTTAATACATCGTACTTAACATAATTTTAATACATCGTACTTTCCATTATTTTAATACATCGTACTTACCATTATTTTAACACATCATACTTACCATTATTTTAACACATCGTACTTACCATTATTTTAATACATTGTACTTACCATTATTTTAATTTAGGCATATACAATTGTACAATTCGCCTTTTTTTAAATATTCTATGTTCGAAGTGAAACATATGTATATATGTACCTGCCAGAAAATAATTGCCAAATAATTGTGCAATTTAAAACATACAGTGAATCATTGCGGTGTTCCTTCGTTGTATCAAAGGGTTATAAAAAATGTTCATGTTAGATTGTCACAACAATTGTTTAATCCCTTTTTTAGTTGGGTCGGGGATAAATCGTTTTGATAATGTCTCCAATTTAATGCAGGCTCATTCTCTCCTAGCATTGCTTATCTTCGTATTTGTTTCTCATAACTATAGAATTGGTGCTCAACTCAACGCCTTATCCCAATTTGTCTGGGATCCCTAGCTACTGTTGATTAAAAAAAATTGTACCATTCGACTTTTATTTTATATTCTATGTTCGACGTGAAACATTTACATCATACGAAGTGATTGATTCTATTCGTAATATCTGATTCTTGTTGAAAATTATGAGATGAAGCAATGTGAATTTTAGCTTGTACGAGTATCAAATTTTTTGGTATCAAAGATCTTTGGTCAGCGGTTAATATCTTTTAGCTTATTATAAATCAGGTATTTGTGATGATTTTGATCTCAATGGCACATGTTTAACTACTTTACGTTTCTTTCCCATGTTCGTTTAAATTGTTTTAAATACTTACTCTCGTTCCTCCAAAAATTTAATTAATTTGCCACCGAAGACTACATATTTATTATGTCATTGCAGCTCTACACTCCAGCTCTTGAATATCTTTGTAGTATCCAGCTTGTCCATACCATGATAGAAAAATTATTAAGCGACCAAGTACAGCATCCAATAGACCTCCTTTTAGTATTTCATCAATGCCTGCTCGTGAAACAAGATGCTCGGAAAGTCAGAAGCATATTGGAGGACAAGGAATCTTTATTGTTAGTGATTGGAATAGAGGAAGTGGGAAAAGGTTTTCGGGAATTTTCAATTCAATTGAAACAATTTTGTATTTTTCTGATAAACTAGCAATGAGTTTATTTCACCATTTACACTTGACAATGTAGTAGAAGTATTTAAAATCGTCATCTTTCAACAATGTTCTTGTTCCATTGAAAGTGAGCAGCAAAGTGATGGTACTTTCGCCAAACTGATGACACTGAGGGACAGTGATATATTATTTCAATCATTTCGTTCATGAACTAAACTTATATTTTTGACAATGGCAACAGGCTACCACGTTCAGTCAGTATCATCGATTGTTTACACAAATCTGTATCCTATAATATCTGTTTACAAACTATATTGCATTTGATGATGTTCGTATACAATAAACAAATTGCATACAAACAAATTTAAAACAACTTAATTATAAATACTAAACAAAGAACGTCAGAAATCTGAATCGTTTATAAGTAAATCATAAATCTATGAGTTGGTACATTATAAAAATATATAACGCTGAAATTATTATGAAGAAAAAATAGCGAAATTATATTTACAAAAGATTTCAGTCGAATGACAGTTGGCCATTAAGCTCAAATTTAAAAATACAATGTATAATTTCACAAAAATAAAACAACAAATTATTTATTATAATATAAAGAACTTATCGAAATAATTACAATTTAAATTAATATAAGTAATTAAATCAAAGGTTAAAATCTTACAAGTAGGTAAATAAACGAGTTACATAATGATTTAGGGTAATGCGTTAAATGATTGAACCATTGTCCCTCGTGCGACTCTACATAAGCGTTCCTCACTAAAAACACGAATTATTAAGAAAATATCTTCAACAAATTATCATCGATTGAAAACAGTTTGGCTAATATATAAATCTTGGTGATTGAAACTTCATAGAAAATTGCCAAACACAGAATCATAGAGATATGAAATTTACATAGGAACTATTATTGGCCATTGCACACATCTGGCCTGGCCAACATCTCGCGACGTACGGCCTCTTCCACAACGCTCAAATCATAATTTCATTACACCAGTTATGTATTAAAATTCCGACAAATGGCAACATAGAACACAAACAACAACAAATTGTAAATATAGAAACAGAAAATTGCGGATATATTATGTCACCAGATTAGGAACATGCCAGTATTTCATATAAATGTTCCACATTTCAACAAGACAGTTTAAGAATAAGGCATTGTTTAAAATTTTCATAATCATTCTGAAATTAAAAGTGATTGGTCCCAGTGCAGGACCTTTAATGGCAGTGCAGGAAAAGATTTGAAAGTGTATTATTTTGATGTCCTCTCTTTTGTGTCCACATAGATTAGGTAAATATTTTAAATCGCGTAAAATTGATGTAAGTATTCCAAACATTATTTCAAACCAACCTTGACGGTACAAACATTTCGTTTTAAGTAAAAATTTGATTCTATGCATTTTATTTTGATGAAGTTGAAATGTTTTTATAATAATTAATCATACGGTTAAAAAAAGTCTATGTATGAAAAAGTAAACTGTTTATTTGTTTGCTTGCATCTTGTTAAAATAGTTGGTATACAGGTATTTTAAGACTTATTGTGGTAATTAGTATCTAGTATGTAATGGCATGCCCTTGAATCGGTACATTTTAAACAGACTTATGAAAAGTTCACTAAAACATTGAATTATAACATATTCTATTATTGGCTATTCAACTACGTTAAATTTGATTTAATAAAGCATCAAACTCAATGAAAATATTGTAGTAGGTTTATATTTGATAATTTAATAGTTAATAGGAAACCGACTCTTCTCGTTTCATGTAAAATGATATCATATTTATATACTCCTGTTGTTGTTCATTGAAATTTGACTTCACACACACACATACACTGACTACATATAGGTATATATGCGATGCAATAATGTTGTAATAAAGACTGGATCAACTGAATCAAGAGAAAGGCAAGTGGAAAAATCAAATCACTCTTTTGTTAATGGTTTTATAAGATCAATTAAACAGAAATTGCAAGAAGGTAATAATGTCAGGTGAACTAAGAACTTCAGTTATAGTTAACTACGCAAGTAAAATATTTAAGTGGGTTTTCACGGGTTTTTCTTGATTCATGTGAAACAGCCAAGTTGTGGCGGGTTATACTGCAATGACAACATCGTTTACTATTTACTGCAGCAGGCTACACGGGCGTTATATCCACGTTCTAACTTCAGATTCAAAACATGCTAACTGCACTTACTGGGTTTTTATTTCACATCAAATGATATAATTGTAGGATAAATAGGAATTCAATTATTCATAAAAATAGGAACATTTTTTAAAAAAATCTTTAAAATTTCTGGTTTTTCTTTCAGTAGGAATGCGCTTAACTCGTATGCTTAGTAGAAGAAAGAAAATGATTTTGTAATAGAAATGACAATGTGAATCAATATTAGAATGCGTGTTTAGAACGTCGCGCAGCCCATGGGAACTAACTTACGCAAGTAAAATTACTCATTTAATAATAATTAATAATGATAATAATAATAAAATCCAAGAATCACACAAATTTCCAAAAGAAACTCACTTGTTTGCGAGGTAGGCCGAGCGAACAGGGCCCAAGTTTCGAGTTCGTTCGTTTTGGAATATAACTACGATATTTTATTAATCATTATGTCTACGTGTTTTAATAATTATTATAATTACTCCTACATTACGTTACGTACAATAATACAGATTGAGGCCCCGTTGAAAGGGGCCGCTGTTAGTGTCTCACATTAACTCCTTAAAACATTCTTATTAGGTGTGTTTCATTAAAATACCTAAAATTCTGTAGTAATATTCTTTCACTTTATAATAATATGTCAATAGTAGTTATTAATAGGAACCAATTTTTTTCATTTTTCTGGCGAACGACCAGTAAGTATTAAGGTATAAAATATTTCATTTATTGACATTAAATAAAATTTACATCAACTTAAACTTAAATTATAAACAAAAGAAAAGCCTGTAAAATGTTTTAGTACCAATTCGACGGTTGAAGTGAGATGATGCTTTTTGCGAAGTGCCCATTAGGAAATATATTAATTTGATTGATTTTATTAATACTCTTTCTAAAATGTTTACTTCGCTAACAAATGCTGATAATTGAATAGCTTTTATCATATACGAAAATATGTTACTTTCTTTGCTGTTTCTTTACTTTAATCCTAAGTCATGTTTAATAATCCATCGACATAGAGCTTTTAAAAGTTACATTCAATTTAACAAAATATCAGAGCAATCTCTTTTGATTCATTTATCATCCGTCGAATCAACAACACAAAAGTGATGTAAACTGTCAAATTTCACAAGTATTACAAAAAATATGGTTTATATCTATAAAAAGTTGATCGTATAAATAATTCATAAGAGCGAATGAAACAAACAATAAGTTGAACGTAATACTGGCACCGCTAACTCTGCTATAATGTGTAGTGCATGTGTATACAATACACACCTAACATCGCATTGGGCGCTCCAGGAACTCTTATCATAACATTATATCTATCGTAGTTTGATTAAATATGTATTACATAGTCATTATATAGTATTATTATTAATTATAGTATTATATGCTATAAAGATAGGAACTTGCTTTACTGGGAGTCGATGGTACTTGATTAGTCGTGACGCACTCTCTACAGCAGCGCACAAACCGTGGCGGTAGATACAACTTATTCATCAAAAAGCTATGGAATTATCTCTTCTATTTCTCTTCAGATTCTTGCAACACTCACACGTGTCGTTCTCTCATATCCCACATTCCATAATGATGAATAAGGTTAAAACATTGTAGGACTTACAACACCATGATATGATCATTAGATAGCTCGGGTTTTCCCTCCACGGCAGAGTGGAGTGGAGTGATAATTCCGTGCAAGTTGTGTTAAGAGTAAGAAGGTATCCGCCCCTGTGTCACTGAGCACCCGGCTGTATATCTGGCTGAGCACGAGAACCGTGCACCTCTCGCTGAGCCGTGTACCGCTGCCGGAGCCTGCCAGGGGCTGGTAAAGGTATACCCCACACCTACACTGCAGGTGCTGCGGGAGAGCGCGCCAAGCGCCGTCACGCCGCCCCCCAGTACGCGGCGTGACCTTATTGGTTATTTATTTAGAACGTTATCAACAATTTCAAAACGTTTACAAAACGAATTATTCAATTTATATATCTCGATCATTAATCGCTGGCACGCGATCGATTTTTTTTTTTCAAAAATGTTAATATTTTTTTGGTCATATACGTAAACACCGCTACCTTCTCGTCGTTTGTCATATCCGTGTAGCATCCGCTGATCTCTCGAACGATGACTAGATATCCCGAAAGCGTTCTTTAGAATCGCGTTTACAAAGAATCGAAATCATTCTCCACTGTATATAGAGATTTCTCACGCTAGTGCGCCATTATACAGACGGCGATTGAATAATTAATAAAAAATAAGCGAGGGCATATTTTTTTGCTTCAATAATGAAAAAGATATAAGTAACTCTTCTTTCAAAATATGAAAACGGAAGATAATCACGATCTTCTTGCAAAAGAAGTAGGAACATGTTACTGCGAGATAATAATTTTTCTATCGAGTAAATATCTTCTCTCGAAATACGAATATTTTCTAGGAGCAGCCGCGGAGCCGCCGCACCGCGGCTTGCCAGCTTTAGTCGTTATCGATAAATCACTTTCCCATGACTTTTCACGTGTTTAAATAGGAATTTCGAACCAGGAACTCTCAGAGGGCGATGTATCTATCATATAAACTACACAATTAATATTACAAATAAAAACAGTCATCTACCCCCGTTTAATCTATGGACCTACCTACATTTACATACACATTATATATCATTCACAAGAAACTTTACGCGTTAAATCCTATTCTGCCAGATATATTTATGTACATTGCTTAACCTACAGAGAGCGCTACGAGTACGTGTCTAACTTCTCAGATTATCAGAGTAGGTACTTAACCGAGCAAACAAAACTACCCAAATAGCTTCAACTTGAAGTAGGAATCAAGAGTTACAGTAAAGTTAATAGTTATGCATTACTTCGTCTATTCTTTCGAAAGCTTGACTTTTATTTACACAAATAATGCCGGTGAGTAAAATAGTAACTATAAAGGAATCATATTGATTTATAAATACATATTCAGGTATAAGAATACTTTTTCAAACAATAACGACGTCGCTAAATTATACATTTACAAAATTTGCTTGTCACTAACAATTATCGGTTTTCAAAATATAATGAATCATCGTTACGCGCAACATGCTCGTCCTTACGAACGAGTTTTCTATTTCAAATTTTCATACTATGATACAAAAGATATGAATAAACAATGATATATTTCATTCAGCATTACTCCTGAGATTCCTAGTCAACTTTGTGCAAAAACATTCCCGTCTAATCCAAAACTCCTATTCTATCGTTAGTCGCATCATTTAACTCGGGTCGGAAAATTTACACACGCGATGTGAAATATAGAATCAACTTGTTTAAAATAACAATATAAGAAATCAAGCATTCAAAATATATTGCCTTTCGCACGTCTGCAAGTGCAAGAATTTAAAACATTTTTATATGAGTTTTGTATAGTGGAGTGAATTAAAATTTCCGACCCGGATAACTGTTTCGAACGAATTCGAAGAAAGTTAATTGTTAGTGTCCCGCGCTGGCCTGCTGGGCCATCAGCTCCCCTGGAGGAGGAAACCTTGGCTTGGCGGGTCCAGGAGCGCAGAACTCCCTCTGGATGTTGGCGTTAGAGTCCTTGTTCCCTGTGGAAGGAGACTCCTGAGCTGCCCTGGCCGCGAGAAGAGTTATCTGATTTACAACGTCTTCCATTTCGTGGCTCAGCGGCGATTCCGGCGGAGGGAGCCCCATGGGCTTCTGAACACCTTGCGAGTTTACATTGATATTCATGATGTGGCAATCAGTTTCAGTGTGTTTCCTGAAGTCTTGTAGGGTTTTGAATTTGTCTCCTCCAGGGCAAGTTCTGCATTCTAGTACGGTTTGTACCACTCTGATGACGCCGCGTTCTTGTTCTCTGCCCGAGTAGCAGGTCTGTCTCTGGTGAGCCAGGAGTGCGTGGTCGGTAACGAAGGCTACTTTGCAGTGTTTGCAGATGAAGCAGATCTCCTGGTCCACGTCTCTGGAGGTGGGTGGCGCGGGGGGCGCGCGGGGGAGGCGCAGGGTGGACAGGCCGGGGTCTGCGGCGATATGACGCACTTGCTCCAGGGATGTCCCGGGCAGGTCGAGCAGGGCGGCCCCGGAGCCTGTCTCCACTACCAGACCAGCTCCGGCGCCAGTTCCACCTACTGCAACAAAAAAAAACCAACATATTAGTGATGAATTCAATTGAAGCTTCCATAAAATTGAACACAAAGAGGCTGAATTTGTGTATATTTAAAATAATGTCTTAGTAAATTCAAAATCTATACGAATTTTTAAATCCACTGTTAACTTGCCAGATATATAATATCTGGAAATGCGTGGACAATATTAAACTTCAGTATTAATATTATGCAGTTACAGCGCTGTTCATAATTGAGATAAGAATTGTGTTAATTTAGAGTTTCCAACAATGGAACATATATTATTGCTGAAGAGTGTGTCAAGTTATTAAATAACTGACAAATTCGATGTTACTGCAAAGCAATTACCAATTCTCCGATTACACAAATAAAAAAAGATGTGCAGTATAGACTGTTTCTTACTTCTTTTTTGGCGACTATATAAAATGATTGTACATACAACAGATAATGGTGAATTTCAGTATAGATATTGTATTTCTTAGTCCTTCTCAAGTCCTGTGAAATTCTGTCCTGTGGAAGTTCTGTACCAAGGCGGAATAAACTTATTTAATTATAATTAATTTTTCTTCTATGTGGTTTTTATTGCCTTGATTACGATTTTCTTCAGTGATCTCTTTCAGCAATTCTTTTATATTTGATATGTACTCAAATTTTTTTATTTAATGTCTTGGGGAAGGATGTTGTGGAGTTTTGTTTCAAAGTAAGTGTAGTTTCTGAGAACACATTTAATGCAGGGTTGTAAGTTGCAACTAACTTGCTAATATAACATACGAAATCAAAACATTTTCCATTATGTAGGGGTTAATGCTAGAAAAACATTTAAAGTCAGTTTTTGTAATTTGATTTAGGTACCAGAAAGCACTAAAACATCCCTAATTTGCATATCAATATCTATATCAAGTACTCCCGATTGATGAAACTGAAATCTGTCTAATGAAGAAAACAGGTTATACGTACGCCAAGAAATCGATATTCAACCCAAAGCCATTGTTAGGTATACACGTAATTTTACCTAACAATTTATTTGAGAAAGGTATTTATGCGTGCACAAATAAACAATCATTTATATTTCAATCAAGCTACCAGCGATATGTAATTTATATCGGGTCAATCACGAACCCTCGGCGATGAAGTAAGCCGACACCGCGGCCTAACACCGCCAGACGGGGTGTCGCTTTAGGAATCACCTGAGGTGTTGTAAAAAATCGACCAGCTGGTAATGAGGCGATGGAGGACTCGAGGTGGGAACCAAAGCTCACAGTCCGCTAAGTAGATACCCGTGAGGATTAGCGAGTCTTACACTTGTACTTGCGGTACCTGAATACTTGAGTTGGCAGCGCATTAAAAATGTAGATTATCGCAAGTGTGCAATTTGATGTAGATTCATCAGTTTCCCGCTTGTACTGAGAGTTTCCGTAATTGTTTGTTGTTGTTTTTACTGGACAACGCATGTATCATGAGCTATGTATCTATATGAAGCAATCTAATATGGTGAAAAATTATTTTGTTAGAAATATTTAAGGTATTTGGTAAGAGAATATTGTGTTCAATTTGCGATTATCCAAAACTTAAAAAAAATGGAAAGAATTCGTTAACCTTTTCCACTCTGACCATTTTTTCTCAGAACCAATTGGCTACTCTGGTTAAAATTTTGAACGGTTTAAGTTATGTTTTTTATTTAAAAATGAAATTTTAGATACTTTATTTTCGGAACACCCTATCTGATAATTCGTATGACCATAAAGATGTTTGATAAATTTGGTACATATTTTGCATAAAGTACTTGCTAAATCACACATAAAGTAACTAAAGGATAATACACGTGCTTTTAATGTGTTTTATTTGCATAATTCCTTCTGCTGCATAGCATTAATTTGTATAATATAGGTGAAATACACAAACAAACGAATGTAAATCCTGGTATTCATTCCTTTCTAATTGTCCTGTACCGCATAGGGGATGACCGGTGTCTACCTGAACTCGTGAACAATTGATTGGCTTAGGTTTTATGGCCAGTAAACGGGATCTTATTTTGCATTGGTGACTTTACTTTAGGTTTCGACCTTCATACAGGAAACAAAAGATAGACCAGCCCACAAGACATGCAATAAATAATAAGTTTCGATAACATTCTACACGGCGTTTACAAGGTGTGCAAAACTGTGTACACATCAATGACACTTTCTGGGTATTTTTATCACAATAAATAAGCTGACGATTCGGTCCAATTATTTATTAAAAATTTATGTCTTACTTATGTATTGTATTATCACTTACAGTTTTTTAGAATGTGATATTTTTCAAAGCATTCTCCCAAATGAATTGCCGGTTTGTTGTCACAACTTTTGCAGTGATGCATTGTTCATTTTCTTTGCCTTCCTTCTCTATCAGAACCACAAACGACGCAATCCCTATACATTTTCTACGCATTAGGCGTTATGACATGATTCAACCGCTGTTCTGGGTCTACCGAATGTCTTCTTTTCTTGTATTTACACCTTCTCTATGATTTCCAACCAGCTAAATAATTAGCCTATCCACGAATTGAAGATTACTCATTGGATTTTCATTGTTTTTTAAATCTTATTTTCCTTGTACAAAATATATGAATTTTCAACCGAAACTTCTAAACCCCCTAAAAAAAAGCTGCGCCACCATTGTATGTCGAAAAAAAATCTTGAAGATGAGGATGAGGTCTTATTATCAATAATAACACCATAAAATGCATTGAATACTTTGTCTTTCAAATCTCTCCACTTTTTTCACAATATTTTCTTCATCACTATTATCACCATCTTCGCTGAAATAAGCAAATCTCCTTCTTTTCGGCAGGATAACGTCACTTCCACTATCTCTATCACTTGGATTTTTAACGACTTCTTCCCTATCACTTACTATCACACTATCATTGTCATTGAAATCAATATTATTAATGCAAAAAGGTATTCATCATCACTATTATCTATACAATTACATTCGTCATTATAATTGAACTTAGAAGTAAAAATTTAATTATTTTCCATGATGGTTAACTATCTATGCATATTAAAAAATTCTACAGATTACTATTTTTATTATTTTCAAGTACTTAATATCAATATTGGGGCGATAAGAAATGTAATAGTTCCACAAAACGAAAAACTATGGTCACAGGAGGTGGGAGTAGCCTCGGAGAACCGTCATAAATGTAGGACGGACAACTGACTGATCCGAAAATATTGGAATATGACAAATAATCCATAAGGTAAAAATGATACATCTATGTTTCCAAGAGTATATCTAATTAACGGTAAATTAAAATGAAGAAATTTTAATTTATCCAACATGTCGCAACGTCTCTTTGTACTTCTCGGAAATAATGGATCGAACAATATACCTAGGTAGATAGAAATCGGTGCTTAAACTTATTTCTGCGCCGGGCCAGAACCTCTGGCCCACGGAGCTCCCTACCAAAATCGTTTCGGCCAGAATGTCTGGCCTACAGAGTGGTAAAGGTTAACTATTAAGGTTGTTTCACAGAATTTGAATAATTCATCAAATTTCATAACTAAAATTCCAGCCAGTTGTTTCTTATAATTGAAATAAAAAGAGTACTTTCATAAATCTTGAAAATTAACGTTGAAATTTGAGGGTTTATTCAAACTCTGTTAAAGCAACTGCCTTGAAATTTAAGTTTTGTGAAAGTTCTGTTATTATTTTATTGTAGGCCAGTTGGTTTTCAGAACTGAAATAGAAAAAATAACTTAAACAGAACTTGAAAGTTAACTTCGAAATTTGATTATTTGTTCAAATACTGAGAAACAACTGGCCCACGTGGTAAGTAATACATTAACATTCTAATAATTTTGATTTATTTCTTAGTGACAATCTAGAATGTATCACATACCATTATAATAATGTATTATTCCTACGTACGTATTATATTCGTGTCAAAATACATGCATAACGATCAATTCCACAGCGTTGAAAAACTGTTTAACTTGCGTAAAAAATACATGCGTAGGTAATAAATGACAAGTCTGCCTTAATTACAATATAATAACGCTTTACGTAACTGAAACGAAGCTAATACTCCCATAATTTCATTGTATTTGTAAGAAAATACCTTACGCAACCATTACGATGCTAATGATAATATGAAATAAAATTTCTACATCCCTACAGAATAGGAAAACAGGCCGGCCATTACATAATGAGGCATCCATTGAATAATCAATTACTTGAAATGTAATTTGTGTCAATCAATAAGCCACTGAAATGATTATAAAGTAGATGGGCGTTAAGGAAACGTAATGGAAAACCAATCAACGAGGAACGCTTTCAAAGGAACCTTTAATTTATTGGTATTATCAATATTTTGTCCCAAATTTCGTCTACCGATATTAATTTAATTTGGTAATTTCACAAACTATGAACACCGTTAAAAATGTGTAAAAGATTGAAAGTTTATTTTTCTGATTCTGACCATTGTACTAAAATGTATAATTTTAAAGTTTTCATTCTAAGTTATTGATTTGAAAATCCGCACATTCTGAACGGTTCCAAATTTCTAGAACTTCATTATGACGTAGAAAACGCCTATATCTGGTAAGACGGATGCGTTTGCCAGGCGTGACGTTAATTTTGCTGAATTCACGAATAAAAACGAACGTGTCGTTTTGGAGGCAAATCAAAAAGGCACACTTAAAATCGATATAGAGTATTTATTCGTCAACCTAATTTTTTTTTTAAATACCTTCATTACTGTAATTTTTTTCGAGAATAAAAAAAATAATAAATCTGTGGGGGCTGCACAAAATCATCGATAATAAAGTGATAGAAATTATCAGATTTGAACGTGGTTGTTGTTGATTTTTGAAAATGAATTTTTTCGTTATTTTTATTTTGAAATTTGAAAAAAATTAAGAAATTGTGAAGGTGAAACTTTAAAAAAACTGGTTTTCATTGATGTTACTAATTAATACCAAAAACCATTCTCAACCATGTTGTTTTTTGCACTGGTGATACCAAAGTGTTAAAAAATCATTATAAATAAAACAATAAATTTAATATGCAACACGAAACGAAAGCCACTTCATTTGATATATTGTTTTTCAAATACTTAAGAGGCTAGACTTTGAACGACACGCGGAACACCCGCGACTGTCATTCTGTCCCGCTCACAATTAGCTCACGAACACTTACAATACATGCGAATGCGAAATGTGCGAATGAGACAACGCTCAAATTTACCTACAGAAATCGCTCGAAAAGGGGTCTATGGAGAATACACTTTTCTACACCGAAACTTTCACGAAATTGAAATTTTAAAAAATATGTATTTTTTAGAAAGAAGAAGCTACGTCGGTAGCTTTTTATAACTTTATAATTCTTTATGAGAGTTGAGTTAGCAGCACTTTTTCCTTAAATAATATTTGTTGATAAATCGTACATGTTTGACAGTGAATGTTTACGTTAATACGAAACGCATCGAAAATTCGAAAACATACCGACATAGTTTTCACCCTCTAGAAGGCAGTATAAAAAAAATATATTCATTTTGTGCAATTTTCGATGTAGAAAAGTGTTTTTTCCCGGGCGTCCTTTTTGTATGGGCCGAAAAGCGAAGTCTATCGTCTTAACGAAGTAAATTGATACGGCAATTTATTTTTCAAAATGCGAGTCAATTAGTTTGAGTGTTGTCAACATACGTAAAACATATTTCACGGCTCAAATACAATGTTTTAGACGAAAGGTACAAAATGTTATTATCGCATGTTTAATACGACTAATGAAAATTATCTATTACCTATATCGACAGCGTAATTGATCGTCGTGACGGCATAATTGTTTTGTTTGTCACGTCAGTGTGGATAATGTTATTGCATTCATAATGTCAAATTGAATTTTATATTTTTCCCATGACTTAAGTACAAAGTAGCCCTCATTTAAGTATTTAGCGCATATTAAAATGTAGTTAAAGAAAAAATGTCAACTCTAAGAAAAATAATATGATAATGAATCTTTGTAAGTTCACATACTATAATCCCCAAAACCAAGATAAATATTAATTGGGATGACTAGGTTAAGCTTAATAGTTCTTCTTGTCTGGTATTAGACGTCTACACTAAAACTAATCGCAGAAAACCACGTTAAGAGGATTAACGCTTGCACCACTCCATCACTACTACATATACATAAACACATACTACTCCACTCATCAGTCCGATGATGGATTCTAACGCGGGGCCATCCGTAACATTGGCTGAAGAAGGAAAAGTGCAACACCGCGTAATAAGCCAAAAATTGATATATATTATAATTGAAATTGTATCATTTTTTCAAAGAAAAGGTTGTAAAATCACTGGAGGGGTAGTTCATGCATGAAGAAAAATGTTATTCAAAAATACTATCATTTGATTCGTAAAACGGTAAAAACGGGACTGAAGTTCTTACGAACAAATCAACAGGGTTTCAATGTTTATTGGCAGGAAAATGTAATAATAATTTGTTGGTACACGTAAATTTCGTACGTTTTCCCGTCAATAAACATTAAAACCCTGTTAATTTGTCCGTAAGAACTTCAGTCCCGTTTTTAATCGTTTTACGAATAAAATGATCGTATTTTTTAATAACATTTTTCTACGTGTGTGATTGGATTCGGTATGGAATACGGATGTTTTAGTACATTTTTAAAACTTCATTGCAAGTTTCACACCTAAGATGATACTAAAAATGAAAATTGAGTGTTCAAATACTGAAACACAAGTTTATTCGTGCAACTTTACGGACAATTTGCTGTACGACTGCCTCATTATTGCATTCGGTAGCAGCAGTTTCCACTATTAAACCGGACCCCAAATGGAAACTAATAACAGCATACACGTCGAACAATACAGCTTTAAGTGACGTCAAAGATATCCAAAGAGAAGCAGATCTGTAGATGGTGTAATGAGTGGAACGATCGGGGGTTTCGCCATAACGAGCATCAACAGCAAATGATTGACTCGGTGGACGAGTTTGCTATATGGATTATTCCAAAGGCTGTACGGCAGTGCTATTTGAATAATGTCGTGCGAACTTCGCGAGCCTTTCCATCAAACGGGCGACGCGGTGGGATATTTCCATATCGTGTCTCTACCCATTAAAGAGGAAGTACAGAAATCGAATGTTTCCTAATTTTTATCATAATTTTGCCACCTTTCTTGGAATTTCAGTCTTATAAATATTGCTAAAAGACGTAGGTACCTACCTACGTCTACCTAAAGAAAATATCGTACTTTTCTTTAGGTAGACGTAAATATCGTACTTTTATTTAGGTAGACGTTGGTTTCTTCTCTTTAAAAGTTTGTTAAGTTTATGGAAAACACATTACATGATGCGTAACAATTAATGTAACGTAGAAAAAAATCTTAGTAATTTACTCGTATCAGTAAGTAAGTCGTATTTTAGTGGTATGGGTATGAAGTACATGTAAGTTCGTCACATACTCGGAGAAAAATGTTATTCTAAAATACGATAATTTTATTCGTAAAAACGGTTAAAAACGGGACTGAAGTTCTTACGAACAAATTAACAGTGTTTCAATGTTTATTGGGGGGAAAATGTAAGAATGATTTGTTGGTATACGTACGAAATTACGCATACCAACAAATTATTCGTACATGTTTCCGCCAATAAACATTGAAACCCTGTTAATTTGTTCGCAAGAAGTTCAGTCCTGTTTTTAACCGTTTTTACAAATAAAATTATCGTATTTTAGAATACCATTTTTCTCCGTGTAGATTCGGATATGACGTTCTTTAGCACAATGCATTTTTTAAGAATTTTGTAATTTAATTAAATGAAACAATATAACTTTGTTAATACCACTTTATTTTATTAATGATTTAGGAACAACCGTTTTTCCTCAGGGCAGAACTTAAAATTTAATTCGAAAATTTAGGGGGTTTCTCACCATTCTCTTAATAGCTTATCTACACTAATAACGAATATTTTCGATTTACGTTTTACGATTTATTTATTTATTAAGTTGGAGTTTATAATTCGGTACTCGAACCCAGGAATAGTGGCTATATATTGGATGAGTTGGCTGAGTTTTCTAACCACTGCGAGTATTTCATTTTTATTTTTAATAATATTCGTTATTAGTGTAAATAAGCTATTGGGAGAGTGGTGAGAAACCCCCTTACTCTAATTGATTCCCTTTTCCACCTATTAATTCTATGAAAGTTTTAACTAGATAAAGTGTGAATTCATAGTTTTTTTTATATAAAATTAAAAGATTTTTATGTAATGACAGTGTGAATGTTTGAAATTGAAGGAAAATTACAAAATAAAAAAAGGAAAGCACATATATATCAAATCATAAAATGATACTTAATGAATAGCTATAAATGTGATCAAAGGATAATGGGATTTAATAATTGATTTTCTTTCCCTTCACACTATTGATTACTGCAAAACCCTTCTGCGAATAAAATTACATATGTCAAGGTACAGAATAACACAAACCGATCCCTTAATGAGATGTAAATTAGTATTAAGCTCTGTCGCGGCGCGTCGCTCTCGTCGCGTTATAATAACACATAACAGGGTTCAAATCCCGGATTAAGAAACCTAGCAACTGGTTCGTGCATCCGATAAACACACCTGCAATAATTCGTGAACATTTGTGTCGGTTGGAATGCGCTTGTTTTTTGAAATAGCTAGGAATTTTGCATCGTAACGCCGTTAAACTTGCATTTGTTTGTAAAGTTCATTCAAAAGCTTTCAGAATCAAGATTTGTCATTTTTTATTTTTTTAATGTTTTAAAATTACACCACCACAGGTTGTCTCAGTAAAAAATAAAATGTAAATAAAAAACCATGTAAAGAAACAATAGATACACAAATAAACCAAAGTAGGAATTGAAATGGTAATGGTAATGCTGTTAATTTTGGGAATAATAGAAATCGGCTTACGGATATATTTTATTAGGGGCCTATATAATCATATGGATTTAAACCGATTATTAAAGTAATATGAAGATACTTAAAACCACGCCTATTTTACAGTAACATGGATATAAGAGTTACCTTGAAAAGTTACTGACTTGCGTTGTGCAAGTGAAGATTTTAGTTAAATTGTACAACATTTGTTGAAATCACAAAGACTTGTCACCTCTTTAGACATAAAAGGGCCAGTCGTTACATACTTTTTTAGACTGATACCAAAATTTGGGCACTGCAGTCTTTATTTCAAGTACTGAAGCACTTCAGTGATTTGATATAGACTGCTGGCATTAGATACAAGTTTTGTATGCGTCTTTAATTTTTCAACATACCTCGAAGAATCACATACTTAAATTTAGCTTCCATCGATCACTGCCATCAGCAGTCGTGTTGAATGAGATGCGTTCAGAGGGGCAACTTTTCAAAATCAGGAGTAAATAGTTCCCATGTCAGAGTAGCCAGGGCACTGGGACCACCTCATTTGAAGTCAACAACTGACAATCACTTCATTACGCAAAGAGGATCTGACACTGAAGGCAGGATCCTTGAAGCATCAACTGCCCAAGGACAGTTCATTAACTGAACATGTTGTAATGAGGTCTTGTCGCGCTCATCTACCAGGGCTATTTTTAACTGAGGAATGCATATTGCATTACGAACACCGGTTAATGTGATCGAGATTTTTCAACAAGTTTAAGTAAAACGTATGGCGATTGTTATGACTAGAAAGCGCTGATATGAAAATAAGAACTTGCAATTTGACACATTATTTTTTTCAGATCACGAGTTTTATTGGCCATCATCGATATAGTTAGACATTGTTTATATAGAGAAAAGGAAGACGAAATCATATATTACTATAATTCAAATGGGCATATTTTAACAGTTTGAAAATTGAAGTGGAGTTAATTAAGAGAGAGAGACAAGTAAAAAATATGTGTCATAAATTCCCAGAGTAAGAACAAAATGGGGAGTCAATGATGTACTTAAACTTTTTTTAAAGTTGAAAAGAAATTGAGCAAAGTTAATTTTTTATTCATCCGAACATGTGAGATATTCTTTTATTAAAAAATTAAATAAGATGATTTCTTTTTAAATTTATCGTGGCAACTGAACAATACTAATTTTTTTTCTTCTTCATCGATTAAAAATTTTCCAACGAAACTTATTTTCGTAATACTGTGTAAATTAATTTAGATTAGTAGAGAAACATCGTTAAAACATTAATAAGTGAGATTTTGCCAAATGAAACATAAACACCACGCCGCGCCGCGCTGTTTTAAATTAGAATGATGTACTTATAGCAAAGTTTACGGTGAACACTTTGCAGTAGGGGGTGACGTGTTTGTAATTTTTTCTTTAACTTTTATATTAGCACCCCCATTTACCACCCCACAGGTCCTCTTAGTCTCCTTCCATTAGCGACCTCCTCCAGAAATTTCAAACCGCAGGTGCCTTCTGAATGTTTAATGTCCCCTCGGGGGAGAGGGGCGCGAAACTACTCCCTGGTAGGTGGACGTTAAAAGCTGCAAAATGGAATTGCTAAAAACTCACAGCAAGATGAGCTGCATTTTATAAAAATGAAGTTTTCACTTTATAACGAGTAACAGAATTAAAAAGTTAAATATTGCATATTCGCTTTCCTTAATGGGAGTCTGCAGATCTTGAACATTAACGTTATGGAATAAATCAATTTATCTGTATTCTGTGTTTATTTACAATATTTAGGATTTTATATTAAATATACTTTTTTAAATTATGGTGACTAGGTGCACAATTGTGGTAAGTCATCAAACGTCGTTACGACAACGCAATGAGGAAATGGAAAGGCGTATTATCATTTATTAAGGTTTACTTCTGAGATGATTCTCTATATCGTTCGGCGGAGAGAGTTTATGTCCTTAAAAATTATCACACGGTAGCTTTAAAGAAATCCCGAAACAAAGGAATTTTTTGCTCACCTTCACTATAGAATATCATTGAATCTCGTTCGTTTGACAAGCAAGGCAATTTGGGTGTAAAATATTGAGCTAATGGAAAATAATTATTGTATTCTATTTTTTACCAGTAAAAAAATCTTTTTTTATAAATGACCCTATAAATAAATGGTTAGATCGTAATAAATGGGTTCATTTATACGGCGCTGTCGTAAATTAGAAATTCAATCTCCCTCCGGCAATTTTTATTACGAAAAGATTCCGAAGTTCAATTACCCAGTGAAAAAAAGTTATTACGATCTTCCTTCTTATAAGTTACACCCGATTGCCGATAAAGCCCACCGTTTTTCACTTTTTAATGCGAGTTTCGGCGTAAAAGTAATCATCCGCTCCCCTAATTAAAAATGCTCTCAACAAACCGTAACGAAATTGCGAAGCCACCCCAAGTCCCGCGTCCCCGCAGATCTCCCCCTGAATATCACATGCCTTACCCCACGCGGAGGGGGAAAATACATAAAAAATTAAATTGCGAGTCCGCTTTACCCCGCGGCTTCTGCTGCCCCGTTCTCCCCGCGGCGATGCAAGGTGAAATCTCATGTTTGCACGCTGCGAGTTACATTTTATTTGTCTGAGGATCGGAAAATGTGTTGTTTTTGTCTTGCACATAATCTTTAAGCTATACCCACAATACTTCTAGGTACCTACCTATCTAGATACTATTAGAATATGTCAGTATATAATTACTGCAATAGTATTCATGGAATTTAATAATAACAATATTTCTGTAGTGTCTATTCCAAGGCTGCTCCTTTTTTTAACTTTCTTCCTCTCTTACTACACCTTCTACCAGTTTAATCCGCCAAACGTACAATACGACTATTTTTCTGCACCTAACAAAAAAAGATGAGCTGTAAAAACACAGTAGACGAAAACGACTATTTTTACTGTGAAATTTTCTTACTTGGTAGACTGAATTTTTTTGCTTCTTTTGGATGTTTGTGATTTAGTCAGGGCCGTGTTCTACCACACAACCCTCCCGATGTTTTTCTCCCCTGGGAGTAAGATTTGGGAGGGTAGGTGGGGTGGGGTTGGTGGTGCACTCACCCCTCCCCCCCCCCTCTTTCTCCGACCGACACAAATTTGACATTACGAGTGCAAAAGTATGCTGGGAAAATACTTTTGCATCATAAACACGCGGTGGCCAAATGGGATTTTTGTTTGTTTCGTTTGTAAATTGAGTTTTATAGTGAATTCTTATAGAGATTAACTTTTAAAAAACGCAAGTTTCGATTAATTCTCGATGTACAATGTTACAATGTCCATCATCACAAACATCTTCCTTGATGATGAACACATGTCAGAAATGTTGGCTAAAGAAGGAGGTACTTAAGAACTTCAGTCCCGTTTTTAACCATTTTTACGAATAAAATAATCGTATTTTAGAATTAAAAATTTCTCCGCAAAGCTGGTTTCTATCACAGTCGTTCTTTCTTCAGGATTATGCAGTAATGAAATAAAACCGTCAAATAATAACTATGAAATAACACAGTTACATAATTTTCTGAATATGTTAATGTTTCAACCATTTGAGATAAACTACTAAGTAGGAACTTACTTAATAACCAGCACTTAAAATCGTTTAACCATGTGATTATTTATCTAAAGAAAGCTCGTTTCATAGCATATTAAAGTGTTCATCTAAAAAACACACCGATCAATAAACGCTATGTGCACACGACTGCAAGTAAAATATATCTTTATAATATATTTTATAAATTCGAGGAGAGTGGGGTGAAACGGAACCCTCGAACTGCGTGACTGCGGAGGAAGCTTTAATTATTGAAGCATATCTTCTTTCAATTTAAATTCGCCCGTCCGAGTTTTTTTCTTCCAATTTCGTGTCCCTTAGTAATATTTCATGGATTTGGGCTTTCGTGTTGGCATGAAATTGTTTTGAATTTTCAAGTAATTACAAGTTATGTCACATTTTGCGCTCGCCATAGAAGCGTGCAGAAAGCATTTAACGATACTAGCGTGCATTTTTAATTATACATTATCTGCTAGTTATTTAATTATCCCTTGTTTGTTTTCATACTTTTCCACTTTTCCATTCGAAACAATTATTTAGTGCGTGTGTCTGAGAGACTGTTACGTCCTAATGATTCGATTTACAATTTAATTGCCTGTCATTAATTCTTTAAAACCATGTTTGATCGAATTATTCGATAAGCTCAAACATAAAAAGAGACACGCCTTTTTAAAGTATCGATCAGTTAATTGTTTTATAGTGAGGTTACAATTAGCCTCTTTTAACGTTTGAAGTTTATGTTGGTGTGCGATATTTCCAACGCACACATAATGCACATCGATTTTTTAGCCATTAGAATGCCTCAGCGTCGAGTTTCCCATTTAAAAAGCGAAAGAAATGTTTATCCACAACCGCCTCCCCCAGTACATTTTTTCTTCCAGTTTCCCCGCTATCTTACTCGCTTGACGGATTTTAATAGCGATCCAAGGGGGTAGGGGGTTGGAAAAGGGGGTAGCGGGTGGTTAAAAAGCACGAGCGGAATTGGGGGAGGATGCGGGTGGGTTGAGATTGCCGCGGGCTGCAGAAATGAGGGATGAAAGAAATATAACTTAAGACGTGGATGTTTTACACACCGATGTATATAATATTCCCCGTGTGCTTGTGTTAGTGTTTGTGTCTGTGTTTGTGCATGTGTGGCGGCGTAATGTGTGGCCGTATTCTGAGCTCTTTTTGAGCGAAATGAGGTAGGCATATCGCTCGTTAATTCTGACGTTTATACATCACGCGGCTGTCACGTTGATAATGCAAAGTGGTGCCCGCGTTTCCTCTCTCGCACGCGGAGAACATCGTAATACATTTCGCGGCAAAAAATGCCCAAATTTAGCAGTTTGTGAATATCGACGATTCCGCGGACCTTGTCGAATATCACATAAATGGTTTCGTTATTATTTTTTCCGTGGAACAGTTTTTCAGTAACAATGGAGACTCGTACAAAACAAATATTAGTTTCAAGGCTTCGCGGTTGTTTGAAGAAGTGGAATATAATGGAAAACGATTATACAAGTTCATTGTATATTTAATATTTCCACGTCGTAGCAACTATAATTAACAACAATTCATCGATTTATCTAATACAACGTTTAACATTGTTCGCTAGCCTAACAGAAAGTAATCAATTTGCATGACAAGCTGGAAACAATCCGTATAACGGTTTAAGCATTAATTTTGCACACATTTTCCTTTATAATTAAGAAATATGACGACTTCAAAATAAATAAAAAAAAACTCTTCCTAACGAAAAGATCATTAAGAAAATTTCTTCTCTTCCCTTTCATAAAGCAGGGAAGGAACAGCAAGTCGAAATAAAGGCGTCCAACCCCGAAAAAAAATGTCTGATTGCTTTTTTTACAAACCTTGAAAATCCTGAAAAATCAAGATTTTCGCTGATTTCGTAATCGCATTCTTTGAGGAAGGAAACCGGATTTTAATTAAAACAAACAATTAAATCTGTCAGGCGGAAAAAAGAAAGATTAACATCCGTACTTCGCGAGGGGTGGGTGTCGATTTAATTACGCGCCCTTAATTCTTAATGCGGGTTTTTATTGTTTAAACTGTGGATTTTCTGATGGATTTTTATGGAGATTTTAGGGGTGCAAAAGATTAGCCGGCAGATTTAGGCCTCAAGTATTACTTTCCTCTTTGATTCGTATAATTAGAAGCCGGCGGAAGTATTTTATTACGGTTTTATTTTGCATACTTAAAATCTTGTGAAACGTGTTTCAAATGTGAAATACTGTTAAATATTTAACTGTAGGTTACTTGTGGGTTGCTTGGGCGAGTTGTTTCACAGATCTTGAAAAATTCATGAAAGTTAATATTCAAGTTAAGAGAATCAATCAATAATTTAAATAAAGTCTTGCTTAAAATTAGATTCTTTTTACATTAACCCCACCCAGGAGGTCCTTAGGAACATAGTTTACCCCAGAGCCTATATTTTTTTTGGGGATGTATTGTTTCATGTATTGTTTCATAGTGCTTTCACACAAACGAAGTATTGAATTCCGTAAGTCTAAACTTAAACTTTAGGGTTGCTGGGTTGGAGGTTTTGTTGGTTTGTAAGAAAGGAAGGAGAGAAAATTTTGGGAACTCGGGTACCCATGTTAGGTCACCGAACGTAGCGAAACACTTGTGCGCGACCCAGGCGTGGCTGAGGTGTTGGTTATCCAATAAATAGTTACCGAAGCGGCGGTAGCAATACCCGTCTCCCAAATTCAGATCTTATTTATGTTGTGTGAATGATTAACGAGCATTTGTTTGCGACATAAAACACACATCTCCACGCGCAGTAAAGAGTTGCCATTTACTTCCCGTGTGATTAGAATGCCGCTGTAATTAGCCAATTGTCGCCTAGCGAACCCACTACCTAATCATCCAGCGGAATGAGCAACAGACAACAATTCATTTTTAAACTGTACCACATCCTATATCATACGAACCATAATACCAAACCATTAAAGTTGGACATGGTCTGTTTTGGTTTTGAGGCTTATAGAACATTCTGGTAATGTTTCAGTAAGGACATTCCGTGTCACGTGGGCGGAGGACGTGACGTCACATGATTTAGGCGGGAATTAAAACCATCAATGGCGGACTCAGGGATGTGTTAATTGGAGCAATGATACTAGGTTCCTTTGACAGGGCTGCCACTACGCATTTCCAAATTGATAGTAAACAAATAAAATCATTAGTGTAAGTGTAAATGAATTCTCAATAAAAGTTTTACCATCTATGTACTCTGTGAAATATGGAATGATTGCTTAGCAAATTACCACTCCATCATACTTTAAAAAAAATTTGAATAGAGCAAATGGTAAATATTTCCTTTTTTTCTGCTATGATATAAGTTTATTTCTCTCTAAATGGTTTTGGTGAGCCCTCGCTCTCAATTTTAAATGAGGAAAACCACATTAGAGTTGGAGGAAATTAGTCTGTTCGCTCCAATTATTCGGTCAGGAATGTCCTGTTGTAATTTGACGAAGATCCTCTGAGATAATGTGAATAATAATTGTGTGATTGCGATTGCTTGCGTGACGGGCAAGCGGCTTTGGTCATTAAGCCCATCTGGTTTCATCGTGCGGATAAACTAGTAGTAAATGGTAGAGGCAAACAGAATTAAAACGTTTAGTTACTATGGTACACATGATTATCTACACAAGTAATTGATAATAACTAGTGGTGTTTTCCAACGTGAGATTAAAATCTTCCAATACATAGGATTTTAACCATTTTCTAACCCACACAATTTATTGTCGATACGATTATGCTTATATGATTTTAGTATAACAATAATTCACACATTATAATATAACGATAAGTGCTGGAAAGCAAATTTTTTTGGAAGTTGGTGGATATTTAACAATAGGTTTCCGGATTTTTTCGTATCGGCAAAAAGATTTCCAGAATCTATCGGAATTCCTTAGGATGCATGAGGGTGCATCCTTCAGTGCTCACTTTTAATAAGGTCGTTGCAAGAGCGGATCCATAATTTGTTTTATTATATACCTTGTAATATCAGTATATTTCGGTCTCCGAGGTACTTTATTGGATATTTGCTTTAAATACGAAGATTATAATTGAATGCTTGTAAAAAATATTTATAATGTAGGTAAAGGTAAGTATTTCTCTAGTTTTAATGAACTTGTTAAAATTGTTGATACACACAATATTCTAGGATGACTTTGATAAATTAGTTTAATAACAAACAAAAAACCGAAACATCTTCATAAAAGAAATAAATTTTACCATTTCTCGATAACTTCCAATTAAAAATACTTTTAAAATCTTAGGTCAGTTTATGTACGTGCATCACGTCTATAAGTGTTGAAGCGTTACATGATGTGGAGAAGTGAAAAGCCTCATTAAGATTTTGATCACGTGACTTTCTCAAAATCACCCCCTTCCGGTTACATTGGAAAGTCACCCTCCGGCGGAACATGTTCCGGAAATAGCCTACCTACAGAACAGTGGACTTTTCTAGAACGGGTAATTAAAGACTTTTTTTATTTTTTAACCATATTGAAATGTTCAACCAATAACTTACTCGATGTTTTTTATGCTAGAAAAATACGTACATACATTTTTAATTTTCAAGTAAATTCACTAAATTCTCAAGTAACGAGTAAGCGACGGTATTCAAAAAATGTATACTACCATCATAACAAGCGGGTTACGCTTCTTGAGCGATGATCGAGGACTTGCGTGGATTGAACCCGCGATGCCTTGATAGGAAACCGGCGCTTTAGGCTGCTCCACCTACTATCCGAAAAAAATTAAATCTTCTTAATCATTTTGACGATCAGATGTGAATTATTAGACTTTCTTTTTATATAATCGGAAAAATGTATGTTGGCGTTCTAGGGTTAACATTATTTAATTCATTGAAGTATCACTTGCGTTAAATTAAACGATTAAGGATTATTGTGATATGAATAAACCTTTGTCGCTAATTTATCCATCAACCTAAAATATTTAATTCATTGAAGTATCACTTGCGTTAAATTAAACGATTAAGGATTATTGTGATATGAATAAACCTTTGTCGCTAATTTATCCATCAACCTAAAATATTTAATTCATTGAAGTATCACTTGCGTTAAATTAAACGATTAAGGATTATTGTGATATGAAAAAACCTTTGTCGCTAATTTATCCATCAACCTAAAATATTTAATTCATTGAAGTATCACTTGCGTTAAATTAAACGATTAAGGATTATTGTGATATGAAAAAACCTTTGTCGCTAATTTATCCATCAACCTAAAATATTTCCAGTTCCCACGGAAAAACGTTGAATTGGACCAATTCATTTTTATTGAAAAGGAATTTCTAAGGCTTCTCCATATTCATTGCTTTTATCATTCACTCACGTCGTGTGATTTCTATATATGATTCAGATTAAGCCCAGCATATCCCACGAAATTGGCCAAAAGAAGTAACCCTCTTTGGTTCACTGCCGCTTTGATATTTTTTTAAATTTAACAAACAGATTCGCTTTAGTCTTTATTTTAATAAGACTAAAAACATTCACATATATTTCAAGGTAACAATACAACCAGAGATATTGAAATTCCAGGCTGAAAGTTGTACCAATTTTCCTGAGTCCAGGATTACACCTTTCGATTGTTTGTGCTGTTTCAATCGAGCAAAATAATTTCTTCTTCAATATTCGCAAAATCAATCAAATAAATAACATTCTATACACTACCATATAATCACAAATATCGACATGTTTCAAAACCGATGGTTTCTTCATCAGGATATTAAAGATGTATAGATGAATATACCATGTTCTTTTTATCCTGACGAAGAAACGATCGTTTTAGAAACATATCGATAATTGTGGTTATTGGTGTAAACAAAGTTATTTGTTTCATTTATTTAAAATTAATATCTGCTCTAAAGTTTATGAGAATAACAAACATATTTAAATAAATAAAACGGTTTCAAAATAAGCGTTCTTTTCACAGGGCAAAACAGAAGAACACACTTATTCAATTAAACGATGAAAACATGTAAATGAGTAAGTACCTGATTGACATACATAAACTTGAAACTATTAATTTTTATCATTTTTTTCCATTATGTCGCACTTGTCCTTAGAAAATCCTTTAATATTTTATACGAAATTAAACATTATAACCACCTTTAATATGGTCTTCTCGATCTTCCTTTTTCGCTGCAGTAGCCTCGTGAAAACCAACACGGACTGTTCATTTTTTAGAAGTTTCTTCTAATTCACGTAACGACAACGTAAATTGAGTCACGCGCGGCTGAGTCGGGTGTAAATGAGTTTCAAAACGTGAAAAAATAAAAGTATTTTGTATCCAGGGGTCTCAGCTAAGGGGGATGGATGTCCACTCATTTATTTTTATAAAAACAGGGAAGTTTCTCCCCGTTTTCCAAAGGGATTAAGGTTCCTTAAAGTCTCGCCTCCTTTTAGCACCTCCACGGTTAAAAGGATAAAGAGATAAAAATAAAGCCAAGGAGGAAATGAAAGTATCTAGCTACAGTGGGCTGCATAGAATAAACGAGCATGATCACGGTTTAAACTCAAAATTAATCCCTCGCATTAGACTTGATAGCGATGTTTCGTTCAATCTACGAGAAATTGTGTATGGCTGAATGTACCCACATCCAAAAATAATTAAAAGGACGTTAGTAAGTCAACACACACTGTTTGCACGTGAATTTAAAACATGATTTCGTCCTAGAACACGTTTGAGTGATAAGTGTAATAACCAACCAATATTTTATTATGTCATCGACGAGAAAATGTTAGCATTCTTATCTTATCAAAATTAACAAATTATCGATATAATCGAAATATGTCGATATTTCAAATGCTGTAAAGGACAATAAATCCATAAATGAGTTAAATTTGTCATTGTTCTCTTTCGGTCTTATAATAATAAGTGCGTCTCTTATGACGTGTATTTAAAGAGGATTTTATTTTTTAAAGTTAAAATAAATTAAATAATGTAATAAATATATTTACAAAAAGTGTTAAGAGGCTAGACTTTGAACCACACGCGGAACACCCGCGTCTGTCATTCTGTCCCGCTCACAATAAGCTCACGCACACTTACAATACATGCGAACGCGAAATGTGCGAATGAGACAACGCTCAAATTTACCTACAGAAATCGCTCGAAAAAGGGTTTATGGAGAATACACTTTTCTACACCGAAACTTTCACGAAATTGAAATTTTAAAAAATATTTTTTTTTTGGAAAGAAGAAGCTACGTCGGTAGCTTTTTATAATTTTATAATTCTTTATGAGAGTTGAGTTAGCAGCACTTTTTCCTTAAATAATATTTTATGATAAATGTAAATGTTTACGTTAATACGAAACGCATCGAAAATTCGAAAACATACCGACATAGTTTTCACCCTCTAGAAAGCAGTATAAAAAAATATATTCATTTTGTGCAATTTTCGATGTAGAAAAGTGTTTTTTCCCGGGCATCCTTTTTGTATGGGCCGAAAAGCGAAGTCTATCATCTTAAGTATTCTGAAAGATCTATTCAATGTTATTTTATAATGAAATTTAATAATTATAAGTCTATAAAAATATGAGATATGATTATTTTAAAAAATATTAAAATTTCTTTTAACTCTACTGAACAATTAACATGTTGTCCTTTACAGCATTTCAAATTTTTGTGATTGATATTATATAAAAATGATGATTAAATAAAAAATAATATCTTTCTGGCTATTGAAAATTATGATAGACGAATTGAAATATTGTAATGTTCATATATATATTCAGCATAGTGTAGGTGCAGGTATTACTTCCATAAGAAATTTCTTAGAATTATTTTTTACGCTAAGTAGGATTTATTAAGTTCAATGAGCTGGCAAAATACACACATAACGTTTTGTTATGAAAGAAACCAAATCGTTCATTTTATTCCTTGGAATAGTGAATCAGTATATTAATACCTACTATAAAAAATTTACTGTATTCGAGAGAAAAAAAAAAAAATTCTTGAAAGAGACACACGTAGTGTTAGAAGCTTAGAACCTCCACGTACTCGAACATAAAAAGTAATTCTAAGAAATAACAAGGCTCGTCTGTATTTTTATATGATTTATGTCAAAAAAGTGAATTAAAAAGAAAAGTGTATATCAAACAAAAATTACCCTTCCAAGTCACAGTTATACTTTTAAAGAGCTCGTTAAAAGTTTTACTGTTGGAAAATTCGAAATGAAATTCCAAAGTTTCCTTGAGTTGACTCAAGAAGCGAGGATATTTTTTTAGAGTACCCAGTAATTAAATCAGGATGATTGTAATAACAATTAATACTTAGAGCAGAAGTGACCAAAGTTGGGGGCGCAGGTGGATATTGGCTAATTGGTTTAAGACCCCCCTCCACTTAGGGACTCGAGCTCTGCTTCAAAACCACTTTAATGATTAAGTTATTTCCATTCACAGCTCGCTTTAGATCTCTTAACGACAAAAATGAAAATTCGACTAATGATTTTGTTATTTGGCGAAGTTGTACCATTTAGGAAAATTCTGGAATTTGAATGGATCTATTCAAGCTATAATTGCTTAATGGCAACACTTTGCAATTTTCTGAGGTTGGCATCATTGAATCACTTTGACTTTTTCAGTACAATATGTCAAAAATGCATTGCGGATTTGTTCCTGTGTACGAAACTTTAAAGTCCTGTAACTCAGTTGATATTGACCTCCCCAACCTAATTCCTTCAGATTCGGATTTTCCAGCCCAAAGTTAGTATAAAAATAATTCAACTTATTTTTTCGGAGTGCTTTCCAAGTACCGAACTTTACCCCAAACTTATTATAGTTCTATGTAGCCAATGAATTCCCCCATATTTTGTCTACTATCACATTTTTGTAGGATTTATAAAAATATATATAATTAAATCTTACATAAAAAACATTTTAAAGAATCCAGAGAACATTTATTTTGTTATATTTTGAATGTACAATATATTATATAATCGTTTTAATAAAAAAATTTTTTTTGAAAATTTGCTACATTTTGGCAACAAACAATCCGAGGTTTTGGAAATAGTGCCATAATGTGGCAAAAAGCGCTCGAGTGGTTAATACAATTATTAATAAATCAGCCCACCTTTCTAATATCCGTAACTAAACTATGAACAGCGCTGTACAAAATTTTGAAAAACTCATGGATTTACATTTTGAATGTACACTATTGATGAAATATTGATCTTTGAATTGATTATCATTTTGGTAATTAATACATAAACATAAGAGTTAACTGCATACTAATATTGTTCTACAGGTATTTTGGTAGAGTCTGCTTGAAGAAGATTGATAAAATAAGATAAGTAAAGGCAGGAGTGCTCTTGTGAGGTATAAAAATAGAACATGATGTTGTGTTTAGAAATATGTAATTTTTTTTATTTTTGTTATATTCTATATGTGTGCCTCCAAATTTAAATTCATTGTGGCCACTCCACCAAAATTGTAATAAATTCTTCCATTTTACTGCAGAGAATACAAAGTGTTAAAACACTTATTAATCCATTAAACGATGATAATCCATTCCTCAAAGGAGTTCATGACTTGACTAACTGCCTCTGTTTTCCCAGCGCTCCCTCCCGCGAAAGGGTTAACCAAATCTGTTCGCTAAATACCCCCGCGTAATAATATCCCTTTCATTAACTGCCGAGATTCCTAGCTAACCCCTTCGGTGCCGACGGTTTATTAGTGGCTGGGTGGTGCGCCGAGTCAACATTTGCATACTGTTAAAGAGACGGGGGTGTTAAACAACCCTTTCCTTGTCGGTAATTAAATCAACGCTCAGTTTAAATGCCCCAAGGGAAGAAAAGGGTTGATAACTTGCTTGGCTTCTTCAAGGCTGTTAAATTATTTTTTTATGTATTTTTTTAAATTCTGTGTGCTAAACATTATACTAGTTGAAAGTATGATAAGAATCATTTTCTTTATTATTTTTTATTTTATTTATTTATTATTTTTAAAAACATTACATATTACAATGATCTTTGGCTGTCCAACGAGGAAATTGATCTGTTTTAGGACAGTCAAAATGAGCAGATTTATTAGATGTAATTATTGTTTTGTGTATTGTATTGTTTAAATAATGCACTTTGTATGAAATAAAAATTTAAAAACGTTTTGATGGTTGATACAAGAAGTTGCTTATGAATATTATTTTGAAATAATACAAACGTAGGGAAGAGAGATAAAAAGAAAATTTGAAAATAAAAATTATAAACGTATGTACTTATCAGATTAAAATTTTACTTTTAATTTTGATGAAATAATGAACTAGAGAATAAAAGTAGATAAAATAAATGAAAAGAAAATAGATTATAAAAAAAATTTCAAAAATAAAATTGTAAACTTTTGATTTTGATGAGATTATTGAACTAGAGTACAAAAATATATAAAAAAAGAAAGTGAGAGAAAGTAGAGAAATAAAAAGAATACATAAATTTGAAATTAAAACATGTATGCTTTTTAACCATTCCATGAACTTTTAGTTTTGAATTTCGATGAATATTAATTATAGAGAATCAAAAATAAAATCAAATTTTATTGATTTATTTTCGATATAATATTATATATTAGTGTTTACCTAATTATTAACATTTGTACATAATATATTTTGTACTTTTATTGTGTTGTGTGTAAGATAGGTTTAAGAAAGTGAAACACTGTGTGGATAATTTTGTCTGTTTCGTGAACACTTCACTAGGAGAACCTGTGCTGAGGTGTTTAAAATTAGGTTTTATTTTTCTTCGAATTACATCAAAAAAGACCATTACATTAAATCTGATAAAAGATATCCCACAACGAGCCCAGCTTTTTTATTTGTTGCTTAGCGCGTGTTTTAATACCCCTCTAAAGTGTTTTTCATGATAAACAATTAGATTTTTTATTTCACAGATAAATTAATATTTTATCGCTCAAATAGCAATAAAAATTACAAATAAAACTTTTGAATATGTAAACAATTTGTGACGCCAGCACTCACCGTTCTAGAGTATCTGTATTCAATAATCAGATTCCTGCTGGCTCCTCGTTTAAGATTTATGAATTAATAATTTTTAGGCGTCTTAAATTAATTATTGTATCTCTACCCCGCCCAACAAACGCAGTGTCTTATTAAGTGTTTCAACCCTTCAAGGGGCGTGAGATTTTTGGGTAATTATCCAAACGGGCTGGGCGGTTAACGGCTAACTGGGCGATTAATAAACCAGAAGTCTTCCAGCGAACCCCTTCACAGCTTTCAAGAATGCCTACCGAAATGGCTGTAATAACACGGTGTTTAAGATTTTTGATAAACTGATTTCAAAATCAAGGGCATTTATTGTATTAGTGGATTTTATGTTAAGTAGTAGATATTATAATAATTAACATTTTAAATGTTCTTAAGTAGTTAATATATACCATTCTCATACAAGAGTGGAAGATACTCTCAGTATCGCCCTGGTGTAAGACCACCATTCAGAATTGAAGCGTTGCTTAATAATGGATTTAGCCGTGTTTAGCGACTAGATCTGAATAGCCAGGTACTTCCCACCTTCCTCTTCCCCATCTCCTTCCCTTCCCCACTTACCTTTAGCCTTACAACATACCCCACATGGGAATGCCATAGTCTCACTGGCTCCAGACGGGAGCAGTTGGGACTCTTGTGAGGTATTCTCTATAAAAAAATATATTAAAAAATTGATTTAATAGAAAGCTCACTTAGGATTCAAGTATTGCACGTTATGATATAGTGTTTGATGAAAAGCGTTCAAAATTTGTATCTTTGGTAGGTACACACACGCTTAAAAGAGTACTACATAAGGGTACAGTACTGGATAAAAAAGTTCTTAAATTTCCTTATTTCAAAAGTAGGCATGTAAAAATTAATTAAAAAAAATATCTGACGTTTTATTTATTTTTGCGTTTTTAACGTTTTCAAAATAATTAAAACATTGAAAGTTTTTCAGGAGAGTAAAAGTAATTTAAAAATTTACACGTCATGGTTGTTCATTTATATTAAAAGAAATAATTAAACTTTTTTGTACATATTAAATGAGCTGGTACCTACTAGCTTTTGTTAGGTAACCCATCTTTATAAGTGTTATTATATCAAATATTGTATAAAACAAATTGAATAGCTCGCCCCACAAAATTTTCACTCCGCCATTAATGAAATACTAGAATGTTAATAAATTATCATTTCTTTTTACTTTGAGAAATAGGATGGGCGTGGTACTCAAACCTCCACGAGCCGCGATGAAAGATACTGTTGGATATTAAAATATTTATTTATTTAAACGTTAGAGAAGTGTTTTTAATTTGACACGCGGTTCTGCCCACTGTCTTAAACAAATTGAAATGGTTTATATTACATGTCTAATGGTATAGCTCTTTGGGGATCTTTAATTGATGCATGGGCGGGTATTTCGGGTATGAAGAAGCGGGCTGAATAATTTATAGAGTTAAAAAGGATGATTTGTGTTTCCGTGGATATTTATTATCGGGATTGAGGCAAATGAAATTATTACGTTTCAATCGGCTCCTCCCATCCCAATCCATTTGGCATGTTTGATATTTAGTTCAGCACCAATAATTTCAACGATTCTGATAGGATCTACGTTCATTTCTAACAAAATTATTGATAGTGTGATATAAACTACTAAACCTTTTGTAAATTTTAATGTTCAACTATGGATTGTGGTGTGGATTGACTATATTCAATGAATAGAGTTGTTTTATGAAAGTATTGAATTTTGATGGATGGGAAGACTTGAAGGATAGCACGTAGGAGTATTTTGAATGTTTACTTTATGAAATATTAGGGCTTAGGGTTGTAGGTAGAGTTATGAAGGAGGCATGGTTTCTAATGGTAAGTTAAATGCCTTAATAAACTGTCAACATGACACAACATTTCATCGATTTTTCTGGCGGCTATTTATCATCCACTTAGGCTGACAATAAATAATGAATCAGTGCAATTACCGTCTTGTTTACTATGTCAAAGTAAAATGACCATTGTGAGGCACACATCGGTCTCCAGACCAACAGAACTTCTTCAATTACCCGGCGACACAATTACCGGCGAGCCATCGCGGGTATTCCCAGGCGGTGGTCATATATAATGTAGGATGCTTATTAAAGGGTCACGTCATTTTTATTACATGTCACAGGGGTGGCATTAAAAAGGACATAATTTGTTAAGGGTGGCAGCTGTGGGAGGGGGTGGGTGCGTATCGGACCAGGGGTGCATGCGTCAACCGCGGATCGATAAAACCAATATCAATTATCGAAAGTACGGTGCTCGGAATGGAAGGCGGACAGTTCCTATGATATTTTAATTTCGATAGAAATAATGATGGATAGTTTATGGGTACACCTTACTAATATTATAATGGGAAACTATTATGATTATTAATTTTCAAACCAAACGAAACCAAATGCTTTTGGCCATGGCGTGACTACAATCTACAACCCTGCCTACGCTACTAACTGCTTAGTTTTGACTTTAGACATATTTTCTAAATAAGTCTATAATCACCTAAATTTGAAATATTACCAACTACAAATATTAATATAACATCTTGGTTTCATTGCAATTTTTTTGTTTCTTTCAATAATAAATCGATGCGTTAGCTTGCATTTTGAGAGTTATACAGAAATCCTTTCCGCTGATTTGTCAGGCTGTACGCTGTAAATAATGTATTCCGTCTGTGTGTTTGTGTTGTGTCGTGTCGTGTGTACTATCGGCCCTTGTATCCTTCTAGAATACAAGTCCCAGAGGATGCAACCCCTTCAAAAAACACACCCTTAACCCTTGAGGGAAAGGGAAAAATACCAATCAGCATGGCAGAGGCGGGTAGCAAAATAAAAAAAAATGTTTTAGAATTTTTATTTACATTTCAACTAGATTGCAAATGATTGGAAAAGAAACTCTATTAATTTTAACTCTGGATTTAAAAGCATAACTAATTTATTACAAGAGATGTTTAATTTTAGAAAAAAAGTAATGTATTTTGTTCTTAATATTATAATAAAAAAATTAATTATAAATTTACTCATTATTTTTGAATGCCCTAATAGGCTTTTATATTACTTTTACAAAGCGCAATTGTAGATTACATTTTGATAGAAGTGCATAATTTTATTAATAGTAGGGTGGGTTTTGCAAAGCACCCTTACCTTGAATACGACTACGAAAAAATATATTTGCTTTGTTTCAATACCCATTTGAAATAGGGTAGTATACATCTCTAATGTGGTTTCGAACGAAAATGTAATTTCGAACAAAATCGTCAGACAGGAAGAATATTTTTTCTTTTTTATTTCGCACGCCATTGAAGGGGTAGAAAGGGCTTAGCGAGGCATCTAACGATACACATGTCGTCCTCCCAATAAGTATTGATTGATATTATTGTATTATCGGCGGATACAACATTGCGTTAACTAAGTACTAGCGTAGTTAGATATCCAGCAAACATTTTGTATCAATGAAATCTATTTAAGCTCTGCCAAATAACATTTACCATCATACAATCAGACTTCTATAATACACATGTACATGTATTATTGCATTACCTATAACTTATCTACGACATACTCGGGCTCGGTATATTGGAGCACATCAGAAAACATTTATAATATATCTAGATATGATGAATATATTTATTTTTAATTTTTTATTTTATTTAATAAATTTTTTAAATGTTACAGTTTTTTGTACATTTTCTTAACTACCACACTAGGCTAATGCCCGTGTTGTAGTAGTCATACATAATACATATAAGAACTAAAAAATATTATTTTATTAAAACAGATAATAAAAACTTTGGTAATAAATAATAAAAAATAAGAAAGCAGAAAAGAAAAAAAACATATTTAAGGATAGATAAAAATAAAAAAACAAATATAAAAATAATAGTGAGCCGAAAAATAAACAAAGAAAAAAAAAATTCTAGATAAAAAAAAAATTTAACATTAAAATAATAAAATATAAATAAGAAAATAAGGATGAAGAAAATAAAATTATATTATTATTTTACAGAGCTACGATATTTTAGCATCAAATATTTCTCGGACAGGTAAACAGAAGTTTAAAACAATATTTTTCTTACGCTTAATGCAAAATATGCTATTAAAGTTTCTAAGCTCAATTCCAGTTATGTATATTAATTTAATTATTTGTATGCCTTAAAAGACAAGCGATACATGAAGTTGGACCGTTCTGATAAATTTTCATTTAAGTACTTATTAAAATTTTCTGTTTTGATAAATAGTATAATAAAACAAATTTAAAACTTTTTCCACTTTTAATTTAATGACCGTAACCGGTTTCAGCTTGTCAAAGCCATCTTCAGACTGGTGAAAAATATTCTTAACCTCGGGATTTTATACAAAACATATTAGGGAGGGGGAGGAGGGGGCGGGGGGAGGGAGGGGTGGTCTACAGGGATTTTATTCAATTATGGATTTTATTACATTTGTTGTTAAGTGGTCTTGAGTGTCCAACTATCTAATTATTTTTTTGGTTATTCCCAGTAGGCTAATTACATAGGGTTGGTAGCTTACATACTTGATAAATATTTAAGAATCTCTTTTAAAGTCACTTTAAATTACTTGTCTTTAACGTGATTTGTTTTTGGATTATTTTGCTATGTTGTGCTACCTCCTTCTTTAGCCAAAGTGTCAGACAGCGTTACAGTGTCACTTATCTGTCCTGATGACGGACACCGTAACGCCGTCTTTTTCTGTATATTAGGCAATTCACCCTAAGAAGAGTGCTATGTGCCATTAAAATTAAGGAAGATGGTTAAATTTAAAGATAAACATATAAGGGAATAGGAAATCTCAAATATTGAAGTCATTCAAGTCTAGGAACTTATATAGAACTAAGAAACCGCGAGAATTGTTGAAAGAAAGCAACTATGGAATACTAAGAGGAATTGGTGGGAATTTTAATGAGTAAAGGGTAAATGCCTTTGAAGGACGAATGATTTTTACAATTTATTAAAGAATATATGGTAACTCGACTAAAGAAGAAGGTGGCGCAACAAGGCATAATATCAGAAAAATAAATCAGAAAACCTAAAATCATATTTTGGTCTTAAAATCGGTCTTTAACTTACATGCATTTATGAGAGTGTTAAAATAATGTGAACTATTTCGACGTAAAAAGCAAAATAAGAAAAAACTAACATTCCTACAATAAAGTACTGATATTAAGATGTTTACTTAATAGATCAGAAAAAACTGTCAAAAGTGTTAGGTTAGGTTGAAATTTTGACAAGAATTATTTGGCAAGGTAAGTACGTACAGTAACTGTGAAGTTCCGAACACCGTGTATTTTATAGTCTATCCCTAACACATACAAACCTAAGACCGTGAATAATTGAAAGCCCGTAATGGGATACCATCGATTTTTATTTCAATTTTGTTATAACGGTTTCATTTGCTTTGTTGTGTAAATAGACTGTGATTCAATCAGCCGTAATGAGGCCATATGTTACAATTACTAGAGTCATTGATCATTGAGTTCGCTTTGTATGAGTTTCGGTTTATTATGTGTATTTTGTTCAAGGGGTTCTCATTAATTTTGATAACTATGAATTCTTTGATAATGTTATTAATGTTAACAATGTATAAAAATATCAATATGTAACGTCCTCTACAGTGGAATATGGTTATAGCTAGGTTAATTTGGGTGATCGGTACCACCGCCCCGGGAACCATTTATTGGACAACTAACACCACTGCCATAGGTCGCCCTAAGTGGTTCGCTACCTTTGGTGACTTCGCAGGGGTGCGGGGTCATGGGTGAGGATTGTCTAGGTCTTAGAGGCTAATGCGGTTGCCCATATTCTGCGTGGCGGGCCGGATGGGGAAAGACTGTTTGAGGAAGTCTTTATGACCTTTTCAGCTGGACTCTCTCGACCCATCGCCTTGCACCGATTCTGTTACTCCTGGACACATTGGCTCTAGATTCCTACCCATTTATGATACACTTTTTCATCCCAAAACTTCCTCTCCTTCCTTTCAATAAAAGACCATCCACACAATTACACATAATTCTTAAAGATGACAGGCCTTGAAGTTTTTTTTTATCAAGGCCTCCTAAGTGAAGCTAATGTAAAAAATGTGTAAAAATGAGTCTAGTTCATTAACGGGCCGCTCTGCCAATTTCTAACTACTTCTTACATGTTTTCCATAAACGTTTGAAGTTTTTATGTTCGTAAAAAAACATATGTTATTCTTTAAGATAGTATCTACACATTCCCCACGCCGAAACGGTAATTATTTGAAATTCCCTCGATAGAAATAAATCGCAAAGTATGCTTCAAAAATTATTATTTACACGTTTTTTTCTGTTATTTTACTAGTTATATGTATGAAAAATTTTACAATGTTTCTTTAAATGACACTTGACACAGCCCCCGCGAGATTTTTGGTCTTTTTCAAACGAGTCTTCTTTTATTAAACATTTTCACAATTTCCGCATGAATTTTATGGTTTTTAATGTTAGCGCGCTCGCTCATTCGTTTGTATTGTCGTATCTCTCCATCTTCTTCTTTTTGAGCGGGGTAGCGCGCCCTTAACTTATGATTATTTCTTTAGAATTTCTCAAGAAGTGTTGAATGCTCATCTTAAGGTGATTGTTGGCCTACTTTCGCGAACCATAAATTTTTCTTAATATTTCAAAGCATAACTTCTAAAAAGCGTTTATAAGTAAAAAATACTATACGAGCGCCATCTACGAAAGCGTAGAATATGAATTCTTTTGACATTCACCTTAAATACTGCAAGCATCTATACCATACATACTTGCTAGGCCCAGAATACCGATATACAGGATTTCGCTAGCAAAATTTTCTATTTTTATAATATCTACTATTCATACGAAATAATACTCTCGCGTTGTATTGTTAAAATACTTTTTGAACAAGAGTGCGGTGTTAATGCAATGTAGATATTTTATAATGGAATGCGAAAATCAATATACTTTCATTTCTGAGGCGATATAAAATCCTTTTGTTCCTCTCCTCTCTACGATTCTTCCTTCGTTATTTTATCTAATCAAAAAGTTTTTTTTAAAAAGGAAAAATTATACCCTTCCAATTTATTATGAGTCTGAAACACGTAGCTGGGGCGGCAGACCCCCAACCCCACTTCCCCCCAAGCTGAAATTCTTATTTGTGCATCATCTTACTCCCCATCACTTAGATAAGAAAGAGAGAGAAAATAAATAAAATTATCTAAACCGAATCCTAAGGCGTCTTATAAAGGTACCCTTAAACAATCAAAATTGCGAAAACCTTCCTTATTACGTCCCAACTATATAAATAAAAATTTCCCTGTAAATTAAAGAGGGGAGAAAAAGATTATCGAAAAAATAAGGGCGTCGTTTCCCCCCGACCTCCCCCATCCGGAGCATTTTTCTCCTATAAATTATTGCACACCTTTGTGAGAGCGTAAATCAATAGGGAAGACGGGGGTTGAGGCGCGATCTCTTTTTGCATATAATTGCGTTTTTTCTCCGTCTTCGTAAATAGAAGCGCCTCACCATCCCACATTAAAGAGACGCTTTGATGTTCCTAATTCCATTTAAGAGCGCGGAGTAATCGAAATTGAAATTCAGACGATTCCGTGCGTTAAAAATGACTAAAATTTATAATTGATTTTTCCTAATGAAAAACGCCCATGCGAAAACATTCAATTAGTTTATAATAAAATCGGAGGAGATTACACCAGCATTCTATTTTATTCGTTTTCTTTGAGTCGACAAAGTAGGAAGAGTAAAGTGATTTGAAAATAATTATCTCTTGATTGCTTTCTGAAAGTGTTGCTAATATTTTACTGATTTAAAAAAAAAAATGTTTCTCCATTTGTACCGTTTATTTTACACATCGAATTCCGAGTACATTACTCTATTGATAAAATAGCATAACTGCAAATATTTTAATTGGCTCAAAAAAATATTACACGTTAAAAAATTAAAACAGCTGCGATTTTAATCCAAAGTTATCTTGTGTTATGTATTAGTGGAATAATTTTTTTTTTAAATATTTGACTATCAATAACAAATTTAGGTTAGGTGGTGAAAAAATTCGCATAATTTTTTTTCACATCTTATGTTATTTATGTTACTTAGCTTATGTTATTTTTTTCACAACTTATGTGTTATGTGTTAGTGGAATAATTTTTTTAAATATTTGACAATCAATAACAAATTAAGGTTAGGTGGTGAAAAAATTCGCATAAATTTTTTTCACAACTTGTATTTAAACTAGTCCCAACGAAAGCTCTCACTGACGTCATCGACGTTCTTCCTCTTCCTTCTCAAACGTCTTGTTTGTAGACAAAAAAGACAGAAGATACTAGAAGGATAACGTTGCACACGATCTTTCGCTGGGACTAGTACAACATGCTGCTTCTGATATACATTACAAAATAAATCTATGAGAGCAACAATAATAAGACGTGTATCACCAATAATATGTTTATATCCAATTATGAATGTATGTATTACTAAATGAATTACCAAGATGCCAGGAGGGCCGGAGTCCATAAGAGATTCCCATCAGAATAAATAATTCCAACAAGACTCGTGCAGGAAACATTGTGGGCGCAATTATTCCTGCTTATGACTAACATTAAATATTATATAAGATGCCGACGCATCTACCAGAAGTGGGAATGAGAAAATATGGGGAGTTATTGTTCCTGCAAAATAAGGGAGTTTTCGTGGGGTAACGTAGTACCTTAAATATTTAGCAGTTCGGGGATGGGTATTAGAGAACACCACTTAACATAAACAAGTAAATTGACTGAGATGAAAATAAGAATATTTCTATTAAAATATTGCGGAATTACGTAAATTATTTGATACGAGAATTATTCTGAAAAAAGTTTCAGTCTAATACCTCCAATACAAAGGCCACCACTGATCCAGAAGAATTCATTGTTTGATTTTTAGTGGAGGGAGAAGAGATTCGAATTTTTTTGGTACATAATATAGTTTGGTTTAATTCTGGTTCTAATAATTAGGAGTGTAATAAAGCGACACCTTGATCAACGACAACGACATCTTTAAATATTGTAATTACTTTTATATAGGTAGAGCAAATAGAAACTTTGAAGTAAGGGTTAAAGAACATCTCAGGGCATTAAACGGCAATAGCGAATCTGAGTTTGCAGATCATTTATTAAAGAATGATCATAATTTTGACAAAAACCATGGACTTAAAATATTACATACGGGTTACAAGGCATCACAGATAAATAATTTAGAGATTTTAGAAATTAGAAAAAAATGTAAATAATAAAGCAGACATAATAAATAAACAGTAATTTTTTATAAACCCTCTTTTGAAGCTTTTCCCACTTAACCGGTCTTTCCTTGCTAATGACTTTGAAATTCCTAATTGTAATAAACTTCACCCACACTTACCCCTTCCCTTTCCTTCTAGCCTTTCCTCCCATATGTAATCTATATTTAATTTTTAAGTTTAGTATACATTTGTTCCTGATGATGTGAACATCGTTCACGAAACATGTAGATTGTGTATAAATTAAAGTAATGTAAACAAAGTTTTTTCGTCTTTTAATTAAAATCAAAATAAATACTCAAGCAAAGAATGGATACAAAGAGTAAATCTACTATTTTGGATTTAACAAAAAAAATATATTAATTAATTTTTTTTTAAATAATTAAAAATTGAAAAACAAACTATGGAAAAAAAATCCTTTGCCAAAATGATAGATTTGATATGATTACCAGTATTTTGTACGCCTTACCTACCTACTGCGGCCTTGTTGGGATGGGAGTCTCCACTGTCAAGATGTAAGACTTAGAATAGGAAGGGGGGGGGGGGGGGGGTAAGATGGTTTTATATTTTTTCCCGACACAATGGGAAGTGATTGCATAGTAGATTTTCATGAAAACGTAATGCGAGGCTGTAACGGAAAATATAAGCCGTGGAAACGCGATTATTAAGTTTACCGGTGAAGATCTGTTGTGTTCTCATTAGGTAGGGGATGACGGAGCGAGCACCCATAGGGAGGGGCGATATCGATAGCATTGTGATGTATCGAATAATTGCGTGGTTTGGTGACATTACGAAATATTACTACTTACAGTTATCGTGTTCGATGTGTTTCTGTAAAATAGGAAAGAAATAATCGAAATAAAAGAATCGAAATTAGGTACAAATGACAAACCAACCAATTCAGTTATTTTTATTATAGTTGGAAACTAATTTATTGGCTCCTTTTCCGCTTCTAAAAAGGTAAAAAAATGAATTGTTACAAACAATTTTTCACGAGTATTTGATTGCCTACTAGCGAAGACCCGTAAAAGATCACAGGATATAATAATTATTGTAGGATTTGGGAAGCTGAAAGTAATTAAAAATAAAATATATCTGCCTCAGGATCATTGCATTTGAAAAAAAGGAACTAACCTCTTAAATTTTAGTAAACGTTAAAAATGACGGCATCTGTCAAACATTTAAACTAAAGAAATACATATTTCAAATACAGAATTATTAAATAATAAAATATTTTTTAGTATGATTTTTAACAATCCGTTACAATTTTGAAAATTAAAAGTTCGTTTAATTGGAATAATTTTACGCATTACGTAGGAGTGCAATAATTTACAATCACTTCACGCATGCACCGACAACCGAATTGGGTATGTTTAGTAATACAATGGTTTGTGGCAATCGTCCGATATTAGCCCTGATAGTACCTACACAATAAAACGCTTAAAAACGATGTTCAAAAGTTAAGAAACCACAATACAGCACTTCCGATAACCATCGAAAAATTACAAAAAAATTATAAACGACGATACCTACTGTTTTGCAAAATATGGTTAAGGTACACAACATTATACACATCAATCTGTCTCTAATCGAGGGACGAATCAAATGTATGAATATAATTTCTAATCAAATCCTTGTTGCTTACTTATTTTTTGTTTTCCTAAACACGTTCAGAACACGTATTATATATTATGAAAGTAAATACCCACACGTATAATAGCATTTACAATAACACGTGTTTCGAATTATGCCTTCTGTGTGCGATTGATTTCTAAATTTCTCTAATAAAAAATAACACCGTCCGGTATATTTTCTGCCTGTACAAAATATATGTAAATAAATAATAATATACAGGGTGTTAAGGTACGTACTTGAGTTACTTTAACCAGTGATTCCTGACATTATTTGGAGTAAAAAATGTGATTGAAATTTTTGTCTCCGGTGACTTTTTTTATGTAAAATTTTTTTTTTTCAAAATATTTTTTCTTCAAAATCAAACAACAAAAAAAAATTCTTTCACATGACCTTATTGATCACTCAGCCGAGTTACCGCCCCACCACTTACCCCGCCCCCAACTACCAAACACCTACTATTATTTATGTTTTTGTAGAAAAAAAAAAAAAAAAAACGTCAAAAATGTCACCGGAGACCAAAATTTCATTTACATTTTTTACTCCAAATAATGTCAGGAATCACTGGTTAAAGTAACTCAAGTACGTACCTTAACACCCTGTATATTATGTAACCGTTCATTCGTCAAATGTATTGTACACATTGTTTTGTGTTAGTGATCGACGAACCGGCGAATGCAGTATGTTAGCCATAAGTTTTTATAATAATTTGGTCTACATTTAGTAATTAGTAAGTTAGAGAATTGTATAAATTTATTATTTATTTGTACGGCACCCTTAAGGTGAAGACATGCGGAACAATGCAAAATCGTACAAAATCTTGTGTATTTGTTTTGAAAATTTGATCGCTTAGAAATAATATAGATGCTTCAATTAAATACTGTGAGTAGAACACATCTTGGCCTTTGAAGTGATCGAGTATTTTTTTGATAAGCTTTTTAATAAGCTTAGAAAAAAATTATGCGTCTGACCTATAAAAAATGGTTGAAAGTGAAAAATCTCCTATTTACAAATCCTTTTTCTGGTGTTGTTTTATTGAATAATGTATCTAATTAAGTTTCTTATAGAGTGATCGGAAAACATTTTAATATTTGTATCTGAACTTCACAAAATAAAATAAAACGTGCATTTTGGCGACGTTTCTTTTCAGTGAATAAGAATAGGCGGTACCCAACGAATTTCTAAGTGCGAGATTTATCTTTATGCCATGTACAGAAGGATTTTAGCCCGTCGCTCAGTCTACGCCCAGGGCCCGGGGCAAACGGACATGCCTTAGTCTACGCGGCGCTTCGATCTTTAAAAATATACTTGCGGAATAACAAAATACTGTTGTTTGCTAGAGATTAGGGTTTTTATTGGTAAACGCCCAAAAATCGTTCGCTCCGCCCGATTCCGAATGAGTCAAGGACTAGTGGATCATCTTAAGATGATTTTTCACAATTACGGAGATATACAAATGATTCAAATATTATTTATTATAGCTACACAAGTTTGGTTTGTTAATTTCTATGCTTACCCAAATGCTTTCTTTAAAAATGTTCAACTTTATAAAGTACATTGGTACTGTCTAGCTATAAAATCCTGTTTTGAGAGCAGGCGCCCATCCCAAGCAACCAATAAAGGCCTTTAATATTGAAATATCTGAAACGCGTAATGCTACGACCTCCCGTACTGCCATAACTCCTCATCTCACCCTAAAGCCATTTTATTATCCTCATGCCTAAAAAACATTAAGGCCTCCCCCATTTTTTCCCTTCCTTGGTCCACTATCATTACTTATTCCAGAACTTCGGCAATCTTCCTTGAATTGCGTGACGCGATTAAAAAATAGATTATAAGCTTTACGACGGAATATAAATTAAAGTTTAACATAAAAATAACTGTTTTGGTTCATTGACAGTATCTGATTCTATTGGGCACTGGGATTTATGTATCCTAGAAAAATACATTAAAATAATGCGAATCGATGTCATTAATGCAATGATTTATTGATCACTGAGAATAAATATTATTACTGTTTATTAATCTCGGTTTTACAAAGGAATAGTATAATTTTACCAAAATCCAAATAATATAAAGCCCATCATTCTCCCCAAATTATACGTTAGTGTAATTAAAGCATTCCGAAACGCATTATACATAATATATTTTGTTGGGTAAGACATATTTATGTACCAGAGGCCCTAGCACGCTTGCCCTATAACGATCGATAGGATAACTATCGGTAATTCTCATCGTTCCCTACGACAATTTCAGATCACAAACGAATAGGTGACAGTTCACAATGACTAAGTGTCCTTAATATATTCGATATCAACTGTCGTTTGTACGTTTGAGATCTGCAGTTGTCCTAGGGAACGATGAGAAGTTACCGACAATCGGTCGGTAACTTCATATCGAGCGACCGTGCTAGCACACCAGAGTAGGTACATAATATATAGATGTTTTATGTTGACGATGTTCTAAATATAAGTGTGGGATTAATATAAAAGTAAAATAACATCTGCTAGTAATTCATCTTTATAGAAAGTCACATAATTTTTTTAATCAAATAAGTAAAAATCAAAAACACTTACTTCTCATATAATTTGTATTACCTTTATATCTATATTGTATAGTACAATATCTTATTTTAACCCTCTTGTGAAATTTTGGTTAAAATTTGACCTTCTTGATAGTTTTTTCCCAAGTGTTAACAATTTCATGTTTAAATACAATTTTTTAAGCTTGTATTTTGTGACAATTTAACTTTTTGTTCAAGATATTTTCTAGCTTTGTTAAACTCCCTTACATTTATTACGAGACATTTAGCATTTTAAACACGCGTCTTTAGTTATTATAGGATCAAGGTATGATTTCGAAATCCAATTATATAAAAACGTGTAGGAAAATAATAGTCGATGTTCAATATAAATTCCATGGTTATTCAAAGCTTAAGAAACGTTATCAGCGCATTGCACTATAATGCATCCAGATATCCTAGACGCGCACGGCCTTCGGCGTGCTGGGGGTCGCTGCCTCTACTCTCTGCTACTGCGGCCGGGCGGAGGGTGCACTTTTACTTTATTGGGTCCGCAACCCCTCGGGTAATCGCTACCCCTTTGGCGGGATGAAAAAAACACGCATTAAAAAAACGCGTTACCGAGATATCCGTGAAAAAACGCATTTAGTCCCCCTACCCGGGGCGACCGGAGACAATGCAAAAAGACGCATTGTTTCATATCGCGGAACGCATTGTTTGAATCAATATCATTGCAACACTGGCGAAATTGCCACATTATTTATTTTGGTATATATTTTTAGGTTTCAGGGCTTCCAAATATAATCTTATCGTATATTTTTATAAAATATTGGTAACTCTGGATTTGTCTTCTTATTAACTGGATTTGTCCGGGTTTCGACAATATTTTTAGTATTACAATCTTTTACAAGTGCCAAAAATTAAATCCACTCTTGCTAAAAAACATGAATCTTACCTCGCACCTTCCATATTCAACATTTTCTTAAAAGAAACACAACATTTTACTCATACCAACAGAAAACGTACATATAAAAACTTTAATGATAAAAAAAAAGATAATTTTTAAAAAGAAAGACAAACATTCCCGGGTTACGAATAACCCAACAACATTTGAAAATCTCCTACTACCACCACACTAAGCGGAAGATATTGCTTGTGTTGTGATGGAGGACTTAGCCAGCCGAGGGATCGAACACGGAACGCCTGGGTGGGAGCCAAACGCGATGCCCACACAACCACTGACCGGTTAATACATGGTTAATGAACAAAAAAAGAAACTGCATTAACAAGTTACTTGCAAACCGTCCGTGTTAATTTTTTGTATACTTTTTTATGTTTAAATATATATATATATGTATATACAAATATATATATATATATTTTTTTTTTTTTTTTTTTTTAGTTTTTTGTTTTGTTTTTATGTTTCTAATGTTTTTTAATGCAATTGCTAAATTAATTTCCCTACTTATTTTTATTTTTAAGTTTTTTCAATATATATATGAAATGATACTGCTACCCGACTCGGAACAGTTATTGTCTAGTGAGTCGGGTAGCGCACATGAACTGTAAATATACTTTAATGTTAATAAACGCCCGGGTTACCGGCATTAAATTTAAAAAAAAATATATTATTACAGAAAAACATCATGGCTTGTTTATTTCACAAAACATCTTGGGATTTTGAAAGCTTCAAAGCTCACCATGACTTCGGTTCAAAATTTGCCATTCGAGAGCGTTATGTGAACACAGATGTCTGTAAGAATGAAAGATGTTGCATTCGCATATTTTTTCTTCATTGAAATTTACAACCGGGATAAGTACACGTATTATGTTGGTCGAGGATTATAGACAGACAATAATACAGTCCAATATACAATTAATGAATCATTTATTTAATTATTAATCAAATGCGATCATCAAAAATTTGTGCGCAAGCGATTTAATTTCACAAACGAAAAACAAGCATAAAATTTAAATAAAGCAACCCATTTAATTTACTTACCATTACGCGAATCAGAGGGCGCCCAGTAATTTTCAATGGAATTTTTAGTGCGTACTGAATTCTTAGTTTGAATATAATAATTGCAAATTATGCTATAATTCTGTAGCAACTATTCAGGGAATGTTTCGAGTCTGTATTTACATTAAATGTACAATGGAGCATAAAACTCGGCTAAACATTTAGTTCCACCTATCACGATATTATAAAAAGACCTTTTGTTCTTTAAATTCAAGGCGAGCTACGGAACCGACATTAATTATAATATCCGATTTTAAAATGACTTTTAGCCTTCGGTTTTTCGTTGGGGTGGCAACTGGAAACATTGGGGTAGAAACACAAACAATAGACGAATAATGAATCAGCCATAGATACGAACTGAATGTAAGTAGATGAAATAACGATGCCATTTGAAAGAAGCGAGCGATCAAAAGGAATTGAAATGGATTTTAATTCGTTTCTGATTTATAGATTCTAATAAAGGGCTGAAATTACTGATTCAAAAACAGACAAACTAGCTATATATAAATATACTATTCAAAAATAATTTACGTTATCACAATTATTATTACACTTTACAAAAAAAGGTGATAATATTTTAGTTAAGCGATTTTTTTGAAAATCAAGTCTTAAAAAGATATTTTTTCACAAATCTATATCATTTCATCCCACCCAAATATCGAAATAAAGTCTTTCTATTTCGGTTAGATAGATTTTTTGGTCGTTCATATAATTTGGGCTTCTTTCAAACTCGCACTAATAAATCGCTTCGTACCTGCCTGACCCGCCTCACAACGCTGCCCAACCGATGGCAACATATTTCCCTTTGCGTTATGCCGTATACACAGGGCCGCTCTTGTGAGGTGTCACTTAAAATTTTAAAATAAGGTGGAGTAAAGATGTTTTTCAAATTTACTCCTCAATTTAATTCAACTTGTGCATGCACCTTCCCTTACGTATGTAGTACAAAAATGTTCTAACATAATCGATAATTTGTTGGTTGTATTTACCGATAAGAATTCCATAAATTATGCAAAACTCTTTTGCAAGTCGTCAAAAGAAATTACAAAAATATTATTGTCGTCGAGACCGTAACACTTTCTTTAATTGCGAAGGGAAATTTAAGCGGCCTAAAAACGCAAGTAATTGGGGGTTAGCTGACTCAAAGCACTGCAAGAAAAAACGGGGTGGTTAGGGGAGGTATAAAAAACTGCTATGAATACTTGTATATATTACAGGACTAAAAAAATCGAGTGGATCCTGCTTTAATTGTCATGCAAAATTAATGGTGGCCACCCTGTTGACGCAACAGAGGATGTTTTGATTGCTTTTTTTAATAAGGTTTTTTCCTGCGTTTTTTTCTTAGCGCTAACGGGGGGTTGTTTTCGCTGTTTTTTCTTCTTTAATGAGAGAGTTTGTGGTGCGATTTAATTGTTAGCCACACCAGTTATGATGCGAAGGGAGGAATAAATTTTGGCAACGTTTAAACTGTGTGTAATTAGACATAAGCCACATTTGCATATGAATTGAGTTTTTTCGGTTGATTATTTTTAAAGTTTTTTTGATTGCTAGGGGTGGTTTCTTATCTACGTCACACGCTCTGCATGTGTAAACAATATTATGAGAACTGAGAACATTGAATGAAAATCAAGGGTTATATAGTTTGCATAATTACAAAAAAATTACGGGTGCAACTAATACATACCTACGCATATTCAAATCTTTATTTTTTTTAAGTTTTACCAACTCCCAACTACTCTACACTGGAGTTCATGATGAGAATATTTGTAATTTAAGAAGGTGAAGTGTATAAGTAATTATTTTTTTTAAACCTAATGATAAAAAAAAACATTACAGTAAGATTTTGTAAGGATCAGAAATTAATCAAAGGGGATATTTCACCATCCTCTCGATAAGCACTATCCATAGGATAATATATTATTTTTGTTTTCGCTTTAAGTTTTAACGATTTATTTATTTATAAAGTTCCGAGTTTAGTATTCGGTAACCTATCAATAGTGAATATATATTTATATCTGATAACTTAGTCGAGTTTTCTACCTATTACGAATATTTATTTATTATAATAGATAGTCATCGTTAGGTTGATGAAATTACTCCTAATTTAGCTTTAAAAATTAGGGCGGTTTCGCGAATTATATACTTATATCATTTTAGTTTCGTTCTCCCTTTGATAGTTGATTTGTAAAGGTTTTTGATTTGGTTTCTTGAATTAGAATTTAATTCTAGCAGGAATATTTCAGTGTTCGATTAGCAACTCAAGGAAAGCTCGATACAGACCGATTTCTACATTGTATTTTGTATTGAATGTGTCACTAACCTTTCGCGAATAATCTACGAAGATCTCGTGTGGATATTGGAGGGGTGTTGATTCGAACACTGAAATTAAGGGAAAAATCCAATTCAAAAAGATATTTGCTTAACTTTTTTCAGAAAAAAATATTTTCCCTTTAGATTAATAGGCAATTCTATACAAATAGGCACAAACTAAGTTCCTATTTCAAGCGATTTGTACATTAAGAAAAAACCCTAACTATCTAATATTTTATTATTTTTTCATTGAAAGTGGTTTCTAAAAGCAATTTTGGAATCAGTAAATAATCAGCGTTACTGATACAGTTAAGGATTTAACGTCGTTTATTTTTAATGAAACTCCGTATTGGTTCATGAACGTTAAAAAAATTCGAACATTAAAAACACAAGTAACAAAAAAGGAAATAAATGCTTTTCAATAAATATGTATACGTGTGATAAAATTAAATACTTACGATTTATGGCTTCTGAAATCACATCGTTAACCGTTCATTTTACATTTTAACCCGTATATCTCAGGCACGAGGAAATAGTAGTGTTGTTTGACAAAAGTACACAAATCACTCCAAGCATTGAAAGGGTTAATCGATTTGATATAATATGAATATTCAAAAAAATATTTGTAATTTTTCTAACAATGCGGCTACGTTTTTTTTAATGGTGTACAAATAACGGCATGCCAATAATGTCCACACATTTTTCTTTTATTCGCAATTTTCATTTTTGAAATTCGATACAGCCAAAAAATTAATGGGCTGTCAATAAATCTAATAAATTTTATAATCCCTTATCACGCGCTTCTAAAAATCTGTCGAATGACTTTCATTGTATGGACCATGGAAAGCACGGGCTTCTCAAACTGTAACATTCCCACCCTTCACTATTATTCTTCCTCCACTGGTATTGAGATCTATGGCAAAGCGTTAAAAAAGTGATAATCGAATCGATAGTTTAGGAAATGTTCGCAATTTACGCCGTAAGTTTTAAAGATGAATGAAAGCCAATCTTTTAAAATTAACCAACAACTATCTATCAACTTGTGGTGGCACTCACGTACATAAACACGATTTTTTTGAAAATTTTATGATGTTGTATTTAAAAATTGACAGCAGTTAATTCACGAAATAAATCTCGGTACCGTCCAATTTGAATTTTAGTCAGTCCCTGGGGTGGAAGGTTCAATCCCCAGTCAAAACTTTATTTTAAGTTTTAGAAGTTATTTTAAAAGTTCACAGTAGTTAAGAGCCATCCTCTGGGGAGGAAAATTTAATCCTCAGTCAAAAAATAAATAAATAAAATACAAATCAATGAAATTGGCTACTAGATGTATTATAGTAAAACAAAAAAAGGTTTTTGTAACTCAACCGAAGCATGAAATAAATTGGTAAACAGTTTAAAAAATAAAATAGACATTAAACAATTAAAATATATATATTTGATTATGCTTTAAAATTTCACAAACATTAAGAGCTACTATAAATATAAGTTAATCGTACTATTGGTGAAAATGTAAAACTCTATTTTTAATTATTTATTTATTTTAAAAACTGGTACAAGTTAATTTATTCTGGTCTTCCATTAAGAGCATTTGCTTGTGGATGGAAGAAGAGTTTATATTTCACATATGTTCAATTTAATACAGTCACGTGATATACATGTGTACTGCAGTTAATACACATCGCAATAAAGACCCTTTGAATAAAATATATAAACATCTATGTATCCAGTAAGAAGAAAAACAAGTATAATTATTATTAGTATGACTTTCATGTGGAAATAGAGGAAGCAGTCTTCCTGTTGATGATTTCTTTAAACTATTTTTTAATAGAGTTCAACAATTTCACTTTGTTATTAATGCTTCTGATTTCTATCGGTAGTTTATTAAAAAAGTATTTTCCTTGGTGTCTATAATGGTGTTGGGCAAAATAAGTTTCTTTATTTTTAAAGTGCCCTTTACGCTTTATTTGCGTGAGTGAGATTATGTAATTATTTTCTGTAAAGCTTCCATAACCTCTGAAATTAGTTTGAGAAGCTTCCGATCAAGCAGACATAGGGGGAGAAAATCACGACATAGCGGCATTATTAGTTCTTTTTTTAATTTTTAATTTATGGCATTCCAAAATCGAATCCGCGTGCGCTCTCAATAACCTAAATGTCATTTTAAAAACTAATGGCTTCGTTATGCCATAAAATCTATTGGCATTGCCATAAATATTGTAAATTAATACAGCCTATTTAATACAATGATCAGGGCTAGCTTTCCTACGAGGTAGACATCTGCGACGTTCATTAAAATTAGTTCCAATTTAATGTTTCTGTAATCCACAAAAATGTACACTTTCCGTGCCAAGTACCAATTCCATTCCAATAACCTCATAAAATATTTGATAATCGCCGAATATTTTATGATTTTTATGATAATTAAGAATCGTTTTTATGTACACTTACACTAATAATGGCTTAGTATCTTAAAAAACTTACGATTCTAAAGTAACTATTAAAATATGTATATTTCAAAAGCATTATTGCCTAATTATGTTTTTTTATGGTTGTCAACAACAGAGGTACCTACTCAAATAATATTATTTTGTAATCTGATTTTTAAAATATTGGTTTAGTGTACACCACGATTTAAGCGCTACGTTAAACCTTTACGTAAACGGTTTGTCAATTGAAGTTATAATGAACAACAAAAATAAAATTAAAATGTTGATTACTATACTATTTTATTCTGGGTGAATTCAGTACTTAAATAATGCAAATTTGAGATTTGCAAAACACAGCCCTTCACGTGTGTGCACGACGCCATCGATATTTCGAATGAGAATGAAAAATTGCATTTATCGCGCCTAGTAAAACTAGTGATAAACGAAAAACACTAAGTTTATCGATGTTTTCAGTAGATTTTCTCGATTCCCGAGACCCATAAACTAAAGCATTATCATCAATAACAGCATAATTGAAAAAAGTTATGAATCGTGTCCAAACACAGTGACGTTGAGTTATCGGTCTCCGGGAGTGTAAAGAAATTCAGATGTCCGCGTGAAGCATTAAGCATTAAGATCAGTGCAGTGCACACCTCCGCCTCCCGACCGGAGAATATAATGAATGATTCCTGCACCCCTGGGGCACAATGGCCTGCCTAAAAGTCCTAGTCATAAGCGGGATAATATCCATTCATCCCCACGGAGCCATTCTTTTAATTTTTTCTCCCTTGACAAAAGATACAGTGTAAAAATATACATTTTTCTACATTGAAATTCCCTACAAAAAGACCTCATCACAATGATTAAGGTGAAATTTGGGTCCGCTCCATTGTTTACATAAAACCGAAGCGAAAGAATGGCGTTCTTTGGTTTTGACAGAGTATAAAGCGAACTTATAAACGTGATCAGTTTTAAAGAGAAAAATAAGGCAATATCGCAGTGCTGCAAGATTAAATTCTTGTGTAGGTGCGAGGAGATTTTAACCGCTTGGACACATAAGCTTGTTTTCACGATAATTTAACGTAGATAGATATAGGAATGACGTACATCCCGTACCTCAGTTATTTATTAATCAGACTAACAAACTATTATTTATTAAAAAGCTTTTAATCGGGTACCCTACCTACTTCTAACCTGTGTATTGTACAATAACTTAAACCAACTATATCATAAATAATACATAAAATTCCTACTGTATGATTAAGGGTAGGTATATAATAGTATCATCTAAGAGTATGGATATTAGAGATACGGCATGTGAAGTGTGCCCGCGCGCTCCAAGTGTGCCTTTTCGAGAATTCTACCCACACGGCTGACATTGGCTGTCACCATGTAAAATGGCTGCTGTTGGAACGTATTAAACGGCCAAAAACCAGCAGCCAATGTAAGCCGTTTGGGTAAAATTCTCGAAAAGGCACACTTGGAGCGCGGGGGCACACTTCACATGCCGTCTCTCTAATATCCATACTCTTAGAGTATCATCTACCGATCAATTGAATATTTGCATTTACTTAATATTCAAAAATGCAGTAACTACTAACATTTTGCCTAAATTAATTAACTTTTAGTTATTAGCTTCTAATTTTTAAAGGTAGGAAAGCTTTCCAATATTTAGTTATGCATATCTTTTATCATTATATGACCACCCCAGAGAGACGAGCTATTTATTATTGGGTCTTAGCATTTGTATTTGCTCTTCGACACTGTCTACTATAAAGCATCCTCTATTTTTTTGTAATTTTTAAGAATCCCTCCTTTGTTTGAGAGAGTCAAATGCGTCAGGTATTCTTTGTAAATTTCAGTGTTTTGTTTCATAAATCAGCGTCCACGTGTTAGAATCGCAGAACACCTGAGCAACGTGTGTGGCATCGTATAAAGGCAGAATCTAGGACTCACTTTACAAACACTTACTTCAAGGCATATCCGAAACTAGAATGGATAGAATATCATTTAAATTATTATAAAGGTAGCAGGGTACTTTGGGATATTATTTATATTCTTTTTTATTTCTCGATAAATATTTTAATATGAAATAAAACACTCTACATTGCTTTAGTATAATATAACAACACTACAACCGGTATCGGCCAAAGCATGCTTTTATTTTTAAATGCGTCCCAAATGTCCGGAGTCATTAAGGCTATGACCCAATTAGGGTACATTATAAGGCTAAACGGAAATTTAGAGGTGGGAGATGGGAAAGAGCAAGGTTGGGATAACAAACACAGCTAAATCTTTTTCAAGCAACGTTTAGATTCTGAACGGTGGTCTTTCAGAACGTGTGGTTCTCGTGTTATAAATTAAATTGATTCAGGTACACGATGACGTAGTAAATTCTGAAGTGAAATCACGATTGTCCAAACATTCTGTCAATAATTTCAAATCAAACAAAGGTATAAAACACTTTATTTCAGATTAAAGAGGTAATCTTTCACGTCCAATAAAACCGTAAAATAACAACTCAAGAAAGAAATAAAAAATCTTTACAACGCTAAATATTATGTATTAAAAATATTACCTACACCAAACATCTTCAGCCGACCAGCTGCTGCTAAGGATTCAAAAATAATTACAGGATTATCTTATACCGTTATGCGTGAGATTCATACGAGAGGAACAGGAACACGGTACGATTTCTCATAAACAGTTTCTGAAACAAGCCAATTTACGCGGACAATGGGAGCAGGGTCCAGCGGCCCCTTTGCCCTGTCAGAAAAAGGGATTTTCGGATTTTTTTCTCCTAAAACCAGGAGCGTAGCAAATGAAATAATGACTTCAACTCACTACCCGCTGACCACCTCGAACCCTCGAGTCGCAGATTCCAAAGGGTGGGTTAAATAATAGGAGCCTACTTTTGCTACTAATTTAATGGTATGTTTATAAACAGGGTGTATCAGCTGAAAGACTTTAACCAACGATTCGTTAACATCTTAAGAAGTAAAAAATGTAGATATTATTTTGCTCTCCGATGACATTTTCGTCTCATTTGTACGGTGCTGCTGGAACGAGATGAAGTGCATATCACGTGGTGCGCTAGGCTCTACCCAATGGACACGTTTGATGGAAAATTTTTTTTTTTTTGGTTTTAATTGAAAAAATACGTCAACGGACAGCAAAACAATTTATATGCTCGGGAATCACTGAGTGAAGTCTTTCCGGTACGTGCTGATACATCCTGTATAGTTCTGTACCCATAAAACACAAAAAATTGTATGTACGTAAGGAATTTCTCATTTATAAGAGGGATATTTTCCATAAAACATTTGTGTTTCTGGAATTTTTAGGTCTTATAACTATTTCAGTTGGTAACGTGAATTCTGTTAAGATATATGGAGATTTGAAATATCAGTTTCTGTGAGCTGCAGCGTCATGAAATTTGTCTTAATGAATTTTCACGCCTACCCAATTTTTTAAATTTCGTACTGTCATTTTCATTAAGAGCTTTGTAATATGTCCATAAGATTATTTAAAGCGCTACCATTTTGTTTTTTCTTATAACTTAATTACGTATAACATATAACTATCCTGTAGCTGAATTTATTAGATCTGAAAAATACAAAATCAATAACCAGCATAATAAATTGATCAAAGGGAATATTGTATTTCCTGCCTGAATTACTAATGTTTAGGTATTATTTATTAGAAGATTTGTGGTTTTCTTATCACACATAAATTAATGTAGATCTTTCAGGGTGGTCCATATACAAGTCTTCGCGTAGACACTACAATGTAATTATTTACTTTGTAGATATGTGAAGGTAATTAACTAAAATCATAAAAACGCTATTCGTGTATTTCACGGCGAAAGAATTTAACGTTCCCGTAGTAAAAATATCAAATAACACGCCGAAATCGTAAATAAACACCACGATCTTTGTGTATTTACGAAGATACCTGGGCAAAGGGTCGCGAAAACACCCACGATTTTTTTAATATAAAATAAATAATGAAAAATCGCCATTGGGGTAGGAACCCTAAACAAACAGGGCTGGGGTAAATATTCGCGTGAAGTATTTGTTCCCTTGTCCCGTGTTATTTATGGTAAGGGAGGTCAAACAGCCCTCGAGCCCAAAACCTCCCCTTTTACTAACCATTGAATGTTTCTTGACCGCTGTGTTGTAAGGGAAAGATGTTCATAATTAATTCCGTTATGCAACGGCATAAATTAACTAATTTTTGACTATGGGAAGCAAATCTTTTGTGCGAATTTAATATAAGTTGCGAATGTAGGTAGTTTGGAAAAACCGTTGAAATACAGTACTGTAACTATAAACTTGATCCAAAAATGCTTGAATTTAAAATCTAAATGTATTCTGAAAGAAGCTATTAAGGCGATGCACTACACCGTGCAACATTTGGAATCGGGCCGTTAAAAATTATGAAAATGGCAATGCAGGAAAAAATATCGCTAAAAACTGTGTTTTATTTACTTTTCAGAAGTTCACTCGGAGAAAAATGTTATTCTGAGGTACGATAATTTTATTCGTAAACGGTTAAAAACGGGACTGAAGTTTTTACGAACAAATTAACAGTGTTTTAATGTTTATTCTTATATGTTCCCGCCACATTGAAACCCTGTTAATTTGTTCGTAAGAACTTCAGTCCCGTTTTAACCGTTTTTACGAATAAAATGATTTTATTTTAAAATAACGTTTTTCTACGTGCAGGCACAAATATTTAAATGTTTTACGATCATTTTCTAAATAACTTAATTTGCCACATTATTCAAAATAACAATAACCGAATAAGGTTTCGTAAGTAGGAGATTTGCAACTTTAAAACAGTTTTTAAAGACTTGACTCAATTTTTTGCGATTATAGAAAAACTAGATGAAGTTCCCGATTATTTCATAGGCCAAGATGTTTTTTACTCGCAGTATTTATTAAAGCATCTAAAATATTTCCAAGCGATCAAATTATTAAACTAAAAACAAATGATTTTGCATTACTTCGTAGTGTTTCGCCAAATGATCTAAAAGTAGGAATCTTCCTGCATAAGAGTAGATAAGTAGGTACTTTGTTAAAAAATATATTTTCTGATATCTAAATCCTGCGACACTTAACATAGGTAATAGGCATTGCACTCGCAGGGATGTATGTATTTTTTTTAAATCTCTTGACGTGCAAATTTGTAAAGAGAAAATTTTTTTGAAACATCGTTTTTAGAAAGATGGAGAGTTTTTTTTACATTCCCTGAAAAAAATTCCCTGAACGCCTGTGTCATCTTTGGGGGTGCTATGTGGAGGGTCTTTTTAAAGAAAGGAGAGAAAGTTCTGGGAAGGAGAATCTGGGGTTCAATGTGTCTAGGAGGGACGGATGTATGAATCCATCATTTTCACTGCGGTGTAAGACTGAGAGGTCTAGATTAGGTCTCCCTCAGCCAATCTCTCCTGATCAGGCCCGCCACGTAGCAGGAGGGCAAACACATTGGCCGCCAAGACCTAGAAAAACCCTACCCCATGAATAAGACAACTCTGCTAAGTCACAAAACGTAGGAGGGCGGTTCCCAACCCGCAACCCAAATTTACAACGGATCTACCAGCAGAATGCATGAAAAATCTGAATTATCTGTCAAAAGATGCAGGAAGTTCAAACCTGTCACAAGAACACTTACCAAAATTGAAAAGAAATTCAAATTATAATTGATTCCTGGAATGATTTACTTGAGTCGAGATTTTAATAAGAAAACACTGCCCTCAATCGGTTCCATCTCCGCAAGCGCATTGTTGCACCGCTTGCACAATGGAGGGCAACACTGTTGCAGAATTATCTTTCATAAAAATGGCCGCAAGTACCTACTCGCATAAGGTGGGACGTTTTTAATATCCTTCGTAACACGCGGCCGTTTTATACAACAGTTAAATATTACAATGGCCGTCTGCATTCTGCGAGATTTACATTGTCGTAAAGTATGATTAAAAAACTGCCACCTTCTTTATATACTTTCAAAGTAATGATTGAGTCGATAGCGGAGATTCATACACACCTTGTTACTTGAAAAAAAAAACTCCATAGCATTAAGATTTTAAAACATTGAACACCGAGAGTAAATATCTATATAAAATTCATCTGAAGCACAGATACTGTGGAATTTTTAAAAATTATAATTCAAAACACTTATTCAAACACGAAAAACTTACTTTGTGGCACTCATTATTTTAAAAAACCAGAATGTTTCGTAAGCTATGTTTACTTCTTTAGGGTTTACTTAAAGCTAAATTACAATTATAGACTTACATGTAAAATTATGAGCAGGTTGAGGAGGGGGGGGGAGGGAGGGTATTAGAGCGAAATATTAAAAAATATTTCAGATTTGGCAGTTTTCAGTGACTAGGAAGTATTAAATTATTTACGTAAGTTGTGATAGTTTTGACATGGGACTGCTAGCGCCTCGACGTCTAAAAAGGGAACTATTCTGCGGCATAGCAAGAATTGAGCGGCAGATTTAGCCCGTTTTCATTTGAGCGAGGAATGTTCTGCGAGGATAAGGACTGACTGATATACCGGGCCTATGTGCCCAAACCAGGTTAATTTTTTCCCGACTTCTGCTAAAATGAACAAGAGATTTCGTTATTTTTTCTTGAGCACGAAAAGAATCTGGGACCTAGAAGTCGGAAAATCCTAAGCAAATTGAACACACCAGTTTTCTTTCAAATGTCTTTCAAGTGACTGAAAAAATATTAGATATGCACTAAGAATAAGGCCAGTGACACACACAGCGTTAAAAGCGATAGCGTTATTTGGCTTGGCCTATTTCAGCATATCCCTCGCCATAGATTACCATTGTAAATGTATGGCGAGCGATCTGGTGAAATAGGTCAAGCCAAATAACGCCGGCGCTTTTAACGCTGTGTTTGTCCCTGGCATAAGGGTTTAGTATACGCATAGTTACGCATAATGCAAGTAATCAAATAAAATAAATCTGTATACCATAAAGTTTTGCATTTTATTGTAAGATTTTACGATGGTAGCATTGTTTTTTTCTTATGCATTCTGGAGCGTTCATTTCCCATATCGCGCGCTATAAACTGGTCCATTATTTAATATTTCACACCATGGCTTCCGGCGAGTCGTCAAAATGGCCGCGGCGGCAATTCCCGCCATAAATCCTTCGCGCGCAATTACTTATGACACACGGCATCATTACCTGCGATTTGACTGAGCATCAAACATCAAACAACATATAGGTACAACGTATAACGTCTGCCCCAGGTGCGGGCTGCGAGCTTCGAGCTTTTGCCGAGCTTCGATCGTGATTGATAACTGTGACACATCGAGAAATGGCTAATCGACAATTCGCCATTCGCCCGACTCTGCGTTTGACAATCGTGCAATATTCATTGTTGGGTTATGTGGATGTTGTAGGAACAATGCCACGCAGGTACGAAATGTGTTTAACAAAGACAATGCAACGGCCAGGTAGAAGAGACGGGGGATCCGAAAATGCTTACGCCATGATTTTATATAGCCAACAATATTTAAATATATTTTTCTAAATTAGTATTCGCCTATTTACATTTAAAAATCAGAGTTTTGTCGGATATCTAACAACGTCGTTTCCACTGCGATCTAGAAACTCAAATATTAATTAAAAACAAGCGATAATATTTTATTATTTGTAATGCTTTAATAATAGCATAAGCTTTCGATGTGTTCAAACACAAGCGTAATAAAGTATTTCAGTTTTTATTAAAAAGTAATTTTATTTAATTGGTTAGGTAATGATTGTAAGGTTCTCCAAAGTAGATTTTGAAATTTTAAAATCAATGTATTGCAAATATTAATAATAACACTACATCTGAATATATCTATCTACGTATTCTAATACATGATTTTAAAACTAGTGACAAAGATCACCAAATAATTGTACTACAAAACAATATTTTTCTTCTCTTAGATAGCTAAAATAATAGTATTGTTGTGAGGGTTTTGGGTCAACCTGTACATTTATTGTTTATTATACCGACTTCCTATCGTCTTTGGAGATTTGACACGGTCGTCCCATAGGAACCGCTATTCAAGCAGCAACAATATATTGGTAATGGCGGACTGAATCCACTACAATAGGTGAAATAATTACTGCCGAAACAATAACCTGAAAAAGAGCCATTCCTGCTAACAATGCCAGAAAAAAACATGGAAGCTGGCGGCTTCCTTGTGAGGATTACAAATTTTTGAAAAAATCAGCACATAAGTAGCAAAAACGAACATCAAATCTACACAACTTTGTAGAAAAATCGTTACATTTTTATGACTAACTTAGTGGAATCCCTTAGTGAAAACACATTTTTTGATTAGATGTTGTGAAAATATACGCATGAATCCTTTATGTTAAAATATTAAACTGTAAATAAGGGTCTCATTTTCAAGGAAGCAAGATTTCAAGATAAAAATAGTTGACACACTTATTTTTTCAAAATAAATTGTTGAAAAGGCATAAAGATAGCATGAGTAGATTCTACAATACACATTCCATACTAGATTTTATTTAAATTAAACATCATAAAATCAGAGTCATAGATTGTAATGAAGTAACGTTATATTATAAGCATGCATAGTAGATTTCTACAGATTGTCCATTGGAATATCATATCCAAAAGATCACATATCGTCCTATTAAATTCCTGCAAGAGCGCGTTTCATATAAGATTATTGAGATTCTATTCAGATTAATTAAATTAACTGATTTGGATCAACCAATCCATCAAAATTAGAGCGAATGAAACCAATGCATAAAAAAAGTGGACATTATTTGCTCGGCTTCTGAAGGTGTTCAGAATTAAATCCATCTAACAATAATAATGGGGATGAATATTAAATTTATTGTGATTATCTCGTTACAATACGCTGAAGCATAAAAAGTGTATGTATTAATCTTTGATCGTGAAAGAAATAATTCAAAGCATTCGAAGATTCTTCTTCATAAATTTGTAATGTTTTAAAAACCACTTTCAGTAGATTGTATCTCCACATATACCTACTATATTATATTATTGCAATTCACATTCCTTCAGCGACTTCACACAATTTCATTCCGACAATAGTCACGGATATTTTCATCGCTTTAAACAATCTTGATCTTATCAAAGACACAAGCAAAACTCACCCTCGAGTAAAAAGATAACAAATATTATCGGGCTATTTGTATGATGTTGTGTTGTAGATGTTTCCGTTTTTATGAGGTGTGGTAACTTGGTGTAGGTACTTTGTTGTCATTTGGACAAGATTTATCTCTTGATACAAATCTAGCAGTGTCAATCACAGCGGACGTCCCATGGTCAATATCGAAGAATAGAATTTTACACTCCATCTTTCGATTCACAGAGGTCAGAGAAGAAAACAAAATTTTAAATTAATTCGAGCACTCAGTAGAAAACGAATAGTAATTTGTTAGCATTTGTGATGTCTTTCTTTCGAAGAAGATTTCATCTGCAACCTATTTTTAACAATGTATAAATGTGCATTTAAAGAATACATCTTACTTCTTACTAATATTATAAACGCGAAATTTTGTATGGATGTATGTGTGTTTGTTACTCTTTCACGCCAAATTTACTAATTGGATTTTAACGAAACTTTACAATATAATAGCTCGTACATCAGAATAAAATATAGGCGATAATTTACAAAGCTAACTATTAATTTTAAATATATTGAAAATAATAATAATTTTTTTCAAAATGTCATTCTCAAATTTGGACACTTTCTATCAAACAATTATTTTTTAAATAAAAATAATTGTTTGATAGAAAGTGTCCAAATTTGAGAATGACATTTTGAAAAACAATGATTGTTAAATCAAAATTCTATTTTAGAAAATATTTAAATTAGTAAATTTATTTGAAGTACTACTTTGAATCGAATCAAGAATTATAGATATTTTAAATAAATAGGTTAAGAATTTTGGTATAAACGTAGATGGGACCTAGGAAAAGAAAATAGATTACTCGAAGTACTAATCCTACGCAGACCATGTCGCGGGCAGAAGCTAGTTACAAAATAAATACAGAAAATGTGTTACCAAGTATTTTCACATGTTGTGAAGCTATGAAGGCAGGTACGTAGGTATTATAATCTATGAGGCCAGGAATATCAAGGCAAAGCCTAATGTTGAATCACTATTTTACAATAATATTTACTACAAATCGGTTTACAATGTAATTACAAATTATTTGGATAAATTGAAGATCTCCCTACCGTTTCCATAGAGTAGAATTAATATAAAATGTGTAGTTACTTTATTAAAAATATAACCATCCAACGTAAACTAGGTTGTAAGTAAAAAGTTAAGTTGTACGTACTTATGAAGAAATCAGCAATACAAAGGGTTTTGATTGGAAATCTAACGAAGAAAATCTTATTAGGTGGTACCTACTTCAAAACCCATGTCGCAGCAATTGTTAGTATTGTATTCAATAACCAATTATAGCAATTAGGTTAAATTTCAACGATATAAAGTTTCTAGTTGGTGTATTTTTATGAGTTTGTTTCATTCGCATTTCAAGTTCCATCTTTGTCGAAGACGTTATTCTCTCCCGCATTACTTTATCATTCAATAATATCTGATGGCAATGTCTCAGATCGACGGAGATTCGAGATAATACCCGGTCCAAGGGGAATCTGGATATGAAATCAAAACTTTATCCGGACCTATAATAGGTATATTTGCTCTAAGCTCCCAAACTTTGGGAAATGCAATAATTCTAAACTCTTCGTAATTTATTCTGAATTTTTGCTGCAGTGCGATTTTTGGATTGAGCTTTCCAGCGCTTAAAAGCTCAACTTTGGCGTAGTAAAATAAAATATCAATAACGCATTTTTTTAAACTATGTTTGTTTTCGATAATACTTAACATATTTAAACTCTTTACCACAGAGGAAGAGCGCTAATATTAAATAAAACTAATAAAGTGAAGAGGTGTAAGCGACTACCGTGAAAATATTTAGAAAAACACAACTTAACATCTGAAATCAGTAGGATTAAAAGAAAAACTGTGAAATTTTTTTATAACTTTAACATTCTAAATAATAGAATCAGATTTGTTTTTTTAGAATTTTTACTTTGCGATTTTTTTCTATCGATGGAATTTTATATCTGTAAATTATTTTTTATCTCGGCATCTGAATATAGATTATCTTACTAACCCCCTTCCATCGGTCTTAGTATTGTGTAGGAAAACAATAGAATGTTGATTACATTCCTAGAAAATACAACAATATTATTTGCACTATCTATGTCGTTCATCAATGTGATTTTTAATAATAAGTTGTGGTTGAGGTCCCAAAAAACTTTCTAATAAATCTTAAACCCCTCCTTTTTCCCTTTCCCCCTTAGATATAGCCCCCCCCCCCCCCCCTTACAGTCAAATACCCATTGTAAATGCTACAGCTACGCCTTTGTCTTAAGTCTTAACATTGAAATAGAATATTAGCAAAAATCAATTTTCCGAAGCAGGTAAAACTCCCGATCGGTGAGCATTCGCGTCATAAATTTACATGGCTTATCAAAGCGAAGATTCATTTCATGAGCTACAGAGCTTTAAAATATCTAGAAATTTTTCGAAAATGAGTCAAAACACTTTTTATTTATTTATAGAGAATACCTCACAAGATTCCCAAATGCTCCCGTCTGGAGCCAGTGAGACTATGGAATCCCCAATTGGGGTATGTTATGAGGCTGAAGGTAAATGGAGAAGGGACGAAGATGGGGAAGAGGAAGGTGGGGAAGTACCTAGCTATTCAGATCTAGTCACTAAACACGGGTAAAGCCATGCTAGAGCATATTAAGTAACGTTTCAATTCTGAATAGTGGTCTTACACCAGGGCGATACTGAGAGTATCCTTCACTCTGGAACGTAGCGCAAATATAGTATAATATTATTTTTCTTAATTAATTGTGAAATAAAACAAATAAAATTTATTTGCGCACGACGGGTTCGAACCCACGACCTTCCGAGTGGGAGTCAAGAGTTTTCAAGTTGTTGTTTGCTGCATATTTTTAAAATGTTTTGCTTACAAAAAATATTAAAATTCATTTGACTCAATCCAAACAACCAAAATTGTTAATACCGAAAGCTTGATTATGTAGGATTTCCTATACAATAATTTATTACGTTTTGTTCTTCGAGTTAAAAGTCTGTTTATATTTGAAGTTGGAGGACCGCGGAGACCAAACATGATCTGATATGCTCCGTTTTAGGTCGTTGGCAGAACAATATGCTCTCTGATAGGATCATGTTTTCCAATTGAAGACCGCTTAGTATCACAATAGAGCGGAATCAAAATCTCATCCATCATTAATTATTTCAATCCATATCAAGCACTATGCTTATTAAATTAAACTTATTTGAATAACGTTGGACACTTTGAATTGTATTCAGAACGATGAGATAATTTTGAGTCACAGATGGTGAGGGTGCTCACAATTCTCAGAACACAATACATAGATATATTTGTTTTTGGGGTTAAAAAAAGTTAAGAAGAATTCACAATAAAATTTGTGTATATTCTTAGTATGCTTTATATCACCACGAATATAGGCAATATGCTTAAAAATCGCTTGGTAAACGGTCTAGAAAAGGCTGATTGCAGCGCAAAGTTGTTTTTAATTTACCTTTTTTTAATTTACAAGAAAAAAGTTGAAATTTGGGATTTTAATGGCCAAAAGCATTATCGTGATTTACTTTTGGGTTATTATGTCGTGTTACGCCTCCTCCTTGTTTAGCCAACATTTCCTTTTTATTTTTCTGTGTCTTGTTCTTTTTCACAATTCGTTTTGATTTATTAGTATTCTTTTCTTCTTCAATGACATATTTCATCGGTGGGAAAAAATATTGTATATACCCTTTTTCATTTCAAATAAAGTACCTATTATACAATTTGTTCAAAAAAATGTCACTATCTCGATGAAAATTATTTTTAAAACTATTTTCAGCTGGTAGATTCCTACCAACCACATCATTATTATTCTAATTTGGTGACACGTAGCAGGAAACACCAACACGCTCTGACGCGATACAAATGTAGTTTCCAAAAAAGCCACCATCTTTAACCGGAACCGATATAGTAAAAAAACAATTTACAGACTGATGAAATCCCAAATGGTAACAGTACTTCGCTACACTAAGTCAATTAATTTTAATCGTTGTGTGTTCCAAGGGCTACACGTCTAAAACGTTGCACAAAGGTGCATAGGGCTGATTGAGGCAAAGGGCCTAGGAGAAAATTAGGTGTAAATTAAACTAATTACAGTGGTTTAATGAGAGTTGTTGCATGATTACTTCTCGGCAGCGATCCGAGACTAGCGGCTGTAATTTTGCACCAGAGTCACGACCCGAGAGACTGACGGACCGCATTCAAATAATCAAACTGTTAACATTCTTATTAGGGTATTAGAAAATTACAGGAAATCGCTTGTTGGAACTGATTAAATATTTTAACGGGAATTGGTATTTAAATACGTTACATAAGATTCTATTAAATTACATTGGTGTAATACCGATAGATGTAATTGTTATTAGGTATACGTGGTTTAAGTATGAAGAAACGAAAATAAAAAAAATTGACTCAATAAAAACAATGCTTATAGTTTTTGGGAACGATGTAAGATTTTCATGGCTAAAAGCATTTGTCATTAATTAATGAATTATTGCGCCAGATTGATTAGGGAAGATGTCCAATGTACAATGATGATGGACATTGGCCAAATAAGGAGGAAGCACAACACGTTATAATAACCCAAAAATAAAGCACAACAATAGTTTTTTTTTTTACATAAGCTCCACATAGAAAGTCCGAAGGAAAATATTACAGGGCGAATGTCATATTTGGGGATACGAAGTTTTGGGAAGGTGTGAGGGGTGGGTGGGGATCTAGCTTCATTGTGTCCAGGTTATCTGCCGCCTAGACCTAGACAAACCTCATCCCATGAATCCGGGCACCAAACGTGGCGAATCACTTAGGGTAACCTGTGGCAGAGTTCTTGGTTATCCAATAAATGGTTCATGGACGGCGGTACCCATTTAAGCCTCCCAAATTGAGAACTAATATTTTTTTACCAATTTATAAACTAAGAAATGTCTCAAGTTGTGTCTATATAAGAATATTACAATGATTTCAAACATGATCCGTCTCAGAATTCTTGAAAAACATGAACAAATTTATTTAATAACTTCATAAGTAGGCATTTATTATTATTTCTTTTTTTAGGTTTCCGTACAGTCTAAGTAGTACAAGGGACCATTAAAATTAAGCCCAAGGCAAGTTTAATGATCCTGTGTTACATGGTATCATATATCTGCTTGAATATTATCTTCGGAAGAAACACAATTATTTACTCGCCCCCAACTCTGTTATCCCGATAGAATTCACATAAAAACACTAAAAACAACAAACAACGTTTCGCTTTGTTTCACTAATTATTCATTCCAGGTTCTCCGACACCGAAAACCTGAAATTCATTCGAAGAGACAGTCGTTATATAATTTATGTAACGGCTTTGATTATGTGCACGTGTTGTGTTGATGCATTTTTAATACGAGCATAAATCGGAATATATCTTTACGATATTTAGATTTTATAAGCAAATCTTTAATCAGATTGGATTATTCAAATCACCACCTCCGAGATATAAAACTACGCTCTATCACTTCTCGGGTAAAAGCACAATATTCAGGATGATTTGAAACTCGGTGATCTGAGATGAGGATTCAGTAGAGATTGCGGGTTAGGGACTGTGATGTATGGGTGGTATGATGGTGTAGGCCGGTTCTAGCCCGGAGCGAGAACAATCTAGAAGGCGTGCAGAAAGAGAGGGGACTTAAAGATGGAACAAACCGCCTTAAGGACAAGGAGAACGAACAGCCGAGAGGTGTGATATTCAGTGCCGGACGAATAAATCGCAAAGTAGTAATCGCAAATTCCACAAATTCCAAATAACTGCCAATTCCCGTAAAATACATTTGAAATTCAACTAACGTACGGAGAACATAATATTATTTATGTTCGTATGCTGGCAAGGTTAAATAAATTTATATATGACATTGCATTTATTAAATTTGTGTATTCAACTTCGTTATATTTTTAAGGACCTCAATCCAAATCCAAATGTTGCGATAAAGCCAATCTCTGAACCGAATTAAAAAATTTTTTTAGAGCCTAAAAATTTAAGGTTTAATGAAAAAATATTGTGCCTGCTCTTTGTACATCAAATGTAAATAACTCAAAGTAAGATTAAGAAAGGGAGCCTCAGATGGTTTGGGCATGTAGAGCAAAAAATGAAGAAGGGAGTGTAAAGAGAATGTATGACGCAAAGCGACTGGTAGAAGAAGTCGAGGATGCCTGAGAAGGACATGGCATGATCAAATAAATCAGATACTTGAACCGGGCCATGTCAAGTGTCAGAATGATAGAAGAGTACGTATGAGACGATGTATAAATGTGAATAAAGCAAAGAGTGGGTGCCAAGACCGAGTTGTTTAGCGATTTTTCCTGTGGGAAAACGGCGTGATGGTTAGTTAGTTATTTTCCTAGTAAAAGAATTCCGAATAGAAATGATTCTGAAATTGGTTTTAGCCATGTTTATTGGTCTAACACCCTGCTCCTTCTCACCTGACCTCACCGCATTACTTAAATGTTATTCCTGACTCCGAGCAGTTGGGAAACTGGTGCGGTAAAAACATTCATGGAACATTGAGATTCCAGCGTAAAATAAAAAAAAATATAATGATATCGCGCCGTCCCTGGCGATTGTCTTAGGGCTGGTAGGAGAAAGAGCTGCGAGAAAAAGCAGAAGAAAAAGGATGGTAACAGAGTTGAGAGGTACAGGTATAGAGATACAGAGGTAGAGAGGTATAGGCAGAGTAGAATAGGTAGATAGCGGCCACCAAGTAGGGTCACCGGCGTGACGCCCGGGTCAACCATTTTACACCTCCGGGCTGTGAACTTCAAATTATTATGGACGCTAAAATAATCGCAAACAACGGCGAAAGATTGTGCGGTGGTACTACCAAGTCTGAGATAATGGGATATAGAGATTCTCTATTAGCCGATCTGTTGAGGGGAGATGTTACAGTCTAAACGGATGGAGGCATCACAACGATGTACCGGGCTGATCCCTGAGGATGGACTGAGTAAAAAACGATATTAATATGCCTTCACTTAAACTGGAAAAAAAGTTGAAAATTCGAGAAAAAGTTAATTTTTTGGTAATTTAAGAAGTAATTAGTTCACTCAAAAGCACCAATGATCCAGCATGAAGATGCTTGAATACGGGACGAAATCGCTCAGTCCAAAGAAAACAAGTCACAATATTATTTCGATTGTTATGTTCACATTGCTTTAGTGGCGTAATTCCAAAATGAATTGGATTAAATTCAGACGTGAGATAGGTCCTCTATTTTGTATATTTCTGAATCGGATGGAATTCGGTATAAATTCTAAGAGAAATGGTGGGAGAACGGTTTAGCAAGAAAATCATTGAATCTGTAGTCGATTTATTATATTTTTTCACATCGTTGCGGCATTGTAATTTGATTAAAATCAATCACTCAGTACAATATATAATTACATAATGTATCATATAAATATTTCATTACACTTTCTTCCTGAGGTAGAAACCATCGCTTTTATTTAAGTTGATTATTTTGATTAACAATAGGTGTATGCAAAGTGATTTATTTTCATTCCCCCTTACTTATAATTGCGGTATTCGCCGACTCATCTTTGGTTTTGTATAGTTGGCCTTAAACCTGGTTTCAACCATACATAAATTTTATTTGATTAGTTTGCGTTATTTCACAATTAATTAATAAAAATAACATATACTACATTCGAGTGGAAGATACTCTCAGTGTCTACTAGTAAATGGTCTCAATGATTAAATTATAATTATTTATCTTCAGGGATTAAAAAATAAATATCTAACCAAGAAAATATAACGACTAATAACGTCAAACATAGTATTAGCAGATTCTCTTGCAACCAATCTTTTGTTTGATTTATTTATACTGGGTTTTACTTTACTTTGAATTCGTTGAATACAGATGTTTGCACTACGTTACATTGAATCTTTGTTCTACATATTTTCAAAAAGCTTAAAAATTTAGGCATTTTCTGTAGCAGTTAATCAAATAAAATTCTGAAACTGTAAAATAATACTAAGGTTAATTTAAGAAGCGGTAGCTCCTCCACACAGCATCCCCGATGATGGCATAGACCTTGATGAAAATTATTTTCCTCAGGACCTCCTTTAAGAAAAGGTAGGTACTCATTACTAATTTGTAAAGGAATGAAAAAGAACAATACCACAAAGAATTGCAATAAAACAATGAGTTACGAAGACTTTGAATGTAGAGTACAAGTTGAAAGATAGTTTGAGAAGCCATGATAGTATCACAGATCGTGACGAGGTGAAGTACCATTATCAAGTTGGTTTGCGCTTTTGAGGTGCTTTCTTTTTGTTAAATATTTCGCTAGTTAGTTTCCTACTTCCTCCATAACAATATTAACGAAGACCCTCGGCGATACTTCTTTGTTGTCAGGGGTTCTCAATTCACACCCAATACATAAAAAATAATTAAGATAAAATGTAATAATATCTATTATGAAAAAGGTTTGCAGCCTTCAGGACGTGATTTAAGGCAAAGTTTAAAAAATCTAAGATTAATTCATTATATGCATATTTCAATTTGGGAGGCGGGTATGTGTACCGCCGCACAGGGAATAATGTATTCGATAACCAGCACCCTTGCCATAGAACACTCCAAGTGGTACGGTACTTTGAGTGCCTTAGCATGGGAGCCCAGGTTAAAAACGTCCAGAAGAAAAATTTGTCTAGGTTTTGGCGACGGATGCGTGTGCCCACCGACTGAGTGGCGGGCCGGATCGGGAGAGAGCGATTGAGGGAGACGTTTTGGACTCTCCAGCCGGACTTTCTCAACCCATTGCCCTGCACCACAGTGATCGGTTCATACGACCGTCACTCCTGGACACATTGATCCCCAGAGTCCTACCCACCCCTCATACTATTTTCCCTCCCAGAATTTCCTCCTCTTCCTTTCCCTAAAAATTCCCTTCACACAGCATCCCCGAAGATAACATAGGCCCTGAGGGTCTTTTCTTTTCTTGTGTGGAGTTAATGTAAAAAAATATTTTTAAAAAAACAACCTAACTTTCTACCGGTACCGACCAGCTCATTTACGTAAGTAGTGCAGTTTAAAAATATTTTTTTAAATCGAAAATCTTATATTTTGACGTCATAATATATGAAGCCAAAGCACAACTCATTTTGCAAAATTTTAAAATCATTTCCGATAACAAAACATTCATAACGCGATCTAATTACTACTATTTACTAGACATATTATCTTCAAAGTCTTTATGACCGTGCAATTTTTTTAAAGGCGGTTTTCTAAGAAGAAGTTGTTTATTTATTATTTTATGGTCATACGTTTGCCATTATTGTGGAAGCCCCCGAAGCGAAGTCACGACGAACGCGATTTTATGACTCGCGAAAAGAAGACTGTAAACCTAGCTCTCCAAATATTATGATATGGAATAAGTGGATACTTCTAGTACCAGTAGATACGTAGTATATAGAAAAAATGAAAACTGGCTCTGTCATTGTGCTTGTAAAATATTATGTATCCCACGAAATCATGTGGCATGTGTGGGTCAAATTCAATAATAATTTTGACTTTATATTTATTTTTGTGCAAGTTTTTTAAACAGTCGTTTCATGCACTGTTTACGAGTATAATTTTGTGAATATTGTTATATATATATGTAAAAGCCTTAATAGGCGTAAATAAACCAATAAATAAATAATGACACTCGGAAATGGCTGCTTTATTACACTCGGAAAATTACGATGTTTAAATTAAACATGTATACCTATGCTTTAAACTGTTTTTATGTGGAGGGGTAAGTCTACGCGTCCACACAACCTCTGGGATGAATGAACACTGACGATGATTAAAACGCGTCAGAATTGAAGATATTTTCGCAACCATGGCTGCGTACACTTACCCACTACATACGGTTACCCAACGTGATTCTACCTATTATTAGGAATTATGTATAAATTTATTTAATTTCGTGTTCAAAGTTCGTGCCAATAGAACAATTTTAGTGAAATGTGACCTTATTGGTCTTAGAAATAAAAAAATATTTCTCTAATGGTAAATAAAACTATAAAGTTTTGGTATAATAAATAAACCGTGAGCAAAAATTGAAATGTTTAATTTATGCTTAAATAAGTCAAAATTAATAAATATTTATTTTACAACATTAGTAATCATTTCATTTTCCTGACTAAGATCAACTCCTTGAACTTTCACAAAAGATAAAACTGGCTAAACCATTAAAGTGATTTTCCAAAAAGGTAATTTTGTTAAAAAAAATTTTTAGTTTCAACATTAACACAAAATATTGCTGATTCCTTGAACTCTATGAAGCAAAATTAACATTAAATAAAACCATTTCTAACTTGCGAAACTATGAGTTTGTATCTATGTAAAAACCAGTGGCGGTTCGTGGTCTTTTTAACGGGGGGTTCAGAAATTCAAGAGAAGAATGATATATTGTCTAATCAAAATTTACTCTTGTCACACAAATTAAATAAAGTTAGTGGAGGGGTACCTAAATAGGTACTATTGTTTTTAAATAACTTGATACTTCTCGACACAATTATTAAACAACCAAAATGGTTTTAGAGGATTTAAATTGTTTAATGGTTTTTACAACACTTAATGTACGTTGCTAATTATTATTGTTTTTTTTTCAAAAAGAATAATTGCGTAGAATGTAGAATATAATATAATTGATATTTTAAAACATAAAAAAAATAAGTAACACAAATAAAGGTGCCAACGAAATAAAATTAGGTTTTTTCGCTTACACTAAAAATCCACTATACACGTATACAAAAAATAATAATATTTAATTTCCAAACTTTTTCATAAGCATTAGCGTTATTTTTTTGTATATAACACTGTATTCTGTCATTGTGTGAAAAAATTAGGACAGAATATTCGCGACAACCGATAAACACAACCACTTTCAATTTGAAAGCCGAAACAATATTAGGAAAGCTCAACACAAAATTGCATAACTAGCGACGTTGTTTGCCGAAACTTTAGTAAATGTACTCGTAACTTAGGGATATAACGACTTATCTATAAAAAAAATACGAAAACAGAAGTCAAAATCGGTCCACTTCAATAGTAGATTTACAAATGCCATTAGTAAACGGTTGGAGAAATGCAGAAACAAGAAAATAAAAAATGTACAAAAATGACTACATAGTTAAATACCATAATATATAACATTTAACTTGCATCCGTCGGTGCAAAAGTCGACCGTCAGCCGGTCATCCTGCGATAATCTCGGGCTTCGTTTCGGCGAGACTCGTCAAAATTCGGAGGTCACGTGACATCTTGACTCGTGAGCAGCGCACCAAGCTGCGTAGTTTTGTCCATTCTACCGTCACAGCGATTCGTATCGACTATGATTTTTCGTATGGACAAATGTGTGCGGATCGCAACGCGCACAAAATGGGAATAGATAGGTACCGTATTTTTTTCAGTGGCGCGAGTTTTAAAGACGGAATTTTAATGTCGAGTTATCTGTGATGCGCTTATATTACTATACAACAAGATTGTTTTATTTTATCATATTTTTAATGGGGGTTCACCGCACAACCGCACTTTAGAGAAAACCGCCACTGGTAAAAACTCATATATTAATTTGCCAACAAAGATAAATTTTTACTTGGTCACTTTTTCTTGTATGCTTACGAATTATGGGTCCGTAAAAAACATTGTTTTAATATCTTCCAAAGCGAAGTTTGGCGTAATAACACATTATGCAAATAAGGGTTTCTGGACATTTAGTAGTATTTTGCAACCCGGAAATCCGTGTCAAGGTGACTTAAGCCTTTGGTAATCGCACACCCCTTTCTATGGTTTCATCTCACGTTTAAATGTAATTATAGTGTCTGCCAAATGAACTTTCGAACCACACGGTACTTAAAGATATCCACACGTAATGTCATTACTGAACATGTAACTTGAATCATTGCATAATACCCACCCGGTACTGATTTATTCCGCATTAGTAGCTACTTACTACCCGGCTTCACACGAGTTTTAACACCTCTTTATTTCTAACACACGATAAATGTGGAAAAACAATGTCGTACTCTTTAAATTGAAAATTGAATGGTCATAGAACCTATTTCTATTAATAACTATAGAGCTTAAGGTAGAAACGATGTACGAGGTGACAAAACATTTTTTAAAAATTAACTTCACACAGGAGGCCCTGAAGAAAATAATTTAATCAAAGCCTGTGACATCTTTGGGGTTACTGTGTGAAGGATCTTTTTGTCGAAAGGAAGGAGTGAGCCTGGGTTTTGAAGATATCCATGTCGTAGGAGGGAGGCCGGCAAATCGTCCCACAGCCGAGCTCGTAGAGAGGACACGTTCTCGTGTGACAAATTTCAACTGCTTATCGGAGCATCTTCCATTGTAATACAGGTAGAACAAGGACAAAATTCCTATCCGAAGCCTTTGCTCTTAAGATTGCAATTCGTTTGTTAAGATAAGAGAATCTTTCAAACAGACCGCCCGTTCTTGCACAGAGTCGATGGTTTTTTCAGGTATTTTGGCACTCCAGACCAGAGGTGACTGCCAAATTCAACCGCGGGGCACACTAGCGATTTGTACAGGATTAGCAGTTGAGTACTATTAAAGTATCCATGGGCCCTGTACAGTATGCCTTATTAGAGTCTAACTTAATTTTGAATCCGATGGAGCCACCATACCTGAGCTAGTCACTTAGATTTATACAAAGCATATGAATTAAACCTATGGCTTTAAATTTAGATAGATAAATAAAGTTCCAGAGAAAGTCGTGCTCTAATATTTGTATTCATAAATGCTTTTTTTGCTTTTCAATAGATTATTTATCGATACATATATATTACATACATATACAATTGTTTTAGCTTAGGTTTTCAAATTAATTTTTATTCTCTATTTCTAACTTTTATAATCAACTATCATTTTAAATTTAGATATCATATTTCTCAAACAGCTTTTGAATAAAATGAATAATTTAATCAATAAACTGAGCAAAAATTGATACCTCTAAAATTATGTTTTGTCTTTGAACAAATGGAACGAGACTATAAAATGTCCAGTATAATTTCACAATTCACTTTTATAAAGGAGTATATCATTTATTGAATGTAGCCTTCTAATCAAATGCGACAGGTTTTAATGTGGTAGAAAAATTATATAGTCGTGGAACACGAGGACAAGTCCTTTTCAGGAAACTATTAAAGGGAAGTGCTGATACATACAACAGCCGACATTTTAATAAAATATATATTAACGATACGGATGGCATTATTGTATATAAACATATAAGTCTTTTGATATCTAAATAAATTACGCCACTTCATGTCATAAAATATGCCTTTTGATTTCGTTATGAGTGATACGACATTTTAATGTATAAAAGACGATTTAAATTGTGGAACAAAATACAACCTATGACGTGTCTTTATTTAATTGGACTTCTTAGCGTGACCGAGTGTTTATATATAAATAATACCGATTGATAATAATAGAATATATATACAGGGAGTTAAAGGACGTACTTGACATAATTGTGACTCCTGACATAATTTGCAGTAAAAACTGTTAAATAATTTTTTTGTCTCTTGTGACATTTTTGATGTTTTATTTTTTCAACTTAAAACATAAAAAAATAGGGTTTGGAAGGTTATGGTCCTAGGGGTTGGACGGTTACTAGAGTGATGACCAGATTTTTTTTTTGTTTGTTTTTGAGCAAAACAAACTTCGTTACCGGCGACCAAAATTTTTAAACTCGAAATAATGACAGGAATCATGGTTTAAGTACGTCAATTACGTTCCTTATCACCCTGAACATTAAATATAAAGAGGAGTGACTGGTGAGTGGAGTGAAGGGTCAATGTGTTCAGGAGTGACGTACGGCTGAATCCATCCCTCCCTCTGAGGGGCAAGATGATTAGCTCTTAGACATTAGGTCCCCCTCAACTAGTGTCTCTCGATCCGGCCCGCCATGCAGAAGTTGGGCAAACGCATTCTAAGAAACGGCAACGTCAAGATCTAGGCAAACCTCACCAGATGACCCTCTTTATATATTACACCCAAATAATTGCTAACAAGTTAATAATATGATGAAATCCATTGTATTGCGAAGTATATTGATATAATATAATGGTTAAATATAGTATAGGGCCGTCTTTTTCAACGCTAGCTACAGTAAAAGTTTAACTGGCTAGCTTTACACTTGTAAGTTTTATCGTAAGTTTACGACTTCTAACCAATGGGCCCAATTAGGGTCGGCGTAAGCTGGGAGTCAGAATGTGTCGCGCGTGTAGACGACGCAGGAAATGTATGGCTTATACGAAGCATGTTGTACAAGTCCATACATTTCCTGCGTCGTCCTTTTTTTTCCTGACTCCCAGCTTACGCCGACCCTTAAGATGATAGACGCCCGGGAAAAAACACTTTTCTACATCGAAAATTGCACAAAATGAATATATTTTTTTATACTGCCTTTTAAAGGGTGAAAACTTAAATTAAATGTTAAATGTCGGTATGTTTTCGAATTTTCGATGCGTTTCGTATTAACGTAAACATTCACTGTCAAACATGTACGATTTATCAAAAAATATTATTTAAGGAAAAAGTGCTGCTAACTCAACTCTCATAAAGAATTATCATTAAATTCAATTATATTCAATTATAAAAAGCTACCGACGTAGCTTCTTCTTTCTAAAAAATATATATTTTTAAAAATTTCAATTTCGTGAAAGTTTCGGTGTAGAAAAGTATATTCTCCATAAACCCCTTTTCGAGCGATTTCTGTAGGTAAATTTGAGCGTTGTCTCATTCGCCCATTTCGCATTCGCATGTATTGTAAGTGTGCGTGAACTTATTGTGAGCGGGACAGAATGACAGACGCGGGTGTTCCGCGTGTGGTTCAAAGTCTAGCCTCTTAATATTGCATTTTGAAAATCCAATTTGCCCATTGACCAGAAGTCGTAAATTTACGAAAAAACTTACAGGTGTAAAGCTTGCCAGTTTAACTTTTACTGCTAGCGTTGAAACAGACGGCCCTTATTTTGTTAAGAATATATAACCCGAAAGTCATTGCAATATCAAAAAACAAAAGTTCCATAACCGTCCATCAATTAGCCATTTTTATTCCAATCAATCCGAAACTCCTCTTAAAAGTCTCCCTTGCTTCTAAATTTCTAATCGAATCTACCTGGAAAGTTTAGAGTATTTATTCGGCGTAGTTGTACTTTCCATTGCAATGATCAAATTAACCAAAGCCCTTTTGAGAGCTTCACAAAGCCTAGTTTCTTTGCTGTTTAATTTCTAACCGAGTATGGCTGGCACCCTCCCTCCCTTCTGTCCCTCTCCCCGCAAAGAAGTCCCGCGCTCTTTGAGCCGGTTAAGTACATTACGTAAGAATGTATGTAGAAGTAAATCATTCCACGTTTTTCCATTATATTTTCCATTGTTGGGAATAAAAAGACGGGAAAATTTCCCATTCGCCGGCCGCTCCCGTGCGCTGTCTCGGATTGCGGGAAACCTGGCGCGGCTCGCCGTCACACACAAGGGGAAATTATATGATTTCTCTTCTTTGAAAGTAGGTACTTACTTTAAATATCTGTGACACACTTAAATCAGTAAAAAGTCTTTGAATTTTATAATACACTTCGAAGGAACTTAAAAACGAACTCAATATTATTCATAATTTATATCTCCTGACAATGGCCACACCGAAGACATGCGCAATGATAATAATAATAATTGGATAATTGGAAGGTTTTTTGAAAAATCATCTCGATGGCGCTGTGAACGAATATATGGAAAGTAAGAAGGTATTACGTCAATTACATATCTTTAATTGTAAAATTTTAGGTATGTATGAAGGCAAACTAAATATAAAAAAAGTAGTTAATTAGTGTGTACCCGTGAAAAATCAAGTGTAATTATATAAATAACTGTAGGACAATTGCATGCTAGCTATCATGCGCAGACCAGTGAAAAATCATGAAATCAACTCGATTAAACCCAAGAAATTTTAACAAAAAATACACATTTTAATCAGGTATAGAAAAATTTAATATTAAAAATATTGTAACTTCATCGCTTGTCTGAATTCTTGACACATTAGTTCCTATTTTTAAATTGACAAGTGAAAGAATTTTTTATAAAAATATTATATAATAGGTAGGTAGGTACAATAGAATAAAGAATAACAAAAGAAGTGTATATGGACGTGTTTCGTGATCAAAATATAGGCCCAATCTGGGCTTGTATTTCCGTAAGAAGGTGTTTTATAAAATCGAATGGAATGGAGATCTACAATTTTAGTTGGATTGAAGGCACTTCAGGCCCCTTAGCACACTCGTTTGATAAAGATTGATAGGATAATTTTGGGTAACTTCTCATCGTTCTCTAGCATGACTGCAGATCGCCAACGAATAAGTGACAGTTCACAATGCCTAAGTGTCCTTAATATATTCGATATCAACTGCTGTTTGTTAGCGATCTGCAGTTATCTTAGAGAACTATGAGAATTTACCGAAAGTTATCCTATCAATCCTTATTCATCGAGTGTTCTAGGGGGCCTGGTGTTATGTTCTTTATTCTAGGTAAGAACTTCAACGCTTGTCGAAATTTTTCATACATTCAGATCCAATTTTAAAAACGACAGACAAATTCAAATTAATTGAACCATGGTTACAATCACAGACACACAATCGAAATAAGATTGATTGATTAATTTTCCAAGCTCATTCTCATATTATTTCAAGCAAGCGTTTAAGTCTACAACTACACTATTGCAAATATAGATAATTCTATACGATGAAGCTTCATTATAATTTATAATATATTATATCCTTAATCGAATTGAATAACCTCATTAGATTATGAATTCTGAACCTATAAAATACGTTCTGAAACTATATAAAATCACAAGACCATTCATTACCCCGCATTTGTGACATATCATTAACCTTAGCGTGGCGTCATTTGGGGCGACCTTTCCCTAAGAAGGTTTACCTGCTCAATAAAACTTTATGCGTCCTTTATTAATGATAAATTCACGAACCATGACTGGGCAGAGATGCCACAAATATGAATCCACATAATATTAAACTATTACTTGCAGTTATGTTGAAAAATGGTGTTGGAGAAGATGATCCTCTCTCCATTAGCAGAGGCTGAATCTCGGAATGAGAGGAGAGACAACATGGTTTGTACAACGAAGCTGAGATTTATTTCCCCGTCGTGCGATCGAGTCGATTGATTTAATTGTGCCTGGAAATCTGCGGGTCATTCTGTTATGCATTCAACTGAACTTAACCTTACCGTTATTAAAAAATATAAACAGTTACGGTTGTGTTGGAAAGTAGTTTATTTAAAAAAATGTAACAACTTGCCATATACATTATATTGAGGTTGTCTTATTAATTATAGCGTGAGGACTTGAGAAGTTTTTAAAGAGTAGATAGAGAAAGTATATAAGCCCGTCAAAATGTTGACATTTGCGGCCGGTCGAAAAGCTTATACCATCACGGTACATGCGTTGTACATGGTACTATACCACTGCTATTCGAATTATGAATTGTATCGAATCGTGACACGTGTGACGTCATGATACACAATAAGTTTCACTTAAGTTAACTTTTACAGCTCAGAACTTAGTCATTTTCGGAGATATTTAAACACTAATTTTTTGTCGTTATTAACTCTTTAGCCATAATATATTTTCAGTATAATAAAAAAATTTAGACAAAATCAATGATTTTTTTATTGTTTGATCGAATGACCTTTCCGTTACATGAAAACAGTCAATTATTTATACAAAAATTTTGGAATGAAAAAATGTGCAAATGTCAGTAAAATGACAATTTTCGGTGCCTTTATTAATTGAAGAATATACCTACGTACAGAGTAATATTGGAAGTATTTTATTTAGCCTATATCGAAAGGACAGCACACAAAAACAGCATGGGGAATTTCGCGGTAAACATTTTGATGTCTAGAAGTTTTATTAGTATATATGCCAATAATGCATATATTAAAATTATGTTACTGCAATACGAATTCCCATGTGAAGCGTTAACCGAATCGAAATGATTATTTTCCTTCGCTACCCCACGAGCCGTCCGCTGGTTTTATCCATCCAGAAACGACTTCAAAAAAGCACAGGGAAATTGAAATATTAAAAAACGTGGTGCCTTACCTCCCCCTTTCTACCACCCTCCCACCCAACTCCCACCCCACCCCACACCCAGCACCACCGGCACCCCTACTATCCCCCTCCTCTATCCAAAACATCTCGGCGAAATCTTTAGTGGATGTAGGAATTCTTACGGGCTTTCATATGCGCATTTGAAATTCAGTTGTTCAACCGCGGGTTATGGTTCATTGCTCACATTCTGACGTATTGTTCGATATGGCCCGCGAACGAATGCGTCGCTTGGAATGCGAGTTAATATAAATGTAAAATAACATATTTAATATGACGCTTGGTTCTTTTCTCTCTCCGTGAATACGAAGAAGCGTCATTATTTTCGCTTTTCGAGATATGTAAGCACCTTTTCCGCCTACGCGAATCGCTGCCAAAGTCAATATGACTGCAGACTGAAATATACGATATACATTAATGTATCGATATATTATAAAGTGTCTGTGCTATTGGGTTGAAATAAGAAAAGTGAAATAATTGACATTTATCAGGAAAACAATTTGAAACATTCAAACAAAAAGTCATAGATCAAACAATATTATGTACGTACAGTTTTTAGAAATTTATGTTCAAATGTTACACTTCACATATTTCGTAACTCCTTTTTAAAATTTGAACAAATTTTCTTCTTCTTTTATATTGGTCGGTACGCTTCTATGTTTTTCGTTTATTTATTTTTTTTTTTTATTTTTTTTTTGGGTACAACAGGATAATATTATTTTACGGTGATTAATTACATAATATATGTATTTGATGTACCTTCATAAAAAAGCAGGACTTGTGTGTATGGGGAGGTGTTATTACATAACATTATTAACGGACCAAGTCCAATTAAAATATATAGGAAGTTAATATAAGGAGAAACATTATAGAATAAAAAAATTCAGTTATGATAAAAATAGGGCACAAAAACAATAGGTTAAACAGATATTTGACATGATTTTAGATTTTCACGGCCAAAAGTATTTTTGTTATTTATATTTGGGGTGTTATGCCGTGTTACGCTATCTCCTTCTTTAGCCAAAGTTTCGGAAAACGTTACAGTGTCCATAATCAGGGTGTGACAATATATCTGCCCTGATGAAAACCCTAAAAATAAATAACAAAAGTAAAGATATTGTTAATTCAAGACAGGAATAAGGTTTTGGTGGATTTCAGGACTTGTTCCTACCCAATAAGTTCTGTGATATTGACTTCTTTCGAAGGGCAAGTCTAATTAATTTTTTTCTTCTTCTTTAGTGATTTTTAGTCACGAGTGATTACGTTTTGTGATTACGAATTAAACCAAAATAATTAATATAACAAATTTCAGATTGTTTAGGTTTTTATGTAAAATTGCACAAATTGAAATAAAAATCATAAATAATCGGCAGACATGTATGTCGTACTTAAATAAGCAAATACATTAAACTATTCGTCTATTTAAAATAGGAAAAAATTGTGGAAGACGTACAACACATTAAATGTGTTCCGACATAACCTTATTATTCCATTCGCTCCGAGAGAAATGTCAAAAGGAACAAGATGGCCGCCACGCGGGAAGGGACGTTCTAATTTCAATTTGAAATAAGCTTCAAGTATGTGTGGGGAGAAGGATCCCTCTACCGATCGCTTTGATCGTCTGAGCGTAATTTCGTTTTTCGAATGACTTTTTTCAAGCTATTTTGAGACACACACGGCACGTGAATACGCTTAAGATAAGATTGCCTAAGTTCTCCTAAGTGAAGCTTGGTATGAATTCAATGGAAATGGTAGGTTCTCGTGTATTCAATTCATTTTCCTCATTAAAATAAAGATTTTCTTTTATTCATACTCTAATCCAATTTAATTCAACCGTACAAAGTACTTAAATTTGAGTTTTCTAGCGTTAAATTTGTAAAAACTAGAAAATTTTCTTTGCTTTTATTTTCCACTAGGCATAGTTTCAATATCTAAGACGTGTTAAGAAATATTCCAAATTCATTTTTTTTTTATATAAGAAAAACTCTCTTTTTAACTTTTGAAGGTTATTCCCATCAATGTAATATATCATCGAAGAAGAAGATAACAATAATAATCTAATTTTTTAAAAATATGAAAATGAACAAGACACAGAAAAGTAATAGAAAAGCAACTGGGACTCGAACCCAGAACCTTACATCTTACCGGGACATACACCTCTACCAATTGGGCCACTTCGATCTATTATGAGACTTTCGTAATTGTTAACTTCATATTTCAAATTTCTATAAATATATATTTTTTTCCATATTATTAACAGCTACCTGTATTATTAAAAACAAGTATTCAAAGAATATATCCGATTTTATTTTTATGGAACACCTATTGACTTTTTATAAAAGTCTAAATGAATATTCATTTTTATTTAATTTTTTTATAAGAAAAATCTCTTTTAACTTTTGAAGGTTATTCCCATCAATGTAATATATCATTGAAGAAGAAGATAACAATAATAATCTAATTTTTTTAAATATGAAAATGAACGAGACACAGAAAAGTAATTATTACCATTATCTTTTATTACTTTTCTGTGTCTTGTTCATTTTCATATTTAAAAAAATTAGATTATTATTGTTATTTTCTTCTTCAATGAAATATTCCAAATATTCCAGAAATTAACTACATTATATCACGACGTATTTGTATTGGGTAATAAAAATAATAACCGCTAATATCTTGCTTATTTATTATTTTCATATTTTGAAAAACGGTAGGTTGTTTAAACTATGTTAACCAAGCTGTGTGAAAAAAATTACGTTAAAACGGTAGGTACCTATCCCTAAATAGATTTTCTGAAACAATTACTTTACCTACTCTGAGAAATTTTCTAGTACATAATTATGGATTTTTCAAAAAAAATGAGACCAAATAGTTATGTATGCTAAATTGAGCCAGATACTATTTCATTTAAATGATATTATATTATTTTTGTTGCATAATGGACGAGTGGGTGCACAAAATAATCTGGAAGGCAAGTATGGGTTCCGCCGCCCGTGGTACCTTTTATTGGATAACCAAAACTTCTGCCATAGGTCACCCTAAGTTGTTCGCTATGTTTGGTGACTCAACGAACTAGCAGGGGTGCCAGGGTTTATGGAGGTGAGATTTGTCTAGGTCCCATTTACTTCACGGCGGGCCGAATCGAGAGAGCCTAGCTTGGGAAGGCCTTTTGACCTATCCAGTCGGATTCTCTCGGCCCATCGCCTTGCACCGCAGTGGGAGGGATGGATTCGTATGTCCGTTACTCCTGGACAAAATGATCTCCAGATTCCTGTCCATCCCTCACACCTTTTCCTTCCCAGAACTTCCTCTCCTTTCTTTCCTTAAAAAGATCCTCTACACAGCATCACACAGGGAAATTATTTTCCTCAGAGCCTCCTGTGTGGAGCTAATGTAATAAAAAATTAAAATGAGACTAGTTGGGTACAAATTAAAATCAAGATATGTTTAATATTATAAAAATGTGTACACCTTCAAGAAAAAAAGAAATATCGTCTACCTAATGTAATCCCAGCCGTGTGTTTCCCGAGAAAACTCTGAACAACTCGCATCGATTATCTGTCAAATGCGAATTTTTCAAAGATTAATACACTGTTCACATACGGGGTTGTTCACGGTGCCTAGGTACATTAGTCAGAATTTGAGGGTAGCAGGATCCCTCACCCCCCGAATATGTTTTAAAAGTTCTTTTAAGTCAACCGAATGCGCCGAGATGGCGTATTGTTCGGCTGTATAGATTTCAGCGAGTGATTGACTTCAATTTCCGACGCAGTGTCTTTAAAATGGCGGACGGAAGATTGAAAGCGGAGCGAAATTATTTCGGAGGCGGAAGTCAAACGACGCCATTTTGGAAATCGTTTATTAGCGTATTATATTTCGATGGGGAAGTGTGATTTGAGAATAAATATTAGTTTTTTTCTAGTTTGTTGAAAGGCAAAGAACACGTGGAAAAATAGTGACAAGATCAACCTACTTACGGATGAACTACCGTTTATATAATTTGTCTTATACTTGTATCTTATATTGTATTAATGTGTCAAGAAACAGTATTACCTATCTCTGGTTGATCATTATTTCATATTTTGGAAACTTGCGTAGAAACGCCACCTACATATGGATCGTCGAGCGATCCAGTCAGACATCTAATGTTAAAGTCTAATATTTTTAATTTTTATTTGTATCTTCTTTAAATGTATCTTTCTTTAAATTTAATTTTTATATAAATATTTAGTTATATTTATCCCTTAGCCACTCGAGCGCATTTGCCATAATATGGCACTATTTCTACAACCATGGATTGCTTTGTTGCCAAAATGTGGCAAATTAAATGTTAATTTTTTTTTTTAAAGCGACTATATAATAAGTTGTATATTCAAAATATAACAAAATAAATATTCTCTAGATTTTTTTAAATGTTAGTTAACGATATAATAATATTTTTTTTATAAATCCTACTACGAATACGTGATATTAGACAAAAGATAGGTGAATTCATTGACTATATAGAGCTATAATCAGTTTGTATGTCTCCATATTCACATTCGGATGTACGATTTTTTTTTTTTATACGGGCGGAAAAATTTCCTTTAGCAATCCGAGAAAAAATATTTAAATTTCTCTGTCGCTACCGTAGTTAACATTTTTTTTCCTTCTTATGTTTTATTATCTGTTCCTATAAAGTAGTATTTTTTAGTTCTTATATGAATTATTTCATGTATGACTACTACAACACGGGCATTAGTCTAGTGTGGTAGTTAAAAAAATGACAAACAACTGTAACTTATAAAAAAATGTTATTAAATAATTAAAAAAATAAAAATAAACAAACATTACCATATCAGTTGTTACAATGCAGAAAAACATGTGTTGAATTAAAAAAAAATATTTCTGGGTCACTAATAAGATATTTCAAAATGTCATACTCATGTACCGGACCGTTATGCCTCCTGGAGCATGGTCGATCCATAAGGATCGGTACGATAATTTTCGGTAACTTCTCATCGTTCCCTAGGACAACTGCAGATCGCAAACGAATAGGTGACAGTTCACAATGACTAAGTGTCCTTAATATATTCGATTTCAACTGTCGTTTGCACGTTAGCGATCTGCAGTTGTCCTAGGGCACGACGAGAAGTTACCGACAATTATCCTACCGATCTTTATCGATCGACCATCCTAGCACTCCAGGGGTGCTAGCATAGTCCATCGATAAGGATCGGTAAGATAATTGTCGGTAACTTCTCATCGTTCCCTAGAACAGCTGCAGATCGCAAACGAATTGGCGACAGTTCACAATGACTAAGTGTCCCTAATATATTCGATATCAACTGTCGTTTGCACGTTAGCGATCTGCAGTTGTCCTAGGGCACGACGAGAAGTTACCGACAATTATCCTACCGATCTTTATCGATCGACCATCCTAGCACCCCTGGTGTGCATTTATAGCACATTTATCATGTAATACATAGACATCTGTAAATAATATTTGATTTGTGGTGAGCATTCGAATATTGCTTTCCTCATTATATCAAAACTTAATTTTCGGAGATGTCTGAATCATCTGGACGATCGTTAGGGAATCGATTATTAATTAATTACTAATTACATATAAAATAATGTAGGTATTCAATTTACGAATCAATTACTTGCTAAATAATAAATATTTAGATTGAAATCTCAATAAGATAAGTAAGCAGTAGTAAATTTACTTTTCACGCAAGGTATAAGGAATTTATAAAATTCGAGCAGGGTTTCAAGAAGCAGGTACGAACGTAATATGATGTTACCCGCTGTGACGAGGCGCGAGGTAAAAAACACCTTAAAAAAGCGTAATTAAAACTGTCAAACCACAAAACGAAAGGGAATGTGAGAAATTCAATTAATTTTATATGAAAAACCCCTCGACCCATACCACTGAGAAGTGAGACAGTTAGGAGATTTGGGTTTAAATAATCTTAATATAATTTAATGCTGACGTCAACCGTTTTAATTTAAACTTAAATGTTTCAGTGAATAGCCAAAGTTAGAGAAGTTCTTGATTTTTGGTTATAAATAACTAAATTGATATCACCATCTTTATGTTACAGTGCATCTCATTGGGTCCTATTATTACACAGTTTGATGTGTCTAGCGTTTCTAAATGTTAGTGAAAGACCTTCTTTCGGAAACAGAACCCTTTTCAATTTTGGAGGCGGATATGGGTACCGTCACCCAGGGAACCATTTATTTGATAAACAACACATAGTTTGGACGGAAGTTTTTTTTATTTTGACGGCGGTAGGGCGTTGGACTGCCATTCCGAAGGTCGCGGGTTCGAACCCGGCGTGAGCAAATAAATTTTATTTAGTTGATTTTTGTTATTTCACAATGAATTATTTAAAATAATATATAGTATATTTGCGGCACGTTCCAGAGTGGAAGATACTCTTATGGTGTAAGACCACCGTTCAGAATTAAAACGTTGCTTGAAATGACTTTAGCCATGTTTTATGGTTAGATCTGAATAGCCAGGTACTTCCTAACCTTCCTCTTTCTCGTCTCCTTCCCTTTCCCACTTACCTTCAGTCTCATAACATACCCAAATTGGGGATGCCATAGTCTCACTGGCTCCGGACGGGAGCAGTTGGGACTCTTGTGAGGTATTCACTATAAACAAAAAAAAAATAGTTCACCCCAAGTTGGTGACTTAGCACGGGTGCTATATGTTGTGAGGTATGTCTAGGTCTTGGTGGTTAATGCGTTTGCCCACCCATTGCTTGGCATGCCGGATCGGGAGAGAGTTGAGGGAGACCTAACCTAGACCTCTCCAGACGGACCTTCTAGACCCATCCATCTCGACCAATGTACATAAAAATTAAAGAAAATTTAGAAAATTTTCTTAAATGGTACGGCAAATACCATAAGTAAAGTAGCAAGAGGGAGACTACTGCTTTTAAAATTATAGATGTCCTCTCTGAAATCGTAAAATTACGGTTGAAAATAAGCCCTTTCAATTCGTACTTTATGTGTGTGCATTAAAATGCTTAAGCCAAAGCCCAAGCGAGTAAAGCCTCATAAATACCACGGAATTATGAAAATAACGATTCGAATACGTATTAAAATAAACCTTTTAAACAAATAAACTTGTAAATTATGTCGTAAACATTTCGTTTCACCCTTTATCGCTTCCAACCGTGTTCTACAAAGGAGCTTTAATTCGAATCCTGATTTTGAGATGTAAATTTTTAATCAAAAGCTCTGGCTGTAAAGCTGTCCCTGTAATATTTATTTATAAGGCCCGACAGTCCTTTAGGTGCAGATGTGACCTCCGTAACTCTTCAATACTAAGGGCTGGTCAGCAAAAAATAATACTTATTAAATTCATTTCTTGAATATTGTTATTTTACTTATGACGACAGAATCTTTATCTAAAACATGCGAACACCTCAGCACAGGTTCTCCTAGTGAGATGTCCACAAAACACTAATACTGCGTACAGTTACTGAATATAAAAAAATAGTATTATTGGAACTTCTAAACTACTGTAATCAATATTTGTTAAATGTATGTTCAAAAATAGAAAAAACAAAAAAAAAATGATTCCAACTTTTTTCAGAACCATGTCCTCGACACTAAACCATTCGACCATTAGAATAAGAGACATGAGGTAATAATAAGATATTATTTTAAACTTTTATTTACCGATTGTAAAGTAAATTAAATAGTACAATAATTAAAAATTCGATTTATTTGGTTGATGTTTGATGTAAACTTTTCGATATTATATCAAAGCGTTGCATTTATTGCAACAATTCGATGTATTAATTACCAAATATTTTGAAATATTAGCATTAATTCAGCCCTGAACAAGAAAGAGTAGTCGAATCGTTCGGTCACGATGTTTAACTAAAAATAAAAACGTCCTTAACAAGAGTGTCCCCGCCGAAAGATTAACAAAAATAATAGTATTTAGAAAAAATAAATGAAAGCCTTTTCGGTGTCTTGCTGACTTGTATTTCATATCTATGTTGTTATTCGTTTCTTTCTACAAAAAAAATCTACAAAGTCGTGCTTCCCTGTTTTCAGGCCACGGAGAAAGACACCGCCTAAGGTATTGTTATTTTACAATTTTTCCCTTATTTTTCTAAGATTTTTGCCAAATTATAGTGTTATTAATGAATATCGAAGAAATCCAATTTAAATTACATAAATTTAGTAAGAAATACATTTTTTTCTATTGGAAGAGTGGAAGATACTATCAGTATCGCCATATGGAGTAAGACAACCGGTCAGAATTGAAACGTTGCTTGAAATAGATTAAGCCATGTTTGGTGTCCAGATTTTAATATCCAAGTAGTTCCTAACTTCCTCTTCTCCATCTCTTTCATCTCTCTGCTATCTTCAGTCCCACAATATACCATAGTATATCTGGCTCCAGACGGTTGAGAGCAGCTGAGACTCTTGTGCGGTATTCACATTAGAAATGTGACGTAGAGTCGTAGGCGATTGAAAAATAACAATTTAGGTGCAATGTAGACATTAAATTCAACATAGATAATATTTCAACAATGCGTTAAGTGCATAGTATTAGTATATAAGTTCAAATGGCTGTAGGTAGAGGTAGAATATATAAGGTTAAGGGAAGGAGGTAGAGAGTGGAGGTTGCCGGGTTGGCTGGCTGTTGAGAGTAGGAACAATAAGTAGGAGTTCGATCTTCTTATTGGGTGTATTGACAGAAGAACATTATCACGTTTCTCTCTCCCACTGGACGCGGGATGCTGTAAGCTGAACGCTGGGCCTCGACTGGCCAACCTTCAACAACAGACTATTAAATTATAAATGGAGGACGATAAAAAATACAAATCCACGATCCGATGTATATTAAACGTATTCAAAATAAAACAATGTCGTAGCGCGCAAACACCGACCAAAAAGAACCAACGGAATAAAACGGCGAATAAATAAATAATAAGATATAGAGGCGAAACGAAAGATAATCGTCAATGTAATAACATAACAATAAATGGTAGATAGATGCCTCAGCCAGACGGCCAGCATTATCGAACTACATCCAGAGAATTTGCAGATATAAGTATAAGTTTATTCGTTCTCGCCAATATGTGGATATGTGGAGATGCGCAACGCTCTCTCTCGGGCGATGCGACGCGCGACGCTAGCCTAAGGACTGTGTGCCGTGTGCCGTGTGCCGTGTGGAGAGTAGATCTCTGGTACTACGGACTGGGACTACGGGTAGTTGAGCTGCGTTCGCTGGTGCATTTGTGTAAGTGGCGCGGGTGTTTTTGCTCGGGCAGGGGACATTATGTAAAATATGAAGGCGACAGATGGAGCTGGTTGCTTGCTGCTCTGTCTTTTTCCTTCCTCGCTGGTTTGAGATATGGCGGGCCGTCGGTTGATTAATGTGACATCTCGTCCCTGTCCGCCATTGTTATTGTTTCCCGCCAGACAATGCGCGCGCGCCGAGGAGCGGTTGGAAATCGAACGCGAAACAAAAAAACGCCAATTTCTATTTCGCGGTCCCCGAATAGGCGCATTATCATTTTGTTAAAACAATCTAATGGAATTGAAAAGCAATAATTTCAGCATTACCGAAATCCCGCAACTTTGAAATGCAATCATAAAAGATTTATGCTCATTTTGGAATTCTGTTTCATTCAGTTTTCAGGTTTTTCGTACGACTGACACTGTCCTTTTCTAATGTATTAGCTTTTTGTTTTACCCACTGAAGAGGAAAACCGATAGACGCGTATTGTGTGCGTATCTGTGTGTCCAAGTAAGCTAATCATTTTTCCTTACTTCTGCTGAAAATGATAAAGCGTTTTCGATCATCGAGATTCTTTCACGAGTAGACAAACAATTTCATCGACCAGTATGGATGAGTAATAGGAAACTTAAATGTAAATTGGAGAGAGATAGCGCTTGTAGATATTATCTGTTCAATGGTTTAACTATATTACATATATTCTTATTTTTCACCCAATAAATGATAAAGTCATTGGTGGTTGGTATACTGGTGATACTCTGAGATAATTTTAAATTAGCAAGTAAAAACCCTAGTAAAACTATAGCATGAAAACTTCAATAGTTCTATTTGAATATTATAGATGGCATCACTTCCATTTGTATTTAGTCCGTGGTGCGGGTTTGTAGGTACGACAGAAATTATCGTAATAATAGTTGTAGATATTAAGTCAATTTTGAAAGCGTCAAACTTTGAACTGAAACTTTTTTAAAACACCAAATATTCACAACGTTAAAATTAGGGGTTGTTTAATTTGGGCCGACCTCCCCACGATATTGGTTGGAAGGTTTCAGATTCCTCACATATTTACATAGGTTTATCTCAATTATACCTGACTGGCTTTATTTAATTTAAACTTCCCAGAAAAGCTGTTTTATTATTATTAGGAACCGATGTTCGGAATCTTATCAGGCCTATTTGTCTTTTTTACATTATTTATTCGGGAGATCGCTCGGAGCGGAGGACAAAATAAACACCAGGGGAATTTGGAAATATCGACTTTTAAATATTAAAATGAAGATGAATAATAGCGGTTTAGGATTACATACATCTTCTATGAAATTAATTATTTATATTGTTCATCTTCCATTAGTTTGTAAAGCAACACAAACGAAATTAAATATGTTGAAAACATGGCTTTACCCAAGTTTGATGACCAGATTTGAAGGTAGAGTACGAAAAGAGTGTGCAAAATAGTTGTGAATGATGAATACTTGGAGCAGGTGGATGAGTTTGTATATTTGGGAAGTGTGTTTACGAGAGATGGGAAGGCAGATAGGGATATTGAAAGAAGGGTGAATGCAGGTAACTCCATTAATGGAGGATTGAACGCCGTTGGAGCCAACAAAAAGTTGTCTTTCTCAATCCTTTAGCCTTACAATATCTCCCAATTGAGGATGCTATAGTCCCGCTGGCTAATGCCACTTCGGACCCACGTTTTAATCATACCTGAAAAGCAGAGACATTGTTTGTTCTTCTCAGCAAAACCCAAGAACGGTTAGCTCTTGCTCTGTGAAATCTGCCAACTATTACTAGGACATCAAACTTTCCATTATGATGATTTAAAATCTTAACTTAAAATTTAAAAAATCAGATAATGTTTGATAATTTGTTAACCCCTTAGGCTAATTTGTTCGTTTTTGGCAACAGCTCATACTAGTCTCGAAGAAACCATAGTGTCTCCCTTACTGTTATAGTGAGAAAAATTATCTAAATACATTTTTCTAATCAAATATGTGCATGTTTTAGTTGTATTCGTTAACAGTAATTTAAGTTAGAAAAAACCTTTTCATAACGTTTTTTTATGTTTGCATTCAAGATTTTAATAAATAAAAAACTATTTGTATATTTTTAATAATAAAATCTGAAACCGTATTTCATCACCATTCAAAACCAGTTTTTAGATTTTGGATATGTTCAGAAATATTCAATTTATTTGGATTTAATTGCAAAGCGAAAATACTATCAAGTTCTGACAGAATATGCTCGAGAAAAACGTAGTAAGATCTAAAATAAGCTTAGGAGCTATAGATATACATATTTTATATTTTTAAGATTGCATAAAAGACGCATTATATTATCTAAAATATAAAACAGATGTATTGTGTAATTATTACTTATGTTGTATGTATTTGGTTTTTCTGGATTAATCTCATTTTATCAAAAAATTGATCAGTAGGTAATAACTCGAAAAAGCAAATTCATTTCCCATGTAAATACCCCGTAGTTATTCAAGAACACCCAGTTTAACGATCCGCAATAATTTCACGTCATTTCGAAGGCTCGACAAAGTTTAGCTCTAAATGAATCTCGTGTGGAGTTTCCCGCTCGGAAGTCGGCTCCCACAAGAAAACAACATTCCCCGGTCGTCCAGAAAATTGGGAAACTTTATTCGTTAATACGAAATAATTCTTTTTCTTTTTCTTACTTACTGTTTTGGTGTTTTCTGGGATTCGGGAATAACGTTTATTTTGCAAATATTGTCGAGATATTGAATATTAGCTTATGTTAGACACGTTGGTGAAGTACGAAAAAACTGTACTTAGCTACCAAAAGCATTTATAAATTATAACACTTGGTATTTTAGAAAACAATTAGATTTGAGGATATGTGTTTTTTTTTTTACATTAGGTCCACACAGGAGGCCCTGAGGAAAATAATTTCCCTCAGGGCCTATGTCATCTTTGGGGATGCTGTGTGGAGGGTATTTTTAAGGAAAGGAAGGAGAGGAACTTCTGGGAAGGAAAAAGGTATGGGGGTTGGGTAGGAATCTGGGGTTCAGTGTGTCTGGATCATCCGCCGCCAAGACCTAGACAATGAACCCCATGAACCCGGGCAACCCTGCTAAGTCACCAAACGTAGCGAACCACTTGGGGTGACCTATGGCAGAGGTGTTGGTTATCCAATAAATGGTTCCCGGAGCGGCGGTACTCATTCCCGTCTCCCAAAGTGTTTCCAAAACATCTAACACCTCAGCACAAATTCTCCCGGTGGATTTCACAAAATGCTACTACTAACCATTTAACACACCTTTTTAAATCCAGTTACTGAATATTAACGTTTTAGTAGAAAACGATAAAATTAAAAAATTAAAACTTATGTAACTACAAAACTTCCTTACATGTGATTTGTAAAGATGATTGATTTAATAAACTCTTGATCTTTTAACCACCCTGCTAACAAGGTGGTAGATACTCTCAGTATCGCCCTGTTAAAGCCTACTATTCATTAACGAAAAATTGCTATAGCGTTCGTGGTGTTTAATGACCACATCTGAAAAGCCTGATGGTTACCAATTTTTCCCTTTCCAATCTCCAGTACCATCCTTGTGTACGTATGTACACATACATGTGAATATATGTGTATATTTATATATACGTCTATATAGAAGAATACATTTTTGTTACTCTCTTCATTTACGTTATTATATATTATGTACCTACCTGTAAACGAATGTCTCAAAAAATTTTGTCAATAAAAAAAAAAAAATCAACAGCTTCTCAAAAAAACCCAAAACGAGGATGCCATAGTCCTTCGGGTTTTAATCGTTTTTTTCTTCATTTTAACGGTTTTTACATGTGTTAATTAAAATATGAGTAGCTAAATAAATGATTTTGAGATACCTTGAATGTGGCAATTTATTGTAGGTAATAAAAAATCATTATTTTGTAGGAACTGACTTTTTGTATGTATTTGGTAGGTGAACGCAATATTTCTTCGTTTCATCCGTGCGGAACACATTTGTAACGATTTGACATTGAAGCGCACACGTCTCCGTAATCACCTTCCAAATAAACTTAATCTTACAAAACAGCCCGAGGCGCCATATTTGTGTACCTGGTCTTTCAATCACGAAAAAATTCCCTCCAGGTTGGATAATTCTTCAGCCGTTAACATAAATATGTTCGCCCGCCAATTTGCAAGATGAAAGACGCGGGAAAAGAAATCCCGAATACGAGTAGCTAGAAGTACCCACATATTCCAACTTTATACGTCTCCGTAGGAGGTGCCTACTTTATACGCGGTAGGTACCTACCTCATTTCTACTTTATTCCTGTATGGTAGGTAGGTAGGTACCTTATCTGCACGGAAGCGCGGGAGAATCTGGAAATTCCCTTTTTCGAAATTCAAATTTCGCTTCTTTGTACCATCAGTCCGTTTATTGATCAAAGGCGATATGGGGAGGTGTGGGGGGGTACGGATCTACCCCACGGGGAGGGTAAGGAAGGGGTAATCAGGAGCCCCGTTCGCTCGGCTTCATCTATGATTGGGTTTAACTAACCGACTGTTTGTATTTTGCACTTGGAATAAATCGAAGAAAGTGTTGAGCGGGATAAATCTGCCGGCGGTGCGGCGGTTAAATCAAACGGGAATAAATAATATAAATATTCACAGATCATTTGGCGAAATTTAGTAGAAATCACAAACGGGGCACTAAATTGCGAGGTGGTGCGGTATACTTAATTCGCGTAAGAAGAAATGCACAAATTAAATGATATTAATTACGCAAAGATTAAACATGTTCTCTCGCGTCCAAACGCCACAACATTTGGACTAACTTAGTAGTAACCCGGTTTCGCTTGACTACTGAGATTGTTAAAAAAGTACGGAAAAATCGTAAAAGAACCTACTTTTTGATTATTTCAAAACTCTGGTGACTTGTAAGTGATGTTGCAAGCTAATAAAATATGTAGTTGAATAAACCTTCACAGTTCAGACCGTGCAAATTGCATGATAGATTTAATTACTTAGGAGAAAGAATAAATTAAGAGATTAAAAATAAATTAATATACTCATTTCTTTGGACAATTAAAATAAATTATTTCTGAACGTAAGCCATATTTTAACCAAAATGATGAAACGATACATCTTAAACACACTTACAAAGAACAGAATTGTAAATTTTACTACGTCTGCAACAAATTGCCGATTAAGAGCTTTGTTTAATTGCATTAGACAGAGAATCGCAGTAAAATCCGCACGTATAAATTACCAGGAGCACAGCAAACGGAAGGTGTGAGTTTTATTGCTCAATCGGAATTCAAATGCCTTCGCACAGGCCCGGGACGGCGGAGGCAGTGGTAGTGCGAGGCCCGGGCACTTGGCCGCGGCAGAAAGAATGCCATTGAGAGGTCGTTAGGAGGCTCATAACACAGGTTTTATTGGACAGCTGGTATGACCAGTTAGCTGCCCGCGGACCCCCTGTAGACTGGGGGTATTAAAAAACACACACAATTTATCGGGTTATTCTAAATCATGGCATACTTAGGATCTTACACCGGTTTTTGAAACTTGTAGTATTTGATAATCTCACATATATCGCAGTGAATTAAACATAAGTAGCAATTTCTGCAAAGATTGTATTGTTTTTGTGACACGAGATTATGAATGTAAGATTGTATAATTATTTTTGAGATATTAGCATTTTATTTATATGTTTATTGGTCTCCAAAGTAGTCGCGTTTACTTGTATAACATTAAGTCAGGATAAATATTGCCGTAGAAGCACGTTTCCGGAAGAAATAGAAATATAAATAGAAATTAATATTATATGTAAAATTCTTAAGTAAATGAACATCGTTTATAAAACATATATTTACAGTAGAATAAAATAGCAAAACACCATAATGCTTCATTAACAATAAGCGTTTGTATGTCAAATATACAATAATAATGTTTTGTCGAAAATTATCAATTTATCTTTAACTATTTTAAGGCAATATTTTATAGCTTTTCCAACAATCATCTTTATAAATGTGTTAATATGCATAATGCATGTAGTAATATCGTCCACGATTTTTTTTGGTTAAAAACATCAACAGACTGCATATTGTTCCAGAAAAGCCCATGCTTATGAAAATGAATTTTATTAGTAGATATTCCCACATGTTTTAAATTATTTAACAAAAAAAATTCTGTGACATGTCGAATGTCACTTATTAGATACGTTTCTAACATTTTTAAAGTTGTTTTTTGTTTGCAAAACAAAACGAATACAAATTAATCGTATATTATTTTACGATTCTTCTTGTAAAATGTTTTTTTTTTGTTTATTATTTATTTCATGAAAAAAAAACAGATTTTGAGTTTTTTAAATTTTGTCACCTAAGCATACAAATCTATTTACATATTATATAAAGAACAGTGTTTTGGGGTGCCATCGCGATTAAATCATGGGCAACTCCCGGTACATACACACCTTTTTTTCAAATCTTAAAACGTTTGAATTATAGGGTTAACTATTGCTTCCCTTTTCACACTTTTCCTAACTGCAAACAGATATTCTATCTATTCCTCCACTTTAAACAAGACATTGGAGTGCCCGGGTAGCAGAGCCAGCGGGCGGTGGGTGGCGCGGGAGTCAGGGGTGGAGAGTAAGCCCAGGTAGTTGCATGCATCCCATTTCGCATACAAATCTTATTCCTACCGTAAGGAAGGCTCGCCTTATCACTACTCGCCCAAAGGTTGTTACGTAACTAAGCGCTTTCGAGAGCATCCCGAGACGGGCTTTGAATTGAAATTGCGCGGACTTATGGAAAACCTAACCTCGGGCTAGGTGGGGGTTGGGGATGGTAGATAGGGGGTGGGGGAGGTTGCATGCGAGGGGGAAATAAATTACGTCAAAATACAAGACGAGGGAATGCAATAACAAGTCATTGTTAAGATATTTATATTTCAAGTTGTTTCCTCGAACTATTCCGGGACTTAATGTCGCATAACAACGTGCAGCGAAAAATATTTTAGACATTCTTTCGTGGCCTTTTAAAAATGTAATCGATAAACATTGATTTTATTTAATGGCACTTTTACGGTTACTTTCAGCTTGCATGAAGGTCAACTGGAATTAAATAAAGATACCCAATGTACATGTTCTCTAACACTTTAAATGTTTTTTCACACGGCAGTAAAATATAAATTCAATATTTTTTATAACAATTTTATTTTCTCATGTTATGAAAGGTAGAAATTTAATATTTGTAAATAAGTATACATACCGGATCGATTTCTTTAGGGGGTCTTCTTGATCTTACAGATTTCAATTCCTAAGTGTTAAATGTGATATGTAAACATTAATTAATTAGTAGGTACATTAATTAGGTCCCATAATACGACGTTGAAAAAGGCAAAAAGGGGTGCGGTTCATATCCAGATTGAAATCATCCCTTAGTTGGGCGTGTCCTTTCGGAGGCTGCGCGCGTTTCAGCTTCCCCTCCCCGCATTGAGCTAATCACTCTAACGAGCCAATAAACGCCGCTAATACCGACGCCGGTACACCAAGACCGACGTCCGAAACTGCTATAGGCATCGCGGCGCTCCGAGAGAATGCTGTATACCCACACTGGCCCACATAACGTAGATTACTCAATACAGACACGCCTGCTTGATTGTGTTAAGACACAGGCTAGCATGCATCTTGGTGTACGTGAGCAAACACCTCCGCATACATACGTACACGTAGTAGATTATATGCTTCCCGTACCTTGCTCTGGTTGGCTGCGAGATTGCCTCGGTGTTGGTGGGGTTTGTTTTACGTGATTGCAATGTATTACCTATTCACCAAGCTAAGCAACGTTTTCATATTCAATTAATATTATAAATAAATTTATACAACACACGACTTGCTTCAGTAAGTGGTTTACTGCAAGTTAACCTAGATAAATTAGAAAAGAAACTTACCTGGTTAAAGGAAGTTTCATACTTTTTAATCAAACATATGTAATTTTATGATGAAAGTAATGTAAAATGACATAGATAAACTGTATGGGTTTATGTTTGTTATTTGATTGATTAATTCTTTTCGATTAAATGAGTAGGGTAAGATATCAAATATAGACTTTAATTTGTTATCTTTAGTTTCTAAAGAACTATAAAGATGAAGCATTGAAATGATTTATATTCAAGGTCTCAAATTCTCGTAAAAGCGTCATCAATAATAAATTATCTATCGCTCCGCACACAAAAGCTGGAATCGTCAAATCTAGAGTACACAAAACAAAATATACTGCATCGATGTCTTGGAATTGTACCTACGCTGCGTGTGTAAATATTTATCTGAGTCAATCCCTCTTCCACTAGATAACAGTCGAACTGTGTGCAGTTTGTTAATAATTTCCTCTAGCACGCATCAAATGACCCTGAAACGCAGATAAGCCCGACTAAAGACAGACAACCGCCTGATAGCGCGGGGGATAAAAAATGGATAAAGAAATGTATAGAAAGGATAGTTCTCCCAGCTAGAAACAGGGCGAGGGTGGGAGTTACAGGGGGTCGCAGGGGGATGAAACGATCGGTGATATAATCCTTAATGGCCATTCCAAACACTATTATGGGGATGCTTGCTGTGTTAGATTTACCTAAGGATGTGCGAAGATTAAGGCGGTAGAGGATATTAGAAAAAATGGGATCCTATTTTTGTTAATATAACATCGAAGGCGGTGGGAAGTTATGACGCATGCTTTTCGGAGTAAACATATATATCCGCGAAATAGCACAGGGGGAGAAGCTATTTAACTTTGATCATACTTGGATTACTTTAATATTTTATATCATTACTTTCTGAAGATTTTTTTTTTGCATCACTTCTACACCAGAAGAAAATAATTGAAGTATGTTTTAAGGCTGCATGATGGAGATGGTGCAGAGGAAGGCGGGATGAGCGTCTTTTTGAGAAGAGAAAATAGTTCACGTGAGTCTTGAAAAGACCAACGTATAAGACCATTTTGAAACATAAGTGATGCCATGTTAACTTGTTGGTACTTTGCAGCAGCAATTTTTTAACAAATCCGAAAAATGATTTTTATGCTATTCTCATAAAAATTGCAAAATTTGTCCTTTTTGCATAAAAATGCATCGAAGTCGCGTTATTGCAAAGGCGTAATTTTCAGGATTCTAAACATTCCTTGATTCATGAGAGTAATGATTGGTGTCAAAATTTTAATGTTTTCAAGCCATAATTCAAGCAAATATTGTGATTAATTTTCTATGTAAAGTAATTCTGCTCGTCTCCGGGCTGAATACCAGATTTGGCCATTAAAAATACAAAAAGAAGACATTCATCAGAGGCATGATTGAGCGCCGGCGCGCCCACCAAACTAGACGGGATGTTATATCGCGGTAATTTTTCTTCGCTTCTTAGTATTCAGTCCACAAACTCATCCACAGGGGTAGTAGGTAGATGGTGGTGGGTGGTAAGTACATCAGGGGAAGCCCGCCCCCTTCTGGAAAGGAAAAATAGTGAAGGGGGTAGAAAAACCAACCCGATGTCAATGATTGAACGTCAACTCGCCGGGGAATAAATTTTACTGCCTTATTTTCCGTATTCAGCCGAGGTAAAGTCATACGTGACGCTTGGGACTGTATGTAAGCAGAAGCCGAGAGCAGTGTGGGAGATGTATGGGCTGGGTGGGGTGGGTGGGGGTAGCATGGGGGGATGGGGTGTGCAAGTGACGTCTGCCAAGGCTTTGTTATTACGTTTTAACTCACCCCACTCAGGCCGAGCTGAAGTGATCGATCAGGGAGGAAAAAGTAATTTGCATTGTTTTCCCTTGGATGGGTAGCGGAATAAACGAAATTCGAACAAACTAGAATAGAACAGTGAGCATTGCACCCTTGAGCGGGTCCCCGCCAATAAATGCTAAAGTGGGAAAGTATTTTAATGGTCTCACATCTCGATTAGTTTTGTTTGATGTCAGACAATGTACAACGTTTTTTTTTCTGTTTAGATATCTAAAACCGAAAATCTAGAGCAATTCAAAACTATTAATCTTTTTCGTTTTTCAAAAGACTTTTTTTTAAACTGGTGCCATATTGTGAACTATAACTATAGCATTTTTATGTTTATGTATGGCACCATATTAGCTTAATTTTCACAATGAATATTTTTGGTAGATACCATTTTCATTTGATATCTATGTTTCAATTCAAATCGTATTAGTTTTCAATAGGTATTATTAATAGGTGTATAACGTAATTGAAGAAAAATAAAAAGCTCTAAAATTCAGAAGTTTAATAACTCAGTCATTTATGTTAGCTTGAACTATGAACGTGATTAATTTTTCATAAAACAGCTCGAAGTAAAAGGTGGAGCACTCACTTATTAAACTAGAAAAATGGTAGAAAATTATAAGGAAGGTAGTAAGTCTCTCGCGTAGGGTTGTTAGAGGAGTGGGTGGAACGGGTGGAGCGGGTGGTGAAAGGGGTGGGTGGGGTTTTTCCGCCTAAGCCCAAACGCTTCCATGTTTAAAAATTCATATCATCGACGCTTCGTGACAGTCTCTCAGGCGGGTAGAACCAATTCTTATTCCCCCCTCTACTCATTCATCCGCCGTACGGGGATTCTAGTAGACACGAATCTTGAAACTTTTCCATCATACCAACTTCTATATCTTTCTTTTTAGTTAGTTAGATTGGAAATCCTCTTCAACATGTAGAGTTATTCGAGAAAACAACAACATGCTTGAAATAGAGTTCAATGACATTTGATAGGTATAAGAATATTTAAAAAAAATTATGATATTGATAAATACACATTCATTTTTATTAGAATTCATAAAAGTCTGTAACTGTAACGCACAGACTTAACTTCAAGCAAAATAGGCAAATTTTCACGTGGTAAATTACTCTTAAGAGCGATTGACCAGCGGCTGAGAATAAAAGTTTAAAAATGCTTGCAACTCTACAGGGATGTTCCAATGAGAAAGGTTGATTATTCCTCGTATCAAATTTTTAAAATTAAGAACTAAAATCGATTTATTTAATTTAAAACTTGCTTTAATATATACCCACAAGTAAGCAATAAAAATGCTGAAAACGCGCAATGATAAATTATTAAATGTCGTGTACTGCTTGTAAGTATTTTTTGTTTATAATTATTTATGATTTTTCAATAATGTCTAAACAAAATAAATGTGAAAAAAAACTGATTTTAGTTTGTAAGACCTTAAATAAATAGAAAAACTGAGGTATTTTTGTCACAAAAATGTTCTCAAATTTATTGTTTAATGATTTTTATTTAAATAAAATAAAAGTTCTCAAAACTGTGTTGACTAGATCATGTATTGATTTATTTTGTTGTATGATTTATATGATTTGAAATTTGTGTTGTTTAATAGAATCTATCGTTTGAAAATTAAACAAATCTGCCAACGACCAACGGTATAACCTTGGTATATTAAGAATACACTTAGTTTTTCAAAATTTTAAATCTGCCTGTAACAGATAAAATAACATTCTTTTGAAAACTGTTCATGTTTTGTTTGTAAAAAAGATTTAAAAATGACTAATTTCCGGTATTCTTTGGTAATACCCTCTTAATTGAGTGATAAAAACCTTCTCGATGAATGTTGGGATTGTGTAAATAGCGTTCGTGATTTGTATTCTGGTTTTATCACTTGCCAATAAAGATTAACACAATTTATTCATAAATACCTGCTACAAAATTTCTCATTAGAAATATGTTAACCCTTAAAAAAATTGGCGTATTTTGTCAGAGGCTAAAAATATTCCCGCTTTGCAATAAAATTCAAATAAATGGAAAATTTGTTAGCGTATTCGAAAACTAAAAACTGTTTTCGAAAGGTGATGAAATAGGCTTTCAAATTTCTATATTAAAAATTACTATGTATTTTTTTAAATAAATTTTTTTTTTGCGAAAACTTTAAAAAGTGTTCAAAATGGCTCACTTTACTTTTTTTTCTAACTAAAATTACTGATAATGAAAAAAAAAACACATACTTATTTCATTAGATAAATGAATTATAAACCTTACTGTCATCTCACTTTTTTCGTTTCATGTAAAAAAAAATCTTAAAAAATTCACAAAGTTCCATATTTTTTTTTCAAATTGCTATCGAAACTTTGGTTTCAGAAAGGGGTAAATTAAATTTTTTCTGTGGTTTTCTTTTAGATTTGAATATATAGTTTGTTGTATTCTCTTTCCAATACCGTTTAGATCACATTTCTGACTATGATAGTAAGGGAGAAACAACGATTTCTGTGAGACCTATGTGAGCTGGGACAAATATGGTCTCCTGTGATTAAACGGGTTAATTGATTGACTTGACCGAACTTTTGAAAAGTATGGCATAAAATTAATAAAAAGTTACTTTTAGAAAAGTGTTCTTTTTTTTCCTTATATTTTCCTTATGTGTTCGTACCAAATGACAGACCACATTATTCACGTTTTTCTCATTTTTCTCGTTGAATTAGGCAGCTCCGTAATGACGGCAGAATTAAAAATTCAAACGGTGAAAATCGCCCGTCCACCGCTACTGCTACGGCGTAGAGCCCGCAGCGTAGAGCGTGGGCCATCTTCAGCGGGCCATTGTCATGCGGCTCACGTAGAGGCTGTGCCTGCTCTACGTTCGGCTCACTCGACTAATTCCACCAGGTATAAAATGTATAAACCGGCTACGGCCAAATTATGCGACGAATACGTAAGGGCGGAGCCATAATTTATACCGGCTGATACCTATGTCTTTTTTCTCCCGCTTTCTTTGGACAAAGAAAAGGGATACTTGTATAGCACGTACATATAGGTAGGCTCTATGCGGTCAAAAATGATTGATGAATGTGTTTGGATTGTGTTGGAGCCACTTGAATAGGAAATGAGACGGGTTTTTTGGTGAAAACGAACGTAATAATGACTGAGAAAAATATCTTTGGTTTCTCACTGAGGTTAGTAATCAATTACACATTTTCAGATATAAATATAATTGAAAATTTTCAGTAAGAAGCCTAAAGTTGTAAAATTTTACTAGATTCAAAATGAGAAAACTTCAATATATTAGGTAACTTTGTCTTATTGTGAGGGATTCAAATATAAGATATCACATAATGATACTTCATAAGAAAATTAATTTTAAAAAATAGTCGAAGAAGACGCTGCTCTTTTTGGCTTCAAAATCTACGTGACTGACTGCATGGTAAAGGTTGTCCTGGTGAGGTCCAACCTCTAATAGGAGAAGACAAAGTAAGAAACGGGTATAAATCTTTTACCATTTAAGGATTGATTGTTTAAAAAAAATGTAACAACTCACTAAATATTTGAGGTTAATTTTCACGGTCTGCGAAAGTTCTTTTCAAGTTCTGTGATTATTTGAATATCATGAAGCAACTGGCCTATGGTGATATAATAACAGAACTTGAATAGAACTTACATAGAAAGTAAAAACTAACTTAAAATATTTGAGGAATTGTTCAAAATTTTTAAACAACCCAACTTAAGTGTCCCAGTTTTTACAAAAGCCTCAAAAAAGTAGAATGGGAATCGAAAACGTATCGATTTTGGAATAAATCCGAAAATTTATCGTAATAAATGATGTCCCATCTCCTGGCTATATTCGAATTTCAAATTCAATTTAAGAATACTTTTTCATAAATTTAAACGGCCATTTTGTGTTCGCTGTCAACGAGCTTCTGAGGTGGTCGTCAGGGCAAATTATTTGAAGGTTTATAAATTCAAATTTAGAATTGGAAGAACATAAAGAGCGATATTATTAAATTTATGGAAGATGATTTTTATTCGTAGATAGCACCTATTAGCATACTTCTGTTTTCGATAAGGTTGAAAAGTGACCTTAGTTGTGGAAAAATCTAGAACAAATGATTTGAATAATAGGATTGTGCATAGTTATGTAAGCGGAATTGAAGTGGTTATTTTTCATGAGCATGTCGCGTCTACCAAAAAAGTGGTATTTCTTTTAACGGCTTCCGTATTTGAAGTGTAAGGCTCTCGACTAGCAAACTCGACATTTGTGAAATATCAATAAAATTTTGTTTGATTGATATTTCATAATTTGATCATTTCAAAATATGTGGAAGCGTGAAGATACACAGTGTTGCCCTGGTGTAAAACCACTTTTCAGAATTGAAACGTTGCTTGAAATGGCTTCAGCTGTATTTAGTTGACTAGATTTGAATTGTTAGATAATATCAACCTTCCTCTTCCCCATCACATATCTAAAATATTATAACTGTTATTTCGAAATATTTTTTTTTTAATATATGTATATAAACATCTCCTTCCCCTCTCCATTATCTTTAGTCTTACAACAAATCGCAATTAGGGATGCCATATTCTCACCGGCTCCAGCGGAAAAAACCTTTTACACATTAAAAAATTATAAAAATTTGCAAAAAACACTTACCTGAAACTTTTTCAGGACAAAGACACAGTAAATTTTCGATAAAGTCTGAAGAAATTATTTTCCATTAAATTTATTTCTATCAATAAATAGCTTAATTCAGAAAACTTTGATAAGTTATTTTAAAAAAAAAATAGGTACGAAAAAAAAGGTGCCGAAATGTTAACGTGCTTAATTTTGTTCGGTTACAAAGTAGAACGCAGATGGTGAAATGATCGTAATATCCAATTGACCATCGACTGAAAACACAAATAATGTCAGATATTGGAATGCTCTCATTGAATAAAGAAAAAATTTGAAAAATTATTCTGCAAGTTGCTTATTTTTCAGAAACCTGCACATGCTGTTTGTTAACTGCGCAGAAAATTTTCAAACCTTACTTTAAAAAAAACATTCAGAGGTTCAGTTACATTGATCTAAATTTTTAGTTATGATGTACTAGATGGGGATATTGCTCCTTCTAATTTTTCCATTAAGATTTTGAGATTTAGACAATTATTTTACTTTCGTTACTTTACTTTTACTTAAGGTGTACTATAGGAAATCCATTTAAATTTAAAGCATTCTACAGCCACAAAATTTCACATATTACAACCAGTCGTACATTGATGTTTTTTGTGTATGGTTTGGTACATGTGACTCCATCAGGCCAAATCTTTAAGTTTTCTGGCATTTTTTCATCGTTGATCTGAGTTCCAGTTAAATATTAGTTAGATTTGTTGATTGACAGTTGATGAGGCCTCATTTGAATGAACATTTACATAGACTCGCCCAATCCCACATCGCGGTTTGGGGCCGAACACCACAGCGGGCGATCTGCATAATTTTATGCGACTCTCAAATCGTGGTCTTCAAAACAACCACCGTTTTTTTAAAGATTTTTATAATTTTTTTCTGGAAAATCTGATTTTGATGGTTTCCCGTCGTGCTAATAAATAATGGATGTGGGTGGCTCCAAAATAATTCAAATGAAGAAATGTACCAGAAATGAAAATTTCATGAAAAATTGATCAAAACTAAGCTATTCGGCAAGCATAAACACCACTATAACAATAAGCAAGCAAATAGTATCGGTTAAAAATTTCATATCTTTTAAAAATGATATGAGCGCAAGAGTTGTTACGTGCTGCAGCCTTCAGGTTGTCAACCTTCGATAGGAGAACGCGCCAAAAGACAAAAATGTTGAATGTAATGAATAATTGACAATCTTATTGCTTTATCCTTCTACATCTGAAGTAGACATTGCTTAAAGGTTATAATATATGTTGACCGCCAAATGACATACGCCAATGCTAATTAGCTTCCTTCTAGAACAATCGGCTGTCGAATCCTTGATATATTCCAAAATTTACATGTCCCCTATGCATATTGTGTCTGGACAGTGGACAGTGCTACTGCTTCGATCAGGTTTAAATGTTTCATCGTAAAAAAATAATAAAAACACACTCGGAGAAGACAGCGAATAAAATTATGCCAAGTTTTCGACGAACATTCAGAAATCGAGGATTATAATCCTATGTATTTAAATAATTATCTATGTTATTAAATAAATTACTTCCTAACCACCACCATTCCAGAGATTTGTTAGCAATTTTTGAAAGTTATTAAGGATATTCAACATATTTATTGTTCATAAATAACTATTATTACATTTAATCATTGAAGACGGTTCCAGGACAACTCAACAAAGTGACTTTTAAACACCCCATTAAAAGCGAAAAAAAAATAGCCCATAACCTAACCTATTTGTCGATGTTTTTTTTTCAGACTTTCCAAAGGAGTGATGAGGTTGTACTTTGTTGAATTGTCTTCAACATTAGCGTCCATTTGAGTTTTGATTCAACACAGTTATTCCAAAAACATTTTTTTTATAAAACTACTAAATCTGGAATAAATGGTAATTTAAAAAAACGTAGTTTGATTTATGTAGTAAATAAGTATGAATTATATAGCAGAAATCTGTTTCTCTGCTGCTACAAAAACTCTGGAACGGTAAGCTCTGGTGTCATGAAATATGCACAGCTTTTACTATCTAAAGCTATACTTTACATTAACTCAGATATTTTCATGAGTTATGGAGCTTTAAAAAGTCCAGTTAATTTTAAAAACATTTACAAGGCGGCCTCCGTGGTTAAGGGGAAAGGCTCTCGACTAGCAATCCGAAGGCCGCGGGTTCAAATCCCGAAGTGCGCAAGTAAATTTTATTTGATTATTTTGTGTTACTTAACAATTTCTTCATTTTATATATTACGTATTAAGTTCAGAATTGAAAGGCTGCTTGAAATGGCTTTAGCCGTGTTTTCTATGAAGATCTGAATAGTTTGGTTCTTTACCACCTACCTCCCCCGTTGGAACTCTTGCGCGGTATTCATATAAATAAGAAGCTTATTCGTTTTCTGAAAATATATCAGCCATGAGCGATTATTGAAATAAGAAAAGTAATATCATAAAAAAATAGTGTTGTAACTCGGGTGAAGTCGGATAATGACGAAAATAACTAATATGAAAGATAGTGTTATAACTCGGGTGAAGTCGGATAATGACGAAAATAACTAATATGAAAGATAGTGTTAAAACTCGGGTGAAGTCGGATAACGACGAAAATAACTAATATGAAAGATAGTGTTATAACTCGGGTGAAGTCGGATAATGACGAAAATAACTAATATGAAAAATAAACGCTCTTTGTTAGGTGACAGTCGGCATCTTATTAAAAATTTAATTTATTCATATTATTTTTAATTAATTAATTATCTTTATAACCGGCCAGCATTTCGTGGAATGCAAAAACAGACAATCAAGCCAAAATTCTCGGAAAAGGATGCAGTCATGAATGTCATGATGGAATTTTTGTCTGAATGAATTGATGCAAAATATATGCAAAATGTTGCGAACATAAATTAATACAAAGTCTATTATGGATAGGCGGAATAATTATTAGATGTCTTTTAAATTAAAATTGTAAAAGACATATTAATATAATAATTATGATTCATAGCTACCTGCATATTTCGTGATATAAAGTAAAAAAATATAAAATAAATTTAGAAAATGGAATGTTAATTATGTTTTGTTTGGTATTACAATATTATTAAAATTAAATCAATTATTTGAGTACGAAACTTTGGTGACCTGACAGTTGATCCAACGAGAGTTGCCCCCCCCCCTATTTATAATTTTTTGTTCATTATTTACCAAGTTCAAACCCTATAATCGACTTAAAAAATACCTTTAATAATAAGTTGGTATAGATATCAAACGAATTTATTTATAGTATCTAATTTTTGTACTCATAATATGCTGGCTTCAGTATATAGAAAAGAAGTATTATCCTCGATATAAATATTTGAAACATTTTTTAAATTCTGTTATTCGGCGGTACATCTTCTCTGCACACATCTTCGGGGATACTTAGATTTATTTTGTGTAAGTATGCCGGGGGCCATCTGTCGGGGGATCAATCCGATATTTTAAAGCACGTAAAGACTTTAACGGTGAGGTCAAACGTTATTTAACACGAACACTTTTTTTAGCTGGAATATCTAGGTAACTGTTTTTCGTAACATCATTTCCACCATGAGCTATAGAGCTTTGAAATATACATTTATCTGTCAAAAACATAGCGATGGAAAACTAATAATATCTATAAAATATATTGTTAGCTTTCTAATACTTAATTAGAATTTATTTAAATTCCGTCAACCGATAATGTAAAACAGATAACTTCATCGATACATTAAATGATTGCAGGTAATTTTTAATACGCGTCGATAGCGGCTAAACGGCACTCTTAACCCTGTGAGCGCCGGCGGAAAAAATGCAACCTTTAATTTATACAAATTTCCAGCGATTAGCGTCCGGCCTGCCGATTATCCCACGGTCCGAGGAGCGGTGAGGAACAAATGAGGCTTTTAGTATTCCCGGCGTGGTCTATGGTGAACGGTGGCGGTCGCTTTGGACAAGCCTACTACCACCCCTAAAGAGATGACCGCCGTTCGGGGGTTAATTATGCCATTATTTTGGACATGATTTAGGACGTTGTGATGTAAACTTCAATTTAATTTATTACGCGTTCAGAGTATGTAGGTTAATAATCTTTTGTACATATTAAGTAATGGGACAACTCACAAAATCAAGTTTATTTTTTGATACCACAAGAGGAGTCGTTTTAAGAGTTGATTTTTGAGAAATTTACGGATAATTTCTTCTTACAATAAAAATCAATATATTTTTATAATAATATTCCAGGATATGGGGAGGTGAGTGCAATTCCACCCATCCCACATAGAGTATATTATATTGACAAAATAGATATTTTATAAATAATAGTAAATATAAAACTTTAAATAAAAACATAATAAAAATAAAAATAGAATAAAAGCAAAGAAACACAGGAATCCATCGGATCTTAGTGTAATCCATTGACCATAAAAGTTTTATTTGCATAAACACAAAACAGAATCCGTTTATTTATGTAAAGGAGCAAAACTGTTCATTTATTGAACTGTGAGCTCTGATGATGTGAAATTGACAGAATTTTACCTTAAAGTGCAACTATTTTTAATTTGAAACACAGTTTCCATCATTTGAGTTGCGGATCTTTGAAATTCCATTTCATTACCAAAAATAAGAAAATACGTCGTTCGTTCATAAAACTTTAACACTTTGGGCGAAGTCAGAAAGCAAGTTTGCAGGGTGCTTATTGGTTACATTTTTTACCTTATTACTTAAAATGATTCTTAGCGAAATCTTTTTTGAAATATATTTATATTAAACTACTTAAAATAACATCGAAGCATCCAAACTGTTGGTGCTTCATGAAATAACGATATCCAAACACATACATTTTGCAAGGATCGAATCCGCAAGCTTCGAACGCAAATTCCAAAGCATGTACCATTAAGCTACAGAGGGCGTCTCTTAAACCTAAGTACAAATAATTTATGTAGCAAAGATTACTGAACACTTTGAATTGGATAGATAGCATCTAGAGGAAATCGTTATTGAAAGAAGAGATCCACAATAATTAAAGTGCACAAGTTCCCACGCCTTCAATTACTCGACCCATACCACCGACCAGTAGTGGCGGTTTTACCTGAAGAGCTTTTGTGCAGAAAACTTTAAAAAAAATAATATCATTGCACAAAGCATCAGAAGTACACAATTGTGAAATTATAATATTTTTAAATTAACGCATATAAAAAACCTGTGGTAAAAGCGCCCTCCATATATTAATCCGAAATGATCATCATACATGATGTTAAAAATCGATAGGTCAAGTGTGCTATATCAATTCAGCACCTATGGACATTCTGTCCTAAGAGATAGTTCAAATAAAAAAAATCAAAACATCCTAGTGCGCTAGAGGTAGAAATGCAAAACTTGTCCATACTGTACCCATGCGCGTGCGGTGCACCTATGGGAGATTTTAATTATATCACATAACCTAAGAATCGGAGTGGTTAAATTGTGTATTGTCGCTAGGTCGCTAATCGTTTGTGAAGTACAAGTTAATGTATGTAAACCAGATTTTTTGACATACAAGGTATCCGTGGGTAATGTGCTCTAACTTAAGGAGGTGCACCTACATGATAGTACAAGTAAAAACAAGGTGAATCTCCATCGTTTGAAGGAAGTTTTTTTAAGGAATAGGGTGAATTATTTGTATGAGATTTACTTCCTACGAATATTTTCAACATCCACAATTTTGTGGCTATTGTTTCTGCAACATTCTAAATCTGGGTTGAACTTCATCTTGGATTCTGATTGAATTACCAATGAAATAGTTCACGAACCGCCACTGCCGAACAGCAGAGGATTTCAGTACTGCCTTCCATATTCTGCGGTTTCGCAAGCCGACCCGTGTAAAGCATTTCGATGCAATTTGGTCCATCATCAGAACACGGTGCCGGACTAATTACCGGTAAGGTAAGCGTAATTACGGTTTTATCGGTGCGGAATGCTCGCGGATTGGAGATGAATCGTTAATTTTTATATTGATTTGTATTGGAACATGAACGAGTCGTGTTAAAGTTAAATTGAATTGGTGTAACTTTACCTACATGAAGTGCATTCTCGTTTAAAAAACCTAAAAATAACCTTAATTTGTGCTCTTCGTTTAAAATTTGTACTCAATTTTTTTTTTAATTATTTTTTTTATGTGTTTACCGCATAGTCCTAACTACCCGGAGCCGGTAGGACTATGGGGTCCCCGAGTCAAGCTATATTGGGATGCTGAAAGAAGTGGGGAGGGGAAGGTGATAAGACAGAAAATTAATAAAAAACTTGGTTTTAATCACTTTTATTATTTAAAGAACGAACATGCTTCGTAAACAATGCTTTAGTTTAAACTCTGATAAAGTAGGTATTGCTTATGAAACATGTTAATTTTCTAAAGAATAAAAGAGATTAATGCAAAGTATTTTTATAATCTTGAATTAAAATGGTATTACAAAGTAAGTTTCTTGTGTTTGAAGTTTTGAAATATTTGTTTAACAGTAAAAATTAAGGCAGGATGCAATATTCTTCACATCATATTTAATTTAGTCATTGATCATGTGAGAAATAAATATATTGAATTTCAGTTAGAAGCTGATGGGCAGCAATAGTGTAAATCTACAAAAATAACGCCCATTGAATAATTTTGCTAAAAATTAATGACACAGCATCCCAAATACTGATCACAAGTGCAACAAAAGTATACTCTTCTCTCGCGTTCGACATCTCTTTGTATTGTCCCGGGTAAGTACCTCAGACCAATGCCCGATGCTTACACAAACTACACATCAACCATAGATCACAGGCACAGATTCAGTGGGATGAAAAAACACCATTGTTTGTCTAATTCCATAGAGGCCGAACGATTCCTTCTAGAGAAACATTCCAGGTGTCTTTGGAATTGTAACAAAGATAATAATATAAATTCTTATTAACGAGGGTCCCAAAATAAGATCCTGTCACAGAATAAATAAAGAGTATCCTTCTTAGGTACGTCATTATGCTTAAACAATAAAATTCGTAAGAATAAGAATACGTAAACTATACCTACGGTTACCTGTGTGTCAAAGGCGGAATTGCAGAGAGATTAAATGATTTTGAAAACTAGTTCATAGCGTCAATATAATAATATGATTTATTTGTATCTTCTTGACAAATAACTTTGTTTCCTTCCCTTTTTTTAAATAGTCAAATAAACTAAGCTTTGTGATAATCTAAATTTAAATTAAATGAAACAAATAATTTGGTAAACACATTAAGTTATTTGTTTCATTTAATTAAAAATGACGCCACACGGTAATTATGGGAAGATTGAAGAAATAAATACGAGTTTTCACAAAAATGACAGAGGTCATAATTGTGAGATGGATATGGATACGCCGCCCCGGAAACAATTTTTTGGATAACCAACACTCCTACCATAAGTCACCCCAAGTAGTTCGCTACGTTTGGTGACTAAACAGGGATGTTAGGGTTTGGTGGCGAATGCTTTTGCCCACCTACTGCGTGGCGGACCGAATCAAGAGAGACTGGTTGAAAGTATTTTGACCTCTCCAGCTGGACTCTCTCAACCCATCGCCCTGCACCGCAGTTAAAGGGGTAGATTCATACGTTTATCACTCCTGCTCCTTAGAAACCTACCGACTCCTCATACCGTGTTTCAATCCCAGAACTTCCTTTCAATCTCTTCCTTAATTAAAAATGACGCCACACAGTACCTACCTGTAAATGTTTCAATTTTGCCAATAAAAAAAAATGAAAAAAATTGCCTAATGCAGTACTCACGTTTCAGAAAAATCGAATCAGCGTGCTTTTATGATATCCATATCTTGAAGTAGATTGCTGAATATGGAGCCAAAGATCAAAAAGGGGTTTACGGTTTGATATCTTAAACATTTATTTCGGTATAATGTAGACCTTTTTTTATTATAAGATTTCAAAATTATATAATTACATAACTAATCCATGAATTTATGTAGTGAGTACAAAAATATTTCGTCTACTAATCAGATGCCTTCCAATATCGCGTGCGTCAACACTTCACAACGCTAAATAATTGAATACGCCCAACAAATTTTGAATTTTGACTAATATGAAAGCTGTCTTGACGCTTTGTATGAATACACCTAATTACACAGTTGATGGACGTTTCTAGAGCGTTTAATTTCCTTAATGTGAGGTAATCCTGCGGTCCGCAGTCGTGGATACACAGGTTGCTTTTTACTGCGCTAAACGTTTTGATGTATTGCTGTAATTGCCACTCTCACAGTTCTGTCTACAGTGTACACTGTGTGCTGTATATTGTACGAGTATACTGTATACTGTACAGTGTTGCGGAGTCATTTCTGTGGGAATATGTGCTGCGGCAATTAGGTGGTTAAAAGCCAGGTGTAATTATTATAGATGCTTCAAAACCGATTACTTGATGCTTTGAATCTGTGATGGTTAACCCTGAGAGAGCTGTGCTCCCGGTAGATCGAGATGAAATCTGAAGCTAACATCACAGTTTGTTCAGTATTTGTTTAGATGTCTTCATTTTAAAAACAAATAATTTGCTGATTTAAAAAAAAAGCTATACACACACAAATATCTCATCGATTTTTAACCAAGATAATATATACCAATTCACATCCGCAATGTATCTTCAAAATCATTAAAAATCGTTGAACTGTATGCTGATGGTAGAAATAATAGATGAAATAGGCTGCAGGAGATGTAAGGAAGCAGAAAAAGAAATTGGTTGTGGCTTTCTTCTAGACAGGGCGTGTGAATATCAAAATTAGCACCTAAACCAAAAATATCTGTTTAAGTAAACATTTCTCAAAAATATAGCGCATTATCTCGCCGTCAAAAGACCGGAAGAAGCATTGCTTTTCTTTTTGTGGTCTACACGGAGCAAATTTCACCTCCCATATCTCATTTTATATCAGCTTATCATCAGCTTTGTGAAAATCATTTTTCAAACACGAAAATGAGGCATTTAGAAATATTTTAGGTAGGGGAAATCATTATTTTATCATTAATAATTTAATCGACTACATAAATATTAAATTATATAAATAGGTTATTAATATATATGAAGAGGCAGCACGGCATATTAGCTGCAAAATACGCAACAAATTACGACAACACTTTTGCTCGCTGGTTTCGTCTACATTTTTAGAATCTTGTACGACAAGTTAACATCACGTTGGGTAATGCTTTTCAGGCTCGACATTGGCCGGTAAAATTAACCAAATTATATATGGGATTTGAGCGATAAATTTGGAATGTTTTATATTGAAGGCAACCCACAGCATAACATCGGAATTCGACGGAGAGTTGAATCATGACATTATTCTTAGGTGGTGTTATTTTTCAGATTATTACTATTCCATCGATAAGATATATCGATGGTGGCTTAATTTATAGACCGTTGTGAAGTGATAATTACTGTTTTTAAAATAATTATAACGAAATCATTGATTAAACAAATCAAAATCCTAATTAAAGATAAGTAATATTTTTTAAATTATTCAACAATCAAGACATTAATTAAAAATAATATTTGGACTTAGTTGACGGCAGTTTTTACCATTTTGAGACGAGGTACCGTCCAGGTATACTTTCCAGGTTTCAGCACTTCTGATTTATTTAATTTGTTTGGCCCGGATTAGTTCCAATTCCAAAGTGTATTTTAAGCCCTTTGTTGACAAAATAAACAAAAGGGTAGGTCGGCCTTTCAAAATAACATATTCGTTTATTCAACGGATTAAGAGATCTTAAGATGGGTCCGGTTCAATAAAGTGTTCTGGCTTATTCCTGTCCAGGATTTAACTGTACGAGTATTATCAAGTCTTTGGGTGAATTAGGTGATTTAGTTTGATTGTTCCTTCTGAATGAGATACCGAAATTAAAATCCTTAAATTAAAAAAAATTATAATGTAGGAATAATTTATCAAATATTGCAAACGTAATTGTTTTTATAATATTTATTTAAAAAAAAAGATTATTTTTAATAATGATAATATTAATTAATTTATAAAAAAAAGCTGTATATTTTATAAATAAGTTCGGCGGGTAATTATTATTACGCGTGACAGCTGTTGTTAAGTGGCTCTGTTAGGCAGATGGGTAGATGTATTCGCCGCCAAGACCTAGACAAACCATCCTGCTAAGACACCAAATGTAGCGAACCACATGCGGTGACGTAGGGCAAGGGTGTTGGTATCCATACCCGCCTACGATATTGAAAAAAAATGTTTCTTGAGAACTTAAAAGTTTCTATTTAGTGACCGTAAATCGTCTATCCTAAAAAACTAACTAACTAACTAACTAACCATCACGCCGTTTCCCCGCAGGGGTAGGCAGAGAGGACGGACCGCCAAACAACTCGGTCTTGGCACACGCTCCTTGCCTCATTCACATTCATACATCTTCTCATACATACTCTTCTATTATTCTGACTCTTGACATGGCCCGACTCAAGTATCTGATTTACTTGATCGTGCCACGTCTTCCTTGGGCGTCCTCGGCTTCTTATACCGTTCACATTCGCGTCATAAATTCTCTTTACACTCCTTTCTTCATTCATTCGCTCAACATGCCCAAACCATCTAAGCGTCCCTTTCTTAATCTTACTTACTACGCTCACATCAGCCTTGCATTCTTTTCGGATCTCCACATTCCTCACACGATCATACATGGTTTTACCACACATACGCCTCAGGGATCTCATTTCTACAGCATTCAGTCTACTTTCATCCTTTTTCTGCCATTTCCACGCTTCACTGCCATACATCAGGGTAGGTACCAGTACTCCATTGTGGACTGCTAACTTCGCTTCTGTGGACAACTTTTTGTTGGCTCCAACGGCGTTCAATCCTCCATTAATGGAGTTACCTGCATTCACCCTTCTTTCGATATCCCTATCAGCCTTCCCATCTCTCGTAAACATACTTCCCAAATATACAAACTCATCCACCTGCTCCAAGTATTCATCATTCACAACTATATTGCACACCGTTTTCTGACTCTCTATTTCAAACACCATGACTTTAGACTTACTTACATTCATCATTAATTCATTCTTCATACATACTTCGTTCATCCTAGACACGAGAGACTGCAGAAATCCGATTGATAATTTTCGTCTATCCTTGTTTTCATGAAGCTTATTAAGTACTGATGACTTTTTAATCAATTGATACATATAGCTTATTTTTATTTATGCAACAGATAAAGATCATACTTACTTTCTTTTCAGAAATTTTACGACATATCAAGCTTTAGTAGGCCAGGTTTTTTTTCAAAAAAAATCAAACGTCACTTCAGAATTTTTTTGTGTCGCATTTTATAAGTTTACAGAAACAATTATTTCAAATTTTTGTAGTTTATACAACTATTGTTACTAATACTATTATTTTGCAATAGGAACTCGTAAACAAATAATGATTTCAAAATAATAATAATATCTTTCATTGGTGGCCACCGGTGGGCCAACGGCCAATTAAAGGTTAATCCATCAAACATTCCCTGTGTGAGAGTGTTTAACAAAATATCACATAGAAAAAAACTCACGAAATCAAGCTTTTAATGGTCCTACACTAATAATAATTATTGTTATCCCCATGTGCAAGTATCCGATAACATCGACTTCTGATGGGGGAAGAACGCGAGCATCACAATGAAACTGTGGCAAAATGAACGGCGATCAAATGTCGGGGTAGTGAAAGAATAGGGGTTTAATTATTTCACATTTTAAATGTAACAGTCGCGAACGCTTGTAAGGTTTCCAGGTATAAATTAAGGATTGTTAAAGAAATGGAACCATTTGACGATGCTTATTTCTGATGAAAAATGTATCAAAAACATGGGTACTTAGATACCGTAATAATATAGAAAATAATTTTTAAATATTTTTTGGCTTGGATAAACCAGGGTTTTTATTTTTAACTAAAAACCTGATTTACTGTTTAACTTATTTATTTTTATCAATCGGATTTCATCCTGACATTATCGTACCGATTAAACAATAAAAAAAACATACATTTAAAGGTTGTTTACATGAATTATCTTATATATGACGTACGATTTTAACTCTTGAATATTAATACACTTAAAATTACAAGACATTTGACTGATATAATATGTTTTCATTAAACAATTCACGCCATCTTGATGCTACTTTATGTCTTGAAACAGATGATCCCGATTCCTATGGTTTAAGACGCCATAGTACGTTTCACCATAGTACATTTATAAATAATATCGCCTGCTTTAGCCCTCTGACCCAAATGTATCGACTATATAATAAGATAAATTATACGTCTTCCAGATCTCCCCAATACCGTCAGCCCCGTAACACACCCCGATAATTGGGGATGTCGTAGTTTCAGTCCAGACGGTTAGGAGCAGTTGGGACTCTTGTGCGTTATTCACTTTATAGAATAATAAAATGATTTGTTTATTGTTTCACATTCTAATTATTAAATTAATTTATAACTAAATAAGCCTAAACATCAGATAATACAAAGCGTGGCATTTTTAGTGAAACTAAATGCATTGAGAGACGCGTCGCGGTTCCAGACCGCATAATGCACATTTGCAAAATTAATGCAGCTCGCAATTGTACGGGTGGCTATAAGGATATGCGTAATTTGTCTTATTCAACAGCTAATTATTATTGTGAGGCTATGTTGCCTGAGGCTGACCTTTTTAATGATTGTAATGTCGGTAACGTTGAGGTAATGAGAGAAACCCGATTAAAAGTTAATAACTTGAGTCATTTTAATGCGATTATTGTCGGCTAAAACACATCATTTTCTGTTGCGGGAAAGAGTAATACCATGTTCCTACAATCTACCTTGTTGTTTTATAACGATTCAGGAAGACCAAGTGAATCAAATACTGGAATCACATAATGTCAAGAGTCAGAATAATAGAACAGTTTATCTTACGAGACGATGCTTGCATGTGAATGAAGCAAAAAGTGTACTTACCGAGACACAGTTGTGTTTCGGTCTCCCTATCTGACTACCCTTCCGGGTAAACGGATGATTAGTTAGCATCTAAGAGTGATAAATTGTAGAACCTACAGACAAGCTGCCATTTGACAGCTTTGTGGGACTACCCTTATTTTGTAAAAATGTATTTTTTGATAAATAAATAAATAAAAAAAAAAATAAAAAAATCTAATATATATTATATTGTGTTAAGACTAAAAGCATTTATTTAGCATATTTAGAATCTGAAGCGTAGTCGGCAACAGTTATATTGTAATTCGTGTAAAATTAACAAAGTGATATGAATATTCAATTATGGTTCATTATTAACAACAGTCCTTGAGGTTTGGAGAAAAAATAAATTACCCGGTTGGTAATAGATTACTCCGAAAAAAATTCATGCGATTGATAGGTACCTGCCTATCTAATTATCGACATGCGGAAACAGGTTGATGTATAAAATACAAATTATAAATATGACCAATCCTCGGAGAGAATGGCAAGTTTTTTTATTGCTTGTTCTCAGATATATGACAACTGTCAATTGATCAATTTTTAAATACACTGAGTACATTTATACGACTTATAAATTGTCTCCATACCATCATCTAGCTATGAAATTATTGAATTAATTAAATAGGTGAATTTTTTTCTCACACAATTAACACGTACCGGGTGTACCAATGATTTCTGAATTGAATTAATTATGGGTTCCACTGCCCCGGAACCAATTTTTTGGATAACCAACCCCTTTGCCATAGGTCAGCCCAAGTGGTTCGCTACGTTTTGTGACTCAAGGTTGATATTTGTCTGGGTCATGGCGGCATGCATTTGCCCACCTTCTGCGAGGCGGGACGGTTCGAGAGAGAATGGTAAAGGGAGGACTCTCTATCCATCAACTTGCATCGCAGTTAAAGAGATAGATTCATATGTTCGGCACTCTGGAAAAAAATGACCCCAGATTCCTATTGATCCCTCATACCCTTTTCCGTATTGCTTATTCATAATGTTGTCTCCTTCTTTTCCTTAAAACTTCACCCCACACAGCTTCTCCTAAAATGACATCGGTCCTGAGGAAGATCATTTTCATCAGGGCCTCCTGTGTGGAGCTAACTTCCAAAATCTCCCTTTGAAATGATTTTCACTATTATTTAATGAAAACAATGTTGCGTCTTCAATTTCCCACAAGAAATTTTGACAGCCATATGAATACTTATATGCTCAACATAGTGTTGCCTAAAATCTGATATTTTAGATTTCAAAAAGGACAAAATGTTGAACTAAGTACTTATTGCATGTTGAACTAAGTACTAATTATAGGAACGTATTTTTCACGGTTGTACGACGTATGTACGTGAGACGTAGCCTAGTTAAAACTTTGATTTTTCATGTTTTCATCCAAATCAATCATCAAAACTATTTGTTCATGAACTTGTTGGATGATTTGCGTTCGTCGTGTTATAATATAACAAAGCTGGAATATCTCAGTCACTCTGATTCTGCCAGGTAGTAGGAGGTAGTTACATTATAACTTACAGCCTGCCGAGTAATCAACAATTCCAAGTGCAATGAACTTAACCTTCTCCAGTAGGCCTGTCTCCATTTGAATGCTGTTAACTCAGAATAACGATCGTATAACCGCAGCGCCCCCGTATTGCTTATTTATAACTTTGTAATATAAGACGGCATCTGTCGTCGTGCCCGAGATGCAAAAAGTAATGAATGATTTATCCCGCTCTGTCATCGACTGATTTTTAAATGCATTCAAATTTATTTTGATAAGGGTTACCGTTCGTCTAGGCGACTATATCTGACTATATACAGGATGTAGATCTTGTCAAAATAAAGAATACCCTTGACCTTTCGTGAATAACGCAGATTGCCGAAGTTATTCGAAATGTTTCAGAAATTTATTTATTTTATTATACATTTTACAACATTTATTTAAAAATTGTTTACAGTAGTCTACATAGGTAATAAGTTCCAGTAATACAATTTTTTTAAATAATCAATTACTGTTAATAAATAGGTTGGTTATTGGTGTTTTGTGAACCACTAGAAGAAGCTGTGCTGAGGTGTTCGCGTATTTAAAATTAAGTGTTCTTCTGTCGACATAAGTAAAAAACACAGTGTCCTCCTAGATATTTTCAAGAAGAGCACTGTCGTTCGACACATTATGGCGGCAGTATCGAATACACAAAATAAAGATTAGTGGAAGGCAAAGTTAAATCAATAGTTAACTAATCTAGAATGGTGATTGATACATTTTTTCCGGTTGACCCCGCCTTTTACGAAAATGTGTTTCTGTGCATCGACCACTAAGAACATTTTCTTATTTTCCAGACCATAATAAGGTGTAACGTGACTCTGGAGATTATTTGGATTAAAAAAGTGTAAATTCATTTGATCTACGGTGAATTTTTACATATTTTCTAATAAAAAAAATTAATAAAAAACTGTCACATGCTATATCGCCATTGGCTGCTCAGCGATTTCATTCGTTTACGTCTCTGTGATGTGTGTACCACGTGGTTCAAGTGAAATTTGTGTATAATGTATGTAACTAAAAGAAATATTTTGTTTATTTATTTTGTGACGAAAAAAATGTCTACGGAGACCAAAACGTCTTTTGCATTTTTGACTCCAAAGAAGCTCAGGAATCACTTCTTGTCTGTCGGGTACGTCTTGTTACACCCTGTATATGCCGGATGCATATTATTTTCCATGGGCAAACGGACATGTTGGCTATTGTTTTGGTCCGGGAATAATTTAGTTTGTGGTCACATTAAAATAATCAATTCTGGAGACTTCGACGAGCGGTCGGGCTGATCTTGAAGCGGAATATTTTCCCCCGATTCGAACGAAGCTCAACTTTTGTTGTTATCAACAAAAAAATATTTCAATCTTCTAAATTCTTCCAGATGTCAACAAGTAATGGCTACAATGGCCAAAGGAAAAATGTTGAACCCACTTTAAAAAAATATTATATATCTCTTAAAAAGATTTTTATTTAGGTAGGTACCTTTAAGCTGATGTAAAAAACAAAATCTTACAAAGTAGGTAATTATTGGAATTTTTCATGTCACACGTAAATTTCCCCAACTTACCAACCTTGATACCGTATAATAATAGTTCCAGAGCCAAGTGGAACGATTATTCACGTTGGTAATTTCCTACATTTTCAGATCTGGTCACCAAAGACATATAAAGTAAAATTTCACTTCTGGGTGGTGGTCCCTCACCAGGTCGATACTGAAAGTATTTTCCACACATTCCGTAAGAAAGAAATATTCGGTTTTAAATACCATGGAATCTCATAACTCTTATTATTTATGTGATTTACTGTATTTAATCTGGATGTTAAGCCATGGGGATAAGAAAATATAAACCAATTCGATGTAATTATTTTTTCCGCATAAAAAGCTTCCCGGGTGAACGTCAACATATTATGTCAACCAAAACGATGTTTTGACATGACGTGTCTCTATTAGGTACATAATAATAAGACGTAATAACAAACATGGTACATAACTCCGTTATCTCCGTCAAATCGCCACTTAGCACTGTTATTCAAATTTATAATAATGAAGATCGTTCTATACTACTCTTGCTTTGGTAAGAACTGGTGTTGTTCTACACTCACTACGGCTTTAAGCAGTGAAGTGACTAGAAATTCTCAGGACCCAAGGCATACCAAAAAAGGCAAACAGAAAAGGAGAAAAAGTTCAGTAAAATATATCTATAAAAAAATTTTTTTAGTCACAATGAAGGTAAATCCAATTCCAAAAGTAAATAATATAAACTTCCTCGCTTTTCAATACGAGTTATGATTTATTTTGGAAAAAAATGTCAGTTACGTATCTAATTAAGTTCTTTTAATCGGATGATATTACAATGTATTCTATTGCAGTCCTGGCAAAATGCTATAGCTTATCTTTCGCAAACTAAATTCTTTGGCACCGTCATGAAATCTTAGCATAAGTACGAAATTTTGTCTACAAGAAGACAAAAAATTGACCCCTGTCAGTGGTGCCGTAGTTCCGAAGTAGTTAGGACTATTTTTTCTAAAAAAACTGCTTCTGAAAATCGCGTTAAATCAAGTTATTTTTAAGTGATTCTTGGCCCATAAGCTTTCCTTTACACAAAATATAGTTAAAATGTTAGTAATTTAGTAAGTTAATTTGCCATTTTGTAGGTATTTGAATATAAACGAAAATGTTGGTCCAGCCATGTAATAATTTCGCGGTTGATTCTGATCACTATTCTAACAGGACCCTCGAAACCACCTGGCTTGTCGAAATGATAGCTGATATGCAGATGTTGAAGATCTGTAGTTGTCCTAGGGAACGATGAAAAATTACCGAAAGTTATCGGTACAATCCTTATCGATCGACCGTGCTAGGGGTCCCATCCCAGGTCTCTGCACGGAGAAAAATGTTATTCTGAAATACGATAATTTTATTCGTAAAAACGGTTAAAAACGGGACTGAAGTTCTTACGAACAAATTAACAGTGTTTCAATGTTTATTGGCGGGAAAATATAAGAATAAACATTGAAACCCTGTTAATTTGTTCGTAAAAACATCAGTTCCGTATTTAGCCGTTTTTACGAATAAAATGATTGTATTTAAAATAAACATTTTTCTCCGTGTGTGCGCTTACCCATGTTGCCCGTGAGGTCGCTACGCCAGTGGCCACTCTGATGTGGTCTCACTCTGTCATAATTTCATAGTTGGAAAATGATGTTGGCACAAGCTAATGTTTAGTGGGGATAGTGAGGATAATTCAATGCAACTCGCGGCGGAGGTCAGGCGGGTTCAACAGCTCGCCGCAACGAGGCAACTGCCGCTGCCACCATACCTAACCTAACCTAACCTAACCGAGGTGCTGGAAAACTGTTTGAATTTCCAACGACGTCTTAATGCTGTACTTATTTTGTTATTGTTCCTATTTCAAATATTTAATGCAATGCAACTATTAGTATAGATCTTATCATGTTGGAATTGAAGGGTGAATTGTTAATTAGGTACCTACTTACAGACCTACCGCTGAGAGTTCTGTCGTGACCTCATCCTTCCTCTCCTAAACATTGACACATGTACCTGAAACAAAGTTTCTATCCATTTCCCTTCGTAAAAATCTAGTTTAAAACTATACCTCAAATAAAATGGTATGGAAATTAATTAAGTAGGAATTTATTAAAAAAACAATAGGTAGGTAATAAATATCTCTATATAATATTGAAAATAAAACACAAATTTTGACCAGACTGCAAATCTAAAAAAATCTTTCGTTTTTAATATCTACTTTTTTATAAATTCATAAACAAAGCGATTCCCGTATTTGGTAAGTAACTTCGACAAAATGTAATTTTAGTTTGCTTCCCGTAGCTATTTTCAGGAGAAAAACTTTATTTGGGACAGTTGAAATATTTACATAATATGATAAGTTAGAAGCGTTTTAATATTTTACCTACCTAAAGTAATAATGTGTTTGATAACACCTTCTAGATTCTATTCTGGCAAATTGTTTTTGTTGAAATGGCAATCGGAATTCATCCAAGGTGTTGCCACCTACATATTTAAGCACATCTATTCTATTGTTAGGCACTACGTGCTAAACGCCACTTTGCCATAATATATTTAATAGAACACAAGAAGAAAGACGTCTATTATTATTCCAACGGGCGACAAAGATGCTGACCTTTAGCACCCGCCACTGATTTTCTTTGATTCTTGTTAGGGACTCGAACCCGCGACCTTTCGCCAGCAGGAAACCACCGACACGTCTCGGCCATTGTCTCACGACGCAGATTACGAGATATTAATTTAATAAAGGGTACAAGTACATTACTCGCCGGGTAGGCCTGACTTTCTTCAATAAAGAACCGACTAAGAGACGTATTATACGACTTTCTAAATAATTGACTGTTGTAAGAAGTGTTGCAAGTTGCAAGACGTATCTACTGACTTTTAAAGATGAAAGATGACAATGCTTCGATGTAGTGTGTCTAGACTTGGGTTACTTATCTGAAAAATGACCCCAAAGTTGCGGAGGTACCAATATGAATTGGTTTTCGAAAACGATTGTCAAAAAGTAACCGCATTTTATGGCCAAGCATTGCTTTTCACCTTTCGTTGAACTAATTTCATATCCCTGCGAGTTTCCACGTAGATGCGTAAAGGATTAAATTTTAATTAAATTATTAATCAAGTCATTTATATTGTACTATCTATCAATAAAGAAATAAATACAAATACGAATTGATTATTCTTTGAGGGCTTGCTAACAGTGAAAAGAAACCTGCAACGCGTTTTTCGGTCTGTGAAATTGAAGTTCTGAAGGTTAACATACACAAGAATATCCAACTAATATTCCTGGAAGATTTTTTGAAGATATGGCAGAGGATTCCTTAACACACGGCTTCTAGACTTGAGTGCCGGTACGAGTGTAGTTTCACTGATTTGTTCTGCGGGGTTGATTACAGTGACACAGCTAGCCTCCAAAATGAGAGGTCATCAGACGGTAAACAAGAAAAGTTCCAAAACTTTGTTATAGGTACTTACGTTATTCAGAGATGCGATTATACGAGTACTTACAATATCTCTCTCCCAAAGCTCTCCGCCACAGAACGAATTCACCATTGCAAATTGCGAGTGACATAGATCCACTGACTCTGGCATACCTATTAATGACCGATGTCACAAAATAGTACATATTCCTTGCTTAGGAGGGTAGAAGAGGTGAATTGGAAGAAGGGTAGATAAACGCCCAATAAAACTTTGAGGTTTTCTACTCTTTATCTAACTAAGACAGCTGAAGTGTTTAGTGAAAATATTTAAAACGTATACCTACTTGAATTTTAGAACGGGTGTGATTTTTTAAAACTAAATTATCAAGTTATGTAATTTAAAATTAATAAATATATAATAAATTAGTAATGTGAATGTTCAGACGTGTGATTGTCTAGGAACGTTTTTGTCTAGCGGTAAATAGAGTAAGTTATCAATTTAATTCCGAACAGGTAGGTAGCAATTATTTATTTAAAATATGATTGGTGATAAATAATAATGTCGCACGTCCAAGGACTTTATTATTAAAAAAATATGCACTTGTTGTTTTGATAATGGTCTAACTATTTAGATAGGTACCTTCAATAATATCAAGAACACCTTTAATTAGATCGAAAATCAGAAAACTTACGATTAGAATAACTCAGCCTCCTTCTAGTAAGGCCATATTCTTATTGAAAAAAATTAATGTCATTTATAGTTTTGTATTAATGTGTGATTAAAATTTTTGAGTTGACGTGACTATTGATTTTATTAATTGAATCTGCCATTTCCGTAACACGTTACACCTGAAAAGGAAATGTTATAAAAACATAGATCCGGTCTATGAAAACTTGCATCAACATTCAATTTTGTTATCCAATCATTTCAATAAAAGCTTAATAATGATACTGATATTTTAATCGCCGGTAGACTATTAGTTACTTAGAAACCATAAAATAAATTACCAGAATTCAAATTTGGTATCGGTATAATATTGAGATGATTGTTGCTAATTATTTTTGGTCAAATGTGAAAGTAACGACTGTACAGTTTTTGTTTATGCTTTATTAAATAATTGAATATCAAAGAATACACAAAAAATAGCTAAATTGCTTATCAATGTTCACACGATGTGATAATAATAGTCAAAAAGGTTTAAAAAAACTTATTTGTGGTAAATAAATTAGGTAATCACAGGCGAATTAAAATTGCAAATTCAATCGCGTGATTTCTAATTTGACTGGGCTAAGTTTATGTAATGTGATTTGACAATAGTTTCTGTACATTGAAATATATTTTTCTGTATGTGTACGTACTGTAGGTTACATTTTACACCATCGCTACATTTTAACTTTGCTATAGTTTGCTATTTCGAATTATATGCATTATTGTAAGCACAGGTTATTTATAATTCTCGCAATTTGTATTTTTCATAAAAACCTTCACAATTTTTTTTACTTTTCACACGCATTTCATAATATTTTATCTATAAAATCTTAGTCTTATTTTCTGAACTGTAAAATTTAAATAGAAATTAAAGAATAATCAGCTGACTTGGAAAAAATTATTTTCAACACTTCGTGCCTGAATTACATTTTTCGAATAATAATTTTTAGTCAATTTTATAAGTATCGAAGAGAATGTATATTTTATGAACAAATAAGGTACAAAAACCAACGAGATGGGATCGTAATTAAAAATATCGCTGCTACATAATTATGCTCTTGGAAATAAAAATCGCGCTAATATAATCGCGCTAATATTCAACAAAAAAAAATTGGCAGAGTGTTTTTAATAACAATCAATTTAATAAATTATATTTAAGCTATTTAACGATTTACCTGATTTATTATAGAAGTAAGAAAAGCTAAACAATTTTTTTATATAACAAATGTTACCTATTTATTTACGGAAAACCAACAGAAACTTTGATTTTACCGAGATTTTCAGATATTTCCATAACCATTATTTAAAAATGCCAAAAAAGTTTAAATTCAAAAACTGTTTCAAATTCGAAATTTCCATTATCGATTAAGGTAGGTACCTACTCGGTAAATAAGCAAATAGTTAGGTAGGTACTTTGATTTTGAATAATAATAGGCTACAAAATAAGTAGCCAGGCACCGATGTATCGCCGTGCGGGCACATTATTCCCATGATATAATTACACATCAAATCATTTGGGAACATTACTTTACAGAACGATCATGATTGTTATTCCATTGTATCGCAGCTTGATTCATTTGTACCCAATATTGTCAATGAAGCACATTATATATTTTCAAATACAATACAGCTATACTCATCTATTATATTGATTGGGTTTAGTGATGGAAAGCACACAAGAGATAACGTAAAATCATATTTGTTGTTTTCTATATATTTTACAAATGTTTTGAGAAAAATAAGCGTTAAAACTCTGACGAAGTCTAGTAACTAAAACTCTTGTAACCAAAATATTAAATTATGTAAGGCCCATTTCTTAGTAGGGGCGATGCATGTTCACAAAATTCTGTCCCGACATTTTGATAGACATTAAATGGACTAAAGTGAAACTGTGGTGTCTTTCAAGAAGCAAGCTGTAACTGACAATCTACACGGAGAAAAATGTTATTCTAAAATACGATCATTTTATTCGTTAAAACGATTAAAAACGGGAATGAAGTTCTTACGAACAAATTAACAGGGTTTCAATGTTTATTGGCGGGAACATGTAAGAATAATTTGTTGGTAGATATACATAATTTCGTACTTAAACCAACAAATTATTTTTACATTTTCCCGCAAATAAACATCAAAACACTGTTAATTTGTTCGTAAGAACTTCAGTCCCGTTTTTAACCGCTTTTACTAATAAAATGATCGTATTTTAGAATAACATTTTTTTCCATGTATATTCCATCGTTGAAACCATTGGTAATTATGCCGGTATGAGGTATAAATGTACATTATTTACATCGAGCGACACGAAATTACACAGTGGTTTAAATAAAAATAAAATTATATGCACCAAAAAAGACAAAGTGATAATCACGTGTATGAAATGAACATATGGGAAGCAGCTTAATAATTATGTCTCCATCGCGTTTACTCTAATCGAAATAAAATTACACGCCAGCATTCCAAGTTTTATGGTAGTTTCTCACAATTATTATAATCTAATTACAGGGAACACCGAAAGATGTATAACTGTACCAACGATGAAGTAATCATAAAGGATTAGGTTCGACGTACACTGAATGCATGAAGTATTGGTGATGAAAAAAAATTAATTTATGAAAGATTTTTGGTTGAAGAAAGTCGATTAATGAATTTATTTATTTATTTTTAATACGAAACAATACAATACGAAATGATCCTTTGTCTGTCCAACTGGGAAGGATTCCCGTTTCAGGACAGCCAAATTGTGTATTTAGCACATATTCTTACAATGGAATAGCGATTCTGTCAAGACAACTTTTGAGAACATTAGTAGTTGCATTCGTAGTGACGGGATTCTTTTTCCTTGAAAGAATCGCCAAGATGTAATTATTTTACCAGGGTCATTTTGGATAACATCAGTAATTTCATACAGAACAGATGAATGGTTTCTTTCGGGAGATAACAAGCCTGAGATTCTTTCCAGGGCATTTTGGAGAACATTTACAATTGCATAGTTAGAATTTCCACATTTATAAGGTAGTATAAGACATATTATGAATCCTAAAGTACTATATTTTTTTGAAATAAAAATAAAAGTGTAATGCACCACATTAAAACACTCTTAGATTGCATATCATTATTATCCGATGTTTTTGTGATTCTGTTGGTTTACAGTGGAAAAACGATGAAAGCAGTGTTAAGAGGCTATAAATGATGCGGAGTAAGATATAAGAAGAAGTTGGGGGTACTTCAGGAAGATATGACAGGATTAACGATGAAACAGAAAGGGGCCTTTTTGGCCCGGAGCTCTGTATGCTAAAATATAAAAAAAATATATGACAGGACGACTATCACAAAAAACAATTGTCTAAAATCGAATAGATAATACCATAAGTACATAATGCATGGGAGTTCCGTGATGGGACGAAGTATAATTTAATGTGGTGGAAGCAAGTAGTACGTGCTCCGGGACAAGTTCCTACAATTATTATCTCAATCTACAACGATATAAATAGGCATGGTGGGATGGTTAATCAGTTAGATCATATTAAATTACATTGGTCCCAAAATATACTTTAAAACGACTACATTGTGCTTATTGTAAGTACATAACTACAAAGTATTGAATTTGTATTATTTTATTAGTACTTACCACCAAGCAATACAAGCTATATAAATTATATCAATTCTAAAGCAAAATTTGATTCATCTATCATCTCGCAGCATCCTCTTCAGTTGTACGATCCAAGAACTGTATAAATCTTTGTAATACAGTCACGCCGTTGTGGCAGGGCTATGAACTCGATTACGTGACAAATGTATTGTACAGTTAGTCGCTAACGAACCCATCTGCCATTATAGTGATCTAATGTGGTTAATGAAATAATGGATAGGACCGCCAATTGACAGGGCTGAAAAATCTCTACTCGCCGTGGATATTATTTGATAGCATGCATTCTATTACCATAAAATAAGGAGAATCCTTTTCAGAGAGAACGACAATCAAAATTATAATAACATTTTTTTTTTCTTACCTTCTTCATGTTTTTGAAAAAATTATTTCAAATTAAACCCATTGTGTGATTTTTTTTCACCAAATACAATCTGTAAGTGTTCATCCTATTGGATGAAAGAAGTCTAATACCAATCAACATCAATAAATTTTTAATTAAAAAAAATCCTTTTTATATGAACAAAAAATAGTGAATTATAAAATCATAGAACTCATGAAAAATACAAAGATAAAATCAATTTTGTGTGGTGTGTTCATTAATTTTACCCTCACTGAAAATCTATTGTTTTTTTTTACTTAGTGCGTTGTTAAATTTTGCTTGATTATTAAAAAAATTTAATGAAACAATAAATAACATTTTAAAATGAAGATAAATATCTTTATTTATGTAAAAATAAATATCAACATATTCAGGTACTTTGTGTCGTGGTGGAGGGTCCATTTGTTACGAAATATTTATATATTTATTATTATTTAATTGTGGTTTAAACAAAGTTATTTATTAGCAATTCTTCAATAATTATAATTTCACGTTGTGGCAAAATTTGAATGAAATAATAATTATTATGTTTGATTAGGAAGGAATTTTCGGTTAACTGACACAGAGAAAATAGTGGTAACAAATAATTTAGCAATTATGCATTAATTTATTTATTATAATAAAATTAATGGTAAGCCACAAAGTAATTTTAAAATTACAGAAGAAAGAAATTAAAACTTATCTTTACCGTAATTAGGTTGGTATGTGTTTCTCAAACAATTAAATATTGACATTTTGTGGATTTACCCACAGAGTTATAAAATATTGTAGACGATAATATTATATTATATCAAACCTTTCTCAGAATCCGGTGGTGACCGGATTGTTCTAACATCATATTCTGTTTATTACCAGCTATTGGTTTTTCCAGCATTTAGCCTTAATGTCTCACCAGATTGTAGGTATTCAATGAAGTAATTAAATGCAGGTTCCAAATTACTGGTCTTCTTGAAGATGCGAATGCAAAATTTTTAATTTCGATATTTATATCAATAGTTATATTTATATCGATAGTTTTTTTAACGTTCAGAATTTTGTGAAACAGATTTCTAAACATGTTTGTTTCAATTTCTTCAGCGTGTAGGATTACCTACGTTATGTATTTGAAGTTGTGTGTTTATATGTGTGTGTGTATAATTGTGCATGTAAAACAAGTTACAACTGAAAATAATAAAAACACAAAGAAATAAAAAGGGTAAACAAAAAATAAAAGAAATAATAATTTTTAAAATATAAATATAATATTTATTTCAACAATCGACAGTTAGGTAAAATAAATGATGCCTAAATATTAAAATTATTACTTATCATACTAAATTTCTACTTACACTAATTAAATGACTTAACAACGTTTTGTTCAAGTTACTCTACAGATCATTTCCATCCCTTAGTGAGAGGGTCGAATCTGATACATTTATTTCGGTACGTATACAATCACAATTTACTGTACATAAATTAAATATTCGATCAATTTGTTTTTGACCTGATTTCTTAACAATGACACTAGCAACCATTTTTATAGGAATCACAAAGCTTAACGGTAGTGAGAACTGCTCATACAATACAAGGCGAGATGCTGATAATGTTAAATATTTTCGTATAATTTTTGTGTCCTTAAATATTAAACTAAAAAATAAAAAATATTATTATCATTTTTCGAGATTTTTCTGAGAGATATAAACAATTTTTTTTAACACGCTTAGATCTTAAAGCAAGCCTCGTTTAAAATTTACATTTTATCTAATCTTATTACGAAAGCAAGCTGTTGTAGCATGACAAAAGAGGTACGGATTTCGTACAAGGAAATCGTAATGTCACAACTGTTTCCTTTCTTATTATAATTTGAGTGCAGTAACAATATTGGGTGTATAAATAGTAGATTTGAATATCAAATGCACTTTTTGGGCGAGAAACGCGTGCCCTTTTAGGGTTTAACTAATATGAATGAAGTCTTTGAATATAACTCAAATTTGTACAAAAATATTTGCATATTGCATAGCTGGCACGCTTACTATGAATCTATAATAATAATGTGCATACATAATATGCAAAGGACCTTAAAAGTAACAGAGAAACAAATTGCTACATTTTTTTTTTATTATGTGACTCGGCTTTTATATTATCGTTTTGTCAAAATCAAATAGATAAAATAACTTGTGACACTGGGAAATCATTTTGGGAAACTAATTGACACATTATAAGAAATAAAAATTTGTATTTAGCTATTACTATAATGATATTTAAATTGTTGATCCGAAAAGGAACCTTGGATTAGACATTGAATTGACATATTGTAATTCAATGTAACTTCGTATATTACTGACTAAACATAGTATTGTTATTAAGGCATTCAGATAATTAGTAACTTCCATACGTACTCTTAATAAAAACATGTATTATATAATATATTGCTTAACATTATTATATTCAGTCATGTGACGGTTTATTTGGAATCTACAATCCTCAATTATGTATTATTAAAATTAAGAAAAATTACATATATTTTATAAATGCTAGCAATACAGAATGGATAAAATATGTATAAAATGCAGTCTAATGACTCAACATATATCTTTGATTTCGATCATACGATTTGGTTGTAATATTATGCTTACTCGTTCTTAACGGTTTTTGATACAAGAATAGGAATCCTCTCTGTGAGGGGTGAAAACAATACCGAGAAACCGGCTTCTTTATTAATATCAACTTTGAACATGTGTGAGAATAGTGATAAATATTCCGATGGTCAACTGAGATTCCAAGGGTCTCGGTCGGATACCGGATTGGAGACAATGGACGTTTCATTTGAATAATTGCTCATTTATACCCTCGGCAGCCTTCGAATATCCCCCTGCATTTCCTATAGAGACACCCCTCTGCCCTGTGTTTACAAGAGCTCTGATCGGAGACAAGGAATGAGACTCTAACGATTATTGTAACATTCTGCATTCAATAATATAAGCTATATTTATTTCAAGAATGCCCGTAAAATAACAAAACTAAATTTAAAAATCAAACATGACAAAAACTTGCTTTCAAATTTTTCTTGGAGGTATAGCTTTGAAATGATAGTTTAAAATTACACGTTTCAAAGAACTGAGAAAAATTGTTGCTTTGCAATGGAAATTATACGAAATATCTAATTGTTTAAATGATGGTTTCGTAGAATAAGTTTAATGTAGTGTAAAATTACTAATGAACCAATTTCTTTCGAAAAAAATATAATTGAATTTACGTGTTTTATGAATTGAAAATCATTGCAAAACAGGATTACAGATACGCATTAAAACAATACAGGTAGTTGAAAGCAACTTTCATTTTAGACGAATTATGTCTAATAAGTTTTAGTAGAAAAAACGGAAAAGAAATCTCATTAATTTTCTGATAAAATTAACGGTGGCCAAATTGTACAAATTTTTTGATAAGATGCAAAAGAAACAAGTGTAGGTAGATACTTTAAAGTTTGTTCGCGCAGTGGGACAGATCGTGACAATACTAGATACATTGGCACAAAGAAATCAACGAAATCAATGTAAAATAAAATTCTAATTATATCGATACGCAACACAAGTTACCCAAATAGTAAAATTTTTGTAGAGCGAATAGGTACCTTCGAAAATACGTGAGAACTTATTTCCAATTCTGCGCAAGATTAGGTACCTGGTGTTTTTGTAGGTACGTGTTCGTTAGGAAGTGACGGGTACTGGTTCGAAGTAAAACTGGTTCAGTCAGTGGCTAGGCTGGTAGGTATATGGTAATTATCACACGGTAGGTGACAGACAAGGGATAGGGAGACATCCAAGGGGTGCAGGGTTCAAATGAGCTAACTACCAATAGTCCATCTGTGTTTTGATCAACTACTTAGATTGATTGTTAATACATTCAACTTTTACTTTTATACTACATAGTAATTTGGCAAAGATATCCAAGCGTTTGTCTAAATTATTTTAAAACATAAACTAATATTTACATGATTATGAAACTAGTAGGATTTTTGTGTATGTTACACTTTGCATTAATAATTATTTATAAGATATTATTGTATTCATCGTTAGAGTGGCAGATCTAACCAAGGCGGGCCTAGCAACTAACCGGCGCCGGTGACGCGCACACTGGGAGAAAATAAAGAAAAATAAACAAAACAGAACATAAATAATTTTGATAAAATGTCTTTGTATTTCACACGTATAATAATTTAAAAATATTATGTACAAACTTAAAAGAAAAAAATATAATCTAATATAAAATGCAAATAAAACGTCACATACAAATAAATACAATAAAGTCTCGTTTGACACTCGTCAGAAATTATACAAAAAGATAAAATGATAATGAATACAGTCCACAATTTGAATTTACATTTTGAAATACATAACAGAGATAAAGTTTCTTTTAGCGCTCGGGAGCTTTTTCTTCCAGTGTCCACACGCTCACACATAGCACAAAAAGCAATACACAACAAGTCAAGCTATACAACATCAATTACGGAAGCGAGGTTTACGTTACAATTACTATAAACATAGATCACAGAATGGCCGGAGAGCGGCTAGATGGGGCACTCACCGTTGGGGGGGTAGGCGGGCAGTGCCGGCAGCAAGGGGCGGGGGCCCGATGGGGGTGCCGGCGAGGGGGCCGGCGCGGGGGCGCACAGCCGCCTCAAGAGCTCCTCGTCGCTGCCCAGCCCTGCCAGGCCGCCCAGGCGAGCGGCCATCAGCAGGGCTAAGCCACCTTCTTCACGCGCACCGTTGTTACCCGCGTCTCCTCGCGCGCAGCTGCCTTCTAGAGACGCACGCACAGCCGCGATGTGTCCCTTTGTGAACACGTGATCTTGAACGGAGTACTTGTGGCTGTACTTGAACTGGCAATGCTTGCACTCTTCCGGGCCGCGACTTTCGGAGTCACCGGGCTTCTGCAGCGCCAGCTTGTATTTCTTCTCCTTGGCGCGCGCGTTCTGGAACCACACTTGCACTACACGCTTCGGTAGCCCGATCTCTCTCCCCAGCATCTCACACTCAGCCATCGTTGGTGTTTTGTAATCACCGAAGAGTGATTTCATTATTTTTACTTGCAGTGAGGACATCTGCGTTCGATAACGTTTGCTGCAGTTTCCTGACGAGTTATTGCGATTATTACTTTGAGTTGAACTAGGCGACGTTGGGTTGCTTTCGTCATCGTAGAACTCGGTAGTTTCTGACATGCTGTCGGAACGTTCGTCACATAGTGACCTCTCGCTTAAATCCGTGAGAGGTCCCGGTTCACAGCCTCCTCGTTCATGATCCATGTTTACTTTCATTGGTCTTGACAGATCCACAGGTTTACTCAGGTCCAGAGGAATCTCTCCCTCGGGTCTGCCACTGGGCTTCTCAGTTTCAACGCCATTCTGTTGATTGACGGCATGCGCTTGGAGTTCAGTAATGTAGCGCTTCATGGATTCTTCATTGTATTGTTTAATAAATTTCTCCATATCGGGATGAAAGGGCGGAAATAAGGGGGGCATCATATTTGCCCCCCCTTGCGAAAAATTTCCTGGTTTGTCCCCTTGCTGCGATCCAAAGCTTGGAGAAGACTCCATACTGAGCTCCTCGTCCGGCAATGCGTCTATGTTTATTTCTCCACGAGCACATTGGTCCGCGTGCTTGGTTGTCAAGTGGCTTTCCAAGGCGCTCTTCACCTTGAATAAGGCGGGACAGAATGGGCAACGCTTATTGATGACTTGAGCGTGAGCCCTGAATTGACCCTTTCTCTCTCTCGCTCTCGTATTCTGAAACCAGACTTGCACTACTCTCTTCTTCAAACCGACTTCTCTGGCAATATTTTCCAACATTTTTCGGGAAGGGTTGGATTCAACTTGATATTTTTGATATAAATAGTCTAGTTGTTCAGGTAAAATGGTGGTACGCAATCTTTTATCTTTGGGTTGATCTCCAGAATCTATTTCTACTTCAAAATCATCGAATTTTCTTTTATTCATCTGATTATTGAGCATTGACATCAGAGGATGCGGCACTCCGCTGGGATCATTCCCGCCGAGTGAAGCATTTAACTGTTGTAATTGCGCGTGTTGCTGGAGAATCCCAAAAGGGGAATCCGGTGGATATGATGGAAATAAGTTAGGATTCATGATATGCACTAACTGATGTTCTCGCCATAACTCAAAGCGAGGAAATACTAGATTACATTTGTCGCATTGAAATGTCCCTTCCTTTTGTTCTCTTTCTCGTTCGCGTTCGCGTTCCACTCCTCTTTCACTTGGTGTAGGAGTAGTAACGGGCGATAAAGGGTAATTAGAACTGGATGGTGTGGGTGTGATGGGTTGTTGCGGCAACGCCATAATTGGGCTGGCTGGCACACTGTGGTGCTGAGGAGGTAGACTCTCTCGATGCTGTGACATCTGCTGCGATGGATGGTGTTGCTCAACGGTAGTGGTACTCGAGTTAGAATCTTCACTACTCAAAGTAGCTGCGACCTGAGCTGCTGCCGCTTGGGCTTGAGCTGAGCGCTTAGCATCTTCTTCCTTAAAACAATGTGTCTTTTGATGTCTTATGAGTTCGTAATATCTTTGAAATACGAGTTGACATTTTTTGCATTGATAATTCAATCCCGGAGTTCTTTGAAAACGATTTGCTCCGGCCTCATCAGGTATTCCAGGCAGTGGTTGTTCTACAGCTGGTTGGTTTTCATAAACCTTTCTAGCCTTCTGCCTAGCGTTCTGAAACCACACCACGATCACTCTCGGACTTAACCCCAACAATTTGGAAAGGTATTCGAGATCATCATCTTTTGGATAAGCATTATTCTCAAAAAACTCTTGAAGAACTTTGATTTGGTAGTCAGTAAATCTGGTTCGATTGGCGCGTTTACCGGATGACCCACCGGAACTGTTAGACCCATTGGAATTGCCCCCGGAAAGTCCAAATTCATTTAAACCTCGACCAGGGCTTAAACTTCTGTTTGGGGTCATGGGTAAGACATTCGGGGGCAAATTGTTTGGGGAAGCGAAATTTTGTGGTGTCAATTTTGGCGGGAGCATTGATGGATGGTTGTTTCCGGAAAGTTGAGGAACTTGCGGAATCGCTGATGCCGGTATAGATTCAAGTTGAGATTGAATGATGGAGCTGAGGGACATGTGATTTGGGGTGCTAGGGCGAGACATGTTCTGCGGATGATGATGATCAGATCCGGCTAGACTAGATACGGGACTTTGAGGTGGGAGCCCCATCGGAAAATTATACATCTTATCTTCCTGATGTTTGTTATCATACGAGTTGTAACGGTTTATTTCTTCGGAATGAAGATCTTCAATCGGTTCGAGCTTTACTGCTTCTTGTTGAAGAAATGGATTCGGTGGTGTCGGTGCCGGTGATGGTTTAGCCCTTTTTTCCGGTGGTGGTTTTCCCTCATCAGAACTAGCAGAAGAGTTTAAAGGAGTTGTTTTAGTCTCACCAGTCTTTTCGTATTCTTCGAGATTGAGCGTCGTAGAAGGTGGATTGTTGAAGTTGTACGGTGAGTCTTTGTTTCTTTGGCGCTCCTTGAAAAGGGTATTTCTGAACCAGTGCTTGATTACCTTGGGCGGCAGGCCAGATTGTCCGGCCATCTCGTGGATGGCGTCCTCGCTCGGGGAGTTGTTGATGTCAAAGTGTGCGCGAAGAATCTTCAGCTGGTCATCCGTAATACGGGTTCGTGCACGTTTCTGGTTTGCAGCGGCTGCGTTTGCCTAGGACAAAAAAAAAAGAATAAATATTTTGTCGAAAGATTAAAAATTGTATAGGTGTGACACTAAATGTTAAACACACTTTGAAAGCATCACTTTATTGATAGTTAATATAATAATATGAACTGTTATGTTGGCTGTCTTCACATTACTTTCAATTCAAAGTGCGTTTATCAATAATTATTATTTTGTATAAAACATCGAAAATTAAAAAAAGCAATCGAAGTTGTGTGTATGTGCTCATTGTTATATTAGTATACAATTTTGGAGAAATGATTTGCAAAAAAATATTTTGATGTTGGGGAAATTTAAAAATCTAACAGAAACATGCAAAATATCGTGTGCACGATGTTCCAAAATGAATATTCGAAGTTTTGAACAACTAATTTAAACCCTCGCTAACGAAGCGTTCCGGCCAAATCCCCTAACAATGAGTCCTGTTGACGAACACAAAACTCAGGTAACGTGTAAAAAAACGCAATAATAATTCCTATTTCTCCGAATCTAAATTTCATCCCTTTGGAACAAAAGATTCATCTCTCCGTCCCTTTCACTCGCTCATCTATTATGGCGCATCATGACAATGGAGCGAGTAACAAGAATGGTTACTGAACAAACAACAGAATGAACAATGCAATCCGGTGGAGTTTTCAGAGTGTGGATCTTCACCTGGCATTCCCAAATCCCATATTCAAAAGATCGATTTTATGGAATGCTCGATCTCGATTAAGTGGCTCGATCTCCCGAACTTAGGTGATGAACCTTGCCAATATATCCACAACAGCGTGGGTACATAGAAATACCTTTGTAGGTTGGCAGAGATTATTTCAGGTAGGTGATATTAACTAGGCATAAGGCTCTTTTGTACTTGTAACGCACGTTCGTTAATGTTTAACCAAACTATTATAATAACATCAGTTCGGAAAGCAAGAAAACACACGCATGGTGCGATATACAGAGTGTTATAGATTGGTTTAATTAATTAAGAATTTGTGGAATTGTTAAATTAATTTGTGAGTGCTAAAAAGTATACGTAAAATGTTGTCTATAAAAAATGCGCGTAGCTTAAGAGATGTATAGGAAACGACAAAGCTTGCAAGATGCTATAAAATTATCTACTTGACAAACTGGTTGCACACAAAAAATCGCTTAGTGTATTATGAGCCTTCAAAAGACGACTCCGACTCACACATAGAAGATAGAAGGGTAGGTAGATCATTGTGTTTTGATATTGTCCAGGTAAAAATTTAGGGTCGTTTTGAATTTAGGGTAACTGTGCGAGCAAACAGCGTTGCAGTGCATGATAATAATTAATGTAGCAAATTGCGTTGCAATGTATCGGCGTTTGCAAAACTGGGGGGATGTTGGACCGGACCCCAATCTCAGAGAAATGACGGTTAATGTGACGTAATTAGAGATTAATACTGCGGAATTTGTCAGACAAACCTTATTTTTCAAAAATTCCGACAGCTGCAAAAAAACTACGCTTCCCTTAGTTCTTTGAAACGCAATTTTTCTCGAAATTTTTCGTTCGTATACAAGAACGAAATTAAAACCACTCAAGCATTAATAGCCTACATGTTAATGTAATTTATGTGATAAGCTTGTACAAACTATTATATTTTGATGTATGTGTAATTTGTAGATATCAAAGTTGAAAAAAGGAAAATAATACGTGTTCACATTCAATCAAAGGGAAATTCATAAAGAACGATGCACGACATTCCGACTTCCATAAATCACAATGTATAAATTACCGGCCCTTTTAAATGGTTTTCCAAATCTTTCGAATTAATCTGAGGTATGCAGAAAAAAAATGGGTTGCTTACATTATTATTACAATAATTGGACGAAACGATATGGACTTATGCAAATGTGTGGGATCAAAGAACGACTTTCATGTTTATAATTTAACCAAATTATAGGTCCACGTAATTACTGTTCTACGTTTACAAAAATCGTTAGTCGCTTTAATTTCGAGAAATGGCTTTGAAACAAATCACGTCACAAGAAATTGAATTATTTTGGACTCGTATCAGCAACAACATAATTAACTTATAATAATAATTTATTACTAATTACTTTCTGCAAATCGTTTAGGTAACAATTTGGAATATCCAAACAGTATTATAATTCATCGTAAATAATTGACAATTAATTTTAATTTACAACTTATTATAAATAATTTTCCCGTGGTGAAGTTAGAAAAATAGATCTTATTTATTAAGACGAGTTTTATTATCGATAATTACTATGATTTACAACTATGATTTATTTAGGTTATTCGTCGTAAATACGATTTTAAAGGGTTGGAGAGATTGTGTTGTTGTTAGTTATGTGAATGTATTTAATATTTAATAAATTTCTGGATTCATAATATAAATTATTGTCAAAATGATCAGATAACAAAAGCAAAATAATCAGATAACTACTTAGACAGACGTGAAGGAATGAAGTTAAAAATAATTTGAGAATTAATTTCATAAATTCTTATATAAGTGAAGACAAGAATGTGTTAGTATTTAGGTTAATCATACTTGTAATACGATGTATTTTGATTTATGACAACGGGAGAGAAGTTTACAGATTGTCATGTACGCAGATAGGGAAAAGATAGTCTGTTCTAGATAACTTACCACTTGTTGATGCTGCATCATGGCGTGCTGCTGCTTGAGCATTGCGGCCTGAGGGCCGTCCTGCGGGGAGTACTGTTGGTTCATGGACATCTGGTCAAAGGGAGGTGGAGGCATCATCATGGGCACCAGCGGGGGCTGCAGGTTCAGGGCCGCCAGAGCGCTCATGTTGAGGCCAAGGGGCAGGCCCATTGAGAGCATTTGCGCCACCATGGGGTGCAGCTGGCCCAACTGCTGCTGGAGCTGCATCACCCCCAGGGCGGCCTGCACCTCGCTCATGTGCTGTGCCAGCTGCATGGCTCCCTCGGCAGCCCTCTCTTCCTCGCGGGTTTCCTGCGGGGTGGGAGTGGGTGCGGGCGGGGGAGCCTGCGGTTGTTGCTGCTGCTGCTGTTGTTGTTGCGGTAGGGACTGCTGCACGGCGGGGGTGGGGATGGCGGCCGTGGCGGTCACCTCTCCGCCACTGGGAGAGGTCACGCGGGGGCTAGACGTCACGGTGGAGGACGTCGCGGCTGTCACTACCACTGTTTTCTTTTCGTATTCACTTTTAAACTGCTCCGCGAACTGTTCTAGAAACTCTAACGGCACTTTATCTTTATGCACTTCTTCGCAGTGTGTCTTGAGCACCCACACGCTGGAGAACTCCTTGTTGCAATGCTGGCAGGTGGACTTGGCCACCTCTGGCAGCTCTAGTTGAGGCTTCTCCTCTTCTACTGGAATGACAGGCTCCGGCGGGGCGGGAGGTGCGGGCGGGGAGGGGGCTCGCATGTTCTCTTTCTCCTCGTTCTCCCGCTGGAGCTTGAGCTGGCGGCGTTGATGGTTCTCGTTGTATTGCATGACGAGGTCAAAGCCGAAGCTCTCCAGCAGGTGCTTGTAAATCTGCGAGTCCGTCTTCTTGGGCGGGTTGTTAGTCTTGGCGACCATGTCGTCGGCCGTGTCTTGTTGGTCTAGGTGCGCTAATCCTGCTGCGGCCAATGCTGCGGTTGCCGGCCCTAGCAGACAGTACAGCGCCTGGTGCGCACTCAACTGATCCTGTGTCGGGAATAGCGCGTGGCATCTGTTACAGGCCACGCCTTGCGCCCCGGGGGAGGGGGGCCCGGGCCCTGCCGGGGACCCCCCGCGCGCCCCTCCGCTGCTGCTAGACGAAGGGGATGTATTTTTTGGCGACAACATGTCTTGAAAGATTTTCGCCGGGTCTTGTTTAGGGGCGTCGGGTTGTTCAATGAGCGGTTTAGAAAGATCTATTTGGCCGCTAATCGCGAGATCTTGCAGCTTGCTAGCGCGGGTTTGGTGCAACACAGATCTCATGTGTATATCCAGAGTGCTTCCTTGAGTATATGCGACCTTGCAGATATTGCACTTGTAGCGCTTCTTATCATCCTCCTCACTAGAGGTGCTCTTGGGAGTGAGGGCGAGATTGGAGGTGTTGAGACCCGTTCCTCCCACTCCGGGAGAGCTTGGAGGTACATTGTTATTATTCTGTTGTTCTTGCATTGCTCGCTTCAATTTGTGCAAATGACTCACGCTGTTGTAATGAACGAGTAGAATATTTTTTTGTGTAAAAGATTCTTTGCAAACGTCGCATTTGAATGGTCTATTCGGATCGAGATACTTTTCCATGGGGTAGGTTAGTTTTTCACCCTTTCTGTGTAGGAGTGTTTTATTGTGAGATGTCAAATAAGATTGCCTCGTGAAAGCGACCTTGCATCGGTGACATTTATATTTTCTATTTGGATCATTATAAGAATCTTCAGCCATAGCCTGAGAATTGAGATAATCCTCTAAGAATTGTTGATCTTTGTATACAATGGAATCGTCGGAGTTTTCTCCATCGACCTGATTTCCATCTTCGTTACTTATGTTATTCAGATCTTTGTTTTCTTCGAGTTCCATGAGTTCCTCCTCGGTGAGTTTGAGTGACTCCTTCTTGAGCAAATCGTTGGTGGAACTATCGAGAACCTGCCCCTGTAGTCCTGCCAAAAGAAGAGGGTTATTCATGAGACTCTGCTTGAAGGCAGCGATCTCTTCGTCAGTCAATTCTGAGTGAGAAGTCTCCACGTGCTTGTGAAGGGCCGATATGGACCGGAAGCTGCGACCACACAAAACGCACTTGGTAGCGTCACGAATCATGTGATACTGAGAATGTAGTTGTAATTTCTCCATTGTTTTAAATGCAAGGCTGCACTGATTACATCTATATTTGTAGACATGTTTTTCAGAAACTGACATATTCGAGATCGAGTTTTTGGCGTGAATTTCTTTGAAATGCATTTGCAATGCTTGCGCATTATTGAAATATTGATTGCAACCTTTTTTCCAGCACAGATAACCGGGGCCTTGAGGGGTTTGCTTCAGCTCGAGATGGCCAGTTTCATTCTGGTGAATGCAGAGCTCGTCAATGTTTCTGAAATTCTTGAGACAGGTAGTACAACGCTCAGTTTCATATTCAGAATTTTCTTCACTTTGGGGAGACATGATCTCCCTATCTTCTTCGAGATTAGCTGAATCGTTTTTTGGTCCGGAGTCTTTGCTGCTGGCGACTGAATCAGGACTGACGAGCCTGGCGCTGTTAAGCCAATGGCTTTGGTCTACAAGCATTAGTAGTCGCTGCAGACCCTCTGAGTTGACTGAATGGATCTGCATGACATGTCTCTCGAGAGCTGGCCGGTCTCTGAATCCATCTTGACACAGCGGGCACAAGAATGTTGGTGGTGTCGGAGTAGGAGCTCCATGCTGAGCCACAATATGGGCTTGGAGCCGGAGCTCGGAGTCACTATTAAAATTACAGAAGGGACAAGCGTGTTGTTCCGCATTGTTCTCTTCTTGTTGTTGGCTTTGCTGCTGCTGTTGTTGTTGTTGCTGCTGCATCTGCTGCATAGCTTGCTGTTGGTGCATTTGGTGTTGCATTTGTTGGTGGAGATGCTGTTGTTGCTCCAAAAACTTCAGCATCTGCTGCTCCTGGCTAAGCTCTGGTTTCTGGTCAATTGGCTCTTTGGTATCTGTGACAAATAAAACAAACACTCATTAGTGAAACGGTCACAGAGATAATCATTAGAATTAAAAATTTATTTTATATGAGATAAACCTATATTTAAAAAAAAAGAAAATTGATATATTACACTATTCTTTTTCAATTTTTTTTAATTTTAAGACGAAATCTGGCTGTATTGGGTTCCATTCGAATAAATGGGAATGAATGAAAAATATAGCAACAAAAAGCACGACGAATCTAAATGCGTGAAACGCACGACACCAACACAACACGTCCGTTTACAAAATGCATCCGAAATAATAATGCATTCGAAAAATACTTTATTTTTTCAATCCTCCATCTTCCCGCATTGTATTTTGGCGCTCATTGTAGGAAATTCGAAGAGAAACCGAGATGCATTCATGAAAAAACAAAGCTCAGGGAACGATGCACATTATAGGTAGGCACCGTTTGACCAAACATCGTGTGAACGAATCTTTACAAAAAGAATACAAATAACAAATCCAGGTACGAAAAGATCTTGTTGTTCTAAGCGAAAAAATGTACCAAAATTTGGCCGTATGTGATCCAAATAAGGAAAATGCGAACCGCATGGGTCTTACAATGATAATTTGCCGCGTATTTTACTCAGATATTGACGGTTGAAGCTTTCTAAACGAACTGAAATAAATTATATCTTTTCGACAAATTATTATCGGTTCTCACAACTTAACTCTTTATCGGTGCGATAAGGACATTTTAGGTAGGTACACAACTCCTTTTTTTAAATTGACTGAGCGTAGTGAGTTATTTCATTGATTCAGATTTTATCAACAAGTAGGTACTTAGTTCCTGTGTAGAATATCAGTAGACAAACGCCGTCCTTGTTACACATACACTATTGAAAGTTCTCGTCAAAAATTAAACAGACATAAATGAAGCATTACATTCGTTAGCTGATAACTGATAAGTTTCTAAGTACTTTCTGGTTAGGTGCCGAGGCATTTTTTTAAACAGATTTTCGATTTTACGGAACAAAACTGTTTGATAGGAAATAAAACTGTCATTGCACACCACTGATAGGCAGGTACCTACCTATCTATTTATTTGAATTGACTCGAGTATATATTAAGTTCTTGCATATCTAATGATGAAGTGACATAGGTAGGTAGGAACATAACGATATTTGATCATCTAATCAGTTTTTAACGGTTAAAAGATTGGTTCACAACAAAAAATGGGTTATTCGCAAGATACTTATAACACATAGATACCTGAACCTACAAGATGGATGTTTTTCTCTGATTTTATCGGTCGTGTATGCCGCCATTTGCTGTTTAGAATATTATTATTTGACTAAACAAAAAAAAAAGTTTGTGAAGTGAAACGTCAGTCAAGACAGACTGTTACAATGAGCTCCCATTTTTGTCCCGAATGGAAGTAAGTAGGTAACTAAGTCGAACAAAGAGTAAAATGTTACATTCAATATTCAATACATCTCTGACCGTACAAAAGGGAGATTTCAGATTCCATTATTTTTGGGAACTGTATCAGAGATTGTCAAAGTTATGCGAGCGGTGTTTGGTGTTCTCCTGTTTCGAATTTAATATTCTATTAGACAGAACCTACCCACCTAAGACTTGACTATTTTAAAAATATTAAAAAATACTAATATTGAAACAACGTAGTAACGTGATTTACTTTTATCACGCAACGTTCCGCTGTTTCTTTCTTTAGCCAAAGCTTCGGACAGCGTTATATAGGGTCCATCATCTGCACGTCTGCCCTGATGATGGACTATCTAAAGCTGTACGAAAAGTTAAATAAAGGAGGTAGCACAACACGGCGTGATACCCCAAAAATTAATCTCGATAATTATTTCTACCTAGGTTATAAATTATTGTGAACAACAACTTTATTCATAATTTGGTTGATTTATAGGATATTGGCAGATTACCTATTTTTGCATTTTTATTATTATTTCTAATTGCATTTCTCATATAAATGTACTATCTACAAAATAATATGTAGGTGTAAAATAAAATATAAAATAATTATTATTTTTATTGAAAACACACCAACAACTTTTTTGCACTTGCTTACAAGTGGTTTTTTTTATAAAACAAGTTAAAGTTTTGAAGAATATTGTGTACTAAATCTTTAATTTGCATAACTACCTGTACGAATAAAATATACTTTTATTTAACTGACATCAAGTAAGTAGGTGTAGTTACGTGGGAAAATCAATCCATTATGTGTAAATAGAATCATTTTCTCCTTCGGTGTTTTTCTCAGTGGCTATAAATATGAATCAATTTAAAATGATGAATTTCTGGTGCAATAATGATATTTTTTCTAGTAAATTCGTAGGTAGATGTAATTCTATGTCACTAGAATGATAGGAAGTAACTTCTTAAGATTGGTTGTTTCAGTATCCGAGTCAGAATTAGAAACTACCATCAATATTTTCTCTTTTTTTCCTAGAAATCCTTTCAATCCACTTTGATTCTGAAGTGGAATAAAAAATGGAAAAATAACCGATTTTCGATAGCTTTTTAAAAACGAGTAAAATATATTATCTTATTTCCAACGAAGATAAGAAAAGTCCCATTGATGGGAAAGGTTGACCAATTTAATCATAACACCAATATAAGTCGAAAGTCAAATGTGTAGGTACGCCGTTTGTTCCTAAATCTATAAAATAAAAATTAATGTTTGTTTGTTCGTATCTAACTTATGCGCGGCAATACCGTTCATCCGATTGCGATGCAACTTTGGAAATATGATGTACGGAATATGATGGGATAGTTATAGGATATTGAGCTCTGGCGTTATGAAATGCTTTCATATACTATTCATACCATTGCGATTAAAATTTCATCCTATGAAATTGCTATTAAATTTTTATGAATAAAATTGTTGTGAACATGCCGGTGAATACTTCTATATATCTATATACTGGTGAGCTCTGGCATTATGAAATTTACATAAGAAAATTAAATAGGTCACGAGAGTTGTTGGAAAAATGGGTGTATTTTATGGAGTTAGGAAGCAGAGAAAAAAGGCTGGAGGGAGGGGTATGCGGGAGGGTCGGTTGGAGAATTAAAAAGAGGGGCTTCGCAGGAGAGAGGGGGCGAGGGAGAGGGGAAGGCGAAGAAGGTGGAAGCGGAATGCGTGAGGGGGAGGGGGGGGGGAAGGAAGAGTAGTCGGAAGGAGAACGGGGACGAATGGGAAATGTCACGGAGAAAGAAACCATTTATTTATTTAATTGGCATTGCAACGCACGCCGGGTATCACATAGTTCCATATAAAAAGTTATCTAGCTTTCCTAAACAGTTTACCCTCAATATTTTATGCTCTTTGTTTTTTGATATTGTGCACTTTTCGTAAAAATTCAATTCATTAATATTATTAGAAAAAGTTTGAGAATCTGTGAACTATGGTCCAGCATATTGGTCTTAAGAACAATGTCTTGTAGCTAGGTACACCACAGTGTGGATAAAAAGAGGGATGCGTTTGAATAGAAATAAAGGGAGGAGGCAGGGAGAATAAGATGTGGAAAATAAGATATTAGGCATCTACCTCCCTGCAAACTCGTTTGAAAAACCGGCTTTGCCAAGATACATTGTTCATAATATACGTTTTAATTTTGACCAATCGGTACCATACCACAACTAAGTACATGACGTTCCTAACTAAATGTAGCAATCTTTGAATTAAATTAGTGTAATTCTTGAGGTTTTGGCTAGTGATGTGTTGTAAATCTCTTGTTACAATAAAACGTTAACCGACGATTTCATCGACAGGAAATTTACAAAAGCAAATTTACAAAATACACAAAAAAAAAGTTATGTTAGGTTAGGTTGAATTTTAGTTAGTTGAACTCGTTTTATATGAACTCGTTTTCGAAGAACTCGCCGTGAACCAAATAAAACATAATATAGATATATATAGAGATATATATATATATATTTTTTTTGTATTATTATTTACCGATTTCAAACCTAAAATCGACTTCAAAAAATAAATTGGTGTGGATATGAAACGAATTTATTTGCTTTACAGGTAGTTTTTCCTTGATGCATTTGAATCAAAATATTCTTTGTACTTTTGTTGTTTGGTCATTCGGGGTTATGTAGATAGTTATATTTTGTAGTAAGCAAACCGTTTTTTTTTCATTAACTCCACACAGGAGGCCTTGAGGAAAACAATTTCCCTCAGGGCCTAGGTTATATTTGAAGATGTTGTGTGGGGGGTCTTTTTGAGGAGAGAAAGGAGGAAACACACAGCCGAACTGTTGAACTCAAGACGAGTCGTAGAAGCGACCCGTTCTCATGAGTGACAAACTGTGCTCTAAACATTGCAATCCGTTTGTTAAGACCAGATAAATCTATCAAACGGACACCCGTTTCAGCACAGAGTCCTTTATTCCCTAAACCGACTGCATATTGTATAAAGTCAGCCGGGGGTCAATTGTCAGGGGATCAATTTTCATGGAATCGAATCTGGTATTTTAAGTAGGTACCTACTTAGGTAGGTACTAGGCACTTGCATTCTACTAATATTTTAAATCTGCCAAGATAAGAATAATTTATAAAAGATTCTTTAGAAGTTGGCAATCTGTATTTGAATTTTAATAAAAAAGATTTTTTTAACATAAACATTACAAAGTTATAGGTAGGTACTTATGTATAGATACTAATTAAGTAGAATAAGGCGATCCGCCCACAGGCAACTCAAAACTCTCAACTGCCAACTGTATGTATGACATATAATCCGTATGACAATGTGATGGCCCGCACACTACACAATCACTCAAAAACCCGTTGTCAATGGTAACGTAAGCAGTGACCCGCGACTTGCACTGCTGATTGCCCTGGCCGGCCGTTGCTAGTTGCCAGCTGTCAGCTGATTGTTCTTCGTCTATGGTTAAACAAGCTTTTTGACCAATCAAGACATAGAAACCAGCCAGTTTTAGTTTGGTTTCAGTTGCCTCGTCAGCGGAGCGCCTAAAAGTGCAAAACACTCAAACTTGCTGGTTGCTATGGTTTCCAACCAAACTTCCATTATATGATTTGAATAATTATCTCAACTTGTTTAACCATAGACGAAGAATAATCAGCTGTCATCGTAGCAACTAGCAGTGCGAGTCGCGAGTTTCTCAAAAACCCACTGTCAATGGTAGCGCTATGTAGTGTGCGGGCCATCATATTGACATACAAAGGATAGCGATTTAGTTGCAAACTGATTTTTTTCAGTTGCCTCGTCAGCGGAGGCACGAAGTGCGGTAGGTGATTTGTTTTCGAAAATCCATTCGGAATTAATTTTGAAATGCTTAGAACAATAAATAACGTGCGTAGGTACTTACCTTAATTGCAATTGCCTAGGTAGGTAACTATTTATTTTAACTCTATTCAAGCATAACTCTATAATGATTGTATTTGCACGTAGTAGATATACCCATGTTTTCCTAAATAATAACTCAACATTTTATTCGGTTATTAAAACTAATTAAAATTTTAAATCACGCAATTCAATAAATGAATAAAAAAGGTCATAAAATATATCCTCCAACATGTCACCGGCCAATGTCTCCCCCACTACGATATTTTGTCTCTTTCCGATATGCAGATTTCCAGTACATTGTCCTTGTTAATGTAGGGCGGCTCATTCCCCCGTAAGGCGGCGTCCCGTTCACACGCCGGGGGGCGGGGCCGCGGCCGGCCAATGGTGGGAGAGCAACGCAAAAGGCGCGTTATAAAAACCTGTATTAGACGCTCGAGTTTGAATTTAATTGGAAATAATTATTATTTGCAATATTGAGATGTTTGTTGAAATGGCCATGTGTCTGTCTGTTAGTGTGAGGCAAACGTTTTTTATTAATTAGACGTTAGTATCAAAAATATTTTACTGTTTTTTAATGACAAAATTTCAAAACTACGCAGTCTTTTAATAATTTTGATTAAAAATCAACATTAAAAATCAAGTTTTTTTTACAGATCGACATCTTATCTAATGATATGTTTGGACAACACGTGTTTTGTAAAAAAAGCTCTTGTAAGATGGTTCGCAATTGTCTGGATTGGTCAATATATATATTGTAAACAGTTTTCAAATGAAGAATTTCGGAACACGTCGGTGTTGAACGAATCGAAAATAATTAGAATGAATCAGTTATTTTGATAGAATACTTGGTAGGTACCTAACCACATTTAACTTTTGGTCGGGTTAGGTACCTACCCGGGGTCGATTTCATTGTAATTAGATATCTATGGTTTAATTCTGATATCTGTCGTATTATTTTATCATTGCCGCCAAAATATACCGCAATTTAGTTGATTATTAGTATCTATTCAAAAAAAAAGTGTTAAATTGATCGATTTAGAAAAAAATAATCCTATATATTCTATTCTGCCAGATCAGGGACGACACGATGAGTAAATTATTTTGGTGCCGTGTTAATAGAAAAAAGACTCTGATTTCCTACCAGAGTGATGGCGACAGAGGTCAATTTAATTTGAATCTAATGACGATCGGCCAGACAAATCTTTGATCGAGTGCAAAGTCCTCGAAAGCAGACGGTCTGGTTAGATTTATTGACATATTTTTTTATTATTTATCATTCGAGCGAAGTCAATTATAAGTCTATTAGATGACACAAAAAATCAGAAGTTAGGTAGTTGGCATCCACGATTTTTCGTTTTTGTTTTAGTTTTTAATAGAAAGTAAACAAAAATAACAATTTGAAGAAATATGCTATTTATTATGTACATTCAAAAGGCACACGTTCACACGTTCCACGAGTAACTATAGTTTCTTATATTTTTTAGGAAAATTTTTAGAAATCGTTAAATTAACAGCTTTAATAATGTGTGACACGCTTTGTAAACTGCTACCGAAGATTTGCCAATGGTAATTTTCCACGTGCCATTTGATTTTCAACACCAATTGAAGTTAACTATGTCATAACGATCATTATAAAGACAGTAAACATTATTTAGGCAAGTCAGTTCGGAGTCATTGGAGAAAAAATCATTTCAAAAGGCTGATTCGAAAAGAAATTGATTTTAATAACTTGTGGTGGAAACACGAAACAATAACAAAAAAACAAAGATTGTACGTGCCTACCTATTATCTACGACGTCAAAATAACCTAGATTATACTCTAGCTGGGAGAAAGTTTGGTACAATACTAGATAATGGACAATGGTAAACCATATTCGTTGATCATCGTCATCATCATTTAAAAGGTTACGTAACACAATTTTAACCGCTCCATTTATGTGTTGAATGTAAAACTAAATTAACTGATTAAACTTTTTTTAAACGACAGCAGATGGCTTGTTGTTGCATCACTCAAAAAAACTTACACCGTCGATCAGAATTCACGAGCTTTTATTTTTTTTCTCTGTCGTAAATTTAGTTCATTTTTGTATCATAATTATGATGCGGCGAAAAGTAGGTAGGTAAGTGAACTTACAAATTTGAAAGGAGCTCCGAACCTTGAGGGAACATAATTGCTTTGTTTTGGGTGGAAGTACCATATGGTAGCCGAGGGTGGAAAAGTGCCTTAATTTAATATTAAGGAAGCGAGGTAAAGCGCGATGCTCAATTAAAGTGGTTTATCGTTGAATTTCAAACGTACGCAAATAACTGTATCGCTGCTATCAAATTTAGGTTTATTTGAAAAATTTTTTTTGCAACCTTAATATAAAGATCGAAATCACAAACTGCGAATAAGATAAAGGGTTTAATATCAATTTACTGACCTGTTTCAGATTCTCCAAAGGACTGGTCAGGGTTCGGCATCAGTTGGAAGACTTCCCCGATGTCAGCTGGCATGTCCTTGCCCTCGGAGCGGCGTTGAAGTTGATGGATTTGCTCCATTTGAAGGTGGTTGAGAGATCGAGCGTGCTGCAGTAGGGGCAGCCTTGCTCGTGCCACGAATCCACATAGCGCGCATCGTGCTCGCGTGCCTGGGGGCGCAGAGCGCAACAACCTGAGCAACAAAGCGCCCGCCTCGTGGCGAGAGCCCGCGGCGTGCAGTTGCAACTTGTGCGCTGAGTTGGTGTAATAGTCACATGCGTTGCATCTCACTTGAACTCCACCGGCAGCGGAAGCATATTTGAGCTTCCATTCGTTCCGGGGTCCACCTTCTTTGACGTGGTTCACGTGCTGTAAGCGTTGTAGATGCTTATCGGTCTTGCAATGCAATTGGAAGTTTGCTTTCAGGTTGGTCTTGTAAGTACAGAGCTTGCACACATAGTGACCGGCAACAAGAGCGAGGATTTCTTGCTCGCGCACCTTCGTCCTGTCCTGGGCAAGATGTTGGGCCAAAGCTTCCAACGAGTCTGTGGAGAAGCAGTTGCATACGCAGCAGGAATAAATTCGATCCGGATCAGGATCTGCAGGTTCCGGTGGAGGCTCCATCGTGTCAGGATTGAGGCCGAGGTCCAAATGTGGTGCAAGATCTGGAGGGCCATGGCCTGGTAAGGGACCTCCTGTCATAAGCTGAATCATGAGGGCCTGATTGTAAGCCATATCGGCCAAAGCAGCTTCGGCATTAGGCAAAGGTTTGTCCGCTGGCAGTAGTCCAGGATGGAAATGGAGAAGACCTTCGAGTTGCTGCTGACCATGCTGATGCTGGTGTTGAAGAGCAGACAGTGTTTGCATGTGCTTAACATTCTGTTGCAGAACCAGCATGTTGTGCGTATGCTTCTCAGATGTCATGTGGATTCGCAAGTTTCGCGCCACATTAGTTTCATAATTACAGACATCACAGCGGAAAGTGGGCTTCGGCTTATGTGAGGTGACTGGCGAGTGATGTGGTGGAGGCGGGGGTTTGTGTGGACCAGGAGGAGTATGGGGAGGAGGTTGAGGAGCGAGGGGTTCACCACCCCCACCGCCTCCGCCTCCACCACCATTTTGTAGTTCTTGCATGTTATTCAAATGCTTGTCTGATTGCATATGAATGCTAAGATTTCCTTTGGTTGTTGTTGAATAGTTGCATACTTCGCAGCGGTAAGGTTTGTATCCGCAAGTGTATGTTTCTCCCCGAGCGAGTCGTGGATGAGGCTGCCCCGCGATGCAGTATATACAGCTCGTTTCAGCCTCGGGGTGTTTCTCTTTCATGTGGATTTCAAGCGTTTCCTGATATTTGTAATGCCAGTTACATTTGGGACACTTGAGAGTCTTGCAGGAGTTTCGACTGTGCATACCGGCGAGCGGTCCACCCATCCTACTGGACGCAAGGATCAGTTCGCACTTGGGGCAGTCTGCGGCGGATGGTCTCCCTTGCAAGTGCTCGGGACACACGCCGATAGTAGTTCCCGAGAGGAAGGCCGGGGGTGCTGGGAGGGAGGAGAGAGATGCCAGGGAAGAGGGAGCGGGTGTCCCAGGGGAGTTGGGAGATCCTCCTCGCGACTGGACGGAGGCGTTGATCGCTTGAGGATTCTGCACCGTGATAAGGGACATCGGCGGATCTCCCCAGACGTTGTTGGGGCCTCCGCCTACACTCCTTCCACCGTCCATATCTTGTCTTTCGCAGGAACCATTGTCGAGTAAACTATCATTATTACTATCACTAGCGTTAGAGTCTGTCTGTTTATTCATTAAAGAATTAGGAACTTCCGTTACGTCAGCGGACCCCTGCAGCGGGTGAGAAGAGGAGGGCGGTGAAGCTGCTCCCGATGGTTCCAAGAAGGACACGAGGGGCTCCTTCTCCTTACCCACACACTGGATGATCGCCGATGAATTTTTGCGCGCGAGGACGTCTTTTTCACTGTCGAGCAGCGTTAGTCCATGATCAGTCTGCGCGTGCGCTATGAACGATTTTGCATATCCGAAACTCAGTTTACACACAAAACACATGAGAATTGGTTTAACCGGCACACTGAGGCAGTCGCGAGCGCGATAGTGGTCGCGCAGTTGGGCAGGTCGCGTCTTGTCTCGAAAACTGAATACTCGGTAGGTGTGCACGGCGGGTGGTTCGGGCACGCGGGCGGGTGGTGCTCCCATCGCGCACAGCGCGCCGTACAACTGCTGGCGGGACACATACACGGCGCTGGCGATCTGCGGGAATTCCCGCGGCACGTCAGCCGGCACTCCCCGCCCGTCCACGATGCAGCCGTCTCCCAGCAGCCTCGGCAGACTCGCTTCTTCGTCTGATAGCTCCGACTCCTCGATGATGTAGGCGGAGCCATCCGGATTGTAGACGATCTTGCCATCGAACTGCTCGACGTCCGAAGACAGGCTGCAGTTGTCCGGCGTGTGGCGGGGGGTGTGGGCGGGGTGGGTAGTGTGCGCGGGGTGCGGGGCGAGTGCAGGATGCGGCGCGTGCGGAGGGTGCAGCGCACGCGGGGGCGAGGCGGCGGCCTCTTCCTCGGGACTCATGTCTTCTTCTTCGTAGGCGTACGAGTTCTGCGGATCGTCCCGCTTCCGTTTTCTCTTGCGCGCGCCGCCGGGGGCGCTAGTGGGCTCGGGTCCCCCGGCTTGTCCCTGCGCTGGACCCAGTGTGTGACCCTGCTGACCCTGCTCCTGGCCGTGACCCTGACCTAGTCCCTGTCCCTGTCCTTGTCCCTGACCCTGTCCTGACAGCACCGGGCTGGGCATGACGCCTGGGGCCGGCCGGCATCACATCCCTCCCTGAAACAACAACAAAAGTATGCATTAGAAAATATAATACATGACAACAACTACACAAAAGCTTCAATTAAAAAAAAACAATTATATATATGAATGTCCTGATTACTGATTATGTTCACTTCCTTATTTTAATAGAAAGTACCAGTTCAAGTATGTGTCAAGTTAAATAAGATAAAACTCCCAAAACTTCGATCGAAGTCCCCCAGTCTACCTGCGCCTTGTTCTATGGCGGAAGAAAATAATATTATCCCATTAATAATAAAGAATGGTTTTCCGGCCGATTTCGCGACTTCTTTAGGACATAAACCATAATTTCGTGTGACACGTCACGGGATTTATGGCCCGGGGTATAATCCTCTTCCCGTAACTAATTCATACTGAACCGGCGGAACACAATGAGGCGACGCCTAAAGCGAAAAGGAAAAACAAGAGGGTCGAACAACTAACAGAAAGATGGCACAATGAAATCAGCAAACTATACAAAGTTAAATTAATCATTTTACTCGATAATGGCGAAGTCTTTACTTAAATGCAGTCGCCATTAGATAGATCATTTGGTGAAGTTTTTTGTTGAAATTTCTAGGGCGCAATTTTTTGTTCGTATTTTTTTTAAAGGGTTAATCATGTCTCGAGTTGGGGCAGATGATGTTCCCTGTCTCTCTTTGTTTATTGTTTAAAAATGCATTTTTCAAAATCGTTATTGCGTAAGATGCAGTTGGCGAGTATAATAATGAGATTGCTTTTTTAGGGGAGATTAGGATACCATTTTTTATGCGTTAAAATAACTACGTCTGAAAAATAAATATTGTATGTTTTTAACAAAATCTTTCACTGATCTAAAAAGAAGGATTAAAAACCACCAAAAGACTACGTTTTAAATCACAACGTTAGTACCTACATTTACTCGTGCATCATTAATTATTATTTAGCTTTAATTAAGAAACAATTATAATCATAAACCAAATTTTTGTTTACGATCATCCTTAGTGTCATTAATGTTTTATATTAACCGGCCGACAAGTATAAAATACACAATACGTATGCGTAATATAACTTTCCTATTTTACAACCTAGCTTCCGGAGTTAATCGAATGTTTTAAAAAAAATTATAAATACGATATTATATTATAATCTGAAGAAACATAAATTAAAGTGTCTTTCATATATTGTTGGTTGACGAGTTTGACAACAACGTTTTTTTTATAATTCTGTTTTATGAAACTGCAAAAATATTTAAATCTTGCTTGTATTATTTATCCATCCTAAGATTGTAATCCGTGCTCAACTCAATCGATATTACACTATTTTTATATTATGACGATTATATCGATCATCGTTCTTCACAGTCTTCACACCCCTACCGATCGTTCAAAATTTGTCACAAATATGCTACCCAAGAAGCTGGGTATTGGTGTTTTAGGACCCGCATCCATCTTGAGTGGCTGATTATCTTAATTAAAACAGAAATGACGATCATAACAGATCGTCATCCGATTGGGAACGGTTTCGTGTCACTCGAAATCCCTAAATTATTATTATTAAGTCTCTGAATTAATGTCAAAGTTTCGACAATGATTTTTTGTTGTTTATTTTTAGTTACCCGGAATGCATGAATAAACATTTTTTCATGATCTGATGATTTCTTTCTTGTGATTTTTTTAATCGCATATTATTAAATTGAACTTTTGTCAGAAACCACACGGAGAAAAATGTTATTCTAAAATACGATCATTTTATTCGTAAACACGGTTAAAAACGGGACTGAAGTTCTTACGAACAAATTAACAGGGTTTCAATGTTTATTGGCGGGAAAATGTAAGAATAATTTGTTGGTATACGTAATTTTGTGCGTATACCAACAAATTATTCTTACATATTCCCGCTAATAAACATTGAAACACTGTTTATTTCTTCGTAAGAACTTTAGTCACGTTTTTAACCGTTTTTACGAATAAAATGATCGTATTTTAGAAACACAATTTTCTCCGTGTATAACAAGAAATTATTACATTATCCTGCCAATAAGCATTGAAACACTGTTAATTTGTTCGTAAGAACTTCAATCCCGTTTTTAACCATTTTTAAGAATAAAATGATCGTATTTTAAAATATTTTTTCACTTACTAAACAATGATGTAACATAATTTGTATATTATTGTTTATTTTTCTATTATTTTTGTATTATGATTGTTGTAAAAGCTCTAAGGGCGTGAATAAATAAATAAATAAATAAATTTTAGAATAACATTTTTCTCCGTGCAAGTCAGATGATTTTGAGGTTATGTTTGTTCTCTCGGCAAAAAGGATGTCTCATTGTAACGGGATTTCCACCGACAACAATAGTTTAACATGCATTATTCATCATTTTTTGAATGAGTTGTTAATTAGTGATTGCTTTTCAATGTTTCTTTCCACCAATACATCATCAATGATATTAGGTATGTTTTTATGCTTCAATACGAAAATCGCGCCCACACATCACTAACACAAGAATATCAAACATGCACACACTTTAAAACATAAATAAGTGTTCCTATTGTTTGACCAAGTCTCAACCGGTTATTAAATTTTTCCGTCCAAATAAACTTAACCAGTAGTGCTGGATCTGGATAACAAAATGAGCTGGCAATTTATAACCACATCATCAAAAAGTAGCATTCTTCAAAAGAGTTTATTCAGATACGTGCAGTGTTTGTTTGGATCCTTATTTCTAGGCTGCGACCAACTTTTTTGTGGCCGTCAAATTTTTGGTCATTATTTGTGCAGTGGACTACAACGGAGACTGCGGACAGAAGCGTTTCGTTATGTTGACTTCACACATCCTCATATTATTCGGTTGGCACACGTTTGGAAGGTGATAAATCAATGATAACCTACCAATATGATACCAACGAACTTACATCCATAATGATTGGCTAAAAGCTCAAAAAAGCGTGTTATATGTTACTACTGTATGATTTACTATTCTTCAATCAGTTCTTTACAATATAAGCCTGATGACTGGCTCACCGCTGACTTTATAGCCCCGGGAGAGATGGTTCAAATTTTCAGTCCAATACGAAAAAAATTCTCGTTTCACGCTCCACTTGACGCGGGCCTAACAATAAAAACCATTTTTAATAATAACTTAAATAATAATAATGATTTTAATAACAACGCTAACAACGATGGCGACGTCGGGAGAAAACAAATTATGTTTATTACTTAATGTGCTTTAAACACTTTTTCTGCGTCACGTAGAAAATGAATTAAAGAAACACAGGCGTTTTCGAAATCGCAGTTATGTTTTATTTTTATGCGATTGATACAGAATACGCAAGATTGGAACTTACGGTAAAAAGACAATTTCTTAAAATAAATTCTGTTTTGGTAGGAACCGATCTATACTACGGTATTGCGTACATAACCGACGTTGTGGTATTGCGCACGGATTTGCTGGGATAGCTATACGGTTAAATATGTAATTTGAGAAACTGGTATTGGTACCGCCGGGGATTTATTGGACAACCAAAACCCCTGCCATAGGTCACCCCAAGTGGGTCGCTACGTTTGGTGACTTAGCTGGGGTGCCCGGGTACTTTGGGTAAGGTTTGTCTAGGTCTTGGGGGCGAATGCGTTTGCCCACCACTTCTGATCCTCACCATGCATCGGGAGAGACTGGTTGAAGAATACCTAACCTAGGTCTCTCCAGCACATGGAGAAAAATGTTATTCTAAAATACTATCATTTTATTCGTAAAAACTGTTAAAATGGGGTCTGAAGTTGTTATGAACAAATTAACAGGGTTTCAATGTTTATTGGCGGGAACATGTAAGAATAATTTGTTGGTATACGTACAACAAATTATTCTTAAATTTTCCCGCTAATAAACATTGAAACACTGTTACTTTGTTCGTAAGAACTTCAGTCCCGTTTTTAACCGTTTTTACGAATAAAATGATAGTATTTTAGGATAACATTTTTCTCCATGCAGGACTCTGTCGACCCATCGCCTTGACCACTTGAGTGGGATGGATGGATTCGTACGTCCGTCACTCCTGGACACTTGGACCCCCAAGCAAGGTACGTTAACCAGACTAACTTGTGCCAAATTTGTGTTAAAAACAATGTGCATGAATTGTGTTATTACAGTTAAAAATATGCTTTGTTGCTTTCTATTGATTTTGATTTATTTTTTCATTGTAATTCAATTTTGATCAGCGCGTTTTAAATAATTGGTTGTTTATTAGAGAAAACTCATCCGCAGTGTTATTTTACGCCGTTGAATGCTTTGTTTGATGTTGACATTCATTTATACGTTTCCTATCGACTCCGTAATGTGAGTACCTATCTAGTTGTAAATTTCATTGCGTCACAGTTGTTTAGATCCGTATCAACAAAATAAATCGTTTGTATAAGCACATTGTACGCAGGTACTTCGTTTTGTAATAGCATATTGAATATAGATACAATTTATATAAGTATAGTATCATCTACGGGTTTGTTAAACGATAAAAGATTTAGTTAGCGACCCACCCGGCTTCTGAGATAAGTATGTCAATCTTTACATTAGTTTGAGTTTGTGCGTAGGTATGTACCTGTGTCAGTACCTACTATTAATAGGTTAATAATATATATTATATTAATTTACGTAGGTACCTAAAAAGTATTAACATTAAATAACTAAATTAATTGGCAGCAATAACTTCTTCTTCTTTGAACACACAGGCATTATTTTAGTCTTGATTTTATTAAAGCTACGTTTAGTTTGAGACAGATATGAAAAGTTCTCAAATGTAGTGTAATAAGCTTACGTTGAGTAATTACATGGATATTTTGTACATTAGCTCCGGGTCTATGCTACCCATAAGTATCTTGTGTGGAGGCTATTTTTGAGGAAAAGAAGTAGAGGAAATTATGAGGGCTAGATAGGAACCTGGGGGACAATGTGTTTAGGAGTGACGGACGTAAGAATCCATCCCTCCCAGAATCCATCATTGCGGTGCAAGGCGATGGCTCGAGAGAGTCCTGCTGCAGGAAAGTTCGAAATGTTTCCCTCAACAATTTTTAAAAGACTACTTTAAAAAAAAAAATCGAATCATTTGTATGAAAATATCCATGGGTAGTATACAAATGATTTGAGCTTTTTAAATCGTTGTTGATTTTACGAACTTTATTTGATCTGATCTGCTTACGCATTGTATCTCACGTCGAATCAAGCACATGTCGACGTGTTCACATGGATCACAGATCACAGGAAGTAAACTGTTACACCTACGTGTTTCATTCATAGTCGACTGAGTTATGTACAATGTACATATTATATAGGTATTCGTATGTGTGCGTTAATTTTATCCAGTGCTTCTGATACATACGTGTAAGCAGGTAGATGGAACAAAACACATTATTATGTGAAATGGCTTCGAGATAACTTGTATATTGATTGTGATTTGATTTTGAGACGGGGAACCATGACATGTACCAATTACTTCCAAAATTTGAGGAGAATGTTTGGGAAAACTGTGCTTCTCAAAAGGGCATAGTCGTATTATGTCTTTTTAATAGAGTTTTTGAGAATATTATCTTATCTGTTTTCATAACTTTTTTTACAGTTTGCAGTCAATTAGGTTAGCAAATGATTTGTGGGATTGTAAATAATTCATTCTATTCTCTTCTATTTATTTGTGTACCTTCATGAATGAAGAACACATTTTTTATGCTGACTGTAGTTAACTAATTAATCTCTATTCATTGCACCCATTGCCCATTGGTTTGATTAGTTTTGTCGGTATTTTTAATCTGTTCACAATTTAAACAGAGAAATAATCTGTGACTCACAATCAAAGGTGTGTTGATAGTTGCTCTTCATTATAAATCATTCATTAGTTCCAAGGATACAAGGATAAAACCGTTGATTTGACAAATTCGAAACCTAAAATAATATTTGCAAATAATTAAGAAAAATATATTTTTAAATAACTTAAAATATTATAATATTATAGTCTTCAATAAAAAAGCAAGTTTGCAATTAATAAAATTTAAATAAGCCCTTTAATACATTTTCTATGGTTATAAAATTTTTTTTTTTGACATTTTTTATTTGCCGCCAAAATTACATGTTTATTTCTGTTGGCGTTGTTGACGTCACACATTCTTACGTCACCTTGACAGCTCTGTTACCAGCCTGTAGGGTCTACTATGCCAAAATTACGTTAGGTATAGCTAGATGGAGCCGTTTCGGAATGTGAAGTTTTATTTTGTTTTAAAAATCGATAATAATTAATGATAATTATAAAACTACATATTTTTAGTACAATGGTCAGATTCAGAATTTTTTAAATCCTTTGCACATTATTAGTGAAATTAATAGTTTCAAAACCTGTTGGGGCTGTACGACTGAAGGGCGTTGGTAGTAGAAGGAGATTGAGGAGAGGAAGGTTGTAAAGTATCTGGCTATGTAAATCTGTTCACCAAACCCGGCTAAAACTATTTTGGAACAATTGGAATCGATATCGAACTGTAACTTGTCGTATTATATGGATCGGCCATATAATACGACAAGAAGGCCTCTTGCATGCCATAATGGAGGGTATGACCGAGGAGACAAACTCTAGGGGACGCCCACGCCGAGAGTACCTGGAAGACCTGCTGGTGGACATGCGCTGCTCATCATATGCAGACTTCAAAAGAGCCGCACAAGACAGGGAAGAATGGAAGAGAAAAATAAAGGAAATTGCTGCAAACCAATCCCAGGATTGAAACCAGAGAGAGATCGAACTGTTTCAGGTAGATAAGTCAAGGTGATCGATAGGTCAAAATAACCATGTTATAATTATTTTGTGGGTACCGTTTTAGCCACCTTTTCATTCGTGTAATGCCTAATGAATTGTTATAAGTTATAACAGTATATAAGTAAGTTTTTGAACAGTGGTGGTATTTTTGTTTGAATTTATGTTATGTTTCAGTGCATCTGCCTACAGATTAAACTTTGACAAAAGTTCTCACAATCGCGATCATTTGTTTCGAGTGATTAGCTACATCCGAAAAAATTGTCATCGACTGAAAGGGCGTGACGTCACACACCGGCGTGGAACAATAAATTGGCCATCGACAATGAGCCCAGCATCGACAATAATAGACAATACTCCTCATTGATTGGTTGACAATGATGCCCACAGACATTGTGCCATTTTAATTTAATTCCGTGTGTTTGACGATCGTGCGTTGATAATCAGCTGATTACAAAAAACATCCGATGACGCAAATGAGAATTGATTGACTTTTTTTATATTTCGAATTTTCAATGTCGTTAATTATTATTCTGTTTTCGAACGAGACTGTTGTTGCCATGAGATTAAAGATACGTGGTAATTATGTAAACCAATTTATATAAAAAAATATGAAAAAGGTAAGAACCTTTTTACAAACGATAGATAATTCATCAACTTTTTATGCAGCTAAAAACAATTCAGCATACGTTGTTAAACCTCGTTTAAGCTATGTATAAAATAACTATGATGCCAACAGACTTTTTCCTACTTGTCGGGAAATCTATTTGCTTTGCGAATGAAGACACGAACAGAGATTGATTATATTTGATAGGCAATAATAGTACCTTCCGACTTACACCACTGAATAAACAAATAGGAAAAAATGTTTTTGCCCTGTCTTTGTGCCCAAATTGAGTATTATTTTTTTCTTACTTCTGGTGAAATTAATGAAACATTTTTAAATACCGAAATTCTTATTTTAGCTGATAAACAATTTATTTAACCTCTCTAGGACCCATGAATCGTAAGGTATTATATTTTGTAAATATAGGTCCACTTCTAAAGATGAACTCTTCTCTTACTCCGACAGATAGGTATCTATCACTTCTTCGATGACAAGTACAGTTTCGCTGCAATAATTTAAAGTAGGTGTGTACTTAAATAGAGCGAAATCATTTATCGAACGAATTATTTAAAAGATTCATTGAAAAAAAAACACGAAAACTTCAAGTCACCATCTCAATAATTATTATCAATGAATCGTCTCATACATTAATAATTTGTAAGTATGTACGTTGTTATTTGCTTCGATAATCTAATGATTCGATCGATTGATGAAACGGAACATTTGGTGAGGTAACACAAAGCACTCTTTATGACAATGTGGTTCATCGGAAGATAATTTTTTTTACTTGGTTCCCTTAAGAAAGTATGTATTTAAACACCTGGAAGTAATAATGTTTTTATTTATTTAGCGTTTGAATGTTACAGGCACGCCTAAGTTTATGGGTAACTCATTGTACACGTTTATCACTAATCTAATACTTAAATTATCTAGGCAGATATAGCAGAAACATACAAACTTCTTCAACTTTAATTAGGAAACCAGGGTAATTCGTAGTTTTGTTTCCCATACTGGAAACATCACTGAATATAGGTATAATCCGATATTGTATTAAGATTCTGTGCACCCGAAGAAAGTTTTATTTTATTTTACGTAAGGCGAATCTACAAGCCAAAAATGTACGTAATTTTTGTATTTTTTGTAAATGTAATTTTTTTTTTATTGTTTCACTTCTTTTGAAGTGTCCCATTTTTCCCGCTGAAAAATAGATGAAAAACATTATTTTCGAGAGTAAGAAAAAAATCTAGCGAGGGGGGGGGGGGGTCCCACTAAATCTCACTAAATATCACCAACGGGAGGGGGGTCTAATTTTTTTTTTAACTGCTCACGTAATTATTAATGTATGCCCCATTATATCATCACGAACATATGTAAAAGGCATAAAAATTGGTTGGAAAATAATAGAGGTCACAATTTCAAGCGCAAAGTTGGTTTTATAATTATTTTGTGATTAATTTTATAAGAAAGAAGGAAAGATAATCGTTGGAAACAGTCACATACAATTTTAGTCAAAAAATTGTATTTTTTAAAAGATGTTTCTTTTATGCGTTCTTACATTACTAATTTAAAAATTTATAGTTTTTATCTACATTTTTGACAAAGTAATTAATAATTTAATTTTAATTTACTCAACAGAAACGGTAGGAATAGCTTCAATTTATCCAACGCATATTTTTTTATATTATAGTTGAAACTGATTCGCAGTAAAAATTAATCGAATAAAGTGATTTAACAATAATTTTCGCCTTAAATAATTGAAAGATCGGAATTCTTTCTCGATTGCTTTAAATTGACCTGTAAGCTGATTTTTGTCGTGATAGGCTGAAACTGAAAGGGAAAAAAGTAAAAAATGGTTTTTATATAATATCATTACAAATATAGAAATCTAAAGGTTTTCTATTATAAAATACTCTTTCAAGAAGAAGATAATTTTTCCAGATAAAAGTTACCTGATGAGAAAAAATCTCCATAAAATTACCATCCAAAAACATGCAAATATACATCGACAAGATATAATTTATAACGTACACGAGATATAATTTAATGCGTGTTATATTATTAATGATAAAAAAGTTTAATTATTCAATGATCTCTTCACAGCAGACAATCACAGATTCCTGATAACGCCACTTATCCATTACAATTAAAGCGTATGATTTAAATTCGTAGATAACCCAAAAGAAAAACTGAAGACCGTATCTCAAACACTCGACGATTTGTCTGTCAAAGATTTATATCCATGTCCCATGATGTCCTCCACATTCTAATTAATTGTATGTATTACACTTAGAGATTAAATCCATTTCGAGTGAATAGTAAGGAACCGATACGATATTGGGTTAGTTTGTTCAGATGTTTTTAGGTAAACACTAATATGAGTGGATCGTTGTTGTATTGTATGTGTTTATTTTACTTGATAGTGTTACGATTAATACAGTTTGTGGAATGATAAATAATTATCAATGTGTTATTTTCAAATGGGTTATGTTTTTTGGTGAAACGGAAAATATTGTTAATACTTAATGGGAATGGGGAAATATTTAATTTCACAATATTATTGATACGAGTTGTTGCTTCTAAACGTTGCTGGTTGACTGGCCCTAAAACGAGAATCATTCTAGTTGGGCAGTCAAAACATTTTATAAATAATGTATAATAAATGTTTAGCACACTGAATTCACACACTAACACACACATCCACATGCACCTACACACATTCACAAACACACACACACCTCTCCTTCAATAATATACTAACTTAATTTAGGTAAAATGTATAATACATCACACAAAAACATATATATGTATATATAACAGCGACATGTCATTGGTACCAATTATTGTATTAACTTCTATAACTTTGTAACCATGTTCTTGTATGTAATTATGTACTGTTTGTTTCTGCAAAAACTATCATCTTGTACTACAAAATAAATAAAAAATTACGAGTGTAAGCATGTGGGTACCTACTTTTGTTAATGCAGTCTTTTTAAAGGTTGGGACAAAACCGGTTGGCAAAATCGAATATATGAGTAATTTACACAATGTTATTGCATTTTTCTATTTATTTTCAATATTTTTTAAAATGTTAAACATTAAAACATTAGAAATTTGCTAAGCAAACAAAAAAAAAACTTGAAAGAGTATGTTTCTCACGAACTTAAGAGAGAGAATAATGTTTACGAAGTGATTTAATAATAAAAAAAAATCTGTTTCTGAAATTGTTCCTTTATCTCAGAAGATGTGACAAAATTTGTCTTCGGACTTAACTTGTATTGGGTATTTTATTTCAAAGCTGCCGACAGAATCCGCTTTAATTCAAGTACATTCGGTGAAAAAGTGTGTCACCGAAGTTAAAAAAAATAGATCTCGTCTCCTGTCATTCTACTATTATTACGATCCTATTTTTAAAAAATTATTATTTTATTTTTTAGCACGCTTAGTGATCTTTGCACCTACATTGTGAAAAGTCAAACAATGAAAATGTCTAATAAAAAATTAAATCCTTTGTCCATATTGCCATGACGAAAGTCTGGCAAAAGGCTTATGTCTGAGCAGTTATACGTAGTTGTTTAATGAATTTTGTACTTAATTTAAAAAACGCATTAAAAATATAATTTATCATTGACGTAGAAGCAAAAATACCTTAATTTTAATCAAGAAAGAAATTATTTCGCATTTGAGTTAAACCCAGATAGATTGGTAAATTGAAGCTTAACCTCATTACGTATAAATCAAAATATTTGAAAAATATATTTTATTTTATTGTGCGTGCAGAATTAAGCGGACAGACTATATAATAATTAATTTGAAACAAGCGAAGATCGCGGTTCATCCAATCAAGGGTCTGGGATCTTAACCTTAAATTTCAACAGTAAATCTTTCTTCGGTGTTTCGAAGCAACGAACGTATCAAATAACATCGAGCCTGATAAATATATCAACCAGCTTTAATTAAAATGTTGCCACGAAAATACCAACCGAATTATTTGTCGGGACAAATCAGTGAATGAGGAATTTCGAAGTCTCGTGCTCGAATTACAAAATCTTATTGAATAGGTAACACATCTAATTTAAATATGCGGTCGCGAAGGCAGGTCTCTGTGTGGTTTTGTAAGTTAATTCATAAACTCCACAAGTAATTCATTAAAAACTAAATCATTGTACAAGTAAGTTTAGCACTAAATCAAATCTCCTCGAATGCTACTACATTATTGAGTACCAACATAAACTTTATGCTTTATCCCACTAATTACTAAATAATAATATTACTATCTTTCTTAACTAGGCACTACTGTGATCTTTTCCGGAAATGATTATATATGCATAAATAATCACTGATTATTATTATATAAGGAAGTACTAATATTGTCAACATGACGTTAAGTGTATAATTATAAATTATCGTAAACATTATTATTTCGAAAATTAATATTACTCTAGTGATTTCCAGAAAATGTCAAAATGTTGACTTGAAAACCGTTAAGAAAATTTAATATCCATCTAATTTGTTTCAAAATACATCGTGGAATAATATAATGACTACTAAAATTGATTGCATTTTTCATTTAAAAGGGCCAGTTTTTAGGGAAAGTTGGCTAAACCATTGATGTAAAGCACACTGGAATGGTATATGGGATTCAAAATCGCGTCTCATGGATAAAATAGTCACCAAGTAGGTAGTTATTGAAACAATATTTGATATCAAAATCACTGAAGGAAAAACTCTATGCATCCGGTCAAAATCAGTTCACCGAGAAGAAATCCTACAAAATATTTAATTAAAGCCTTTTATGAAGTATACGTATTTGGTTGCTTTAAGAAGACGATAATATATTGGAATTTTCTTTCTAAAATCATTCATAATTAATTAATAAAAGATCTGCTAACTTCGAACAAATCGCAAGTGCGCCAAAACACCTGAAAAACAATTGACTCGGTCCTTTTAAAATCATTCTCCAATTTTAAAAAACGGACTGTAATTTTGAGAGCACCGGTGGGAATGCTGTCCTTGTTCTACCAGTATTTCAATGGAAGACGCTCCGTAGAATCAGCCCTTGCAGAGTGCAACCATGCCCTGCGGCACCAGTGCACAGTCGGAAAACATGACAATATTTCTATAATGCCACCAATATTTCTACACTGTTGAAATTTGTCACATAGGAACGAGTCAGTTCTACGACTCGTTTTTGAGTTCAACAGTGTTATTCAACGATTTGCCGGCCTCTGTATTTCCTCCCTCCTTCAAGTGGGTCTCTTCAAGACCCAAGTTTAGTCCCTTCTTTCCTCAAAAACGATCTTCCACAGAGCATCCCCAAATATAACAAGGGCCCTTAGTGAAATTATGTTCCTCCTGTTTGTAGATACTGTTAATAAAATGAGCCCAATTGTATTGGATGGATACACTTTTTGACTATGCTGGTGTATTCTTTATCACTGCTTTCTGAAATAAGTGGTCGTAAACGAGGAAAACGCCTAACATTATTCCGCCGGGATTAGCGGTTGGCCGCGGCTCGCGTGCCCGCCTGTCATTTATTAACTAATGTACGCATCAAGCGATCCCATAATGAAAACAAACAAGCCGTTTAACGGAAAGGTTTGATTGTCGGGAATAATAACGTCTTAATTCCGGGGGAATAATTGAGATTGATGGGAGAAATGCGCACGCGCCGGGGGAGAAATGATTTCTTAAAAACGCGAAATGAAACAAAAATCCTTAGGTCATATTGTCTTTAACTTCTAACCTAAGTTGAGAGGCCCAGATTATCGCAGAAATCTATAAATATTCATGTACATATCTTACTAATATTATAAACGCGAAAGTTTGTATGGATGTATGTATGTTTGTTACTCTTTCAAGAAAAATTTACTGAATGGATTTTAATGAAACTTTACAATAATATAGCTCATACATCAGAATAACATACAGGCTATATATAATTTATAAAGCTAGCTATTTATTTTCAAGGTATTGAAAATAATAATTATTGTTTAATAGAAAATGTAAAAAATTTGAGAATGATATTTTGCAAAACAGTGATTGTTAAATCAAAATTCTATTTTAGAAAATATTTAAATTAGTGAATTTATTTGAAGTACTCGCCTAATACTTTGAATCGAATCAAGAATTTTATACATATTTTAAATAAATAGGTTAAGAATTTTGGTTTAAACGTAGATGGGACCTAGGAAAAGAAAATATATTACTCGAAGTACTAATCTTACGCAGACGAAGTCTCGGGCAGAAGCTAGTATAAACATATAATAAAATTGTGTGAGAGTTGGTCACTAATGCATGAATCGCCGCGCATCGGAACAGTGTGCGCTGAGCTTTATATTATGACGTAGGTAGGTTTAAATTCCTAATTATTCCTATGAACACATGAGTTGATATTTATTTTAAAAGTTTCATTCTTTTACTATGGTAACTCCATTTTGTCACACTAATTTTGGAGAAAAATTTGAGTAGGCCAATGGAAAGATTGGCATCACTTAGCTATTCGGGTCTTGAAGGTTTGAAGGTGTTAACAATGTAAATTCTTTATCACTTCGCTCAATATCTTTTTCTGATAGAACCTTTCAATAATCTATTTTTACTTATATGGAGACAAGTATAAAATGCCAATTTTGAGTTAATGATGCAATTTCGTTATTTCAGTTGAGTTTCAGTGCCGGCAACCCGGGGGTTTATTTAATATAAATTGGTTGATTAACAATTTTCTGTTCTTTTACCTGCCTCACTAGACAAAGTCTGTTCCGAGGCGGGTAAATAACATAATCAGTATATTTAATTAAAAAGGATATGAATAAGAAAAGTCATGCATTAAAAAGATATGTATTATGAATGTTGTGAATTGTGCTTTGTTCCTGCTTTAATAGAGAAAAAGGAGGCAGGAAAGGTTTATAACGTACACAAACAAGAAATTATGGTAAAGTTGGAATAGTTTTAATTATGTCTTTTTAATAAAATATAAAGGAAACAAAAACACCCCATGATTCCATTAAAATAGATATTTTGAAAAATTTGATTGCATTATGATACATTTTAGTTTAAAAATATCGGTAAAGATCATTATTAGGAATCAGTGGTTCTTGAGATTCACTGATGAAATAGGGGATTGCTTTAGTAATTCAAACATTTTGTTATTGTAGAACGCTTTTTAGGGTTAATTTTCTTATCGGATGGCATATAGCTCCCTTCGTGTAAAATGATTTTATTTACTAAAGTACATGTCACATCTGTGTACTGTACTGTATATAGTTATGCTAAATGATATGTATCTAGATACTCACGTGTTATCAATAAGTAAAGCAAGTAAATATACACATACTAGTTTAGTATCTACTTTATCTGGATTGGTGCAGCGGCATTTCTAAATACATAGCATTCCAAACTGCACTCAATTAAATCAGTTATGCACCAATGCATCAAAACACCAAAACATCTATAGGCCAATCAAAAAGCGTGTGGCTGATGATATGAACTTTTTGATTAAGTTGCTATGTTTTGTCGGCGGATTAAGGAAGGAAGCGATCGTACATAGCGTGAGAAAATCACAACGTAAATAATTGGCGCGAGTATCTTTACTCATTTACTCCGGAGAATGGGCGTGATTGTAAAGGTGCTTTCATACAGCACGATTACACCAAATTAAGCCTTATCTAGCCTTACTTAATTAGTTAAATAATGAAAAATTATTTTACGTAAGTTTGTTTCAACCTCTCCTTTCTTATCACAATTAGTTCTAAAGCTGAAACGTATTGAGAATCGGCAATTAACGTGGAAAAATTCTCAGGTTAAATATGAAAAATGACACTGATTTAAAACGCTGTTCATCAAATATAACAATAGTTTAAAGCACCCCAATCATTGAATTAATTGTGATTTAAATTAGAGGCACTGCAATCTGTCACGTTACAATAAATTAAATATATGATAAATTGTTTTGAATGATACATAAAATCATATTTTAATTCCAATAAAAAACACCCAAAGAACAATTTATTTTAATCTGATTCGCGAAAAACAGGAAAATATTAAATAATACGTTGTTTTGTTGAAACAACGTATTATTTCATGGTTTGCCTCTTTCAGAGATACCTGGAGATACACAAAAAAGTATTTAATTTGAAATGTTTTTAACCAATGGCAGTGATTAAAAAATAAAATTTCAATGATTTTTTAAGTGATAAAAAGGGACAATAGTTATTTGAAGGTGCTTTGTTATCTGTAAACGACTTTTAGAAAAATGTGTTTTATTTATTATGCGAGCATGCGGTACGCAATTCAGCGGTAAATCTAAGAAGGAGGTAACTTTGATAAGGCACGTAATTCTCCACGTTCTGGTGAGGTTGCCACAGATTTACGATATATTTGCATTTAAGTACCAACTTGCCGCAAAACGACAAAGGGACAGTTTTGTGTAATTATCGTATGTAACTTAATACGAACGTTTCAAAATAGAACGTTGCTGAAAAAAAATACATGAATGAGAATAATTGATGCATTAACTGATGTATGTAAATATGTTCTCAATTCATTTGATGACGCAAATTTATTGTGATTTTTGTTGTTATACCTACATATTATACATATAATATTTATCTAAATATACGTCATAAAATTGTGTCTAAATATATTTTAATTTATTTAAATCATTTTTAATTTGAGCACTAAAAAGGTAATGCATATTTTTGTTTAATTTAAGTTCCGCAAAAAACTTAAGCTACTCAACCTCGAACAAAGGTCACGAAAATCATGGTTCTTTATTACTAATTAGTTGGATGTCAGGGTATTAATTTATTTAAATATGGGATTCACTTTTTGCAGTTGTTTCTGAGCAGTAGGTATTATTTTTAAGCTACTTTCTTAGATTAAAAAAAATCATATTTTCCACTTTTTTCTCCTCCATAAAATTAAATGTTAATGTATTGTTAAAAATGATTATTTGCAAAAATGCAAGAGAGTTTCTGTCAATGTCAAATATAATCTAAGAAATTGGCTATTAGATACAGATGATTTATTTTGATGCCCTACTGAAGACCTAGTATTGCTAATAAATACATTTATTATTTTATAATACCTCATATACTTACCTACATCTATACTATGACTGTTTATTTATACCTGCTTGTTATGCATGCTTATACTGCTAAGTGTGCTTGTATCATTGTAGGTACACGGAGAAAAATGTTATTCTAAAATACGATCATTTTATTCGTAAAAACGGTTAAAAACGGGACTGAAGTTCTTACGAACAAATTAACAGGGTTTCAATGTTTATTGGCGGGAACATGTAAGAATAATTTGTTGGAATACGTAATTTTGTACGTATACCAATAAATTATTCTTACATTTTCCCGCACACATTGAAACACTGTTAATTTGTTCGTAAGAATTTCAGTACCGTTTTTACGAATAAAATGATCGTATTTTAGAATATCAAATTTCTCCGTGTACTATTGAACAATCATGTTATTACATTAAATTTTGTCCCATGTACCTGCGTACAAACTACAAAAATAATTTGCAGTAATATGCAGGCTTGAATCAACAACAAAGAAAAAAATATCAAGGATAAAAAATAATAAAAAAATTCTCTGAGCTACAGGAATAAAGACTTAATTTTTTAATTATTTTTAATTACTAAGAAACGGGATAAAAATCGAAAGGAAAAAATAAATCTCGACTTCAAAGCATTCAACAATGTTCGATAATCATCGAATTCGAATGCCGAGGCCGCCTAAAATCAAAGGCCCGGCCCCAGTCGCCGGTTTTCTTTCATATTGTTTTTTTGCGCACCTATTAATTATGAAGCCGACGAGAGCTATATTTGACTCATTCTCTGGCGATTTAATTAAGATTAAGCATTGTTTGTTGAACGGTTAAAAAAGTCAGGGATGCAGTCAATTAGACACCTATTTAGTAACAATATCGTAATATATTAAATACATACAATGAAGAACCTTGAATGAAAAATATTACATATATCTTAATAGGAGCACAGTTAGTAGGCAACTACTTATCAAATAAGAAAAAGGAACCGACTCTTCATCAATATTTTCTTGACGCTGACGTTTTTTAGGTGACAAGTTTTATATAAGTTTTTTTGGCTAAATTGAATACTTATTTAGAATATGCCCGAATTCTTCATAAATTCTTTGTTTGCAAAAAGCTTTGTTAGAAATAATTTTGTTCGTAAAATAAGGAGACTTAACTTATTTCGTAACTTCTTTCAGAAAACATCGCAAGAATTGTAGAATTTTCCAAAAACTAAATAAATATGATAATGCTTTATTTTGACACTATTTTTAAATTTATTTTATAATTGTGTTGATTTGAAATAACTCTTCATTATTTCAAAATATTTCCGCTTAGAAAGATATGCACAATATGGATATTAATATGAATTTTTTTTTTTGGAATTTGTAGGTAGGTTCCTACCTTAAAAAATAACATTAAAACTATCGTTATCGATATTTAGTCTGCCCCATCACTACTTTCACGTGGGAATCCAAATGAAAGATCAAATATTAATAACAAATTGTATAGGAGGCTGCGGAGCGCGGTTTGTATGCAGCGGTACGGGAAACTGTTGGCGGGGAGTGGAGGTAACGAGCGTGCTCTGTAAACACATTGCTGCACGGCCGCAGTTAGCTCGAATTAAACTTAATTATCGCTGGGAGAGGGGTTAAGGGGTTACAGATTAGCCGAGGCACGGCTATAAAATAAATAATAAAAATAATTTTAGCTTATAAAGGAAGATTAAAAAATAACACTAACGAGGTGCCCATGTTCGTGTCTTAGATCACATTAAGAAATTAAATATAAGTTTTCATACTTTTTTTTCTCTACTGTGTTAATAACCTACCACACGGCATTGTTTTTTTTTATGGACATTTTGCAAGGTTAAAACATTTAATTACGAAAAAATCTGTTTAAATGTGCTCAAATAACTAACTAAATTAAAATCACGGTCCACAAAACAAAATTGTCTTAGAACACTCTCATTGGTTCATTAATATTCATACATAATTTCATATTTATTTACCTGTTTTTCTGACTCTTAAAAAGAACCGACCGAGTTTTTTTGATTTACTTGATTGTGTCGTGTCAGGCGTCCTCAAATGATTTTACCATTTTGTAAGTCAAAATAATATGTCATTATGAAAATTGTGTTCATTATGCTTAAAAATTGTCTGTACAAAATAGTTAAAATAACATATTATGAAGAAACTTTATTGTTTCAGTTTCGTTCACAGTTGATGTCGGTAGTCGGTAGCACAAGAACGTGCCGTTTTTAGGCAGCAGTTGAGGACGTGATTTTCCCGCCTCATAATGTAACATAATTATAATATTATAATATAGTTCCATAAAGGAGACAATAAATTCCATGTGGGCCATGCGACAAAATATCATGGTTGAAAAGTCTAATTTTTTAAAGTGAATCTCACAAGAGTCCCAAATTGCTACCGTCTAGAGCCAGTGAGCCGACGACATCCCCAATTGGGAAATGTTGTGAGGCTGAATGTTGTGTGAATAGGACATAGATGGGGGGAGATATAGGTGGGGAAGTACCTGGCTATTCAGATCTAGTCACCAAACACGGCTAAAGTAATTTTAAGCAACGTTTCATTTATGAATGGTGGTCTTACACCAGGGCGGTACTGATTGTATCTTCCATCATGCACTCTGGAATGTGCCGAAAATATAATAAAACTATAGCTTTGAATGATTGAATTGCGAAAAAAGAGAAATCAATAAAATTATATTTACTTGTCCACGCCGGGATTTCAAACAGCAACCTCCGGATCGCTAATCGCTAAAGACATTTCTTGTGTTCTTTTTTTTATTCCACTACGTATAAGTACGGAGTAAAACAACCTAAACGACAGTCGTTTGACTTTTTCATTATTAAAATAACATTAAAAATTAATAACCTCTAAAGTTTCGTCCCCTGAATGAAATTAATTTATAATATTTTTATATTTCTGGTAAAAAAGCTCTGTTGGCGTGTGTAAGTTATATGAAGATACCACATTATCAAGCAGCTGACACGGTTGTCTCTGCATTTTTATACCGTTTATCGTTTATATCAGTTGTTATGGCGTTTATGCCCCGAATAGCCGGAATTTATTGTCTTTACGGCAATAACACGATACGATGCAGTGGTTGGTCTTGTTTAAATGGGGTGTCGAATTGTGAACTTCCCTCATTAATCAAAATGTTTGATTGGAAGGAAAAACTACGAAAAAAAAACCATTATAAAATTCAATCTATTTGACTTCTGGTGAAGCACTAGAAGTAGGTCCGCTTGATCGCTTAGAAACATGTTAGATATTTTAATTAAATTCCGCGAGTATAATACAGCTTAGCCTTTGAAACAATAGAGTATTTTTTGACAAGTATTTTTTTATGTCCAGAAAAAACAACGTATTAGGCCTATAAAAACTGATTTAAAGTTAAAATCTCCTATTTACAAACCCCTTTTGGGTTATAGTTTTATTGTATAATGTGGAAAATTAAGTGCCTTTGAAAATGATCGTAAAATATATTAAATATTTGCGCATGAACTTAAAATAAAAGAAGATTTTTAGCGTATGTTTTTTTTTATGTAAATCTAAACAGGCGGCTGGTTTTAAGAGAGAATTTAAACCTTATGGCCATCTACATAAGGAGTGTTATCGTTAGCGGCCCTTATTTCGAATTATTCACATCACATTGTAATTTTTTTTTCTGCCTACAAATGTAGGTACACATAAACAGTTAATTATATGTAAAAAATTTAGTTCTATTACAATAATTAAAATTTGATGAAAAAAATTAAGCAAGATGTGCCATTTTATATTTAAGTATAATTAGGTAAGTTCAGTTAAAATGTTAATATTGAATTATATGAGCTGTTTATATTAGATAAATGCGGAGATCGACATACTTAACTTTGCAGTCGGGGTAAGTATAAAAAATCCTCCGTCCGTTCGTCAGCTTCTCATTTTGGTCGCCTTCAAAGTTAAATATGTCAAAATTTATCCTACGATTAAGGACAGTAGGTACCCAAGTATTAAAATAAATAATTGCCGGTAGGTACCAGCCTCCTGAGAACGTATTCTTATATCCTCAAAGCAGCCGACAAGTACTATTTGAAAATAATTATTTGATTGCTAAAATCCTTTTTTAAATTTCGGAAATTAATAAATAAATGGTCTAACGAACCCACAATATGGGAAGGATATAGCAGGATGTGAGATAATTGGGGAAAAAAATCTTAAGAGTATAAGAGCAATTATTGTTGTGGTCACAGTGAGAGTTCAGAATTTTTGAAACATCATGGCGGCGCCACAATCTGTCGAGGTATAAAGCGAAGGCGCCAAGAAAAAAAAACATTTATATTATTTGTAAACGGTGTCCGGAAACTCGGAGTAAAGCGGAATTTGGTGAATCTACAACACATTTCGAGTCGATTGTTCAATACAACTTTTATGAAATGCGCTTTTATTTTCGAGTAAGTCGAGTTATTACAAAGATGGAATGTGTTTGTTCAAATTTGAAAAAATCGGCCGCTGGTGATTTATATCAGCTGTTTTGTGTCTTAAAATGCGTGGAAGCGTAGACTCGAACCTGTTTGATTGATTGCTAGTGAATGACATAGATGTATCGAAACCGGTAGCAAGTAAATAAAAATTAAGTGACAATTGAACACGTGAAAATATATGTTTGAAAAAAAAAGGTCTAGAAATTGTTAGATATGCACAAGAAATACAAGGGTTTTTTTTTAGCATTTATTTGCGTCCTTGAGGTGATTTTTCACAAAAACGGTGCAACATAAATTATTGACGTTATTTTTCTTCTTAAATCAGATCCTTATTGCCGACGATAGTGACCCCAGTCTATTTTTTAAACATTTAAAAAAAATATATTCTATGCCAAAAAATGTTTATGCACGGAGAAAAATGTTATTCTAAAATTCGATCATTTTATTGGTAAAAACGGTTAAAAACGAGGCTAAAGTTCTTACGAACAAATTAACATGGTTTCAATGTTTATTGACGGTAAAATGTAAGAATAATTCGATAATATACGTACGAAATTACGTACACCAACACATTATTCTTACATATTCCCGCCAATAAACATTAAAACCCTGTTAATTTGTTCGTAAGAACTTCAGACCCGTTTTTAACCTTTTTTACGAATAAAATTATCGTATTTTAGAATAACATTTTTCTCGATGTGAAAATGCTCAAATCTATAACAAAGTCTTTTTGGGCTCTATATGTGATGTACTTCGATTAACCAATTTCTCGCTTGTACTATGAGTTTCCAGATACCGTGTATAAATATATTGAGAGATTGAACAGTTTAATATCCTTTGATGCTGTTTTACCAAGTAATTCAAATTTATAGATATAGGCGTGATTTACAGGCAGAAAGTTTATTAATATATTATCTACCATTCTAATAAATAATAATATTATTAAACAAGTTAGCATTTCTCTGAATGTGACAGGTGGTCTTTAATCTATTGAATTTCTTCCTACATAAACCACGATGACAGTTCAGGCTATTTAATATATCAAATTTAAGATCTGTTTAGTTGTATTTATTTATCTGATTTGTGCAATCACCATTAGAAATAGTGAGGCAATGTGGACTTTAAAATAAGTACAAAGTTGTCAAATAGCGAAGTAATCGTAATGAACATTAATAGACGGTTTGAAACGCGTGAAACGGTTTGTCACGAATACCAAATGGATGGATCGCTTTAATGCATAATTAAACTATGTAGATACTTATATCTCTAAAAGTATAGAGTGAGGGGACTTCTACCAAAAAAGTGCTTCGCGTGATACGATGACACGATATTCACTCATTCGTGGTAGTCAAATTAAAAAAGCTGATTGCGATTGAAAGTTAATTATTTAATGCTACATAATAGTCATCCATAAAGGTGATGCCGTGTCAGTAATAAGTCAGAAAAAAAAATAGATTCAGAATCAAACCGCCCAAGGATTAAGGGATCCGTTGAAAAAAATCCAGACCTTTCCGTCGAATCAACTGGCGACTCTTCAGTTTTGAAGGAAAACCTAATTATCTTCTAAGATGTGTAATGTGTACTATTAAAATAATTTCGTACGAGATAATGGGGGACTCGGGTTTAATCATTCCTCCGTGAATATGCTGTAAATGCTATAGTGTAAAATTCCAATCGTGGGCGACTTGAAGTGCCGTGGTATTCGAGACGTTACGATGTTTCTACTTGGTGTAAAGCTTGGATTCGTAATATTATAAATGGCGAATATTGCTAATACGATTTTTGTGGTGTGAGTATTTTTTTGATAGGACAAGGAAAATTAACGTGGAAAATACCGGCGATGCGCCACAGTAATGATTTTAATTAAAATATTACCAGATATTAAATAATAGACACTTCTGATATCTTTTTACTTTGTTTCGAAATTAAGTTATCATCATTAATTCAAATTTATAAAACCCAAAGAGAACCATTGTAGTGCATAATTACTTTGAAGGTGCGTGATAGTGTCAGATCCGTAGAAGGTTTTGTATAAAAGGAAGATAAACGGAATCATTTTGGTATTTCTAAAGGTCCAGTGGATCGTCCTAAACGCGGTGCAATATTGGTTAATTACACCGCAAAATGATTGTGAAAAAATAACCGAATTATTTTTTATAAGGTCTGACACGCGATGTGGAAGGTCAAGGCTTGGGGCTGTAATCACAGGGGATATAAAGATCGTGGATATAATTCCCAAAAAATGAAAATAATAATAAATGAATGCCCGCCGTTCCAATAAAGTATGGAGGAGAAACAAAAATGAAAGCGCCTCGGGCCTGTAATTAAAATCCGGCGTACAAATTATTGAACGTCCCGCGTCCCCCGCGCGAAGGACCCTCAACTTTGGGATCTCAGTGATTGATGCTTGTCAATTAGTTCACTTACAACTATTTGTAACACCAACAAAAATTTTATATTTATTTATAATTTACCAATTATGTAGTTAGTTTGTAGTAACTTTCGCGCTTCCCACGAGAATTAACTCATTTTAATAATAAAAAAATAAAAATTGTTTGTAAGAGTTTTGATTTTCAATGTACTTTCGTTATTTCAAAACTCTTCAAAACAAAATTTCTAGAAATTGTTACATAGTTAATGCCCAAGAAATACAAATATATTTGTTTTCGAACTGAACAAATTGATGAACGAACAATATGGCATCTTCTCTTTAAGTTAAATCACAGGAACTATTTCATGACCTATTCAATAATCTATTAAAAATAATTTGTGAAATACATCAGTAAGTAACAGGCTAATCCATAATAGAATCGGCTTCAACATTCGTTTCATAAATTAAAAATTTATTTTCTTAGAATGGATCTGATGAGGGATTGCAGCAAGTAGGTGGGATCCCACCCGATGTATTCTGTCATATATTTCATTTCGTTCTAATAATTGACCAAAGATTATGATCTACTTCATAGAATCTACGAAACTGATCAGTTATCCTAACAGGCTATCCGTGGAATAGAAACCAACACTTGAATCGACTTCGACTTTTGTTCTATAAATTAACAATAGATTTCGAACTAGAATAGATCAGGTGGGCACCGTGCTACAGGTTATTGGACATTTCAAATCGCCGTAGCTCATAATGCAATTCAATAAAGATACAAAGAAGAACCGGAAAGAAATTTAAGCACGTGAAATAAGAAATAAGAACGTTATTGGTAGAAGTTTGAGGGCCAGTGGGTCCACTTAATAAACAGGCAGTTGAGAGATTGATGTTCCATGATCAATAAGGCCTAAATTATCGTCTGATTTCTGTTATAATATTGATTAGTGAAAAACTGGGCGAGACTTTATAATTCACGACCCAAAATGCTTTCGAGAAAAACGTTTTAGTATATAATATACATACCTACAAAATTCATTTGAAGGTCAGTAAACGGACTCCATTTCGAGGAAGAATAGTCCTTAGTGATTATATTGATGCCTGTTAAATATTTTATCCTATGTCTGTCATTTTACCTACCTGCCTACGTACCAATTCTAGCTTTAGTGTAGATACTCTTATTATCGTACTGGTGAATGATTCAGAATCGAATCTTTGTTTCAAATGACTTTAGCCTATTCGGTGACAACATCTGAAAAGCCAGGTACTTCACAAACTATTCTTCCCCATCTCTTTCCATTCCTTACTACCTTCAACGTCATAACATATCCAAATCGGGAAGCCACACGGAGAAAAATGTTATTTTAAAATACGATTATTTTATTCGCAAAAACAGTTAAAAACGGGACTGAAGTTCTTACGAACAATTTAACAGTGTTTTAATGTTTATTGGCGGGAAAATGTAAGAATAATTTATTGGTATACTTACGACATTACGTATTCCAAAAAATTATTCTTACATGTTCCCGCCAATAAACATTGAAACACTGTTAATTTGTTCGTAAGAACTTCAGTCCCGTTTTTAACCGTTTTTACGAATAAAATGATCGTATTTTAGAATAACATTTTTCTCCGTGCATAATCTCACCGGGCAACTCTGAGCAGTTTGGACACTTGTACTAGAAACTATATAAAATCTTCGTTTCAACTTCATTTAAGTAAAATCTTAAATATCTTTATTTTTACACGCATTCTTAATAAGTTTGCCAAACACAAATCAGCAAAGCAAAGTCGGCGCATGATTTTGTTTTGCAATAATTACCAAGTGCTAATTACTGCCCGTCGGGAAGGTGTGTGCAAACACGCCAATTGAAAGCTCAAATAAGCCAACTAATTTCTCATTTTTTTGCACTGTTTTTCCTGTGTACGCAGCCGTCGAGATTTGCCCAGCTCGCAAAGCGACCAAAGAAATTAACTTATAAATGGAATCAATAACAATTAAAAACACCTTGCCGGCGTTATTTAGCACGATTTGCACTTTATTCCTACATGTTTTCAGGTGCTGTGTGGTTTAATTATTTCGTAATTATCACATTCATGAAGCGTTATATTAATAGTCACGAAAATCAAATTAAATTCGAGACTTTCCGATAGTGACTGTTTATTAAAGAATCACGGAATTGGCTGTAATGCAAACGGCAAACGAAAGATTGGCATCTTTTGTGTTCCAGATTGGCGCAGGTTGAACGTTCCGAGATCTTTTTAATTTGAAAAATAACGATTCAGTGAACTTAAAAAAAATATAACAAATGTGCACCTAACTACGTAAATAAATACACTTCTATAAAATATCGGCAATGCAATTTTCGTGTCCATTGTGCCAAAGTTTGTGATATTCTAATTCCATTGAATGAACTAATTTTTACTATCTTTTTTAAGATGTGACTTGTTTTTAAGTAGGTACTCGACAAAGTCGATTTCTAAGTGCAGGTGTTTATAATATAATATCCATAATATAATATATAATGTCATACACTTTGCAAACATTCGAAACTCAAACAGAAGGTTTTAAACAATAGTCGTTACGTGCTCAATTGTTTCCAATCATAATTTGAATTCACATTTCGCAATTCCATGACGAAAAGGATGTCTACTCTGTCTTCTACATTCCACTTCTTCAATCTCGCTATAAATAGGTACGAACATGTCCAGTTTTCATAGTTATGATTCTGCAAGAAATTAATCGTTTCCGATGTTCATATCAGAATATCCATTAAGCATGTTTATCGATGAAATTTACATGGCGATATTTACGAAGGTTATGCTAATCATTCTTGGTAAGTTTGACAAGACTGTCAATACCTTTCTGGTACGAATATCTATGGGTGTTCTTGATCATACGGATTTGTTGGAAATGGCAATACACGAGTATAAATGATGATTATTTATTAATCGGTCGAAATACAATCAAGAAGTCTGGTTCTACCTCAAACATCCCACGCAGAATCTAATATAATATTTTAATTAAAAAGAGATCTTGTAAGATTCCCAGAATAGAGAAGTACCTACGCATTACTTAATTAAATTAGAACAAAAATTAGATTTTTTTGTTAAATATTATCTAAAGCATTTTGTTTGTTTTTTCCTGAATTATTTTATCACAAGCAGGTAGGCACTTTACATTATGCCTGTTAAGTAAGCGAGTCTACGACTCCTTACACGGAGAAAAACGTATTTCGTAAAACGCTCAAAAATGGGGCTGAAGTTCTTACAAACAAATTAACAGGGTTTCAATGTTTATTGGCGGGAACATGTAAGAATAATTTGCTGGTATATGTAATTTCGTACGTATACCAACAAATTATTCTTACATTTTCCCGCCAACAAAAATTGAAATACTGTTAGTTTGTTCGTATGAACTTCAGTCCCGTTTTTACGAATAAAATTATCGTATTTTAGAATAACATTTTTCTCTTTATAGAATGAGGATTGTTGTGGGTTGAAGAAAAAAGGATGGAAGAAGGAGTTCGGAAAATATGAGAAGTTCCACGATAATGAAACGAAAGAGCATTTTTCACCATAAGTCTAAATAATAAAAAAAAAATCTATTTCATTGCTTGGTTTCGAACCCTCAGAGCTTACTAGTCTTCATTACGAAGCTTCTCATACAGATTTAACCATAAAATGATTTTTGCATAAATTTGGAAAGTTTCTTACGCAACACTGTTATATTATCTACTTAGAATCGAATTTATCGCAAGGTAAACAGATGTTTGGATTGATTTGATGTTCATACATAGCAAAGTGACCCGAGTTCTATGTTCCAACCAGACGAACATGAACCCATATTAATTTATGGTATCCGTGGAAGATTAATGCGATGCCCGAGATGAATTGTTCAAGTCGATAATTTATGTGTTTAATCGATTTAGTGTGGGAAACGTTTCCACGTAATCGGAAATTTGATCCAGTCCTACGTAGAGCACTATCGATCTCAAGTACCCACTGAACGAAAGATTAAATATCTCTGTAATCTGACGAATAATCTAACGATGTAAATTAAACTCGTAAATACGTGTGCCTGAATAATGTATCAACAGTGATTATCTTTTCTCAAGTGTAAATTAACACCAGTGGGTTTTTGTACGAAAATTTGTGATCACTTTGATTATTATGATGTCATAATTAAACAGGTCATAATTAGTTTGTAGCAGTATCAGGTAACAATTCGAGCAATATTCGTCGAAAGACCTGTAAATCCAAGAAATACTTCGTGTTTTGGTTTATGCGATATACAGATTTATCCTCTTTGTATGGTTGTTAGATATATTAATATAATGTTCTATACTAACACGAACCCTAGTTTATTTCATAAAAGCTTTTATAATATTTGTGAAAAAATAATTTTAATGTAAGATTTTATCACCAATATTAAGTTTTCTATCTTTGTTATTCGTCTTATGGGAAATATTTTGATAGGAAATAGTAATTTTATTATTGAAGAAAAAGATAGAACTAATAATCTAAATTAAAATATGAAAATGAATAAAACACAGAAAAATAATAAAAATAACAGTCGCAACTGGGACAAGAACAGAGAGCCTCTCGTCTTACAGGAAAGTCGCTTTAACTAATTCAGATATTGCCACCTATTATATAAAACCGTCATATTTGTCAACTCATATTTAAAATTTTAGAATTAACAATATTATCTTCGACTAATTTTTATCAATATTATCGGCAGCTACCATTTTCATTGGAAGCAATTGTTCAAAGAACTTATTTGTTACCTTAATAGTGTCTGGGATAAATATATCCGATTTTATTTATAAGGAAAACCTACGTATTTATATACCATATATAGAAAAAACAAACAGCAACAATTATTAGGTACTCTGTTTAATTCCATACATCGCATTTTAGCAAATGAATTAGTTCAAACAGGGATATTAGGATGATATTTTTTAAATAATTATGATTGCTTTTAAGATGATTGTATCATAAATTAAGTTAAAACGATATAAAGTTAATTATAAATAAAGTGTCGTTTACAGATTTTCGATTTTCCAATCAGTGTGGCGACAAATAATTGTTATTAACTAAATATGCAAATGTATTCACAATGAGGACGAAATTTAATTAAAATATCTTACCTAAAGACGGAATCTGAAATGTTTCGGGTGGAATTACTTTCGAGGTCATTTTGATGAATTGCCGAATTTGAAAGTCAAATGTGGAATTAATTAATGCTTCACAGAAAAATCAATCAAGGTTTTGTAATCGACGCATCGAATTTAATCGGAGATGTATTTAGTATTTTAGTTAGGGATAATGTTCTTCTATCAGAGAACTAGATTGAACGGATGTACACATATAAAGATTTTACGATAATTTATTTCGATATTTAGCGGGTGTTTCACCGTTCAATTTGATAAAATAGACTTCAAAAACTATGATTATAATATATATTTTATAAGCTTGAAAAGTGGTTCTCTTTCGGTGTCTTCTCCTATCGGAAGTTGACTATCACTAAGCCAATCTTAATTCTGCACGAAGAAAAATGTTATTATAATATTCTAGCTGACCCGCCCACGCGTTGCTGTTGCTAACGAAACACAACGCCATCTACTAGATGATTACCTTACCAAGATAACTAAGTGTTGTGTCAATAAATTAACTCACACCGCCATCTGTGAAAAACTTTTGGAACTTAGAAATAATTTCAATATTTTTTAATTTTTTTTAATCTTGAAATATTTGTGTACAGTTTTTTTCATGCTTTTCGACTACCACACTAGGCACATGCCCGTATTATGTAGTCGAATAAAATAATTTCGTCGAATAAGTCGATTATAAAAATTGTCCATTAAAGAACAATTAATTCGCAACAATAAATATTGAAGTTAATCGAGATAAAAACTATTCTATCTTTTAATTTGAACCAAATTAGACACAGTAATCCAAATTACATAAAAATCGGTTAAGTAGTTTCGGAGTTTACCTTGGACGAACAGTGGGACGCGAGATTTTTATATATAAAGATTATGAGAGGAGTTAGCTTCGTTGTAAAATGCCTTCAATTTAGGTAGGTAATTTTCAGTTATCATTTTCTTCATCGATTTTTCAGTGATTATTAACAATATTTAGTTCAGTATTATGCAATAATGGTAATAATATTTGAAATAATTGAGTTCCTTATAATAAGTGCTAAAGTTATTAATTTAATTCTGACATAAATTATTACTTAATAGGTACCAAAACTGCATTTAGCGAAATAGATAGTTCACAAGCATTGTTACATCGACACAGCATCTAATATAATAATGGCAAAAATGGCTGGGTGGCTGTTCCGCGGTTTTCGCTGGGAGCGTGTTCGTGAAATTCATGTCGATAATAATTCTACGATGGCAGCAATGAAATACTTCTATTTAATTTACGGTCTCGGTAAATGGACTTGGATTCGTGCAGATCCGGACTTTATCTGAACTGGCGAGCTCCGGCCGACTAACCAGGAATTAAGCCAGAATCAAGCAAGAAGTACAACATACAACAAGTGCTTTTGTTTCAGCTTATTACGGTCGAATATAATAGATAATTATGTATTAATATAATTACTTAGGTAATTTAATTAAAAATTACGATTTAAATACCTCGGTAAGTAGATTATACGTCATAACGTTGGTCTAATGCCAAAGTCGCAAATTCGTATTTTTGCCAGATTCGAGAATGCTCCTTTTATTTTTTTTTCATTTTAAATGGAGCGTATCCTGTCGTTTATTTTTTATTACACATTATCAAGCATAAACTATACATTTATTAAAGGTTAAGTAATAATATAAATCGATTTGCGATATCAATTCTAAACTTGAAACCTAAAATATGTGTCTGAAAGATGTTTTTGTGGATTCGCGACTTTGGTATTGGACCGACGATAATATAAACGATTTGGCCGAAGCAGGAGCAAACATTACAACGTCTTTGCTTTTTGCTAATTTATATTTTTTAAGCTTCATAGCTCATGATAAAAATAATAAAAGTGCTTAAAATAGATGGGCTTGCCTTGAAAATTCGGGCAGAATAATATGAACGTACATTTTCGACGATGTTAAAAAATATTTTTTTTTGAAAAATCTTTAATTAGATATTAAGTATAAAAAAGTTGGTATGCTGCTGCAAATAAATGTAAGATTTGGCATATTAAGTGTCACTCTTTCAAAAGAAAGTAGAAATTTAATAGAGTTTTTATACTCTCCACACTGTGACAGTGAAAAATACATCACAGTCTGATTCTTGTATGTCTCCTATGGTGACCGGATATCTCAGAATGAATTCAACTCAACGACTCCTTTGAAAAGTCACTAAAAGTGATGAAAAAATAAATGGTTAAATAGATTATGTTAGGTTAGGGTTTGGTATATTTTTCAATATTTTTTTTTCATAGCTTTTAATGACTTTTCAAAGAAATGATGAGTAGATTTGATTCCGAGTTATCATGGAACCGTCTCCGATATACCTACCTATTAATATTTTTTTCTGTAAAGCAGGCAACAAGAAACACAGAAAATGTAATTGAGTCGTAAAACTTAATTCCATACCCAGTTATTGAAAAACACTCATAATTCTAATGCAGACCTTGTGTTTTAATAGGCGACAATAGATCTGTCAATTCTAATTGTTTAATTTAGAGTACTGGACCAATCACGACTTCGTAATGGCCACCAATTACCCACCGATGTCTGCCTGTTAATAATAATCGTAATATTAATAATCGTACACGCCGTCACATTTCCAATAATGTCAATTAATGAATACCACTAGATAAATTAGAAATCGTTAATAAGAACCGTGTCGTGTGCACAATGAGCCTCTTACAAGAAAAAAATCAGTTCAGGAAAGATTTGTGAGAATTAACATATTATTTAAAGCTTTTTTCATGTTTTTTCACAATCGGAATAACTTTTTAAACATAATATCAATGAAAATGAAGTATTTTTATTAACAACAAAAATGATTTTTATTGACGTTTAAACATACAAAAAGCGTATCACATAATTTTTAAAATCTGCTGTGTATCATCACGTGTCGAATCAAAATACGTAATATTTGATTTTACCCAGATATAAACCATAAACACTTTAATTCTACTAAAAAAACCCTCGACTCTGTGCAGAAACGGGCAGCCTGTTTGATAGATTGCAATCTTCAGAGCACATGCGTCGGGTAGGAATGCTATCCTTGTTCTACCGGTATTTCAATTTTAAGCTGCTCCGAGGAACTAGCGTCATTGATCCCGTCGGCACCGGTGCGTAGTCGGGAAACACGTCAAACGCGCGCTTAATATTTGTACACGGTTGATATTTGTTACATGAGAACGGGTCGCTTATACGACTCGCTATTGAATTCAACAGCTCAGCTGTGGAACGATTTGCTGGCCTCTATGTTTCCTCCTTCCAACAACATGGGTCTTTTAAAGACCCATATTCACTCCTTCCTCTCCCCAAAAATAACCTATAAGGCCTCCTGTGTGGAGTTAATGTAAAAAAAACTTACCAAAGAAAAAATTAATTCTGTATTAGATTAAAAATTCATATAACAACAGGACAGTTAAAATCGTCACATTCGTCGTCAATATTTAACTTTATATTTTAAATTTCAAAGGCAAAGTGTGCTACGTAAAAAAATATTCACACCTGCAAATAGAATAACAAAACGGACGTTTTATCTTTTCATCAAATTGTTAATTTTTTGTTATAAAAAGTTATCAGTAGAAAAGGAATTAATATGGTTATTCAAGATAATTAAAAGTGCGTGCAAGTAGCTCATTTCTGATACTATTAAATGGCAGACGTTCTGTTCATTTTATTTGACAGTCCGCCATCTTGAAAACGGTGAACAATGTTGTCATTGTTCTGCCGGTTTTATTATTATTATTATTTGTTTGGGCCGCGATAAAGATTACAGGTGGTGGAAAGGTTTTATGAATTCACACGATTTAATTGTTTGACGTGTGTACACGGCTTTACATGTGTTTACACATTTTACATTCCAAAACACTGGACTTTTGAGGCGGATGGAATTTGTTGTAAGACAGACTAATGAGCTGTTATTTGAGGAATTCAGAGAAAACAAACATTCTAGAAATGTGGATTCGATGAAGAAACACATAAATGATTTAATTTACTTAAAAAACAACTAGAACATTAATTTAATTAACTGGAAGATATTGTTAAATTTGTAGGGGTTTCTTCCTTCAGTTCAAATGATTTAGGGCTTCCTTCATTAAAAATTTTTTTGTTTGGCACTGTTTTTATTTGCACCGTTACAATACATTCACTGTTACAATAAATATTTGGCTCCCGGCTTCAATAGATTCTCCCAGATTATCACAGACCTTGCTGTTTTACTAAATTTGGTTAAGAATGACTAGCAAAAAACAAAACATTGATATTTATATGAAATCCTAAATGACACAAGCAAATAATGACCCTTTCCTAAGAAATCTTCTTTACCGACTAATTCAAACTGTCTCTACATTACCGACAGATAGAGCTGTCAATGTTGCCAGAAAATGAAAACTAACTCAGTAAATAAGTACTTGAAAAATAAACAGATATACTGAGTTTATTTTCACCCATATTGCAAGATCATAAGAATGACCACGTAGGTATGTTCTTCCCATCCTGTCTCTTTTCTTTTCCATCTCTTCCTTCATCTCACAACAATGTCCTAGTGGGAATGCATTAAATACACGGCCATCTGACTTTTTTTTAATTCTTCTACGGTATCACATTAAAAATTATTAGAAACGTCAACTGATTTGTCAAATTAAGTTCACCAAACACCTCAGATATTTGAAAACATTTGATAAATTTCACCAGAAGAAAAAGTGACCTTACATCGGGCACATGGACTTGCCCACAACACAATTATATCGGATTATCGCTTTTACCTACTTGGAAACAAATTCACCTCAAATATCGACATATTTATCATAATTGTACCACTATATAAAAGATTTTTTTTTTATAATTAAGGATTGCATATATTTTTGTATTTTTTTCTATTTATCTAAAATGTAAAAACATGTTCCCCACTTTTCTTTTTCTGTATCACGCACTTTGTCATGCATTTTTCACTTGAAACTTTTGTATTATTAACGTAAACTATATTGTTAGTTTTATGCTGTCGATAACTGGTTTCTATTTAAAAAAAATTTAAATGTATTTTTAAAATTTTTATTCATATTAAGTTCATGACTTTAGGTTTTTTTTTTATCTAAACATTGTGTCTCTATATCACATAAACGTATCATGTAAAAGCCCATTAGGGCATTGAAAATAATTAAAATCTCTTCAAGTTAGTAATAATGAAGTTATAATTTTTTCACAATGTTTATCTTACTTCCCTATAGGGAGGCAGAAATAAATTATTGGCGGTAACATAAAAATAACTGAACTAAAAATTAATCGCACACTGGCGCATTCTTTGATGACAGATGGACAGCGAGAAAACGCGTTTTAACCTACGTCAATCATTTATTCAATAGTTTGCAGTATTTGCATGGTAGTTAGATGATAAATTAAAGCTTAACATTTATAAAAAAGACGCGTCGAGTCGTTCCACAAACACGCGAGCACTAACAAAGACAGAATTATCGCTTCACGGCGGTGATTTGACATCGGCAATAACTCATTTTCCCGCGCCTGAAGACGGCAAATGAGCGGCCGAACGATCTGCGTTCATTTCTCCCTTATTTATTCTCAATAATAATAACACGGCGCACTTATACACAGTACTTATAAGCACATTGGTTCCCTGGTAGGTACCACACACGTCCTGGGCACCCACGCCATTTGCATTCGCCAAGAACAAAAGTTTATAAATCATGCGGGAAACACATTCAGTCGCTTCGATCCGAGGTCGCCATGTTTAATTCTGCCGCACACGGCAATACGATTTAATCCCCTGCAACTTACACACATTCATACAATCGTACATACATTCCGAGCTTCGGTACCTACTTTCCTTCGATGAGGACAGATTGGTCAAGTAAATTAATTTCTAACGCAAGCGCCACACACAATGTTTGTCGTTTTTGAATGTTTATTTAGACGTATTGAATTTTTTCATGCACCTAGTAGAAAAAAAAACATTTCACAATAAAGTAACAAAGAATAGGTATAAAAGTAACTAAAAATAATGTTGCTAAATATAAATATCATTACTTTCTTTTCATATTCAGCACATATCCTCACAACTTGTGGCTTCTTTTATTGTGCCACAACTTGTGTGTGGCTTCTTTTACTGCTTTTGGAAGGTTATTAAAAATATTTTTATTTTGTACCACACATTGTTTTATGTTCACAAAAGAGCAGTTTTGGGAAGCCTAAAATATCGACAATATTTTCCTTGTATTAGTTTGCAGATATTTTAGAGTACCTGAATTAGGGGGAAAAATCTAGATATAGAAAAGAATACCTACATTCTGCGTTGAAATGGTTGAATTTCACTGATTTAAAAGTAAAATGATTTAAAAATATAGCCGAAAATAAGTGAAAAACTCAAGAGACTTGGAATTCCACGCTAACTTTGGCGCTTTAATATTTGAAATTATTTGTATTTTTTTTTTCAGCTAAAAACATTATTTTCTCAACGAATTATGTAGCTCTACAATATTAATTAATTTGCTACAAAAGAAAGTAAGACGCAAAATTATTGCAAGTATTTCAATTGATCAACTGATCTAAAAATTCGGGCAAAAACGTAATCTAATACCGTGATTGTGACTACATACTTGAAAATAATTAGAAGAGCCAAATAAATACGTTTAATAGCGAAATGACTCTCAATTCAAACACAAGTGTAAGGAAGGTAAGTATGTAGGTAGGTACTTAGTATTTATCTACGTAAGCAAGAACTTGAATAAAAACAAGTCGGCGACATCATTTTCCTCGGACTTATCTTAAATTGCCTTTGGTTTCCATACTGAAAAAGTTGCCATGTCTAAAAGAAGCGGTATCGTGCAGCGCGCTATAAATTCAGGCCGCAATCTGGCAACACTGCGACAGGGATTACAGCGACAGACCACAATATAACGTCAACCTGGCAACTGAAGAATTCCAAATTTAAAAAAAAAAAAATTATTAGGTAGATACTGATACTACTTGAACGCATTGGAAATCATATATGGCTGATCTGTTATACGTATGTACTTCATACTATGTAGATAATTCCATAAAAAAAGCACTAAAAAGTGTACAGAACGTGATGTATAAAATACTTACTTATTGAAAAATCAAGATTTTTTCCTAAGGCGTAGGAAAATTTATGTAGGGGAAATCCTCCCCTTATACAGGCAACCCTCGCTTAGCTGGGCTTAACGCATGAAAAAACAGCGTTTAGTTCTTGGGCACACAGCAAAAAAACTATCTTAGCACGTTATTCTGCGTTAAAGGATTCGCACCTTTTTACTCAAAGTATATATTTATTGTCAATGTTCTTGTGCGTACAGTATGTATACCTACGTGTTAGGATGAAGCCATCACCGTATTCACATAACGACGGAAATAAAAAGCATCGAGGGATTTTATTCTCCGTGGAAACGGGGGGAGGGAAGACTTTTTTAAATTCAATTCTAATTTCGAACGATATCCAAAGCACGTAGAGAGATGGCGCGCTATTCGCAGAAATTTAGAAAAAGAAGGATTTATGCTATAACTGTGCAACAGGAAAATAATCTTATTTGTTAAGTAATTAACTACCTATTAAAACAATAATTCATAATTGGCAACGGTGGATATCAGTAGAAATTGCCAAAAAATATATATATGGATATTTAACCGTTTCAGACAACATTAGCGACACACAAACGAAAAATGTGAACCATAAGACAGAAAACGATTCAGTCGCATCTAGGAATTGAACCCGGGACCTCTTCTTTGCCGGGGAGTGCTCTGACCACTGAGCTAATTCGACCAAATCAACTTAAGTCATTTTTAACTTCATCACACTTCGACTGAGAACTATCAAAATTATCTTCATTTTCTTAACGCATATTTTTATTGGCTGCTTTCTTTATGTGTTGAATGCGTCTGTTGGTCTTTTCCATTTCATATTTTTCGTTTGACAATCGTTAATACTGTCTTCAATGATTAAATATTTCAATTTAAGGTTTTACTCAGTAAGTTTTAAAAAAAAAGTTATTTGCTAAGAAGTATCTTTTGTAAATCTTATTATTACCGTTTTCCTTCTCGTTCCCTGTTTCTCTTTGTGTCACGTAAAAAGGGATAGAATTTTTAAACGCCTATGTATGTTGACACTCGTATATATTTTTTGCATTTTTAAATACGGAATATGGTTTTATATCCTTTTTACGATGATAATAAAGAGAGGATGTGGGCGGGTTCAGGACTCTCCTACAAAACGCGGGTGTTGAAGCTAAAAAGCTTTCAAATCCTTCATTCTCCAAGTTGTTAATTTTGAAAAAGGTGCCTATTTACCGTTCGGAGGCTTTCTAAAAGAAAACAACCCAACAGGAACTTCGTAAATATCAAATTACTCGGCAATATGTCATTATAAATTTAACCGACAAAAATATATCTATGTTTATTATACACAGTGTCCGGAAACTTGTAGTACAAACTGGTTAATCTACATCACATAGAGAATCCAAAAGTTATTTTTTCGATCATAGAATTAATATTTTTTTTTCATTTTTAAGCAACATTTTAAAACACATTGAACAGCTGATATTAACCCCCTAGCGACCATTTTTTCGAAATTTGACCTAACGACTTCGTTAGGTCAGAGAAAAGACAGAAAGCTCAAATAAGAAAATCGACTTAAAATATGATTTATCTAGTTTCCCGTTTGTAAAGTATACGTAAAACATTAATACCGGCATGACGTTGATACGGAAATCGTCGCAATTGGCGAGTTTAAGGTCAGAAAAGCGGTATGCATCCCCGACCACGCCTTTCTCAATCGCAAGTATCTTTCTCTTTCGCTTGCGTTCATTGTAAGTCAGTAACTGCGCGAGAATGGATCGTATCAAGTTCAGGCCGGCTTCAAAGTTTTGCGTGTTTCTTGGCCCGTGTATACCGTAGGATTGTTACTGCCTGCAATGATGATGAAACTCAACTTAATTTGTATTGATTTTATTTTTTGTGTTTTTATAAATACGTTCATTGTTACGTATGTCTAATACAATCCTTATACATATGTACTTTTTTGATTTAAAAAATATTTTCAGAATAAATCAATCACATATTTTATGACTTACTCGAATTTATCTTCAAACCATCTTCGTTAATCAAGATAATGCCGGGCGACCAAAACATCTAAATATAAACGATTAATTAATTTGTACGTACCTTTAAACCCGTTAAAATAAGAAGGTGTGCATTATTAAGTTTATTCCGAGAATGAAATAAAAACCGTCAGACTTATAAATAAATCAACGTGTTATGAAAAATAAAATTTAAAAAAAACATCACCGCATCCATTTTTTACACTCATAAAATTATAAATTATGAGATCTGCTGCTACTTGAAAATGCAGCAAAAAAAAAAATATTAGTGTCCACGCTAAACGCGCGGTAAAAATACAAATTGAAGATGTATTTAGAAACTTTGTCACACCGCTTCGATTATGCGGGATAGACAGGGATGGAACGATAGCGTGATTTGTTTTGATGGGTAATTCGTGTCCCGTGTGTGTTGTTTAGGTGTAATTTAACGGTCGCGCCTCAACAAAGCTACGAACCGACCACCTGTGGGGAAAATGGGGCAATACGAAGTTTATTTTAAATAAAATTAAACAACTTTTATTTAAACATTAAACACTTTTGATATCAAACTAAACGACTTTTATGATAAAGTAAACTCTTTTCTGGTAAAAACGTATTATTTTAATATAAAATTAAACCATTCTTGGGGAAAAATAAAGTACTTACGCAGCAAATAAATTTAACACTTCGACAATAATTTCATTTTAGTACCAATAGGATATTTTCATAAAAATATAGTTTTCTTTTCGGATTCTGATTGTACTAAAAATATGTGATTTTACTATTTTCACTCATAATTATTGATTTTAAAAACGATATAAAACCGCACATTCTAAAACGGTTCCAACTGGCCACAACGTTATTATAACGTAGAAAACTTCATAGGCTGGTAAGACGGCTGTTACCAAATACCTCTAATACAAACTAAAATGTAGTTAAAATCGTAGAAATTTTATAAGTCAACAAAAAAGGAAAAAAAAAACTTTTTCAGTGTTGTAATTTTTGCGAAAAAAAACCATTGAATATATTTAATGGGTATTCAATTTAAATATTCATAAATAAGTAGGTACAACTCCAACCAATCGCAATCAGATGTGTTTTTGGCAACTATATAATGAGTAGAAAAAATATAACAATGAAATGGGAAGAATGACGAGATTAATGACTTTGGCCTAATTAAAGACAACAATTTTTCAAACATCCACATGCAATCGACCTACATACATATAAGAAAGAAAAAAAAAGCGAATGTGCTTTAGACCACACGACTGAAGTAAAACTTCTTTAGCTCCATCTATATGTTTATATGTATAAAATATATACATATATGAATTTTCTACAAATATTTATTTAAATTTATTATCGTTCGCCTCGCCCGATCACACTTTTCACAACGCTCTCGTCACGCATTCGCCAGCTTATCCCCTCAGCCAAGCGTGCGTAAAGAAGTTTTACTTCAAAAAAGCTTCGAAAATACCCTGTAGGTATAAGAATTTAGTTTAATGATACATACATATCCCCATATACGAAACTTTATTGACCACGCACTGGCCCAGTCTCCCCCCTTGGATACACGATACGTTCGTGTTGGGACGCCGGACGACACAATGTCACGGAATGTCGGAAATATTTTACCTGCTCCCTTCTGAGCTCCCGGTAGCCAGAGATCTCATACTTTATACCATTTTGATCTCACGATCAATCTTGTGCAATAATTTGTTTTAATATTTTCGGAAAAAAATGTTACAGCAAGCGGTTTAAAATAAGTATAATAAATATTTAATAAGAAATAATGATATTAAGTGACATCTAGCGGTAAACTGTTTTATAATATTCTGGAGGAGAGCTTTTAGAACTCTGATTTCAGTTCTTATACCTTGCTAACATACCTAGCCAGAAGATTGTGGAATGTGCAACGTTTCAGTCATCGAAGCTTTTTAGAAGTAGCAAGTGATGTTTACCTGTAAAGAGAAAAAAAAATTAGTTTAAATTCCTAAAAAACATAATGATGAAAAAAACAGAATTCTGTTAAATTCTAAGATATATTAATATTTGTATAAGGTTTTTTTGTAGTAAAAATACCGCATAATACAAAATAGTTTACTAGTTTATTGACCCTATAAAACGCGTAGAAAAAAGCTCGATTCGATTGTAGTTATATTATGAATGAAGCTTCTCATACGTGTTTCTATACGCAATGTTGATATTGAACAACAATACCTCCACAATTGTAAACCTACAGCGAACCTTTTCCTTTACCTAAAGGCAATTGGCTACCGTGTCCGGTCAGTCAATGGGCGATGTGAGGGTAGGTCAGCAGGGGATAGGGGATGAAAGTAAAGGACCTGTAGGGGGAGGGTGTAGTGTAGCTACTTGCTGTTGTGGCTACCCACCCTACGCAGGCTTTACGACGAATGTAGGGCAGATGGAGTGAGGGGAAAGCTCGGACACCCAGGGTGGCTAAACCAAAATCAGAAGTGTAAATAAAGGGGGTTTGAACTTGTCCGCGAATTCCGTTAGGTGGTAGTGTTTTTAAAATCGAATTGAGATGTTTCAAAGCCTTTTTTGTTTTAGTTTAGTACGCAGTTTATTATTTCATATTATGAGTTAAGGTTTTAGGTATCTATTAAAATATATCTATTGAATTTCAAGTAAAGCGACGTCGTCTAATAAAATAAGCCCCACTTTCAAATGTTTCCAATATCAGTAGCAAAAAATATTATTTTACGACCCGCATTGACATTCAAAAGATCGTCAAAGCTATTTTTTGTGGCATATTCGCCGCGGCTGTGAGGGACGACGACAAAAACGAATAAATCCGACATTAGCAACAAATGGGACAGAGAACACAAAACACGCTATTAAGGAATTCAAAAGAATACAAATTCTCGGAACGCAGCTCTCTAATGACGAAGAATAATTAATACAAGGGACCCAAATAGTTTTTGAAAAAAGGTAAGATTCACGTAAGACATCCCTCCGGGACACCTGCAAGCTTTTTTCCTCGTGTTATTTTTGGCCGGCTTTATCTAAATAAGCGAAACCTTAGTTTGTTTTGTGGACAATAAATGACTTGTCTTTGGCAGGTACATGAATTATTCAAAGGAACACAACGCATTTTTTGCTACGTATGTAAGTTAGATGGCTAATGCTGCGATGAGAAATGAGACGATCTCTGGTTTGAGAGAAGAACTAGAAATAAATACGGTAAGGCCACTTAGAACGGGCTTGAGAAACGCAGACCTGAATGGCTTTAGATTGAATAGATTTTTTTATACGCTTTTTAGGGTTTTAACTGGCTCTATCAAACCCCCCAGGGTGGGGGAGAGGTTGCACCACCCTTGCGACATTCATCAAAGTTATTCTTATTCTACTCTGACTGGAAATTAATGATCAATAAACATTGTCAGTCTCCTGGAGTTCTGAGATCTCGACATATTATATTGATAAACATGCCAAATCGATTGATACAAGAGCGTGGGATTTGTGACCATCGATCACTCTAAATATATCAAATAAAATAAATGGGTAATAACTTTATATAATTCATAAAATTATTTAATATCCTAAACATCGTAGTAATTTAGACGTGCATTTTGTATAAAAAAATTACATTATTCTATAGGCTACTATTGTACTGTAATTAAATATTATACCTTTTAAGTATAAGGGCATGTTGCATTTTATAAGTATATGTATTTTTTTAAATGCGTGTATTAAAACGTACAATTAGCTGTACAAATGTGGCCCGGTGCGCTGTACAGCAAACTGCATTGGTTTCGATATGCATGCGCGACCACCATTCTTTGTAGTAGGTACTCCTGTCATTTAATTAAGCCGGAGTAGTGCATACAAAACGGCATGTTATTAAAGTAATTGAATAAGTAGACATTAATCAGGTTAATTATCGATATGCATCACGAGCGATGTTTACAATTTGCATTTTTTCTTCTGAAAATCACGCGGTTGTTACGACAAGCTGTTAATGTCAATACGAGCGGTTGATAATTAAGATGAATGAGAATTATTAAGTAAAGTAAAAGTAATACAAAATGTAATGATAACAAAACATAACTCTTTATCTTTGTAGATATATCTATTTAATGGTACCCATGTTGTATAGGTATGTATTAAAATCGTTTTATTGAATCACAAATGGGTACCTGGTTGCGTTCTAGTATGGTACAATAATATGTTCAGATTATTCTAGTTATATCCATTAAGTTCCTGAATTTTATAGAAACGTGACAGCTGTTTCGGCGTTCAAAGTTATTATCAACCAGTGGTAAGGCGTAGTAAAGACAGCTGATTTATACGAATCTAGTTATCGTTATCCCTTTGTAATGCTTTGTAATTATTATAAATTCAGGTTGAAACCAATGTAAATTGATAATATAATTATAATTAATAGGTACTTAACACTCTATTTTACATACCTGGTGATTTTATTCTTGTTTATTGATAACTTTGTAAAAACTGACAACTGCAAGAAATATGTTAGAAAGCAAAATACCACACGGACACAGTTAGGGATATATATATATACATTTTATATAATATATTATCTATACCAACGTCTGAGTGTTAAGCAGGTAAGTTCCATAGAAGCTTGAAGCTGTTTATAATGTTCACACTCTGAGAAATAGTGTTTGTTTTCAATAAATAAACACCATTTTTACAGAGGTAAATTTATGTCGAATTTACTTTCCTTTGTCTTTTCTTAGTGTTTCTCAGTTTCATCGGACTGCTCGCCCCTGTTAAGGTACAAACATCCAAGTACCGAAGCACTACGCCAATCCTCTGAGCCGCGAGACGGATCGTATGGAAAATGCCATGACAATACCTGCAATTAAGTCCAGCGCCATTATCGGCCGCAATCGTGACGGGCCGAGCTGCGGCAGGAGGTACAAGTGCCCGATCGGGGCTCGCTGGATTAATTACTCCCCTAGGCGATTCGGATCAGACCAGTCCGCCTGGGTCTTGGAACACAACCAGAGATCCCGAACCCCGGAGGAAGGAGGCCTTAGAAGCCAGCCATCACTTGTAATTCGATGAAATTAATTGTAACTGACGGAAGATCTGATATGTCAAATTCATGCATGAATTGAAATGATCTTTAGCTAATGATTTGGTGCTAAACACATTGTGCTTGCTATATCTATTAGAGTCCGCATAACAATTATGTTTCATCAGAGTTTTCCAAATTGATAGTTGTGAGGTGTCTCTTGTCATATTTGAGGTTGTTATTTGGAAGAGAGTTGTTTTAAGTGAAGAAAGACTGAGCCTGGACTCTAAAATATCATTTTGTAGGAGGAAGGATAACAGCCTGCAAATTTCCCCATTGAGCAAACACCTGACTCGTTCTCATGGAGCAAATGTCAACCATGTATAAATGTTGGACATGAGTTTGACGTGTTTCCCGGCTATTCGCCGGTGCCGAACGGATCAATGACTACAATAATCCTTCAGAGCACCTTTCATTAAAATGCCCGTAGCAGAATTACAGCACTTTTAACCTCTATAAAATATTCAAATATTTTACTGAAAATCTTAAGTACGTTGGTTTATATACATTTTGAGTGTCCAAATGCTACGTGCTTTGTTTACGATCAAGTAATAAATACTTCAAATTCTTGAACTAATATTTAAAAATAACAAAAGCCAACGGAAAATTTCAGAATTTATCACCGAGTAAATCTTGCAGCTTTACATAAACGACAAAATAGTTTGATATTTATGTATGGATGTCTCATTTCACGATCGCAAGGAGATTCATCTTGCACTATAAATCTGTCGGGGCCTTATGAAAGAATGGACCAGTTGCCCTACCTTTCCCGATTGTTACAGACTCTTAGAGACCCGGGGCTAAGAGAACGAGGATCGATGCTTTAATTTGATTTTGATAATGTGCTATCGGTTTTAATGCCCCATTCTGTGCTGTGATTGCGGCCATATTTAAATGCGTAGGATACTTAACGCTCTGGGTGATTTACTGGAACCACAAGATGGATGGATTTAAGTTTTTTTTATTTAAATTTGCATACCAAAATCAATGGATTGTTAGATGTTTTCTTGTATCCAATTGGACACGTGTTTAAAAAATGGCCTTAAGAAAGCATCACGACAGAAAAGATAAATTTAGATTACTGGTTTTAAGAAAAAAACGTGGTTGTATCAGACATTAGATATTAGTAGATATTATTAGTATTCATTCATTCATGTTAAATTTTAGTAAGAATTCTAATTAGGATCGGTGTGGCGCATAATAAATGTGCTTCTTTCTAGCGTTATTTTTAATTTTTTTGGGAAGTTTTGCAAGTTTTATTAAATCTGTATAAAGAAAATAAATTATTTAAAAATCTGATTAGTTTGTGGTTCGCTTTGCGTAGACAATGACTAAAATCAATGAATTCACGCTCTTACATATTATATGAGACAAATTTAAGATAATGTTTTCAACTACTGAATTTGGGAGGCGGGTATGGGTACCACCAGTCCGGGAACCATTTATTGGGTAACCAACATCTCTGCCATAGGTCGCCCCAAGTGACATAGCCTGAATTAGTGGGATGAGGTTTGCCTAGGTTTTGGCAACGGATGCATCTGCCCAACAACGGTGAGGCAGGCCGGATAGGGAGAGACCGGTTAAGGGAGACCATTTGGGCTCTCAGAACAATTTGGTTTGATTTCAAAGAACTTCATTTTCTTTAAAAGTCCCCCCACACAGCATCCCCAAAAATGACATAGGCCCTGAGATAAATTATTTTCTCATGTAAGTCCTGTGTGGAGTTATTGTAAAAAAAAAATCAACAAAAATATAATATGCCACTGAATTAGACAAAAAACTCAAAGGGAGAGGAGCGATGAATTTGAGGTAGGTAAGGAGGTAGGAGCATAGATACGTCAAAAGGTTAACTCAATAATAATTATAATTCATTTAAAAAATTACTTCAACTTAATTGATTGATTGTGAAACAGATACCTACTTACCACGAGTTATCGAGTGTACCAACGCGATTTCATTGAATAATCGCAGGTTTATACCAAGCGCTATAAAATGCTCTCTCGTAGTATGCAAATGGCTCGTGTGCATTAGACGTTCGGGTTTACAGGTGTTTGTGATGTGATTCAGATCATCTGTACCTGTATACAATCTTCACACAAGTGCCGCCAATTGCATAATCAAACAAACGAATTAGCACGAAATGCTCCGTAATATTATTATGATGTGCAATTTTTATGTTTGCGAAGGAATTAAATTAAAAATGGTAATTGAAGATAAGCGGTAAATAAATAAATGTGCACGTTTTATGACGTATTTTACTAACCTTATTATTATCGCTGGATACGTAATCTTTTAATTGCACTGAAGGATTTTCCCATTTCCTTTCTAATTGCAGATATTAACAATTATTATTGCCCATTAAGCTGGAGGAGATTATGAAAAATTATACAAGATTAACAAAGTTTTGTTTTAATCTTTGGTGTTGTTTTTAAGTACCGATTAAAATTGAATTATTTTAGTAAAATAAACAAAAAAATTAACCAGCTACTTTCTTTGTTTTAATTTATTAATTATAATTTTAAACCGGTACTTAAACGTACCTACCACGAAATATGCGATTTATGAAGAAATATAATTTAATAAGTGTTTTTAATAATTGATTTATATTATTATAAGCTTTGCAAAATCATTGATGATGATGATATCGTTTCCATGTGTCCAACTGTTGTTGGCAGCAGTTAGCAAAAAAAATCAGGACAAGACTTAACATAGTCAGTAAGCTAGCTGAAACTAGTTGGGGATGCGACGCTAAACACTGAGGGAATACAATAAGGCGCTGCAAAAAAGCGCAATTCCTTTGCACGATGATATCGTCTCTCACCCGGCATGCTGCTTGAAGTCCGATCACCACTCAACCCTGAAGATAGGTGGAAACTTGAGTGGCAATCGGCCAACGTGGAAAATGCCCATCTCGTACAAGGCCCCACTGAGAGACAGCACCGGGTTCTCATTGTCTCGCAAACTCTGGTCCGCCATCAATATCCATAATATGCATAAGTCGGTGATGTGCGAATGCAGTCCACCGAACATGTGGTCCACGAATGCCTTCTCCATTCATTCCCCGGCGGGTAGATGAGGTCCACAGGGTGACGCCTGAGACCCTAAACTGGCTCGCAGACCTAGATATCCCCCTCTGACCCCCCACCATATAAAAGAAGAATGATAATTTGGTTTCAAATTAGACCGCTTAGAAATATTTCAGAGACTTTAATTAAATACAGCAAATTTTCATTTAAAATATTCGAATATTTTTTTGATACGTCTTTATAAAAGCTCAGAAAAAAATAAAGTAATAGGCCTATAAAAACTGCTTTAAAGGTCAACTTATCTTAGATACGAAACCCTTTTCGGTTATTGTTTTATTGTATAATGTTTAAAATTAAGTTATTTAGAAAATGATGGTAAAACATTTAAATATTGGTGCCTGAGCAAATTAGCTATTTAGAAATAGAAAGGCATAAATTAAAATAATAAATAATATAAATGTACTTAATAGGTAGTAAATAAATGTTTCCAGTACCCACAATCCGCAAGTTTCTCTCATTAAAGTCGTAGATGGCGAAACTATAAATTATCGTGAGCGGGCAAGTGTGTTATTTCATCAAGAAATTTATTGTTAAATATTCGAATTGTAAATTGAAACGGCGTATTCAAGACATAACATTACCGCCACCGTAATATCATAATTCGTACGAGGTGCCTTCCATACTACCGTGGCTCAACTACCTTCAGGGTGTAGGTATATATGAACGTATGTCATACTGCATAATGTGTTCTGCCAACATCAGTGGGTACGTAGTAGATTGGCGGCGTAGCGAATTAAGGCCAAGTGAAATAAATACATTCATTAGGACCAATTGAGGGGACTTAAATCAAGTTGCTAAGGCACGCTCGCAATCTCAACTTGCTTGCACCTTTATCTGTCACACTTGCTCGCTCACTCTCCACTCGCGTACACGTGTCCGACAAAGACAGAAATACACATTTTACTCAAAAAATCATTTTGCACCGATAATTATAGCAACATTATCGTTTCTGAACAAAGCGAAAACTTTCATACAAAAAACATCAACGCACGGTAAGCACAAAAACCCCGGTGTGAGTAAACTCATTTCGCGTTTTATTATTAAAAATACCGTTACTTAAAATATAATCAGTTCATGTAATTAATATTTTAAAACGAAACATAAATACGTATCAATTACGGTCTTTACGATCTGATGGAAAAGTAAATAAAAGTAACACTTGGCACACCAGCACGTTTTAATCAGGTTTTATGAAATCGAGTTAATTAAGGTAAGAGTTTTACTGTATAAGGTGCAAGAGCTAATTGATAAGAAGAACAAGAATTTATAGGAAAAGTTTTGTATTTCCACTATAGAATCACAGGTTTCAAACCGTGACATAAGTAAAAAACATGTTTATTAATTGCATTAAATTACCTTCTAATGTAAGGCTTCTATTATAGGAAGTTTTAATTATGGTGCAGTAAAATACAGCATCATTAGAGTCAAATAAAGTAGTTGGCTTTTTAAAGAGTTTGATCATCAAAGAGATCGTTTTTAATTTTTTAAGCATTACTTGAACGATTAAAATTTTTTAAATGCAAACGAATGTGCTCTTATACATTACAGAGTCTAGTTGGCACGTTTTTTACATTAGCTCTTTACAAGAAGCGAGGAAAAAATCCCTTAAGGAGTATGTCATATTTGGGAATGCTACATGGAGGGTTTTTTTGGAGGGACGATGCTCTGGAAAAAAAAGGCATAAGGGTTGGGTATGAATCTGGGGGCCAATGTGTCCAGAAGTGACGGACGTATGAATCCATCTCTCGCACTCTGATGCAAGGCGATGAGTCGAGAGAGTCCAGCTGGAGAGGTCTCCCTCAAATAGTATCTCCTAGTCCAGTCCACCACGCATTAGGTGGGCAATGACCGATCACTAATTGAGTGGGCATCGCGTTTGGGTCCTACCCATGCGTTCCGTGTTCGATTCCTCGGCTGGCTAAGTCCTCCATCACAACACAAGCAACATCTTCCGCTTAGTGTGGTGGTAGTAGGAGATTTTCAAATGTGGTTGGGTTATTCGTAAACAGGGAATGTTTGTCTTTCTTTCAAAGAAAAAACGCATTCGCCGTTAAGGCCTAGACAAACCTCACCTCATGAACCCATCCATATTTTCTATGTCACTAAACGTAGCGATCCACCTATGGCAAGGGTGTTAGTTGTCCAATAAATGCTTCCCGGGCTGGTGATACTCATACTTGCTTGCTAAATTGAATATGTAGCTATAATAAGTGTGCCGACTGTGGTATTCAAGATTTCTGTCTTTTTTTCTTATTAACCATATTTTCTGCCCTTTTACCAATTAACCTTCACTGAAAAAACTTATTTGTGTAAAAATATAGACCATACCCGCCAAAAGGTACACTGTTTAATTAATGTTCTAAACACCCGGATTTTATTTTAACTCGTTAGGCACAATAATAAATATCACGATAAAAATGTACACAGATGTTAAGTGTGACGATAGCACGAGTTATCAATGATAAGATCTTTGCCATATTAAATGATTAAATAATCCAAAGTGATTAATATTTTTATTATTAATATTATCTCTTAAGACCTTTGACAGCCATCGAATAATAATGAAATGAGTCGTTTGTAGCAAATTTAAAAAAGCCAGTAAAAAATATTTTTATGATGTAATTGATTAATAATTTTATTATGTTGGTATTTGTGTTTATATTGAATTAGTGAAAGGTTACCGAAACTGTTGATTATAAGTTTGATATATTCGTATTAAATACAATTGCTAAATAAAATGCAAAAAAAAAATATTATGCTTTCATTTACACCAGTTGGTACAAATTTATTAATCTTTCAAATGTTGTACCTATTTTGCAACCTGTTCCGATCAGGATACAGATTGCATAATGTGTTTTTTAGATAGTATTGAAACAAAGCATTGACACAGATGGTGCACCTAAACATGACAGTGGTCACAAATCAAAATCCCTTTTTAACAACAATCATGTACAAATGCAAGTATGGCCGGCAATGAAAAAAAATCCAATGCATCCCATATCAGCTACACAAAGCGGTTGATCGCTTCAAATTATTAATAGGAAAATTGCAGCGATGATTTGCATACTGCGAAATGAATGCAACGAGAGACGTCGTCGGATCATTGTGATGCAGTTACATGCATCGCTGCATACGCAACTGGAATATGATGATGGCTTTGCTCGGATTGTTTTGTTTTAGGTACTTTTTCGCAGCCTCGACAGACCAGACGTACAGTGCTCGCTTTCTGATCATGAGATTACGTGCTCAATTCCGGTCGGATGCAAATGACTTTTACATTTTTCATTCATAAATGTGGTTATTATTAAATAAAACACAATTCATATCACAATAGTACAATGTAGTAGCTAAATGCACGAAGTTAGTAAATTTATTTACAAGTTATTTTACAAGCCTCGACGCCAATATAACTACAAAATTACTCGCAATTAAAACATGAAGCATGAAACGCAATGAAAATTTAACTACAAAAATCATGTTTTTGAAAAATAATGTCTTTCATTACAATGTAAATCAACGCTCATGTTCTCAAATTAACAATGTATAAATTAATACACGATATTATAAGCTCACGCGTGATTGGCTTCAATAGTTATTGATATCATTTTTGATAAAATCAGCAAGTTTGTTCGCCAAATCAACTGCATCTTTAGTTCTTTGGCTTCCCACGCGTATGATCGTACTCCCCATCCCTTAATTTGATGACACCTCTTCCAGTGATCCCCCCTGGGGTGACTTCATCCCCTGATGTTACAATTAAGAGCCTATTGTGTCACTATCTTAACTTATGCCCCACAAGTGGTGCCGTTTTCAGTGGCGGACATTGATATTCTGATAAAAGGCTTTTAGAACTACAACAGTATTTAATAAAAGTATAATTGTTTGAACGAACAAACACATTATTTGCTAACATTGATTTGTTTTTCAAAAAACAAATGCGTAAAAAATTATTTGATTTTTCTTTTAGTCTGAACTGAGAAACTGGTTGAAACTGACATCTCGGGCTGTGGCTGCCGAATCCTTTGCGATTTGAAGGCGTTCTCGTTCGTTTTGCAGCATGGTGAGTAGAGGCCTTAGAAATCAAAGTTGTAAACACACTTTAAAAAAAAAAACGATAAAAAATGTAAAGAAGATTTTGGGGTGAATGAATCACTGAAAGGCGCTGTGTTAAAATTACCAAATATTAAAATATCTTTGTAATTTTTTTAATAGTTAGTTGAAACTTGGATATTTCGTGCTTGGAAAATTTCAACTTAACTGTAGGAATTACTAATTCAATCCGAAATTAAAAGTATTAATTCTTCCCACGGGCACCAACCTTGGTAAGTTAGTTCTACATCTGGGAAAAATCAGTTCCTAGCTTGTGTTGGTGATCAAATTATCCTGGACATAGTTCCTAATTCAGCCAAGATGTCTAGAATGAATAAGAAACCGCTCAGAAACTTAATGCGACTTACCGTGCATAACGTACCTCTATCCCTTCGAATATTATTGAAAATGCTTTTCCAGAACTACATTTAACACATATCGATATAATGTGATTTATTTGAGGGTCTCGAAAAACTTGGGTTTACAATGACAGTGATAATTTGAAAACAATTAGGTTGTATTGAAAACCTTTGTAAACTGTCATTATCTTCGCGCATTTTGATGTCATACAAAAGTTTCTATGCACGCCACTGCAGAAATGTCCTCCCCTACTATCGCGAAATCTTCCCCTTTTCTTCTACGAACTGTCCACCCTGCTACAACTACAACTTGTCCAAACACTGCCTTTTCTAGCCTGATTGTGTTCTCACAGTCTGACCGCAGGCGGGTAATGTTGCATTCACCATGACCAATAAAACAAAAAGAAAATGTAATAATAACCAATCTTACACTAAAAGTTTTATCATAAATAAATGTGGAATTATTTTTATTACCTATCTACACGCATAACGAAATCAATGATTACTTTTTAGCATATTTATTTGTTTTAACCACGATTTCAATAAAAAAATGTATACATCTTTTAGAACCTATGGTTCCTATAAGAGGTTAAAAATTAAGATTAAAATATGTATACATTATTTATTTATTAACATCTTTTTAGGGGCTTTTACATGGAAGTAGAAAAAATACGGTATTCGTAACTAAACGTAACATTTTGTATTATTTGTTTACAGAAAAATTGAAGACGTCCACTGAATCGTCATAGTTATTTCCTTATTTAAGTATTCTGGGCAATGTGGAATACATTTGATGTTATAAATTAAATTATATTAATAAAATAGTGGTTAAACCTAAAAAAATTATCATAATTTAATTACTTAAATCGTAAGTATCAAATCTGCCAAGAGTACGTAGCAGATTCAATGACATCTGATGCACTTTTATGATGGGAAATTTTTGTCACAATCCTACACAGGTACCGACTTGATGACTTAAATCCAATGATAATCGTCTAATAATCCGAGATCAACAATATTTATTGCGCTAATTTATAGAAAGATGTAGTCAACTAATTAAAAATTATCAACTTAGCGCAGTAGATAACACCCTTTAATAATTGCAGCACTGATGGCTTTTGATAGAAAATATTATATAACATGATATACTTAAGAGATAGCTAAGAATACATAATTACGTTACCTATTGTCCTGATGCAAAACTATTTATTTATATTGCCGCCATCCCATTCTTTTCAAATATTTTTTACGCATCAAAGAGAAAAAATTACTTTTGAAAGTTCATTGAACGCTAATATTCATCATTAAACATCTGAATTAATAATCGAGATGATTACCATTGATATATAAATAAAACATAATAAAAAAAGACAATTCCACATTCATTGTCTTAAGTGGTTTTTTAATACCCGAAGATAAGCGGAGGTACCTATCAATTATTATATCTCCACAGTGAGATCTCGACATAAATATTTTTAGGCACGGTAGATTTACGACCGCTTGTAAAAAAATATTTGCATTCATTAATCTACAACTGTGCTGACCAGGTAATAAAAAATACACTCCATCATAGTGTTCATTTACTTAACACACGAATAGGCCATCGAAATCTCGCTTCTCAACGTGTTATCATCGATCTTTAACTCTAATGATAAAAACATCAGTATTTTGGCACCTAATAAAAGGTGTATATTTCGAATGGTCGTAATTTTTCATGATTAATTTATGTTCTGTACATTTATACACAACGTCTTAATTTTGCTTGTCGGTTTTGATATAAGTTCTTTTCATTTTTAGTCGCCTCAGGGTAGAGTTGAAAGACAATCGACCGGAACAAAATACAGATGTTTCAGCTACAGAGTAAACTTCAAATACAATATCATGAAATTAATATGCGTATAAGCAATAATACTAGCTAATTTTAATAATGCGTTAATTATATAAGGTTATGTTAAGTTAAAGCTAAACAGTTTTGGGTTAGACTATCTAGAAAACATATATTAAAGGATAGTAATTAATGATTTTGATATAATTATGTCTGTTTTAGTATGCAGGAGCATCGATTCTTGATTGCATGGTTGTTTTGTAATTTCGCCTAGTATTCTTTGTTTGATTCCGAGAAGCTTTAGCCAGGTGGACGCGAATTTAATTGCGGGGTAGGTGCCGTAATTAACGCCGCTGTTGGCCCGATAAGGAGACGGCTCAGCACGACGGGAGGTGATGCACGAGGATTGCCGAGGATTCACGAACGCTTCCGAACGTGTTTTAAATGACCATAGGGCTTTTGGAGTAATCTCCTGAAGTCTCATTTCTTAGGCTTTGGTCTAAGTAATTTTAATAAAATCAAGTCTCTATGTATACAGAAAACTGGCAATGCTCCGAAACAAACGCTGCCTAAGGGACAAGTTCAACATGTGATCACAAAATAAATCACTTCTTGGGCAAAAACTTACCCGACGATACAATATAAGACGACAGAAGCATATTCAACGACATCAATCAAGATCCTGTGGTGAAATGGGGTTAATTTCCATCGAGGAATCGATTCTCATTATTTTCAATGATCATAAATCTTTTCGTGATCTAAGTTGGACATGGGGCTTCCTTAATTTTTTTTCCATATTGGCTGAACCTTGGAGGCTCTTATCCATATAGACGACTGAAGTTCTCTTCATCATCATCATTTGCCCAGATTATATTATATGAATTACCTCTCTTAAACTTATTAATTACTTTTAACTATTTTATTAATTAAATTTAATTAGAAACAGGCTACACCCCTGTCCACCTTTCCCAGTTCGGCCTCTCGCGAGGTGCGACTTGGACACAATGGGGCGCAGGGGTGGATTCCTCGGGCAATCCGGAGAATAGGAATTCCTCGGCAGGAATGCGCAGGAGGCATGCGCGCTGGGACATTGTTTCGTCTTGAAGGCTTTTTTCTCTATTTCCATCCGACGGATCTTTAATATGAAGGAATTGAGAGAACAGCGGCACAAGTCACATTAAAATTAACAATAATAATTTTAAAAATTGCCCAATGTTTTTATGTTTTTGTAATTTTTTATATTTTGTAAAATTGCGTTTTACCAAACTAATGTTTTATTACAAAATAAAAACATACATTTGTATGAAAACCACACCAAAAAAATGTACATATTATTATTATAAAGGGAATTAAATATAAAGGAAAAGGCCCCCTTCCAAATCAGTAGAGCAATAATTATTAAAATAAATTTTTTCAAACAAATTGACAAATTTATTTTTAATTGAGCCCTTGCCCTGAATAATGTTGCATCTGAAAATGTACCTACATGTTTTTAAAAATATTGAAAAAACGAAACCAGTTTTGTTTTATTACATTTTATATTCAATAAACATACAATTATTAGTAGTACATGTACATGAAAAGTGGTAAATAAAAGCAATTAAATTAGTGTAACAACTCAACATTGATAGTTTTTTTGGATACAACATTATTCCGGGCAAGGGCTTAATTATGTCAATTCACAAAGTAAATTTATGCTTTCTTCGATTATAATTTTTTTTTTTACTGATAAAGGCAAGATACAAAGAAAAATAACTCATTTAATAAGCAATATTATTTTTTATCTTGTACTTCGATTTTTTGTATCTTGAAACCTATCATACTATAGTACCGATTGTTGTGAGACTGAATGAGTTGGTATGGGAAGGAGATGAAGAGGAGAAAGGTTGGGATGTTGCAACTTCTTGTTAAATGTTGTCACATGGTGATGATATAACATAACACGAAGATGGATATCAGTTAGATATTTTAGACTTGCTTAGTTTTTATTCTGAGCTCCTCTATACATCAGAGCTGGCAACACCGATTGAGAAATAAAAATTGCGCGCGGCGTGTTTTCGGAAATGGAACACGCCGAGATTGGCGCGAAATTATTGACGAGTTCCCATTGGATAGTCGAGAGTTTTTTTTTGCCCCTTATACGGCAAAAATAATTATTGTCAGGACAAACCAAGGATCACGACGATTAGTTTCTGAAAACATATTATCAAGGGATTCTACATAATTAGTCACGTAAAAACTTGAAATCCCAAGTTTTATCATAATTTAATAAGTGGGAAAATATATAATAAGAAAAAGGACATTCCTTCTTTACCATGAGAATGAAGGAATGTTTCGAGAAAATGCTCGCATGTGATTTATACATAAAATAATTAACTATAAGATTGGATATTTATAATGATCAGGTTTTTTGTGCAACTTGATTGATCGAAAGATCACACTGTAAATTCTTTAACTTGAAAGTTCTTGGAATCAAAAATCTAGTTATAAGATCAGTTTACTTTATATATTAACATAACCTAGACAGAAAACCTAGACTTAAACGAAACTCTTGTTAGTAGAAGTTCTAATTTGAAAAATCAATACACTTCTTACGTATTGAGAGAAAACACGTTTTCGACCATTAAATAACAAATCTAACATGTAGATATCTTGTTAATGGCTACACATCTACATACATTAATTAACTCGGATGATGTTTATTCCAGTAGGTAACAGTTTACTAAATGTTAACAAATAAACGTTTAATCGTGACTGCAAGTTAAGCAAGTTTATAAACAAGAAACTATTTTGTACCTAGTTTTTGTAATATTTTAAAATTAAAGGGTTCTCGGCGTTAGGACGAAACTTGACGGTTGTGATGGAAAAAATGTATTTTAATTTATTTAAACGTACAAAATTTATTTAAATTAGTAATGATTGAGCAAAGAGATTTAAAAATCGGAATAATAATTTAATTTCCTTATTGTTTTACAAGTCTTGAAAACTTTGACTGTTGGCATACATCATAATATTACCACGTTGGGTCGAACATATCATATATTGAAGAGGTAGGTTTGGAAGCTCTGCAATTTTTTGTGACATTGTGAACTTTTCATTGGAAAGCCTTAAATTAATTAATGTTTGAACGTTGCTATTCAAACCATGTGACAAATATTGTAGGTTTTCACTAAATAGGTACGCACAAATTTATATTTTATTTTAATTCTTCTAATAATACTGAAAGCAGGGATTTTTTATTACTTTTGAACCCACTAAAATTTATTACGGTTTTAAAGTTTTGTGATATTGTGTTTACCTGCATTAAAATATTACGACGTCTCTGAAATTTTTATATTTTAATGATAAGATAAAGAAATAATTTCTAACAGTCCATCAGGGTAATGTGACTGTTTTACTGTATTCTGTTCCATGGAAAATCTTACAATATTATAATTTTTGTCCTTATTAAAAAGACCTATAAATTGCGTATCTTATAAGGTAATCTCACGGCAGGTCAACTCAGCGTTGCATTATTTAATAATTCATATTAATTACAAATGACATGACTATTGATGTGTCCATCACATGGCGCCTTCTGGAAATAGTTATATAACAATATATGCACATAATTAATTAATAATTTTATTTGTCACATTTGCATTTTGTGATTTTATTTTTTGACCGCAAGACTAACTACTTCGGCAAATTATCATGCAAGAGTGGCATTCCTAATGTTGGGGAATGTGGTAAGGTAAAGGAAATATTGGACGGGTATGATAAAATAAGGAAGTTGCTCCTGATATCAGAACGAAGCTTTAAATCCGACGGTCATTTTAAACCAGAGCGTTACTGAAAGTAGACAGAAAGGGTCATTTGAAAGGATATAGCAGATTTTAGAGAATTTTACTGAACAGATCTATTCAGCAAGCATACCCAAATAAGTAATAATATCTAATAAAATTGAATAATTTTGCAATATAAATTTAGAAATTAAAATATCATACACCTATACTGAATTTGTATCTGATATCTGAACCAAATTTTAGTAATAGTAATTTTTTTTTTAATATTTACAATAATACACCTTACGCTTTCTTCACTAAATAACTATTACTTTTAAAAATAATAAATTGACGTTTTCGTTTAACGCACATTTTTTAAAATTCTTTAATGTTTTTACTTTTTTTAATTTACTACCTTGGATGAAAAAATTATATCTGAGTTTTAGGATAAATTGGTGCTTGTAGATTTGTGTTTCTGTCGATAAAGCGATTTAATGGTAAAAGTTTTGTACTAAAATAAAGTAACACCAAAAATTAAACTAGTAATTAAGCAATAAATTAACCGAAACATAAATAATGTAGAAATAATAAATTGTTTGTATAAAAATAAAAAAAAGTGCAAGTTCCCATAAAACTGCTGTTGATTAACATTAATTTTGTATTAGTTTGAGAGGCAAATATATTATTAATTATTTAAATTTTTCTATTTTAGTCTTTAAATATTACAATCTCGGCAGGTAGAAGTTACGATAAATTTCTCGAATTCACATTTTGTTTTAGAAAAATCCAATTCCTGGCACAGAATGAAAGATAAAAAAATCATCGATGGGGCAGCGTTAATAAGCGATTCGAATCCTCTATTTTCTTAAAAATTAACACGGAAGATACCCCGTCACGTTTCCCAAATGTTTGTTCTAGCTGCCCCGGTATTCATGAATACCGAATGGCCCGGACTAATTACTAAACCGGGGGTAATTAAATGGGCAAACAGCACGCTCGGGCGCGTACTCGTCGGGCCCAAAGCGCCCGGATGATGGCTTTTTAATCGCGCCCTGTAAACGTGACATATTCCACGGTAATAAGAGCAGATGTAATTATTACAAAGAAAAACAGAAATTCGTGGTACAGGTTGACACGAAAACGCACAAATTGATGTGAGATTGTAAATTTTTGACTGTTATAGATACATAAATACATACATTATTCAGTACTACAGTGGTAAGCTTTTTGGTAGACGGCAATTTCTGCCAATTGACACCAATTTTAACACATTATTTGCCAAGAGCTTTTGTTACCATTAAAATTAAAAATGATTGGTCCATCAATGGGATTGATTGGGACTGAACCGGTTAAGAGGCTAGACTTTGAACGACACGCGGATCACCCGCGTCTGTCATTCTGTCCCGCTCACAATAAGCTCACGCACACTTACAATACATGCGAATGCGAAATGTGCGAATGAGACAACGCTCAAATTTACCTACAGAAATCGCTCGAAAAGGGGTTTATGGAGAATACACTTTTCTACACCGAAACTTTCACGAAATTGAAATTTTAAAAAAAATATATTTTTTAGAAAGAAGAAGCTACGTCGGTAGCTTTTTATAATTTTATAATTCTTTATGAGAGTTGAGTTAGTAGCACTTTTTCCTTAAATAAAATTTTTTGATAAATCGTACATGTTTGACAGTGAATGTTTACTTTAATACGAAACGCATCGAAAATTCGAAAACATACCGACATAGTTTTCACCCTCTAGAAAGCAGTATAAAAAAATATATTCATTTTGTGCAATTTTCGATGTAGAAAAGTGTTTTTTCCCGGGCGTCCTTTTTGTATGGGCCGAAAAGCGAAGTCTATCGTCTTAAGTGAAAATGAATTAAAAAAAGTTTGGTTAATGGCAACTTAAAAATTATAATAAAATTAGGTTAATTCTTGAAATACTAAAATTTACGCAATTGATGGAAAAAAGGATTTAGATTGATTGAAATGAAGAACTATATTGGCTTGATGAATTAAATCTTAATTTATTTCAGCTTTCGATTCCATTATACTAATATTTTATAAAGTAAACACACGTGTTTGCTAAATAATTTACAAAGAACAGTGCATCTGGATAGGATAATGAAAACACCAAAAGAAATGTAATTAAAAAGTACTTGTATGCGGTAGATTTTTTATTTTTATTTTTTTATTATTTTTTATATATATATATATATATATATATTTTTTTTTTTTTTTTTTATAGAGAAACCTCACAAGAGTCCCAACTGCTCCCTTCTGGAGCCGGTGAGACTATGGCATCCCCAATTGTGGAGTATGTTGTGAGGCTGAAGGTAAGTGAAGAAGGGAAGGAGATGGGGAAGAGGAAGGTGGGAAAGTACCTGGCTATTCAGATCTAGTCACTAAACACGGCTAAAGCCATTATTAAGCAACGTTTCAATTCTGAATGGCGGTCTTACACCAGGGCGATACTGAGAGTATCTTCCACTCTGGAACGTGCCGCAAATATATCATATTTTATTTTTATTAATTAATTGTGAAATAACACAAATTAATCTAATTAAATTTATTTGCGCACGCCGGGTTCGAACCCGCGACCTTCCGAATGGGAGTCAAGTGTCTTACCGCTCGACCACGGACGGTCGCCCTGCCATAAACACACAATCAAAATTAGGTGAATTTCGCGCGTCGTCGTAAAAACTTCCTTTGAGAAACATAATGAGAATAATCATTTAAATGCGAGTGAAACCAATCGAAAATGTATCATGTTAAGTACGTAGGAGATACAAACTTATTTCAAAATAAGTTAATTGAACAACTTTAATGACAAAAGATTTTTTGTACCCTTTAAATAATGCCTATAGTGGATATTGTATGCTCACATAAAAATCGTGCTACACTCTTCGGTGAACGTTCCATATCACTGGACACGATTTCTTATTTTAATCTTTTATTGGCTGCGTTTTTTTCATAACAATTTGCAGAGTGAACGAACCCGCAGTGGTTGGTAGGAACCTAATAATAATAATTGTGGAACATAATTTATTTTCCGTTTCGAAATTTCACAAGTCCACGAAGCGACGTGTGAAATGCCATGGCAAATGAGGGGAATTAAAAAAAACATTGTAATAATACAAACGTGAGATAAACTACGTGCTTCTTTATCAATGCTTTAAAAGCTGGAAGTTTACATTATTAAACAGTCTAAAAAAAACTTCGTTAATTCTGTTGTATTCTTCTTATTCACAAGATAAATAAAATAGTAATTGAACTAGGCGTATGAAAGTTATTAAATACTATGCCAATGTATTTGTGTGTGTCTAGGCGAATTATTAACTAAAACACCCCTCTTGTACTTTTTCTAGCTTCGGTTGGAATTTTGTAAAAGAAATTCAAAACTAGGTGAAGGTAAATTGATAAAAAGAAATAACTGACCGCGAGTTGGAATGCTGAAAAATAATACCAGGAGTAAAGCCGATGATGAACATTGTAAAATACACATTTAGACGCAAATGCGATTTGATTGGCGGAAACAATCACTGAACTGTTTTAAAAAGCTTTTTTTTTATTTATCTTGCATGCTTGCATTTAAACATTCAAAATAAATCTTAAAACACGTGATTTTTAGAATTTCAACAAAAGCTACATGTATCATATAATAATAAATAAATACGTGGACATACGCTAAAACGCGTTCGTTGGCGGCTGTTTTCGTTTCATCAAGCTGACTTCTTAATGCGAAGCATTTTTTCTAACGCCATCTTACCTGCAATGAGAAAAAAGAACATTCATTAGTTGATACACTTGCAACTAGACATGGATTTACTAATAAATGTTAATATTGGGATTGATTTACATTCCTGTAAAGGAGATACTTGTTTGATTTGGCATTCAATTTCAATAAATGCATCAGACCTGCTTGTAGGAATGAATTCAAAGAGATTTGATTCTAAAGCTGAAAAAATTTAATCACATTGGTAAGTATACAACTTAATCAGAATTCAGAAAGATAATTTATTGTAGAGTCAACGGTGTAGTGCTTTGAAACATTGCGCCTTTACAAATATGTTTTTTGGCACATAATCAAACGCCAATAAGATCCTAAAGCTGAAATAAATAATTGTAATGTTTTCTTAAGATTTTTATTTTATTTTAGTGTAATTAAAAATGCCCGGTATTGTAGTTTGATCAATTAAAAATTGCGCGTTTGTTTGCCGAAACCCAACATATGGTATTGCTTTGTGAGAACTTTAAAAAATAGAATAAACCCCCTTCATTAATCGCCATTTGAATCACCATCGCTGTGTTATTTATTCATAAAAAATCGGCCTTTTGTGCGACTTGACGGCTACCGAGTAATATTGTAAAAAACATTTTCTTAAGAGGCAACATTAATGGGATAATATGACTACTTGATGTTATAGCACAGCAATAAAGGTATGGTCTTATTCAATCAAAGTTACCGCAGTATCCTGATAATTTTTGAAAAATTTAAGATGGTCATGCTGCAGCTATCGTTAGTGCAATTTTAGTATTCATACTTTGTGTGCTGGAATGCATGTAGGTGTTTCTAGAAATTTTCAAGGTAAGATTGATTTAATTATGTTATTAAATATTTCTATATGAGGTGGTTTAGGAATAGTAATTATCAATAACTTAATTTTAATACGTATGCCTACATGTTTTAATGTATCTTATTATATACTTTTAAAAAACATGAAATGAAAAGCAATTTGTGTATTCAGTATTCAAAATGAAGTTAGGTTCTATATTCTCACCGTAGCGCAAACATATTGACAGGAGTTCATTTTACCACATAAAAATTGGTTAAAAATGATAATAAGGTAGGAAGCCGATTGAAACCTGTTATTCTAAAATACGATCATTTTATTTGTAAAAATGGTTAAAAAGGGGACCGAAGTTCTTACGAACAAATTGACAATGTATCAATTTTTATTAGCGGGAAAATGTAAGAATAATTTGTTGGTCGAAATTACTTATACCAACAAATTATTCTTACATGTTCACGCCAATAAACATTGAAACCCTGTTAATTTGTTCGTAAGAACTTCAGTCTCGTTTTAAACCGTTTTTAACGAATAAAATGATCGTATTTTAGAATAACATTTTTCTCCGTGTACAAATGACTTTTGAGCAACTTCAAAAGTTGATTAATAGAAAAATAAAAACGGGGGTTTTATCCCGACGATATATTTTATTTAGCATTGTGGTCAGTTGATGTACGAGCAGCAGAATACGTGTGCTGGTATGCCGCTACTAAAACTAGAAGCAATTCTGCCGGCTGGCGTTGGGAGGAGCAGGTTACTCACCGCAGGTGGCATAGTCCAAGAATTATCTCAAACTGAAATGATGATGATGCAACACAAAGAGTAAGACGGTAGCGACTGTGTATGAGACGACAGAGATGTTTTGAATCTGACCGGCAATTTATTTCGAACAAACTGTTTTTTTGGCTTCCAAAGCGATCAACGCCAAATTGTTTAGCACCTTTATGAATACATTTTGTCGTTACTTGTGAGATATACCTACTTGCGTTCTGAATAATTATTGTTGTAAAAGTAGATTGGCGAGGAAATGAGTAGAAATACGTGACAAAGAATAATAGCGAGTTTTAATGTGTAAAATGGCATCTGAGGCGTATTTAATTGCATGATTAAATAAACTACCTGTCTACATGGTAAGGCAGGCTATTCATTAGAAAAAGTAGGTAATTAAAAAGCTGGCATTAACTGCATCTTGAGAATAATAATCTTGATAATTTTACGCACGTCAAATTAGAAAACACCGTCACCAACTAATGGATTTTAATGAGTTAAAAATTTTGCACAACTGATAATAACTACCATTAATGTACACGGAGAAAAATGTTATTCTAAAATACGATCATTTTATTCGCAAAAACTGTTAAAAACGGGACTGAAGTTCTTACGAACAAATTAACACGGTCTCAATGTTTAATTTGTTGGTATACGTAATTTCGTACGTTTACCAACAAATTATTCTTACATTTTCCCGCCAATAAACTTTGAAACACTGTTAATTTGTTCGTAAAAATTTCAGTCCCGTTTTTAATCGTTTTTACGAATAACATGATCGTATTTTAAAATAACATTTTCTCCGTGTGGGATAATTAAAGTTCTGCAAAATTTTAAACACGTTTGTGAGAATGGGATTAGACCATCCAAATAATTCCAAATAACAACTCGTAAACGAACAACGTGAAATAGAAAAATTATAAATAATATTGGGAGATTGGGTTCAATTCCTGGATGCGACCGAACCTTTTTCTGATTTATATGTTTCACTATTATTATCTTCAATGATTAAATATTACAATTTTAGGTTTCATTCAATAAGTTATTAACCAAAGACATTATTACAAAAAAAGTTTACATATGCAACGTTAAACGTGGCTTTAAGAACATTTAATAGTTTCTAATCAATTTTCGTGAAAGTTAAGTTACACTAAACAAAAAGTTGGACTGTATCTTATATTAATTTTTACATAACTACTTATATTATTATACTATATATTATTGGAAATAGATTTGCGTGGTTTGACCAGTCTTGAGTGTCAAAATGATGATAAACGTTTTGAAAATTGACTCGTTGCATAAATCCCAAGGAACCGGTCAAAACACAGACCTCCTGAACAGTAAGCAGTCGAGACTACCGATTTGGTTTTGAGTCAGTATCAAGTTGCACAAACTGAGAGTGATCCTCTCAGAGGAGAAAGAGGTTCTTTTCAGGATACTTAGTAAACAGGTTCCATTGGGTTATAGACTGAATAAGTTATGATTTGATAAGGTGTGTCACATTTCTTATGAGTTGTTATTGATTTAGACATTTTAATATATATGTATTGCTTTAATTTTTGAGATAATTGACATCTCACTTGTTTACTGCAGCGTGATATGAGATTGTTAATATTATATACAGGCGCACTGAAGGAAATTATTGTCCTCGGGGCCTACGTCATCTTAAGGGTTGCTGTTTGGGGGATGTTTTTAAGGAAATTAATGAGAGGAAGATCTGGGAAGGAAAAAGGAAGGAGGGGTGGGTAGGAATCTACGGATCAGAAGGGATGTACACATTGCCACGCATTTCTTCAGATTGATTCGTGGGTGGTTTGAAAACTCGGCTATCATGGAGAGCATTCATTTCTATGTTCCCGATGGTTATCTTCGCCACCGACAGCATAGACTGTTTTATCTCCCGGCCTGCAGGACTAACTTGCCAATGGTCATGCCGGTAGGGAGAGCAATCTTGCTGTTGAACAGAATTAATTCGGATATCGACATATTTAGCGTTAGTGAAGCGGCCTTTAAAAGGCAAGTTTTATTAATACTTGCGTAGTTAGTATCCTCACCATATATGAATTGTAATACTTTGTAATACGAATGTATTTTAAAAACGATTTAAAATATCAAATTTTGTAATGTTTTTGAAATAATAAAATAAATTGAATTGAATTGAATTGAATTGAATTGAATTGAATTGAATCTAGAAGTCAGTGTGGCCAGGTGTGTCAGATGTATGAATTTATCTCTACACGGAGAAAAATGTTATTTAAAAAAAAAACGAATATTTTAATAGAAAAAACGAACATTTTAATAGAAAATACGATATTTTATTCGTAGAACGGTTAAAAACGGGACTGAAGTTCTTGTGAACAAATTAGCAGGGTTTCAATGTTTATTGGCGGGAACATTAAGAATAATTGGTTAGTATACGTAATTTCGTCCGTATTTTACCGCCAATAAACATTGAATCACTGTTGGTTTGTTCGTGGAAACTTCATTCCCGTTTTTAACAGTTTATTTTTCTCCGTGTGCCACTGCGGTACAAATCGAGTACCTAGGTATGAGTCGAGAGAATCCTGCTGGAGAGGTAAAAAAAATCTCCCCCAACCATTCTCTCAAGTAGACGCATCCGCAGCAAAGACCTCGACATCTAGAGAAGCCTCGTCCCACGAACACGAGCACCCTTGCTAAGTCACCGAACGTAGCGAACCACTTTGGGGTGACCTATGAAAGAGATGTTGGTAATCCAATAAGTGATTATCTGGGCGGCTGTACCCATGTCCGCCTACTTAATTGGTTTACCATTTATCATGTTTTATCTAGTTTTTTCAATAATAGAATGTCTTTTATGTAGGTTGGCACCTAAGAGTATGGATATTAGAGAGACGGCATGTGAAGTGTGCCCGCGCGCTCCAAGTGTGCCTTTTCGAGAATTTTACCCAAACGGCTTACATTGGCTGCTGGTTTTTGGCCGTTTAATACGTTCCGACAGCAGCCATTTTACATGGTGACAGCCAATGTCAGCCATGCGATTAGAATTGTCGAAAAGGCACACTTGGAGCGCACGGGCACACTTCACATGCCGTCTCTCTAATATCCATACTCTTAGGTTGGCACTATAAGATATATTATAATTTTGCAAAGCAAAGTATTCCTCTCAATACCGCAATAAAATATATTTTTTTTAATTTTGATGAGTTTTCCGTTTTGGATTTACACAGTTTTGTAATTATTTTGAGGGAATTGGGTAGTTAGGATAAAAAAAGCATTTGCCTTAAAAAATGCCATCATCTCGGCGCGTTCATCCGTTATGGTTAATGGTCTTGATTTCCTTTTAAGGAAGTACCATTTCTTCGTTTCCTTTTCTGGCTACACCCATTTTGTTACGTGTTATTCATCGGCGACATGACGTTCAAAAGTGAATTAATGTCCACACTCCGTATTAATGAAGTTTTAATTTTAATTTAATGATAATTTGTAGCTCGACCGGTCGCGGATCACCTCCATGGGGTGAGTGCACTTTAATGCAATCTTGTCATCATCCGATGAAGCTTATACGTTGACAATTGACATCCACCAGAAGTTATAAATTGCGGGCGGCTACGCGGGATGCCTTCAAATGGAAGATAAGATGAATCCAAGCGAGAATTCAAACCGCTATCCTGCAACGAACACACTCTGATCCAAACAAGACCATTTTCAGAATGATACTTCCATAGCGAAAACCTGACCCACTACCATCTACTGTTACTTTGATTGCATTCACCAGATTAATGGTTAGTTTTATAATTGAAGGGTCCACTGCAAGATCGTTGGACGTCCATGGAGTACCTTTGAGGTATCTGCATTTTAAGTTTTAAAACTTAAAAAAAAAAAGTTAAATGGAATCAAAAAGAACAAGAGAGATTTGCGATAATGTTAAAATACTAAAATCCGATAAGATTTTAAGTCATTTCGACGAAAAATTGCAATAAAGCTTGTTACCTACGAAAGTATGAATGAAGTCGATGCGACTCTAATTCACGTATTTAAAAACGGGTTTGAAAGGCCTATAGGTTTTGCTAGCAGAATATTAAATAAGGCAGAAATTAAAAAAAAGCATTTTTTTTACAAAGTATAGATATTATAGCATTGTTATAATTATATTTAACTGAGAATACTCCTCATCGAGACCTATGAATGGAGTATCTTGATGTACGGCTGTGAAACATGATGCCTATCCGAAAGAGATAAACGGAGACTAGAGGCTTTTAAGATGTGGTCCTATAGAAGACTATTAGGAATTTCCGGGAGAGGCCACATTACAAATGAGGAGGTTCTCCAAAGAATCGAAGGAGGAAGGCACCTGCTCAGGACCTTGTCCGAAAGGCGTGCAAGATGGATCGGCCATATAATACGATAAGAAGGCCTCTTGCATGCCATAATGGAGGGTATGACCGAGGGGACAAAATCTAGGGGACGCCCACGCCGAGAGTACCTGGAGGACCTGCTGGTGGACATGTGCTGCTGCTCATCATATACAGACTTCAAAAGTGCCGCACAAGACAGGGAAGAATGCTAGAGAAGAATAGAGGAATTTGCTGCAAACCAATCCCAGGATTGAAACCAGAGAGAGTTATAAACCAAAATATTATATAAAATGTGGCTTTATATAATCAATAAAAACATATTATATTTTCGTGCAACTCCGAAGTTTCATTGCAAAACGATGATTATCCACACTGCAAAACGAGGATTTTTGATCCAATTTACTATTCAAGAATGATGATTGTCCAATTTACTATTAAAGATCGATTATTGTCACTCATTCAGTTGTGACATAAGGCATTCTAGTTGTTAATTGTTTTTAGAAAATGTTATTTTTCTGGACACTGAGCGATATTAAATAATTTTAAAACATTCATGGCATTTATAACTCTAAAAAAATTGTCACACTCAATGTTTTTGCATTAGACTATTCAATTGTTCAACAAACTTCATAATTCATCAAAGATAATTGGCATCCAAATAATCAATCTAAAATCAACATCCACCTTTTCTATCATTAATTAGTATTTTAATTATTTTCAGTTTACGACTCCCGTTTATGACTTATGCAAAGCTTACTCCGCCCCTGTCGTTAGTTGCCAGATCCGAAATTAATAATGTTGGCTCTTAAACATTTTATAATTACATTTGACTACCGAATTCCGGTCGGGGCGTTTAAACGGTGAATCCGCGGACGGTGTTCAAAAACGCGGACACGTTAATTTCATACCATTCAAAGTGAATCGGTAATTATTTTTCAACGATAATTATGCGCGTAATCTGGCAGCACAGATTGACGTCATTTTCTATACAATCATCAAAATGCCGACCTATTTTCATTGATTATTCCTATATACAGCTAGTCAAAAGAGATGCTTAAATATATCCACATAAAAAGCAATTAAAATATGATAAATCAATACTATAGCATTGTAGCAAGTAAACATAATGACACAATTTAATATATTAAAAAAAAAAAAAAATTCAGAAGCTCAAATAAAAGAGATGATTTAATAATATCGAGGTGCTATTTTTAATATTTACCTGTGATTTATTCAAAATCTTGTATTAAACCAATATAATCGAAAAATGAAACTCCCGTATTTTTAATAAAATTTTATATTTTTAAATGTTTGAATAAATAGCATCGTTCCGAATTATTATGTACTTAGTTGTTAGAAAAAAAACTACACAAACAGATTATGTCACATCCTGGGCACTCATAAATTACTTTTTCAAACATAAATGATAATTACCCCGCGGTAATTACGAAACCCGGCTACGGAAATGATTATAATATTTCAGTTGGACAATTAAATGACACACAAAGAATTTTATTTCTAGCGAACCCGTGACAAGAATATTGCTCAAATTGAGTAATAATAACTATGTTGTGGGCTATTAAATAGTCTACACACAGTTCACACATTCTCAGATCTGACTTAATAATTACAGAATCAGAAAAATAACACAGAGAATCCACAACGGAAGCCTCATTTCAAGAGGGCACTTTGTATTAGTATCTATTAACCCGTTTAATCACAGGAGACCATATTTGTCCCATAGGTCTCACAGAAATCGTTGTTTCTCCTTTACTATCATAGTCAGAAATGTGATCTAAACGGTATTGGAAATGTAATACAACAAACTATATATTCAAATTTAAAAGAAAACCACAAAAAATTGAAATTTACCCCTTTCTGAAACCAAAGTTTCCGATAGCAATTTGAAAAATTATGGAACTTTGTGATTTTTTTAAGATTTTTTTTACATGAAACGAAAAAAAGTGAGGTGACAGTAAGGTTTATAATTCATTTATCTAATGAAATAAGTATGTGTTTTATTTTTTTTTGTTCATTATCAGTAATTTTAGTTAGAAAAATGAGTAAAGTGTACCATTTTGAACATTTTTAAAGTTTTCGCAAAAAAAAAATTTATTTAAAAAAATACATTGTAATTTTTATTATAGAAATTTGAAAGCCTATTTCATCACCTTTCGAAAACAGTTTTTTAGTTTTCGAATACATCAACAAATGTTCCATTATTTGGATTTTATTGCAAAGCGGGAATATTTTCAGCCTCTGACAAAATACGCTAATTTTTGGGTAATATGTTTTCCTTCTTCAAATTCTATATCTGCTTTTTATCGGAGTCAGTGGGACGTGGAATCTCCAATTGGGGTTTGTTGTGAGATTGAAGGGAATGCAGAGGAGAAGGAGATGGGAGGTTTAATCAAAAGTTATTTAAAAATGGTAACAGTTTTGTCGCCTTGCACGTGCATTACCAATCACATTGCATATTTCAGTTAACTTGATTACGACGCATTGTGAGATTTTTTATCTGCGGGAAAGAGTAAATAATAATTTGAACTTCTGAAATTTATTAGACACCCGTTTACCAGGTACCTGTCAGTTAATTTTCGTCACAAGGTAAGTAACTATTGGTCTGGTCGCGGAATGTCGGCGGTGTTAATGTATCGGAGATGATTTCCGAGTTATGAATGGATCAACGAATGCTGCGCAGCCACTGAGTCATGGAGGCTGAAATAAAGGAGAAGTTATTAAACACATCCGCCTCACGTCTGAGGCCAGAGATCCGACCAATCACAAGATGGCAATGACCATTCTAGTGGCCGTTGAATGATAGAATAGAATCGTTAAATCAAATCCAGGACATGGACATTTGAATTTTCGACACGTGAAGCAATTTGCACGTTATCTATCAAATTTTAACCGTTTCCTAACCGACATCTTTGAGCAATAGCAAATACATTGTTTTATCTTCCCAGATTTGACAAGTGTCAATCAATGCAACTGCAATTAAAATAAAAACGATACTAACCTACCTGTAGGTAGGTACTAATCTCATTTGAGATTTCTTTAGATAATTTATTGTAAAATTTCAAATGCCAATGTATAATAACTACCTACTAATTACTTTACTCAGTTACCTAAACTTAAAAGTCCAAATTGTGTAACAGGTAAATCCTACTATCCAATTCCAACATTTATCAACGTATTGCTTTTACGTATCAGATATTGGAATAAGGTAAATGAATTCCGCTGTTTTATTAGAACTCAAGCAAGCTTTTGATTATTTTTAATGGTCAAAGACAATTATCTTAGTTTTAAATAATAACAATCTGTACGCTATAATTTAGATACTCCACCCGGAAGAGCTGAAACCATTGTTTGCTTTTAATCGATGTCATTATTTCGTCTGCTATTGTTAGGGCCATTAATTACTTGGTAAGGCAAATAAACACGGAATGATTTATGTCCCGAGAACTCCGTCAAACAAAAGACTTCAACACTAATGTTGAACGGTGTTGGCTACGATTATAATTGTTCAAATATTTATTTTATAGCTAACTAGATGTTCCTAATGACTTTGTAATGAAAGGTCACCATTGTTGTGTGATTCTGTTGTGCTGTTCAAAGCGACACTTCGAATATGTCACCAAAGCAAATTTACATTGTTTCGTCAATTTGAGATTTTTTGGTTGTTAGTTTTGTCATTACTCGAATCACGTTTAGCGGGCTAATGCTTGTACCACGTACGTCCACATTAGACCGATTAAGTGCTTGTAATTGTCATTTAGTTGTCTATCCGAAGTTTTAACAAATCGCGTGAATTTGTATTGTCGCACGTGAATGTTACCTCAGTTGGGAACACGTTAAATTGTTAAGTCCTGGGACAAACAATTTTACGGATAATAAAACAAGCATTGTTATAACAATCTAAGAGACTTGTGATTAATGACTAATATCTACTGTGAAAATGCTGAGATTACAATAACACGTCATTACAAATAATATTTCGTGTAGGTAGTGCCGTGAAGCAATTTCTAGCTCACGTCCATTAAAAAAATGCCTTAGTTAAGGTACCATAAAAACTTTAAAATGTAGGTTTGGGAGATAGTTTAGTTTAGCGGGTAGGTATGGGTACCACGACCCGGAAATCATTTATTGGATAACCAACACCTCTGCCATAAGTCACCCTAAGGGGTTCGCTACATTTGGTGACTTAGCAGGGGTTAGCGTAGGTCTTCGCAGGCAACACGTTTGCTCACCTACTGCATTGTGTGACGGATTAGGAGAGACTGGTGGAAGGAGATCTTTTGAACTTTCTAGCCGGACTCTCGACCGCAGTGGGAGGGATGAATTCATACGTCCGCCACTACTGGACACATTGTCCCCAGATTCCTACCAGCCCCTTTTACATTTTTCCTTACCAGAACTTCCTCTCCTTCGTTTTCTTAAAAATACCTTCCACACTCTCCAAAGATGTCTAGGTCTAGATGGAAAATATTTTCCTCAAGGGCTTCCTTTATTGGTACTGTAAAAAAAACATGTGGTTTTAATCGTTCTACTAGCATTCACTTTTAGAGCTCAAAAAATAACTCTTACCATGAATGTTGTGACAAAAATGACTATCAAACCTGTTGAGGCCCCTATCCAAAGCTGAGCTCATTCAGAACACTTATGAAGAATAATCATCATTCATTCATCAGCAAGATATCAGAATACTATCAAAATCCCTAAATTTAGTACAAAGCACACACAAAATACTTATCTCTCTAGGTATATCATATTATAACAAACTACCATTATATATGAAAATTATCGAAAATATTCAGGAATTTCAGCAAAAATAAAAAAATATCCAAAACTACTATAAGAGTCCATATCTCACTATTATTATTATTTCTTTCAAATCTATTATTGATAAATCTTACATTTTCTTAATTATCCATTGTATTTTCCATATTGTATTATTTACTTTCACACATGATATTGTAAAATTGAACTAAAATTCCCTCACCAAACACAAGAGCCTCGTCTCTTTATGGTGAGGAAAAAATGTAAAAATTGTGTATGTATTGTAAAAAAAAACTATAAATATTAAATAAAAGATTTATAACTATGCAATGTTAATCCAATACTACACAAAAACATATAAATTGATTACAACTTTGATCTAGGGAAATGAATAAGTTCTGGTGTTTTCGTCTTCAATTAACATATCACCATTAGGTAATTCCCGAGTTCCTACAATCGATCCAATTATTTTTAATTTGAGATGACGCACTATTCCGAGAGGAGCCAGCGCTCCTGTTGAAATCACATCGCTCCGCATCCTTCATCTTCTTAATTCTCGCAGCGGACGGGACTGGACCGCAGTTTTCATCATTACTGTGGATCGTACTGGAGAACTGATTATTACTGACACAGGGCCGGATTCATTTCAAGGTGTTTCTATGCAACTGACAAGTTAATTGTGATGGCTGATGGAGTAACAAGCTGCGAGACTTTAAATATTATTTATTTATTATAGATAGATACAAAAGAAAGTACAGATTACATATTAGGAAGCTTTGCCTGTCCAACTAGGAAAGTTTCCCGTTCCAGAGGCCCTAGCACGCTTGCTCTATATTGATCGGTAGGATATCTATCGGTAACTTCTCATCGTTCCCTAGCATGACTACAGATCGCCAACGAATAAGTGACAGTTTACAACGACTAAGTGTCCTTAACATATTCGACATCAACTGTTGTTTGTACGTTAGCGATGTGCAGTTGTCCTAGGGAACGATGAGAAGTTACCGATAGTTATCCTACCGATCGATATAGAGCAAGCGTGCTAGGGCTTCAGGACAGATAAATTGACAGGTTTATTTCATATTATTCTTTAAGAAATGTGAATTTATTATATATATCGTATCATAAAAAGACAATGTAAAAATATTTTAATTTTATTTTAAATTTTGTTATCATGATAATGTCCTAGAAAGAGAATATTAGAAATACCTTGCATATGAATTTGAACGAACATCAATGTCGCCACTGACATAGCACCATTTAACACGCGCCCTGTCTCTCATATACTTGCCTAACATCATAATATGCGCCATCTTATTTGAATTTCGTAATGACGGTGAAACACATAATATTCTACATACGAATGAGATTGTGTTTTAGTTGTATCGTTATATGTTATATTTTATATCGTTATATTTTAGTTGTATTATATGTTATATTCTAGCCACAAAACTGGCATACTGTTTCTATTTTAATTGTATCTGTTATATATTACAAAACTTGTCTAGATTATGCTTAGAGTGTTCAACTATTTCCTAAGTATATAACATGAAGTAAAAAAGTTAATTAATTATTGATTTTTTTATTTATTATTTGGGGGTAATAACCTAATTATTATATTATATTCGTTGATTTTTTTATGTATGTTATGTTTTAAACTTCTGTATGTTCCTAATAAAACAAAAAAAACAACAACAAAAGATTTAAGCCAAGAAGTGAATTGAATAAAAGAATTTTGGCATTTCTCCTTTATTTATTATTGTTTGAATACGCTCTAAAGGAATACATATACAAAACTTATGATAAACAGTTTGTAAAGCTTTGAAAAAGTCTATTTTATTATTAGATTAATAATGAATTAATACTATTAGATTAATAACAGAAACGACTTATTAGAGTTTGTCAATGTTTCTAGTCGTCAAGGGCGCTTCGCACTATATCCCCAACCGGAGCTGTTGGCTACCGTAATTATGTAATATGTCGAATTATATTGTAAAGTAATCATGACTAAAATAATTACGCTGTCTGATCTTTTTTCCCTCGCGGTCGAGATGCACTAATTGGTGAGGTTCGAGAGATGTCGATGATCCCGTCGTTGCGGTGTTGGCCCAATCGTCAACTTCCTCCTTCCACCTTCCACCGTCCTACCGACTATAACCATACTAATATATATAATGATTAATCAACAATTTCATCTGGCCTTGGTCTCTCTGGCAGCGTTGATTGAAAAATGATCGCAGAACGTCATTATCCGATAGAGTTAAAATGAAAATAAAAAAATTACGATTAATTCAGTGAACGGTAGGCTTCGCGTTCAAATAATTAGTTTGTAATTTTCTTTTGTTTAAAAAATCAAAAAAAAAATTCTTCTGAAATCATAAGAATTGTAAATAGGTACTTCAATACCTACCCACTTAATTGTAAGGCAAAAGATATTTAAAAAAGTCACTATCTTAATTATTTTTTCAAAATATGTTCAGGCAAGTGTCTGGGTAGGTACCATAATACTGATAATTCTGATTTGATAGTTCGTTGCACATAAGATCGAGGATCATGCAAACTCTGGCAGGAAGAAAACAACATTTTCAGAGAGACGAAATGCTAAACCATGAGTTAAAACAGGCATACAGCTAAGCTCAGCCAAAAAATGTTACCTTTTCATTTATTTCACAGAAACTGAGATGCCGAGAGTTGATTTAATTAGTTTGTTGGACGTAGGAATTATTTAAATACGATTTAGCAGAATTGAGTTGAATTAAGTTTCTTTGTTAGGCCTTTTTAAAATTGTGGGTATGCAGGCGATGATGATGATACGTTTTATACATTAGTACCTATCTGATCTATGACCTCTTAGTACCTATAACGGTACAAAAAAGGCAAAAAACGTACGTTCCTTACTACAATAATGCCAATCTTTCTTGCACCTTAATTAATAGTAGGTAGACAATGTACTTAAGTTTTCTTCCTCCAAAGGAAAAAATACTCATTTTCGTACCGTTGTCTTGGGAATTATAAAAGCAACCATAATAAAGTATAATTAAATAAAGTAACACAATCATGCGTTGTGAGTTGTGAGCTTTTGGGTGAGATATCCACAAAAAAAATCTTAACACTAATCAAAAGCCTTATAAGGCAGCATTTTTTTATAATACTCGGAAGTATTTATTTAAGAATTAATCCGAGCTTATAATACCAAAGCTCCATTCCGTTTGGGCTGTGTATAAATTTCTAAGCAGAGGGTTGTTTGCCTACTCAATTAACGGAGTTTCCAGTTTAGCTGGAAAATTTGCTTTAAATTCCGGGGAGCTAATCTTGACGTATTTATCGGTGGTGCTAACAGATTCCAACACTTAATAAAGCGGTTGGAGATTTTAAGGGGGTCTGATAAATAAAACGGAACTATAATACCAAGTGAATTTCAGATTGGTATCGCAATATTTTCATACGATTAGCACGCGAACGCAAGCATGGTATGTTTTTCAGTTAAGGTACAAATAGCACTTTTAAAAACACATTCTTTTCGCTGTTTAAGCTCATACTTCCGCATTATAAAAGTATTTAGATCAATATTTTATACCTTTCCTTAATTTTTAACATAAACTTGGTTTGCAACTTGTTCTTTAAATTCTTTTGTTTTTCATTCGTGATGAATTTTGTGAGGGAGCTTTTTGCGCATTTAATGTTATGCATTGCTGAGTCAATGGAATTCACTTGCAGTTTTCAGTGGCACTACATTACCTACATTTCGGAAATAAAAAAGCTTTTATTAGATACTTAATTGTAGTATCAAGAGATTAAATAGTACGTGTTTCACACAAACCATACAGACCATAGCAAATTTCCTGAGATCCAAGGATAACAAACGCCTTCTAATCTTGTTGGAATGCTAAGAATTTTGTTTCGTTGTTCCTTCAGTTCATCCCATTCATGGCGACAGTTGACTCAGTTCACACGGTGTGCCCCATGAATCTTCTCACTTGACTCCAAATCTCCATGACTGACAATTCACAATGAGTTCATGTCCATTTTGTGTCACAATTCACACTGACAAACCAAACGCCTCCCTAGACAGCACTTCATAAAAGAGAACGTCTTAAATGCCTCGCCTGTAAAGTGCGTCAAGTAAATGATTTTTTATTTATGCTCTGTGGTTAGTGTAATATTACATGACAGTGTTACAGCTACGAGGCGACAAATGTCTTGCTAAATAGCGTGACCCAAACAATGAACTATAAGTGTGAAGTGGTTGTAATATTGATGTGTGGGCTTGTAGAGTAATCCGTTAGATTTTTTATTTCTCGAATAATTGAAAATAATTTATTTTTATTTTTAAAGCTTGCTAAATATTAAGAATAAATTTTGAATTCTTGTACGAAAAGAGCTGTTTGAAAAATATGAAATGTATCAGGGGAACAGATAGCGGGAAGAGAGTAATACGTGGGTGGGCCGGGGCCGATGGATATCTTCTCTTTGCGAATGAAAGATTGCTCTCGAAGAATGAATGGGAAATTGAGGGTGAAATATTGAGGCGATTAATTTAGAGCCACAATGTTTGTGACTTGAAACGCAGTGCCAAGGAATTTTAATCGGAGGATATGTACATTATACCGAATCCTTTGCATTGTGTGCCGATGCAATTGAAGCACTTATCCGAGGGACTGATTTTGTCATTAAATAATTTTAAATGCAAAGCATAACATCTGGAACTGAGATATTTGAAACAGTAAAATAAATTGAACTGAAATTTCTAGTTTTGCTGCTAGAATTATAAAAAATATTCAAAAATGTTGACAAAATTCATGGAAAGTAGAATAAAAATGTTTTATGACCTTTTATAAACGTTCATGATTCTTTTATGATACCCATACTTACCTGAGTTACTAAATTTGAATCATAATTTGTAGGTGTAAGGTTTCCTCTGCACACTTAATGCAGGGCTTGTGGCTTACCCGCTTTCGCCTGAAAAAGCTCCGAAATGCACGTCCTTAGAACTTTTGTTCCGCGCAACAAAAGGCCTCACGACTCCTTTATCTCCCGTCTGGAGCAAATCCCTCACAAGCGGCAGCGTGCCTTATAAACAATACTAGATGTATGTTAAATTATTCACATCTAACACGGAAAATTTGGATGCGGTTATTAGGTACCTACCCAGCTTTATGTTATTGCATTACAAGCTGGGAACGTGAGCTTTGGGACTATTGAGCTGTCGGCTTCTCCGCGGTCAAAGGATTGGTCCATATTGAGACGGGGGCTTCGAGTGCGCAGCATCAGGAATCTCGTGATGTCGGTATGCTGAATAGCAAAGGTATTTGCATCTACATTAATGCGAGTTAACGAGAATTGCCATAAAGCGAATTCATCAACAAATATGAACGAATTTTAAATTTGTGAGTGTAGCTACTGTCACTTCTAGATAATAGATTTAGGAGATAATTTGATTACTCTTAAATCGTTTCTTGATCATTTTTACCATCCGGAGAACATCATTTTGATTTTTTTCGTCAGATTTATAAATCATCGGATTTGTCATTATTTGCTTGCGTTTCGACTGGCAGAAGATAAAATCAGTGATTTATCCTCTCTTCGGCGATTATTAATTGGAATTCTGCGAATAGTGCAAATAAATAATTGTAGATAATGATCATAATGAGAATGTATCAGTAATAATTGAAGGTTTTGCATGCAGTTAAATATAATGAATTCGAGGTAATGGGGTGATTCCTTTGCAAAAATAATTGAATTTAAACGTCAAATTAACACTACAAATTAATCGTCTTCCGATAATGTATAGAGAAAAACAATTTCCACTTTAAAATATTGCGATCGTTAACGATGTTATTCTGCAATGCACGATCCTTACAGAAATTATCTACCAGGAGGTTACTTGCATACGAACTGCATTTATGTCACTTATTTCTCTCCAAAATGCCTCTAAATAATACGTAATATTCTTTATTCGACAAGACCACTCGGTGTAAGATGATATTGTAGAAATTGTGGGACTGTGAATGGACACGCCATATTTTATTTTATATGCTCATGTTATTTTAGTTCAATATAATAGGGAGGTAATGACGTAATTTCCTTTCTGTCAATATGCAAAGGAGGTTCTATATCTCGCACGTGACACATTCATACGTAAATATAACAAGATGCTCGTACGAGGGTAGACATATTGTTGACTTATTAAAATGATAGTGTATTTGGGGCCCTTATAAAATGACATTATCCGAAGTATGTTAATATCTACACAAGAAGGAAATGATAAAGAAGGGTTGAAGCTTAAAAAGATGAATATTTTAGAACCCTCTTCAACGGCACGCTTAAATGAGTGATTATTATGACGAGATTATTTACTTCAATTATATTATTTAATTATATAGTAGTTTCTACTGCGTAGCTATGTCTTGAATTCATGTATCAATTACAACTACGCTACGCCCCGTGTACATGAATATTTTAATATTTAACTAAAAATTCCTCACGTGAAGAATGCATGTTATAATGGTATCTTCCGGTATTAAAAGAGGTGTACCGCCAATTAAACTAATTACTGCATTAATGGACTAATTGGGTAATCACTTTATCAACAGTTTTGTTAATTGACATGAGCTTCTTACATATTAGGATATCCCGTTTAACACAAGTTTGAATCGCATTTCAGAGGACATTCATGTCTAATAAAATAGCTGAAAAACTGGATTATGCAATCACGTCACATATAGCTCGTACCTACATGAAATACCACTAGATTTACAAAATATTCAAGTTATATAGAATAAACACTCGACAACAAAACATGACTTGATACGAAGTGCTTGATAGATTTCTTATTTCTAATTAAATTACTTTTATATTCCATTATTTTCACCCCTTTTGCTAGATTTAACCCTTGAAGTTATTAAGGTTAAGTGTATAAAAGTATGGTACCTATGCATATTCTTCAGTGTAAATATTTTGTATCCTTCTCATTATTATTCAAAGATTGAGCAATATTGGTTGAAAAATCGGTCATATTCAAATTTTGAATTGTGCTCGACTCTTAGGTTTGTTTGGTCGCGTGTTGGAAGGAGGTCACATTATGCAAAGTTAAATATATTTTTTTATTGAAAATACCAACACCAAAGGCAACTGTGAACATTAGACCCTAAGTGTGCCAAGATGATTTAAAAAAAGTAAGACTACCCAATCTACAATGCAAAATCATTGCACCCAAATACCCCCATATATTTAGAATGCACGATACATATATTTTTAAATATTATATCAAAAGTTGCTTATTTAAACATTGGGAAGATAATATGTGCGTAACCAATTTTAAAAAAAATGTTAATTAAAGAGAAATTAAATATTTCAACATACTGTTTTACAAATTTCATTTAATAGCTTTATCACACGGAGAAAATTTTTATTCTAAAATACGATAATTTTATTCGTAAAAACGGGACTGAAGTTATTGGCGGGAAAATGTAAGAATAATTTGTTGGTATACGTAGGAAATTACGTATATCAACAAATTATTCCGACATGTTCCCGCCAATATTCATTGAAACCCTGTTAATTTGTTCGTAAGAACTTCAGTCCCGTTTTTAACCGTCTTTACGAATAAAATGATCGTATTTTAAAATAACATTTTTCTCGGTGCATTCTTCTTGTCCTAGAACATGTTTTCCGCTGTGATGAATCTTGAAGAAATTTAAAGGAAAAAGAAGGGGGAGGTAGGAGACCTTCTATGTTAATTGTATCCTCATTACGAACTCATAGAACTTACAACTCCGATTACAATCTCAGAATCAATATCACTTACGTCAAGCGTTATTAAAATCGTGTGACGTAAATCTGTTGAGATTGGAATCGGGTTCTATTTTTGAAATTCAAATCTGAAATGCGCGCGCAAACAAAAGATGGTGGCGGCGAGCGGAGATAGCATCGGGACGCCTCGGGCGACCATTGTGAGATGAACTCTGCAACTCTGGAGATGGGATGCTGTAGACCGCCGCGCCGACTTGGAGGAAAAACGAGGGAAGCAAACAAACACTTCTTGTTTAAATAAATAATATTATTTTTTTCGCAAAGCTAAGCTTTTTTGGCAAGCTCTAGATATTAAATAAAACATATGTTTCTATTTTCCGTGCAAAAAAGCATCATGTACCTAATGCATTTTTTCTGTTCCCGCGGGTTTGTAGTTAATGAGGTTTTTCGTAGTTTTTCATGTTCTTACCACTCGAGCGCTTTTTGACACATTATGGCACTATTTCCAAAACCACGGATTGCTTTGTTGCCAAAATGTGGCAAATTTTGATTTTTTTTTATTAAAACGACTACATAATATATTGTACATTCAAAATATAACAAAATAAATATTCTCTAGATTCTTTAAAATGTTTTGAGGTTAATGATTTAATTATATATTTTTTTATAAATCTTACAAATATATGATAATAGACAAAAGATAGGGGAATTCGTTGGCTACATAGAACTATAATCAGTTTGTATGTCTCCACTTTCAAATCCCGAGGTATGATTTTTTTAATGTGGGCGGAAAAATTTCCTTTAGCAATCTGAGAAAATATATTTAAATTGCTCTGCCGTGGTTATGTGATTGTTCCAACATCTAGTCCGAGTCAAGTTGAATTATCACATCCCCATTGAAGAATGTTGTGAGGCTGATGGAAAGTGGAGAAGAGAATGAGAATGAGAAAGAGAGGGGTTCATAAGTATCTGGCTATTCATAACTAGTCACAAAAAATCTTAAATTATTTTCAAGCCACGATTTTTACGAATCGTTCTTGGACGAATTAAATCAATATACAAAAAAAGGCTCGAGTAATGTATATAAATATACTAAGCTCGTTGAATGGATTAATAAAGTATGTATTGACTTTTTTCACGCTTTATTTTATTCAAATTTATTTATTTTCTCCATCCTAATGATCGTAAAAGTCTCATGGAGTAAAATAAATTAGTAGAAAAAGATTTATTCTGAAGCGAGCCGAGAGAACGACACCTCGCAGATGGGTCGTAAATTAAATAATTTGTCCGGGCGTGAGGCGGACATTAAGACACGGACCTTAAAATGGAGATACCACCAAATGACCCTAACACCTTGTTAGAAAACTGGACTTGCACTTAAAGTGGTGATCAGAACCGATAATGCTCACCGAAACGGGTCCGAGCGGATTCGATTCATACGATACTTCTTTTTATCACATTCTGTACTAATTTTCTACGGTAATAAAGATTCTAATTTAGAACAATCAAACAGAAAATAATGCCACCCCTGGGATCCAAAACTGGAATAAACTGACAATGAAATTTAAATTTAGAACAAAAACAAAAAAGATTTGGGTTTTTAACATCATAAACAATGCACAATGACATGAAATATAGTTTATTTAAAATTTCAAAGCCAGATTTTATTTTCTCAAATATTATGCCATCAAAGGTAGAGAAGTAAAAATAACTTGAAAATAATAATCCTTGTTCAGTTTGTATTAATTTATATTTATTTAACATAGTTGATTAAATTTTAACTATAATTAAGATTACTAATATTATAATAAATCTCGTCAATTAGAAAACATTAAAGATGAGTTAAACTTAATAGCCACTTTAAAATGGTTGTCTTGAATTAACTGGGGTGATTAGCATATTTGATTATAATTCCCATAAATTAACAGAAAGAAAGAATCGTAAAAAATATACATAAGAACTTATTTTTTCGCGCCTGCTAACTTGTAGTTTAAATAAAAATGATTTAATTTTTTTTCAAATAAAGCTTTTTATCTGCATAGAATTTAATATGTCAACAGAAAAAGAATTTATAAATTAAACTATTTTAAGTTTTTTCAAAAATATACTCACCTTCAGAAATAATCATTCGGAAGTATCAAAGCATAACGACATAAAATAAAATATAGTATGCCATCATACGGGTATAATTTGTTTTATAAATGCTAGTGAAAAAGTTTTAAGACATTAATTTTTGTAAACAAGAAATTTTAAACTCCCTTGTATAAAATTGAATTATTTTACCTTGTTTATTTAATACGAGGAATGTATATCATTACATCAATAATGAGATTACTCTCGAATAAATCGAAAAATATCTCAAAAGATGTCCAGACATGTTTGTGATGTCGCGAGTTATTATAATTAATTTAATAAACACACAGAACTTCGCATCAGGAACTATCTGTAGCTATATGTAAACCTAGCAAGCTCAGGTTGCTGATCAGTAATGAATATCACCTTGAGACTCAATCTTCATTATCTCCCGATATTTAATAAAAATATTATTAGCACAATGAGGAATTACAGGGAAAAATAAATAGCTGTTTTCATTTAGAACGATGTTGCTTCTGATCAAATGGGTTTTTATTTAATATGGCAAAATACATCAATTTAAAATTAATATTAAAAAAAAACACATGTGCACCCACCTGATTGATTCTGACGTCTTCCGATATCCACAAGACATTGACAACAATGGAGGTCCTCCGCTGTAAAATTCCTTGTTAAACCCGTTTGCACAAGTAAGAATTAAAAAAAAAATTTTTTTAGGTAGTTACTATTCAAACGTGCTATTAAAAAGATTATAATATCAGAGGGTGAAAATTCAAGAAAATAAATTACTTCAATTCCTCATTTGTCAACATCGATTTTACGTTGAATTTTATATTTTTTAGGATTTTTTATGCTCTTTTCAAATATTATAAAAAACAGGATGTACGTCTCATGAATTCTAGTTTTGCCTCGTTACGAAATTTTCCATCAGTTCAAACAATTAATATGACCATACCGTTAATTGCTTCTACCAACAAATTATACTTCTCGTGCAATGTTCTTGGCCTGGACTTCATTACAGTAGTAATTCTTATTTGGCTGTGAATTGCCAGTGTCAACAGCGACTGTCCACACTTGACGCACCACATAGAATGTTATTAATGACAAAATCATGGAACTTCTAAGTACGTACTTTATTTTGGAGTGCCGATAATTGATTCGTAATATTGGTTCATTGGTTGTAGTACCATTCTTGGGTGATGGCTTGATTGATGGCTGCTTTGCGCATTGATAGCGCTTATCAAAGTATTATTTTATATATTATATCTTCTGTTTATAATTATTTTGTATTGAAAAGCTTCTTATCAAAGCTTCGAAACGTTCAATATTATACATTATAAATGCCTATATAATACATTTAATATTATTTAGCTAATCTAATTAAAATCCTTTACAAACCGAATAAAAACGTTGAAGCAAAAAATTGTCAAAGATGATTAAAAAAATTGATTCTATCCTTCTACTCTTCAATTACATTCAAACTTTTTCATTCAAATAAAGTTAAGCTACAGCATAAAAGGTTTTCTGTTTACCACTGAGGAGATCCGAAAAGAATGCGAGGCTGATGTAGACGTAACGAATAAGATTTTTAAAGGGAGCTCAGGTAATTTGGTCATGTAGAGCAGATGGACAGAGAAACAGTGTCAGGAGTACGTATGGGTACGTATGCGCTAGTATATAGAAGAAGTCAGGGACACCATATGAAGACTTGATACGATTGATACCTACTTGACTAATATCATGACAGGAGTCGGAAAACCAAATGAGTGTGTCGATATACGAATCTGATTACTAGGACCAATTTGCCAATAAAGAAAATAATTAGTTTTTAATGTTTTGTATCAAGCACTTTACATTTATTTTGGATAATATGCTTATTCGTCAAGTCGCCTCAAATTTAAATTCATTAATTTTGTCAGGTGGAGGCTGTTAACCCGTAGTAACGTGATAAGTAAGTCATTTAAATACATTCGCTGTTTCGTGTTCCACGCCTGTCGCCAACTATGCATACAAATTGCACGCAATGTGCCTAAATTGAAATTTTTTTGTAAGGTAAATTTTGTTGTTGAACTGGCGCGCCAGAACGCATGGCATAGCGCGACTAAAATTCTTGTAGCATTTTCGTAAGTGAAATTCAATAAAAATAAATAAAAATATGAACTTATAATTATTATACATAATTCATAGAATTAATACTAGTAATTCATGTTATTGAATCAGATTAAATGTGACATAAATAAATAGATTACTTACTTACTACTTAATACGTACTTACCAAAATACTTATACAAAACACAATTGAAAGATTGTGATTGACACCAAACGTGTATAGATTGTGTTTTTTTTACCTGTGATCAAAATATTCACTGTTTTGCTAAAAATCACTAGTTAAAATAAATAGTCCAGATCGTTCAAAATAATTACTTCATTGAAATTGATGTTTATTCAGAAACAGTCATAAAAACCGCCTCCCATCAAATATTTCAGTTGATAATGAATTATTGCATAACGCAAAAAATATGGCAAGTCATATCGTGCTTTGAATCTCTATCAACTAATTCTCGCGTGAACATGGCCATATTTGCAATACAAGTTGTCTGCATAAGAATAAATATTAATAAATTATCGTCGGAAATATAAAAAAAGAGGTAACTTTCAGATACATTCAGTATTCAATCTATTAAGTAAAAACTTAACGTTGATACTTGTCATTGAGTACCATGCACTTTCCATTTTTAACTTCACAACGAAGTGCATTTGTTTAGAGTTCCAAACACATTGAGAAAAATAACATTGGGACCATTGGCAGACCATTGGGTACACTTTCGTATTTGATCTTATATTCCAAACATACCGATACTTGATGGGTGCGATGTTTAGATTACAAATTGAAAATTAGGCGAATTTACAAAAGGATAACCTTAATAAAATATTCACCGACCTGAAATTCATTCAAACCCTCCTTAAAATACGGTCAATGCTTTAAACCTGTAAACACATAAAACTGAAATAAAATAAAGTATTTCTGATCTGAAAGAAAAGGGTCGTGTTATATTGATAAGAAGCAATTAATGTGGACATTTTTTCGATAGCGAGGGCATCATTAGCCGAACGAAGATTTCTCTTGCTGGGTTACTAATGCGGGACATTAATTTGGAATTAAACAAGCCTTGTAAAAACTGAAGCGGGTCCAGTCCGATTTTACAGCCTTCGAGAAGGTCCAGCAATTAAAACAAACTAAATAATTTGTTTTTAACACCTCGTTCTCGTGGGTAGATCTGTGGGAAACGCGTAAGAGATAAGATACTTGGCTGAATGGTGATGGCCTTGACTCGTGACCAAGAGGTCGCGGGTTGAAAATCCTGTAAATTGCAAATTAAATGCATTAACATTATATCTATTTAATCATAAAGTTACAGTCAACACATAAAACATGAAAGTGGTTTTATAGCTATGTTTACCAGGACACCTCTCAGCGTAACTCATTCCCTTTAGCTTTACCTCACAAAAATTCTATACATCATAATATTATGCGAGAGAGTTCGTACTTACATATTATTTATTATAAACCGTAAATTATAATTTTTTTTTAAATATTTGTAGTGAATACATCAAATCTGTTTGATCATATATTGCACACTTTTCACCATTTAATTACATATTTTCGGCAATATCTTAGACTTGCAGAACCTAATGATTATAAAATGTAATGGTAGATTGTAAAACTCCTTATAATTTGGATGTCCGGTCCCGAGATTTAAATATCGTCATAGCATTATAATTACATCGAGGTTCGATTATGGAGTGACGGCATCCTGTATAAAATAATAATTACAAAAACTTTAATCTGCGTAAATTTTAATCATGCCTACCTGTGAGGTGAGGAGTTTATTTACATAAAACTATTAAACGCCAATAATAATAATAAAGTTTTTTTCCAGGATGTGAGGAGGATACTGCAATCCCACACGTTCCATGAAGTTGTACATATTTATTTGGTAATATAAAAATAAAGTAAACTTCAAGAAATTAAAAAAAAAGTGGAATAGAAAAAATGAAAAAAAAAACATAAATAAAAATATCAGCTTTTCATATTTCGATAATACCTAAATAAATACTTAACTATATATATATATATACATAGACATGCCCTTAAAAAAAGTCGTAGTTAGCTTATCCAAAGTTTTCCAATTTTGATGGGTAAGAAAACTAAAAAGGAAAAAAAAATCTATTATATTATTTGTTGATGGAATTGCATTTTTTACATTTCCTTTTTTTTTAAATATATAATATGTTGTTTTGACAAAACTCAAAATAAAACACTTTTTCATGATTCATCGCTTCAAAAATAATAATTAAAAATGTACCCTTTGGATATTGTTTCATTATTATCTGTGAGTTCAATTGGCACGCTAAACTAAAACTTGAAATTAAAAAACGCTGTGACTGGAAAAGCATTGCACTTTAGTAATCTCTATCGAGCGACTGATTTTTCTATAAAAAATAATAGAAAGGGATTAATTTGTATATGGGCATGATTATTGGGAGGCAGGTCGTGCTAGATAAACATAATTTTATACTATGAATACTTGGGTTGCCATTTTTGGCGGTTACAATATTTGCTTAAAAACTATTTTCACAACAATGCGACTCTCAAAACATAATGCACAAAGCCTTGCCGATGATGAATATTCAAATTTAAATTTAATTATTATTAATTTGACGTTTGAATAGTGATCGTAATCGGAATTGCAATTGTGAATCAACCATATATCCGGAAAACATTTGGTAAGATTTTTTCATACAACATCTTACTAATATTATGAATGCGAAAGTTTGTATGGATGTATGTATGTTTGTTACTCTTTAACGCAAAATTTACTGAATGGTTTTTAATGAAACTTTACATTAATATAGCTCATACATCAGAATAACATATAGGCTATAATTTATAAAGCTAGCTATTTATTTTCAATATATTGAAAATAATAATAATTGTTTAATAGAAAATGTCAACATTTGAGATTGACATTTTGCAAAACAATGATTGTTAAATCAAAATTCTATTTCAGAAAATATTTAAATTAGTGAATTTATTTGAAGTACTCGCCTAATACTTTGAATCCAATCCAGAATTATACATATTTTAAATCAATAGGTTAAGAATTTTGGTATAAACGTAGATGGGACCTAGGAAAAGAAAATAGATTACTTGAAGTTCTAATCCTACGCAGGCGAAGTCGCGGGCAGAAGCTAGTACATACATAAATAGCTATTTAACTAGTAAAAACAAAACTGCGCTTGGTTACCTACGACTACATACAGAAATAGAATACGTTTTAACTTATAACTTTAATAAAAGTCGTGTTTTTATCAATAACAAAAAACATTCAGAAATCAGAAACAGAAATCAAGTGAACAATGAAACCTGTAGGTAGGTAAATACCTACAAAAAATTAAGCATTATTTTTATGTGCTTATAATAAAAATACATTAAAGCACCATATATTTTTTTAGACTTGTTTAATTCCTTAAATAGACAAAAATAAGCTATTTGTCTCGTTTACATAGACCTTATATGTATTCAGAATTTTTTAGCAAACGTAATTTAAGTATTTATCTAGTATGGCACGGGTCTGAAATATTGATAGCGTTGAATGAACCCGAAACTTTAACGGATTTCGACAGTTTGTTGTGATGCCTATATAATAGCCAGACATGTAACAATATTATTTTCTTGTGATTTATAGATATGCAGATAAGTAAGTACCTAAAAAAGATAGTGGTTGTTACGTAAATAATATTTTTGCTATTTAAAAATAGATTTTTTTGAATGCGGAATATTTGATTAGTTGAGAAAACCGTTGGGAAATCAAATAAACATTGAGAGTTTTTAACTTTTGACGGTTTGATAAGAAGATGGCAGGCAAATAATATTGGAAGGTATATTATTTAGACCTTTATCAGTGTGAAAATTTATCCTGGAATTATTTTCAGCTGAAGTGTTTGCTTTCAAATTAATTTTTAGTAGGTACCTACCTATAAAATTTATTAAAAACAAGATGGTAGTGAGTACTAGTTATATAAACTTTGTTATTGGAAAATTAATTTTGTTTCTCGTAAACATATAATTTTATACACACAAAAACATACAAGCATACAAAAACAGACAAAAACTATAAAAAATTATGTATTTTGTTCAATCTGTATTTTTAAATTATTTCTTTTATCGCTTTCTGATAAGCATAAGATTTTAAAATTGTTAAAACAATTTTATTTTTTCAATGACAATCACTTTAATATTAAATTAATTTTCTAAGCAGCTTGAAAATGTAAAAGATGGCGACATTAAAGGTTGAAGTACAGAATTTAAATATTTTAGACATGATTGGGGTATACATTACCTTAATAGATTACATTGAATATTTCTAGGTGAGAATGTTTAAATTGATCTTGCATCCGGTTTGTTATCCAAAGGTGATAATAAAATACAACACTCAAAGACGAAGAAGTTAGCGGGAGAGGGACCTTCACTGAGAGGAATAGATGAACCATTGCACCCAAGTAATCCGAGTAAGGAACACCTGGGCCCCGATCATAAAACGAAAATTATACTTGTACTTACAAGCTGGAAATATAAACAATGTTTATAGGATTTAGGAATAAATTATACCTCTCAGGGATATTCAAATGACTCATTTTGATTGCAGTGTGTTTAAAATGAGCACATAAAACAGCAAATAATATCACTTGTATGTTTGTCATGACCCAGGATAGTAGCTATATTCTAAGGACTCATTTGGATTACTTTGTAGGTATTCAAAATGAGCAGAAAAAACAGCAACTAATATCACTAGGATATTTGTTATGTCCTGCATAGAGAGTTGCTATATTCCGATGAATTATTTTGATTGCAGTGTATTCAAAATGAGCAGAGAAAACAGAAAATAATATCACTTGGATGTTTGTTATGCACTATAAGGATATCTAGTAGCTATATTCTGATGATTCAGTTGGATTACTATGTAGATATTCAAAATGAACCAAATAACAGCAAATAATATCACTTGAATGTTTTTTTATGCCCTATAAGTATGGTGGCTATATTCTGATAACTATTTTAGAATACTATGTAGGTATTCAAAATGAGCAGAGAAAACAGCAGATACTATCACTTGCATGTGTGATAAGCCTTTTGAGAAAAGTTAGTAGCTGTATGAGGTGTTACGATAGGTAGGTATACAAATTTAGGTCGATAAAGTTATGACTAACTGTAATTACTTTTTGCGTTATCTTGCCGATTTGATTATTTTAATTGGAAAATTGTCACGAGTGTTACGTAACGGTGAGTTTGATAATCTGAATAAACGGAAATACTGCATAATAAACGATTTTAATTAAATAGCTTATGGTTATTTACTGCCCTCCTGAGATTAAAACACTTTTATTGCAAATACTCCTATTGTGTGCTGATAAGTTTAACATATTTTGTCGGGTAAAAACAATTACTATAGTATTAATTTTGAAATGCAATTGAAAGATTTTCAATTACGATTATAATGAGAAAATTAATGAATTTTGATGATGAAGTCTATTGTTTGTTTTTCTTTGCCACAATCAGAAGGCGAGTTTTCTTTATGGGTTTCCTAGTTACTGCATATTTCATTCGGTTATGTAATAATGAAAAATAACCCCTTACAAACACACTAAATTGATAGTTACGGCAGATTTTTTAATCATGTTTTATTTTCAAAATAATGTACAATGAACTAATTATAGTATTTATCAGGGTCTCCTTGTGGAGTTAATGTAAAAAAAATATTATCAAATTTTAGTCATGTGTCATGAGGAAAATAATATAAATACATTTTTCTCCTTATTTCATATATTATTGTTACTATTCAGTAGGCACCTATCTAATATGCACTTATTCCTTCGTCAAACTGTCTGATCACCAACAATGCGAAATGTTAAAAAAAATATAACCATTGTAGGTTTACAAACCATTTAATTAGCAAAGATTCGTGAAACATTGTTTTTTAAGCCAGCGAAAAGTTGTATGTCATGATTTTAAAAGAAGTTAATAGCACCTTTCAGATACTTAGTTAAACTCAATTAACAAACCTTACACATCGGTTAGGCTTTCGATAGGAGATAATCTAAGATATCGCTTGGTCGACAGACAGGTGGTCGAAAAAACTTGCGCCAAAAAAACGGCCACACTTTGCGAGAAAAAAAAAGCTTTGACGCAAAAAGGCAATAGATACTTAGTATTTGGGCATTGGCCTGCGCGGATAGAAAAAGTCGGGGTCAAAGTTTGAGAGGTCATAAAACTTGCGTCTAGTTTATTTTGTCAGTTGTTTTGTTATTGTAAGAAGGCTTGTGTGCTCCTATAAGGGATGATACTTTTCAGAAATATTAAATAAAAATGTTTTAAATAAAATATCTATTTATTTTTATTAAAAATAAATTAATTTTAACGATTTATTTGATTGTTTTTTTTTTCATAACTGATGAAACTAAATACTATTGAGGATGCGAATGAAGCAAGGAATAAGTGTCACTGTGAAGAAAAAATATAGTACCTATTAGTTTCTATATTCCATCCCTATAAAAAATGGCGTTATATTTGGTTAATTATTATTAAAATTCAACTAAGGCAAAAACCTTTTTTTTAAAAATGTTTTTTACCTACCTAACTAACTAACTTTTCAAAACTGCAATTAAGTAAATATTTACACAGATGTAGGAGCAGCGATATTTATAAAAATCAAATAATATGTATTTTAAAAGGAAATCGATTAAAATGTTGATCAAATTTATCACATGTTTGAAATCCTAAAAATACCGAATCACAGGCGCCAGAAAGCTTGTAAGAGCATTTTCACTTCGGTTCCCCGTTCGCCCACCTTTTTCTCCACCATAATATATATTATCTAGTGTGGGCCGAACATGATACACCAATATGCACCAGACACAAGTCCGGTGTTACAGCAGGAAAGTATGCGAAATTCGACATGGGATTAATTTCAAGTAAGTGTCTTAACTAGTGTTTCTCAACTTTATTTGTGCCATGCCCCACTTCAACGCTTTAAAAATTCCATCCCCCCCCAAAAAGAATTTTTCTTAGTTCAGGGTTCAAAATATCAAATCTAATGATATTTTTTATTTGCAAAGAGAATAACACCTTCACAGCAATATCTACACGTTTCTTCAATTACGAATAATAAGAACGAGTTGTTTCGGAAAATTTCACGTGTGAATTTCTTTCAAATAGTCATTCACCAAAAAAATTGGGTTGTTTCAACCTCCGTCAGAAGAAATTTCAACGAAAATTTCATAGAAATGTTTCAAAAAATTAAAAAATTCTTTTTTTCATTTCAAATTTGACACGCAATCACGTCTTACTTCATTTCAAATACGAAATGGATTGTTTCAACTCCAAAATAATGTTCCCCGCCGAATCACAATTTTGACGTCTGCAATCCAATTTTTCGGTGAATGACGATTTGAAGAAAATTCATTCGTGACATTTTCCGAAAGAACTGGTCCTATAATATAATACAAGACAACAAACATACGAACTTATTGTAATCATGCTTGTGATGATATTTGTGTTGTGTTGCCATCTTTGCCATCTCGGAAAGTCGGGGTTGCTATGTCAATTTCTTTTCAATAAATGCATTAACAAATATTAATAATTTGCTTTTTGCCCCCCAATATATTCAAATCGTGCCCCACTTTGAGAATCACTGATTTACCCGTAATACATACAGAGTAAGGCTGTGATATGATGTGATACAACATAATAGATAGTTAGGTAGGCACTGTAGGTAGGAACATTAGATTACTATGTAGAAGCCTTCAACTCGAAGGTCCTTGTAAAGGTAAAGGACGAAAATTGTGCTCAGTAAAATTTATTTGACAACGTTTAACTCCTACGCGTTGGCAGAACAGGTGTAATTATTTTATCTTATTTCGTTATTTTGTTTCAGCATAAATACATAATATATTGTGATATGGACTTAAATGATTTTAAAGAAAACTCCCTTACGATTCTTGGGTAAACTTGCTTAATTCGAACCTGAGGTCCTAACACATTCGATCGATAACGATCGATAGGATAACTATCGGTAACTTCTCATCGTTCCCTAGGACAATTGCATATCGCTAAGGTACAAAACCAGTTGATGTGTATATGTTAAGGACACTTAGTCATTGTGAACAGTCACTTATTCGTTGGCGATCTTTAGTCATGCTAGGGAACGATGAGAAGTTACCGATAATTAATAATGCTTTCGATCGTTATCGATCGAGTGTGCTAGGGCCTCTGGGCTTAAATTGTAGGTGGTTCTGCACGGTTATTTCGCGACTCTGGCGATTACTACTAGTCGGCTATCGTATCCTATCAGCTATAGTTTATAATAATATATAAAATGGTTTATCGCGTTAACTACACACAGTTGTGTTCGCTGCCCAAAAAATATTCTAAAAGTAAGTTAAGTTTATTTTTTAGCTCAATATAGAGTTGCATTCGTAACACGTTATCTTAAAATAACGTTTGTTTGTTAAAAGTTTATGAGTGATTCTTATCCAAATGTACATCTTTTGGTGAAATTTTGACATAACATTCGATAGTCAGCAGTTCTTTTTGAGTTGTGTACAAAACAAGTATAATTTGCAATTGTTTTTCAACCGTACCATTTCTATAAATTACAGTATCCGTTGACTATCGAATCTGATGTCTGGTTTTTAATATTACTTAGGCAAAGAAAATGACTAGGCGAGTGTGGTACCACACATTGTAAGAAATGGGCTCACGATTTTTGTGATGTTGACAACCTTGTAATTGATTATCTTTGTGATGTTTGCACGATGTAGGGAAATAAACAGGAAAATTAAATTAATTATCTTTGTTTCAAACACACACTACTAAAAAAATGCAGGTTTTATAACCAAAGGTTGGTGGATGCTCGATTATCCTAATGAAGGAACTTTTGGTTCCGAGATATATAATATTTTTTAATTAAAATAGTTAATTTATTTTAATGTTTATTTATCTCTCCCCAACTTTTCACTAATACCTAGTCACGCCTTCACCCCTACTTCAACACTTATAATATATTTTTTTCATCAAAAATTTTGTGTACAAACTTTGTCCTGTTGTACCGAAACCGGCGTACAAAAAATAATTTAAACAAAGTAATATTTTTTTCAATTATTTATAACGGATAACCAAGTTATAGCTATATTTATAACTATAAATATTTACATTGAATTATAATGATGTCTCAAAATTATTTTATTGCAATTAGTGAAGATCTAACTAATACGATCAGGGAATAATGTGGTTTGAGATAGGAATATTTTCACTAAATCGTGCTTTTAAAAGTAAAATTTAAGGCAAAGCCTTTTGTTTTTGTTTCTTTGCATTGTAAAGGGACAAATTAACAGCGTCTACTTCACTTATTTGCGTTTAACAAACCTTTTTTTTAAACTCTTCGTAGAGTAAGTAATAATAAAGCACTTTTATCCTATATGGATCATGAACGATAGTAGTATTTTATAATTAAAGAAAAACAACATAAATAAAAGTATTCCTTTTAACAGATATATTATATTCGATAGAAATCCGTTGGTAGGTAGGTACTGGTGATTATTTTGATAAACTAAAAATTGTATGTATTTTATTTTTCTTTATATTAAATTAATTCGCACTTTCAAACAAAATCACAAAAAAAACTTTCTGCATCTAGCAGTAGGTATAACGTTTTCTCTAAGAAGGATATGTTCTTCCTAAACCGGTCGATAGTACAAATAAAATGTATTATTCTATGATTTTGAACTAAGAATTTGTTCCAATTATTTTTAGTAAAGCAAGCTTACCGGTTTTTATGAACATGTACTAATACAGATTTCATTTGTAAGCACAAATGGTGATTTGCAAAACATGTGTTTTCGCCCCAAGCTGAGTCTAGAGGTTAAAAAAGTTTCTTATTCTAGAGTACGACGAGAAGCATCATAGTACGGAGGTATACGTGGACCTCTGAACACCCAGGACCCCTGCAGAGAGGGTCCCCAGACCTCCAGTACGGCTTGATAGGCCCCGTGATGGATGGCAACGAGTAAGTAGGTACCCGCGTAGCTTACTAGGTATCCAGGTAGCTTACTATGTACCCGTTTAGCGCAAACTGGATGTTCCGATGTTGACACTGCGCGTGAAGGCAAGTAGGTAACTGGTAACAAGACGCTAATGTTTCGTTTGCTTCGTGTTATGATTAGGCGTATTACGAACCAAGGTACAAAGAGTAAATATTTATTTGACACTTAGAACACGTATATCTTCATGTCTTCGTTAGGTCATTTAGCTAGCTAAGGTACGAGTAGGTACTTTTCTTAAGTATAAACAAATATTTTGTCTGACATGTCGACCTACTTAAAGGTGGTAAAAATGGACAATCGAAGGCTAGTGTAATATAATTTGATTAAAGATACATATATTTAATAGTTAGACATTGATATTTTTTTAATGATCGGACGTTACGTAGGTAGATAATTAAGACGATTATTCAGAACTTTTATGTTTGTGAATCATAATAATATATTGTTCCTAACTCAAAGCAATGCGACAATTGTCTTGTAAAATAATTCGGTTTATTGCTACAACTGAAATGCAAGACAAATAATAGGAAATAGCTTCAGAACGAACGAACTGGTTATGTCCGTCCAAAGTCACTCGATATGCTATAAATTTACTGCGTCAGGTGGGTACATACATACTGATAAAAGCTCGAGAAAATAAGAATTCAATATTATGATTTCTAGGACAAGCAAAATGTAAAGAAAATAACTGATTTTTGTCGGTGCCTTAGTAAAAGGCAATTATATATATTTTTGTTTTAAGTAAATAATACACTTGCAGTTAAATACCTACCAACTTACATGTGTAAATATTTTTCACGAAATAATAATTATAAGGCGACATTTGAAGTTGTCACATTTGTAAAAGATTTAGGTTGACAGCTAGGTACCTAAGTGTGTTTTGCAAAGAAAAACTTGAACACCTTTTCAAGGGCAGATCAAAGATACAGCCTGATAAAATAATGTTTTTAATATGTTAGTTTATCTATTGCTCGTGATAATGATTAATTACATACGGGGTTCGTTTTATTAGTTAAATTTGATACGTGTATTATTTACACTTATGTCAAGATGCTTTCGATACCGTGGGAACCGTCGATATCATAGGAAATTAATTAAATGTCAAATTAGCTATTATTGATTATTGACAAGCACTTCAGAATTCTTTTTGGCATCATCAGGTATTCTAATTTTTTTTTATTTATGTCACCGCAGAGAAAAAATAATAGTATCGCGAACCTTATCTTGGTGTAAAACATAATAAAGATATTATAAAATTGGAAGGAAAACAATTGACCGGGGGACTTTTAAAATAAAAAAAAGCTTTCAAACTGAGGGTAAGGATCATAAAACGTAGGTAGATACTTCAATTTCGAATCATGAGCTTTCATGGCTTCATAATAAACCAATTACCTACTTTAAAAGATAATCGAATTAGTTTTAGGCACCTACCTACCAATAATTTATCTTTTTTTTTGCTGGTAACATATATATTTTGCGAAATATATATTTTTTTAAATATGATTAGGAATTACTTTTAATAGATGTATCCATTTAAATTAAAACCGAATAGAAAAAGCTCAATCTAATAATTAAAGGTTCAAATCTACCTTTACAAAGGTGTGCAAAAATTCATTTGTTCGTGCGGCAGATGTTACAAAGGTGGCCGCTTGAATGGGCCCTAGGTCCGAGAGAGACCCTACAGACCCGATATTGTTTAGTTAGGTCAGTATCTAGCCAGGCCCTTCATGGGCACACCCAACACCTGCCCGGACGGATCATGATTAGAAATAAGCATGAAGACTGAAGAAGATTAAAAAATGCACTAAAACTTGTTTACTGAGATATTCAAAATTGTTTTCTTTTGTTTTTTGCACGAAAAGAACAACATTTTTGCCGACGGCAGTCTTTTTAAAACCGATATTTAAATAGAATGCGAGTGTCAATAGGTACCTTTAGGTAGTTTTTCTTTAATTTAGGAATGAGTAGGTGAAATGAATTTTTTTATCTGCATTATCATTTACCTGTCAAGAATTGAAAATGCCATAAAAAACAAAGTATCTATTTAATGTCAAGGTGATATTAAATTTTAAAATCCGTAATTGTCATCAAATTTCAGATAACTGTCTCTTTTCTGTGCAATAAAGTATTAAGAACTTGTAATTTTAAATTTTATGATGAAATTTAAAAATTTGACGAAATTGATGATTAACATTTATAAAGTGAAAAGTAATAAATAAAATTATGTATAAGATAAACTGATTGAAGTAAAATTTGTGAAAAACACCATTTTTGTGAATTTTAATTGTTACCCCCAGTTAGATTTGCTTTTCTAAGTGGAAATTTTTTTTTAATGTGAAAATTGGATTTTCTTTACAAGTTTCTAATTGTTAGTCATCTTATCGATTCTAGTTGGGAATGTAGGTGGGTATTCTAATTAATTGTTGAAACATTTTTTGCGATAATTAGTCAGCGGTTTTTAACTTTGGCAACGATTTTTCACAATTTCAGTTTCTTTACGAGTCTTTCTTCAGGGTGTTTAATTGGTTGTGGTATAATTTAATCACAGATTCAGGGCCTAATTAACGATGCAGGTATCTAATTAACACTTAATTATATTATTTATATGTAAAAAAGGATAAGGCTGACCTGTTAGCATTGGCCCATTAGAGTCAGTGTAAGACAAGGCATAGCACGAGTCCCTGTCTCGAATGCCGGCGAAGTCAAAATATCACAATCAACACTCAACACCGACAACTCGAGTGCTCCAACAACAGAACAACGTCACTCAACTTTACAAGTGCGTAATTATAAACAATCGTAACATAAAACACCACTCCAGAAAAACATTGTTCACTCCTCTCAAAATCAACACGAAGGACGAGAGTGGGGGTATGTTTACAACAAGGAACACTTCAGTTTCTATCAAATGAAAAACACTTCACAGAATCAATCAAAAGTCAAGTTTAACAAACATGAATAAATTATTATCGGCGGATATAATTAATTAAAACTAATTAAATTTTAACTGTTTTTTTTTCAGTGCGAAGATGTTACGTCGCGTAAGCGCTTTTTATCTACGCGCAACGAGGTGTTGTTTGGCCGGTGATCGGCTTGAAACTGGCGCCCCTCTTGGAGGCAATCAATGTGCGGGGCGGGGGGACCGGGGGGTCGGGGGCACGCCCCTCCACTGCCGAAACGAGGCGGAGCCAGAACCGAGAGACGGAGAGATACGGCTGAGAGGAAGTTAGAGAGGGATACCTGACTGGGATGTGTGAGGCCGTGGTCTCGGCGCGGCGGAGGGGGCGGCAGTTATTAATGCGAGCCTCGGAGTGGGAGAGTGAGACAAAAAAATCATCTTATACATCTTTTGTATAAATAATATGGACGGGTGACGGGTGTCGGCGGGGGGTGGGGGAGGGGGGGGGGGGGAGAGGAGAGTAGAAATGTCGCTCCGTATTGTAATGAGCGGACTGAAGAAGGGGTGCAAGGGGCGGCGGAGGCGGCAGAGCGTCTGGCCGGTGGGATTCTAAGTTCAAAAAATAAAGCGCGGGTGAATAACTCGCTCCAAGTTCGCTCCGTTTCTTGCGGCGAATTCGTAGCGGCCGATCGGGAACTGCAAACTGCGAACTGCTGTGGCATGTGCTGAGTTTCGCGCCCGAAGGAATCCCCGCAAGAAGTGGCCACGCAGCGATCCTATCATTTTCATTGTCCCACAACCAACAGGTTCCATTCTTTCTACAACGCACTTACAACTCACAACTACCCCCGAGATAATCCTTTTAATCATATGTGGGAAAAGTTCTTAAAACTTTAAGCATTAATTAACAAAAAATCATACTAACCTCTATTAAAAAATCTATTCAGATTCTCTTTCGATAATTCTATGAAACCATTAAGTATGTGCAATATAGTTTTCTAGAAGGATTATAAGATAGAAATCAGCACAGCGACATTTTAACATCGCAGATGTGCTTTTTTAAGTGTTAAAAAATTCCATAAAGAAACAAAAAGATAGCTTTTAACAATGTCAATCATTTAATCAGTAAGAAAACAATTAAAAGAGGAGAAATTAGTACCTATCTACCATTTTAACGTGGTAAAAGTATTGATATTGCAGATTTAAATTAGGTTAGTATCGAACGAATTCAATAATTTATTGTCCTTGTTGTGAATGCGATTTGGCAAGAAATCTATTAAAATTTGGAAAACAATTTCATTAAAAAAAATTCATTTAAAATTGATCATTAAAAATAATTACTTAGATATGTAGGTGCTGATATATGAAAACTTAAAACAGCACGTTCGTTATATTTATATGCCTACTTAGAAAAGTATAATTGCGGCCGATTTTTATTATTTTAATATCAATAATTATATAAAGTAATCAATTCCTATTTTAAAGGGCAGCCAGTGTATGACAACTGTCAAACGAGATTAATAACCCAACCTACCCGCTGTTAGCAGGGTACCTACCTAGATACAGTAGGTACCCGACTCAATCACGATAGCTAGAAATTAAAATATTGAGACAGTCCAGTCTAGACAGGCCGCAGATTTGAGATTTATCGCCGTTGACAAGGCGGGATATTTATTGTCGGCCGCGGGCTGGAGTCGAATCCGGGACGTGCATTAAAAAGCCGGGCTCCAGAGGGACTGCGGCCCGCGAACCACGGGGCCCGCGCTGCCTATGCTAATTCGGGGGACGCGCTTTTTTGTATTTTGGATTGGGGAACAGGTTGCTAGGGCTAGGTAATAGCTTCATTTCGGTGCTTCTTTCGCTGCTCTCCCTGTGAGCGTGCGTTAAAATCGATAGTGCTTATTTATTTTATTAAAAACCACTTGGATAGGTGCTTAGAGATGTAAAAGTTGCAGTAAGATGCTAGAGATTTTGAAGATATCTCTAAAAAAATATTTTAACAAAACGTTTTTTGTACCTCGTTTGGACTGCACAGAAAATTTGGTAAATTTCTTTCATACAAAGTACACGGAGAAAAATGTTATTCTAAAATACGATCATTTTATTCGTAAAAACGGTTAAAAACAGTTTCAAACAATTAGCACAATAATTTTAATATTGAAAGACCATACCATTCAGAATCGAAGCGGTATTTGAAATGGCGTTAGCCTTGTTTGGTGACTAAATCTGAATAAGCAGGTACTACTTCCCCGTCTTCTTCTTCCCCATCTCCTTTCCCTATCCCTACCTTCAGCATCATAATACAGGTAGGTATCTACCATCATAGCAGCAGGGAGGAAACAAGAACACACATGGAGGGGTGGAATCCACATAAAAACTTAAATATGAGATTTTTCCTTCTCTACTTGGAATAAGCACAATTTATCATCCTATGACGGAAAAATCATTTTGTTTCTGATTTTCGCATTTTTCACTGCAGTGAAAAATTTAAAAAATGCTTTTAAGGCGTAAAACAACTTTAACTTTTTACCTTGAAAAAAGGGAAAACGAGGTCACTGCAGGCCACCGATATACCACATAGTTAAAAAAAACCCTTTCGCTAAAAATAATTGTAAACAGTTACTTTACAAATCAGTGTTCTAATTTTTTTTATTTTTTTTATTAATATTTAAAGGTTTTTTTACAATAAATACACAATTTTTACATTTTCTACAGTGGTAAAATAGTGGATAAGAATAGCTTTTCCTCACCCTTGACTAGCTTGAATTCAATATAAAACATCATTCATCGTTCCCAGTAAAATCGTTTTTTATTCATTATAGTAGGAACTTAAAAAAAAAATAGATATAAAAGAATAGATTAAGTTTGACAAAAATTAAACTGTCTGCAATAATCCTGAAGACAATAATTATATTCGCAAAGAATTCAGCCACCTAGCGCCTGGTAGGAACATCATAATAATCAATTATACATAAGGAGGTATGGAATAGCCCAGTCTCGACAAGAATATCAACTTCTCTCGCCATTCAAGCATTTTATAGAACGGGATTATTTTAATATTGTCAATTATCGTAAATAAATGATTAGTTTAAGTGCATTCCCGCCATCGAATTACTGTTGCTTAAATAAAATAGATTCCCCGGTGCATAAATTGCGAACTTAATGCATTTTATCTACCTACCTGCAGACTTCCTAGACTTGGTGTTTTGTTAAAGATTTTATTGGTTAGTTAATGTTGAACTATAGGGGTATAAATTTAATTTTATGTTTTGTTTTGAGTTAATTTTAAAATTTCTGTAATCTTTAAAGTTGATGTGTTAAAATATGTGAAATGTCATACCTAGTAAACTACTAAGTATTTATATAATTAGGTGCCAAGTTATCTACTTATTATACGAAGAAAAATGTTATTCTAAAATACGATCATTTTATTCGTAAAAACGGTTAAAATTGGGATTGAAGTTTTTATAAACAAATTATCAGTGTTTCAATGTTTATTGGCGGGAAAATGTAAGAATAATTTGTTGGCATACGTACGAAATTACGTTTACCAAAAACTTATTCGGACATGTTGCCGCCAATAAACATTGAAACCCTGTTAATTTGTTCGTAATAACTTCAGTCCCGAATAAAATGATCGTATTTTAGAATATCGCCTTTCTCCGTGTATTAGATAATTCGATTGTACTGTAAAAGAAACACCTATTTAGAAATTGAAGTTTACACCAGGTTCGATTAATGCTAACACACTTTAATCTCGGATTTTTTTAAATTTTTGGTTGGCATAAACTTTGGGTTATTTGTTATTGCTGTTTAGTTGGATGATAATTACAGAAATTGTGAAATTACTTCGGTAAATTTCGAATTTCTATCGATTTAGGTATAACGTATGACAATTTAAAGTTATTAAGTTCTTAAAAAAATATATTTTATATTTGTAGAAAATATCCATATATTTGTGGAGCTGAAACGGTAATTATATGAAATTCCTTCGGTAGAAAAATAAATACAAAGCATGCTCCGAAAATTATTACAAACACATTTTTTTCTGTTCTTTAAAATGTTATACACGGAGAAAAATGTTACTCTAAAATATGATCATATTATTCGTAAAAACGGTTTATAACGGGACTCAAGTACTTACGAACAAATTAACAGTATTTAAATGTTTATTGGCGGGAAAATGTAAGAATAATTTGTTGGTATACGTACAAAATTACGTATACCAAAAAATATTCTTACATGTTCCCGCCAATAAACATCTAAACCCTGTTAATTTGTCCGTAAGAACTTCAGTCCCGTTTTTAACTGTTTTTACGAAAAAAATTATCGTATTTTAGAATAACATTTTTCTCTGTGTAGGTATGAAAAAAATCATGGTTTATCTTAAAATGTAACTTCGTCATTTTTCGAGAGTGTTTTTGCTCTATTTTAAATAAGTTGTGTTGTATAAATATTTTCACAATTTTTGCTTAATATTTTTTTATTCATATGCGCGCTCCCTCTAAAATTCGTATTTACATATCTCCCCTTCGAACCAGATCCTTCTTATTTATAAACGCTTACCAAGAAACCTAAATACACTACCGAACAATATTTTCACCATAGATCGTACGTAGCTACCAGCTATCACATGTTAATTATTTTGGCGTTATAATATAATACCTATTATTTCTCGACCTGCAATAACCTCGCGAAATTCTGTCAAAGATTTTAATAGGTAGGTATATTTGCTCGAGCCAAGTAGTGTGATGACTATTTTCACCTTTCGCATTTCATAAATAGCAAGATAGTATCATTTCTCGCGATGATCTCCGAGTCCAATGGCCGTCATCCTCGTAATCTCTGCGGCCATGTTTATTAATGACACTTCCCGTCACGAATTAAACGTATAAAACGTAACAATTACAATAAATCTCTGCCATTAACATTGGGTCTCTATAATTTGAATAAGTTATGTCATCTTTTGTCACCCACGCGCAGATTCTTCTCAATGAAATGGTACGGCTTTGGGTGACCTAACCGTGAGGCTGCGATCCACTGAAATTTATTAAATAGGAATAATAGATAAAGTAGCATGATTAAGTTTTATTTGGATACCTAATAATTCACCTAAGTATCTATTTATTAAAAAGAATACAAAGTTCCGGCCATCGACCAAATATTTGCTAAGAATGTTCTTATTAATTTATTGATGGTCAAAGCGACAAGTTCAGTTATTGAATTTTATTGGAACCTTTTTATTGGATTAACTTTTGAAGGTTATATCATTCAAATTAATATATCATTGAAAAAGAAGAAAATACTAAACATTTTAATCGAAATATGAAAATTAGGGTGAATTGTTTTACACTATTTGTTTTAATTCTTTAACTTTTCAAAATTCTTAACTAATTCTTTAACTTTTCGAAATTCAGTTCAAATCCAGAATTCAAAAGCTTCTACTCCATTTTCTATTGCTTGTGTCAGTTTACTTCTATTCATGACTAATTATCTAAAACACTGCAATAATAATAATAATTGCATAAATCAATTATTCAATAATCAGTTATTGACCATTAACAAACGATTTTGAATGTTTTGGTAAATTCTATAGAGAATTTTTATTTCACTCACATGAACCTATTTTTATCTATATAAATTTTTTTGACCTTGTTTTCGTGATCATTAACCCAAACTTAAAAATAAAATCTTCAATCTATCTGATTATATAAAATTATTTAAACTTAAATTAATTTTGATTTTGTTGCATAAGTATCTCCCTCCTTACGTCTCTACCAACTGCCTAGGTACCTATAAAAGCAGATCCTGAATATGTTTTAATATTGTCAAACAAAAAACAGCAAGTAGATAAGTAGAAAAGTATCAAGTAAGAAAAACCTACCCATCTTACACACACTTGAACAATAAAAATAATGTAAATATATGTATGTTTTTCATGGGTAACTACTTGCAGGTTCCTACCTACCAATCTGCCTTATAGGTAGTTTTTATCCACTAGAAAAATACGTTCAGTTGAAGGAACACATTATAGATGTACCTACCTACCAATTGATTCAAAATAATAAAAAAACATTACAATATATAACCAAGTAGGTAGGCACCTGTATTTGACAAATGAAATAAAAATAGCCACCAGATATTCAATCATTCAGGTAACTGCCCAAGAATAAATCAAACCACCTGTGTGGTCAAACACAACCCAGCGCGAGAGGTTAAATCTAAAATGGAGGATGACGTAAGTTAAATGGATTTGTGGCTGATTAACAATTGGGAAGTGTGAGTAATTTATTAAAGAATTAGTCCATTACATTAATATATTCATACGGACGTAAGGTAATAATTTGCTGGCCAATCCCACACGTATTCTATGAAAATAATAATAACATTAAAATGTCGGATTCGAACACCTTTCGTAATTTTTATATCTCGCCGAGTGACAAGTTTTCAATTAGTTTTGTTTATGTGATTTTTTTTTAAATTCAAACACAATGAATCCAAATAAAGTATATTAAAACATATTGTATTGATTGATTTTAGTAAAAAAATCATTTATACACTTATACTTGTAGACTTATAATTATACACTTATGTAAATGGCAATTTTTAGATGAAAACAAGTACCTACGTAGGTACCTAATGCGAATTCCTGTGCTTTGGATCTGAATTGAATCCTGTGAGTGAATTGAACCGCTTGAAATTATTAAAGGTAACTTCATAAAAAAAACATTCAAATACTTTGGTTAGGGGTCATTTTTGTAAAAATGTAAATATATAAAAAATTTATAGCTTTTATGAAAATATCGTGATTAATTTTCAGGTTATTATGCCGTGTTCGAGCCGCGCTTTCTTCTTCTATAGCCAACGATTCAGACAGCATTACATCTGCCCTGATGACCATGATAGATGTCATATTCATCAGGGCATGTCCTTATCGGGGAACGTCCTCATCAGGGCAGATAGTTGACACAACATCTCTACCCGCAACGCTGTCGCTGGCTAAAGGAGAAAGTAATACGACATAAAAACCCAAAAATGAATCACGATATTCCCTTCGGCAGTCAAAATCTAAAATCAAAATATATCTTATATTATAATATTATTCACCATTGTGAAAAATTATTTTGTTAGAAATCCCTTAAGCACACAATAAGTTATATACGTAATTACTTAAATGATTGCACTACCTCTCGCTGCTTTAAACAATGTTTCAAATAATCTTAAGGGCCAATAATCATAAACAACTAGTTTTAAAGATTTTGTACTTTATTCGTGCATCAAATCGAATCTTCAATAATTAAGAATTTTATTCTTGCTTTATTTAATTTTCCACTTCGTTACCTAGGAACTGAATAAATTAAAAATAAATTTCTACAAACAAATTAACCACTTACTCTATCTACCTCTTAGATTTATTTGTACTTACAACAAATCGTTTTATCAATTTAATACATAATTAATTCGTTTAAAATATTATGACGGATTTAATATGTTTCTTAAATCTGTCTACTAATTAATTAACTACGTTTTTCGGCATAGCAGTGAATTGAATTGACCAAATCGGCACAGTTAATACAGATAAGGAAAAATTGTCTCAAGAAGGAAGAGGATGAGCAAGACAATTAGGTAGATATTTTTAAAGCCGACCAACATAAAATGTAACCTGTTAGTGTTTGTACTTATCCCGATTTTTTTGAAAACAACATACCATCGCGTTTCTTCTTCCGCTTCGTTGTCGAACACAGTATTTTTTTTTCAAATTTAAAATCTATAAAAGCGGCATTCTGGCACTCAACAGTTTCTACAGCCCCTAAAAAAAGGACCACCCTTGAAGAATTTTCTGACGGGGATGCATTTTCGCTTTGTGCTAACAAGTGAATCGGTCAACTGTGGAAGTATTTTTTTTTGTTTGTTTGCTGAGCCTTGAATGCAATTCATTGTGGGTTTTGCTTTACCCATTAGAGCTGTCCTTACTATGATAAATGCAAATAATAAAGAAGGTATGTTAAATCCTATAAATATTGAACAAGCGTAGCAAATTTTTATTAAACCACAGGAATTTGCATTAGGTATCTACCTACATTCTTGCTTGTTGAGATTGCAAGGAGGAAAAGGAATTGAAAAAAAACAAACATTGTAGAATAAAACTGGTATATTTTGGAGTCTCATTTTTGATCTGTTGTGTGAATATTTTATTTAGCAAAATACAGCCATTGCCTTTGCTGAAAGTATTGAGAGGATGTTTTGAATATTGGATTGCGGGCAATCTTTCTATTGTTTTTAATGTAAATATAATGGGTACATTCATAGTTACAGGTATTGATTATGATCTATATTTCTGAAAATCTCAGCAACACCACACATCTTTTAGTAGCTCATTGCTTTGCATCATAGTTTTGTATAGTTAAAAAAAAAACAATTTCAAGTAAATTTCTGTTTTCACACTTGACTAAAGTGATCATACTTTTAAATGATTATCATATAAATTATCGTTGTTTGACTTTCGTGGACGCATTATCAGTAAAATTTTACCGCTATACCCACCTACCCGTCGTCAGAAATAAGTCAATGTAGTAGGTAAATCAATATAGAAATATTGATCTTATGAAACTTTACACTGCTTGTCTCGGGTGTCTTTTAAAATAGATTGTATTTTTATGTTTGTTTTACGATATTCTTATTACAGTTTTAAAACCTTTAATAATAAATAAATACCTGGAAGCGCCTATTAAAGAAGTGAAAAAACTCAACACAAGAAAGCGTATAAAATGTGTAGGTAATACCTACTATAATAACTACATTTAACGCTCTTTGTTATAACTAAAATATTTATGAGGAATCAAAGACTATTTCCCCAATAAGTTTCCCGGAAAGTGCTGCCGTGGGCGTCGAGTAACCGAAGTATTTTTATCTTGGACACGAACCATTTTTCCACACACATGTGTCCGATCTTTTCCCACCCCATCACACATGCCACCCCAGAGCCAAGATGCAAACTTTCTTCCTCCCTCTCTGACATCTAGCGGTGGAAAGAAGAAACTGTTTGCAAAAAAATCACCTTCGATTAAAGGTCAGTTCTCTTTGGCGGGAATCTAAAAGTTCGTCAGTTCAAATACTCGCGGCTGGTCGACTTTTATATTTGATACGTCATTAGATACTTACCTTGTGGTATGGGTTTGATTTTAAATATTGCTTTTAATCAAGCTTTTAATAAATACGAGTTTTCCTTTCATCATAGTTTCATCTTAATAAGGTTAATTTACGGGTTAATCAATACTTAACAATACATGTAACTAATATGTAGATACCTACATAGTATGTCGTCATATTGCACGGGAAGGAATATCGTTCTTCTATAAACGATTTTCTAGAACCAAATGTGTGAATGGCAGTTTTACATCCGAAAACATTTTTCCAGCCAAAGAACGCACAACTCTTTATGGGCGTAAAAATGCGAATAAAAATACCCTCCTCCTTAAAAAAAAACTATCGGACAGTTTTACGTTGTTTGTATGTAGGTACATAATATATTGACTAGGTACTCACCTAGATTGATTGTTGGTTTGGCATGTAGGTGACGTTGCAATAATACTAGTAGTTGTATGGTTAATCTTCTTACCTGTAACAAAAAAAAATATGGATTTAAATATGTTTAATAAAATAAATAAATAGTTTATTACCTCACAGAATATACATACATATCTAACTAATTAGTTTTCAACCTGACAAAAAAATTCTAGAAGTTTTATATGTAACGGAATAAATATTTAAATAAGGTATTCAATCAATATGACGTTTCGACAGTTACGCCCAATTCAATTTGGGAGGCGGGTAGGAGTACCGCCGCCCCGGGAATTATTTATTGAATAACCAACACCTCTGTCGTAGGTCACCCCAAGTGTTTCGCTACGTTTGAAGACTCAACGGGGATGCCCAGGTTCATGGTGTGTTTGTCCAGATCTTGGCTACAGCGCCCTTGAGGTGATTTTTCACAAAAACGGCGCTATACAAGTCATCCAATTATTATTATTATTATTGGCGGTGGATGCGTTTGCTCACCTACTGGCGGCAGGCCGGAATTTCTTTCCCTTCCTTTCCCTAAAAATACCCTCCACACAGCATCCCAAAAGATAGCATAGGCTGTAGGAGATATTGTTTTCCCCAGTGTGGTGCTAATTGAAAAAAAATATATATGAAATGCCAACAAAGAAATAATTTCTAAATTTAAAACTTTCGCGTAAGGGAACCTTCACCTACAACACACTTATTATTCTGATGATTTATGCATTATCTATTATCTCTTAGCGCTTATCTTTTTAGCGCATTCAGGATCCGATCATCTGTAGTTGATTTAATTCAAATATCTAACTAATATATAACTTAACAAAATTGCAAATTTATTGACAAATGAACGACGAAGTTACAGGATTTTCGAAAGAGCCTTAATTTAGTTTAAAACCGGAAAACTCTGCAAACAAAAGACAGGTAATCTACAAAACAGTTCAATTAAAAGCTACAAGAATTGTTTTCATTAGATCGCTTAATTTCAATTAGAAATCCTCCAGTGAGGAGAGGTACCTAGTACCTAGCTACAAGGGCGAGTAAACAGCGAAGGAGTAAACAGGCCAGGTGATGATAAATCTGCCCTAACGCCCTGCCTTAATTAAATGAGACCGGCGAATCTCTGATAAATTTGCCTCCCACCTTCCAGGCTAATAGAAATTAAACGCAAACCCCGTTTGTAATACGATACTTAAATTAGAAGCAGGCTATGGTGAAAAGCTCCAAAACCACAGGGTGGTGAAAAAAACATATATTTAATGTAGGTGATTTTTCTTTAATTAATTTATTATACGTACTGATATTGATAATCTATTTTATGTCATTTTCATATTCAAAAATACATATTATTTAAAAAAAATTAAAATTAATTTAAACAAATTTCTGGTTTAAACAGACTAATAATTTCAATAACATAATATTCGAAAAGTGGACATTTTCAATTGCGAGTCCATAAAATAGTATTTTTTGTAATAATAATAGTAGTATTAAAAAATTAGAAAATTTATTCAGGTTGTCCGGGGGTAAAGTGCATTAACTTCGGGAGGTGATTCTACATAATGGTAGGAGTAAAAAAGATTAACAACTTTTTCCGAAATTCCAACTTTTTTTCCCGTACAAAAAGTCATACCTGTTAAAAATCCTTAGTGTAAGGTACAAAATACCCGATCAATTTGCTGTAAGTCAGCCGGGCGTGGTAGTGGCGTAGTTGGATAGTTGTGATTGTTACGTATCGTAACAGCCGAATATAAAAGTGCTGGCCGCACACGCCGGACCAATTTTATCTTTTTACCATAAAAGTTGGAATTTAGAAAAATGTTATTTATCTTATTAACTTATACTAATCATGTAGAATCACCTCCCGAAGTTAATGCACTTTACCCCCGGGCTCCCTGTATAGCAGCGTTTTTGGAAAAATCACCTCACGATGTCCAAATGAGTCATTGTTCGGTTGTAGTTTATATAATTCTCTAATGAATTTATTTTTGCATTGTGTGTTTCTTTGTTCTTTTGGTTATCAATAAATGACAACTGTGATGTTTTGTAAATGGCAATAACAGTAGATTTAATGAAAACTGATAAATAATTTTACAATCCTGTCATGCTACTGCGATAGAGAGAGATTTGCTAGACTAGTGTACACATACACCTTTTTTATCTAAAAACAATTTTAGTGATTGGAATATTTTGAAAAAGTCAGAAAAGCGTTTTCACGATTTCACTGTAGCGCATTTCGTAGCCACCGTAGCGCTCAGTTTCCCGGAAGTGCTACGCTTTAGTAATTAAGGAGAGGCGAAGGCTTAATTGCGAAGTTAATTGGTAGACACTACCGCCACCTGTTGGCTCCCTTTGTGACTAGCTTCCCCCAGAGTTAACGGCGCAGGACCCGGCGACACCGGGATATTGTCTCGATTAGCTCCTCCGTGTTTAAAACTTGAAACAAGTAGACATGAGACAAGTAGCTGGTTGTCGGTTGAAGCGAATTATTTCAAGTGGCTGCTTGATGGGGAAGTGTTGTCAGATGGGTGCGGGTGTTCATTATATTGCCAATCTGTGGTGTTGATAGTATTATGACTCCATGTTGGTTTGATTTAAAGTTTACGCAAAAATTTCTTCATGTATTTAACGTCGATTATGCTTAACTCAGTTTTTTTTTTCATTAAAAAATGAAAAAAATATATTCTTAGAGGGTGATAAAAAAATTCGTATATTACTTGTTAGCTGGAATATTTTTATTGCTGTAATAAGGTTCCAGCAACGTATATGTAATTAATATGTATATCATTAATAATAATCTTTACTTATAATTAACCAATTTTTTTGTCGTGAACTCAGAAGTGCTGATTTTTTTTTGATTTTTTAAATTAGGTCTATTAATTTGAATAGAATAAGTAGAGCGTCTTACATCGAAAAAAGTATCTAGGCAACTGTACATACATTAATTTCTTTGTGAATGTTCCTGATCAGATACATTTTTAAAATTGATAGTCAACAAACGATCACCCAGATATGAAAGCAGTCACATGAAATTTATGGAAAAATCCAAGCAACCATTTTTTCGCTGGTCAGAACTCTTGACTAATAGTCAAATGCATAACCCACCACACTATGGGGGTTAATTTTGTATAAGTATCTAGGGCTTCACGGTTGAGAAGTTAAGAAATTTGATTGTACGAGTAAGGATTCCCAAATGACTAAGTCACGATAGCCTTTAATCATCAAATCGTCATTAAATTGGTAAAAGCACTCTGTAAATATTTTACCACCAGATTAGAAAAGAATGGGAAACTCAAGCTCCGCGTATGTTTCCCAAGAAGCAGTCACTGAGAGTCGTAGCGTCTAATAACAGATAATTGAATGTGAGCTTTGTTGTTTCGAGCTGTCGCGTAAATTAAAATGAAATTTAGTAGTGAAACGTAATGATCATACACGTCAATTACACGAGCAAATGGGTGTATTTATATTAATTTCATTACACGGACGCGAACAAGTGATACATTTCTTTAACAATGACACGCACGCCATTAGGCCATGCCTCGGAGCATCCGTGAATAAACACATCCTGTAATTACCCGCTAACAATACAACATTGTCTTAGGAAATGTAATTAATGTAATTACACTTGCTCGAATTACCCATGTACTTAATGCCTCGTACTTATCTATTAACTTAACACAGGTGGGAATTAACAAAGGAACGTAAAAGGGGATAAACGACAGCAAGATGATCGCGTCAGATAAAATAATTAGATATAACTCCCCCAAGATCAAAGATAACATGTGAATCAAGGTAGATTGAAGTATTTCGTTGTACGTTTTACTAACTGAATGTTTCAGCTTTAATGAAGACATTTCCAAGGTTTTTTTTGATATATGAAATAATAATAAATGAAATAATATCAGCATAAGACAAAATACCGTTGTATGACTTTAAATTTTTTTAAACTTTTTTTTTCAATAAGATAATGTGTCCTTACTGGGGTACTCCATTAAGCAAGTAAAGTCACATTGTATATGGTTAAGTGTTTAAAATAAATTAAGTAAATATTTTAAAATCGAATATAACACAATACAACCTTCAGTCTTTGTTGGGTTTACATTAAACATTTGTTTAGTCTGGGCATCATAATGATAATGATAGAAAAACTGGATTGAAAATAAGGGTTACATATAAATGATTATGAAAATAACAATTTGGTGAAAAATTTCTAGGCAGGAGAAGGACAAATGTGAAAAGATGTTATACAAAAACTGTAGTGCAAACGAAGTTTTAATGCGAATGAACTTATATAGTTGTTAAGTTTTTTTTTTTTAAATTTAAAATAAATCTTTTTTTTTCTTTTTAACATTAGCACCACACTGGCCCTGAGGAAAATAATTTCCCTCAGGGCCTATGTCATCTTTGGGGATGCTGTGTGGAGGGTGTTTTTAAGGAAAGGAAGGAGAGGAAGTTCTTGGAAGGAAAAATGTATGAGTACATTGAGGGTTAGGTAGGAATATGGAGTTCAGTGTGTCCAGATCGTCCGCCGCCAATACCTTGACAAACTTCACCCTATAAACCCGGGCACCCCTGCTAAGTCACCCAAAGTAGTGAACCACTTGGGGTGACCTATGACAGATGTGTTGGTTATCGAATAAATGGTTCCAGGGGCGGCGGTGCACGTTGCCGCCTCCCAAATTGATTATTATTATTATTATTAAGTACTGCAATTTTTAATTTTTATTAACGTAACGGCTGTTTCGGCATTCGTCTGATAATGCCTTGAACGACGAAACAGATATTACAATAATACATAAATACTTGCAGAAGTGCCAGAAGTTAATAATAATATTATTAAATTTGATATACTTTACGTAAACAAAATTGAATTGAGTTATACGAATTTAACACAATACCAATAAAAACGAACTAAGTTGTGTGAAGGTATATATTTATGAAAATAATAAAGTAAAATTGATATTTTGCCGAATCAAGTAATTTTCTTTGCAGAACTAAACAGGTGTTTACCTGCCTACCTTTCTGACCGAATGAATCCCACGCCTTGTGGTTATAACTTCTCGGTTGTTTTCTGCGTACCACACCTGTCATGCTTGCCCAATTGCTCACCTTCCCAGATATGTTAAAATTTTGGCAAAATGTGTTTATTTAGAATGGTTACGAATTATACATCTAAAAATAGCAGATAAAATATTAAGCAATGTTTTTGAATTTTAACAAAAATCTATCTTATAATTATAATGCAGTATCCACATAAGTAAACAGTAGGCAAGTTTATTTTGTTTTATCTGGATAGCAGAATTAAATGTGTTTATTACGGGGGTAGACGCACGTACTTGACTTACTTTAACTAGTGATTCCTGACATTATTTGTAACAAAAAATGTAAATAAAATTTTGCTTTCCGGTGACTTTTCTAATGTTTTTCTTTTCAATCTCTTTTTTTCAAAAAACGAACCTTTTTTTTTTTTTTACATGTTTTACTGGCCACTCTGTCGAGTACCCACCCAACCCCTTACCTTGACCCTAACTGTTCAATACAATAATGGTTTTTGTTGAATATGGTTCTCAATTGTCACCGAAGACAAAAAATCATTTCATTATTAATGTTATAACTTCAGATAATGTTAGGAATCACTAGAAAGAAAGTCAATTACTTCCCTTAACACCCCTAAAACAGGAATATTGCTTATATTAATCACATCACTCGCAACGTTGCTGGAAAATTTCCTGTTTAAAAATATAAATATTATTTTGAGTTTTAAATTCACGTAGTGTTTTATTCCCCATAAGCAAAGCTGAATAATAAAGTTTAGATGAAGGTCTCGCAACTATTTTACCAACCAAATGTACATTGATACAGGATGAGAAGCTATGCAAATTGGTCTTGGCGCCCTTCTTGAGTCCTTCCTTATAGTTTTATGCATCGTCACACTCATAGATACCAACTCTTAACATGACACAACTCAAGTATTTGATTCTCTCGATCGTGTCATGTCTTCTTCTTCCATCATCCTGCGTGTGATTTAATCTCTTTACATTCTTATTTCTAACCATCCAAGGAAGTCCCATTGCTCGAAAATAAATAACTCTTCTCAATTTATTTATTGTTATTAAGTTTATTTTGTAGAACTCCATTTTAATTTTTTATTTCTTTTATATATTCAATAATATTATTATTCAATGTATAAAAACAGTTTATTATAAACAAGTTCTGCTTCGTATTTATTATTAAGCGTTACAGCTGTTTCGCCCTCTGAAGGCATTATCAAACTGGTGTCAGAACCACTTACAGACGATGAATTTATACTAAATCTAGATCAATATTTACGATGACTAATTTATAATTTCTTAGTAAAATGACTGAAGCTATTAATGGTTATTATTTCCCTAATTGTAAATTCCCAAATTGCATTGTTAAAATTCAACTGAAGGTCGCTATGCACTCTAATTATGTTGTTAGTCATTTGCAAATGATGACTCATGGTTTTTTTTTACGTATTATCCAGCATAATTAAGTATTTAAAATTGGTTTGAACATATCTAAAAGCGGTGAGTATATTATATTTTTTTGTTCATTTATTAAAATGGCTCTAGGATTATTATTATGTTTATTAATTTCCAACTGCTCTAAAAGATTAAGTTTTCTTCCTTTATTTTCTACGTGTAAAGGTGTTGGTTTATTATTGTTAGACTTAACAATCGGTAGAGAAAATAATAAACATACTTTTGAAATTTTCCGTAAGCCTACGTTTACAGACACGACCATTAATTATAAATCTTTGCACCCATGGTCACATAAATTATCCGCTTACCACTCAATGATACATAGGCTTACTAATATCCCGCTCGACAATAAAGCTTACGAGAAGGAAAGAAATACTATTTTAACTATTGCTAAAAATAATGGCTTCAAGAGTAGAGACATTGATAAAATAATTAGTCATAAAAAACACAAAAATAACCTTAACTTAATTTACCCAGCGATTAATAATAAAACGAATAATAAATTTGGATGTTTGGAATTTGTCGGACCGACATCTAATAAAATAGCTAAAGTTCTCAAAAATTGTGGCTTAGATATTGCCTTCCGCACAAATAATAATTTAGGATCATCTCTTAAAAACTCAAAAAGTAAAATACCCAAACTAAAAAATAGCGGCATTTATAAACTCCAGTGTGATGAATGCAACGCTGTTTATGTTGGACAAACTGGCAGGTCCTTTAATACTAGATTCAAAGAACACGTACGATCGTTTAAAAATAATAATAAATTACAATCACAATTTGCCAAACATCTCCTAGATGAGAATCACTCACTTAGCGATGATAATAAACCAACACCTTTACACGTAGAAAATAAAGGAAGAAAACTTAATCTTTTAGAGCAGTTGGAAATTAATAAACATAATAATAATCCTAGAGCCATTTTAATAAATGAACAAAAAAATATAATATACTCACCGCTTTTAGATATGTTCAAACCAATTTTAAATACTTAATTATGCTGGATAATACGTAAAAAAAAAACCATGAGTCATCATTTGCAAATGACTAACAACATAATTAGAGTGCATAGCGACCTTCAGTTGAATTTTAACAATGCAATTTGGGAATTTACAATTAGGGAAATAATAACCATTAATAGCTTCAGTCATTTTACTAAGAAATTATAAATTAGTCATCGTAAATATTGATCTAGATTTAGTATAAATTCATCGTCTGTAAGTGGTTCTGACACCAGTTTGATAATGCCTTCAGAGGGCGAAACAGCTGTAACGCTTAATAATAAATACGAAGCAGAACTTGTTTATAATAAACTGTTTTTATACATTGAATAATAATATTATTGAATATATAAAAGAAATAAAAAAAAAAAAAAAAAAAAAAAAAAAAAAAAAAAAAAAAAAAAAAAAAAAAAAACTCTTCTCAAAATAAAACCATAATCAGGTGTTAAACTAATAAGTTCCCGATCTAACATATACATTTATACACCATATATATCTAATATAACACATTCAGGACTTAGGATTTAGTGAATAGATTCCAATAGTAATAGTAGATTCAATGACTTATTTTTTGCACGTTGTATGGTAACAGTCTTGGACACGAGTATGGTAACCTGTAAAGTGCTTGCACCACAACTCAAAACAACTGTGAGTCACGGTTGTCAGAATGCTGTCACTTACGGTAAGTTGTTCGATGCTGGTCGTTGTTGCCTTTCGACAATTATTATTGGCACATAATGGACCTAGTTGTCAGTGGTGGATGATAATTATTGTTGTAAAGAGCAATGGTAATGCTGGGGACAACTTTTTTTTTATGAACTATTCCATTGACTATTTCCAAAATAAAGTTCGTTTGGGGTTGGTGTGTTAACACGCAATATTGTAATAAAAAATTGTTAAGTAGGTTAATTGTTAAGTTTTATTATTATTTCATTTTGGATGATATCTAAGAATTTAAGCTTAAGAATCAAAATACTTTAATTTATTGGAATTTGCCTTTTTTTTCAAAAGCAAGCTCTCTGTAGGGGGTAAAGTGCATTAACTTCGGGAGGTGATTCTGCATGATTGGTACCTATAAGTAAAAATAGATAATAACTTTTTTCGAAATTCCAACTTTTATTTATTTATTCACGCCCTACTGGGCCTTTACATGAAAATTTTATACATTGGTTACAGTAATTAAGTATAAAAATGCAGTTGTAATAATTGTTAAAAAGCAACATATATGCATGTAACAAAATTTAGTGCAAATTAGCTAAATTCTAGAAAGCTGGTTCTATATAAGATAAGTAAGAAATAATTAGTAGAAAGAGATTTAGAAAATAAAATAATAAGAATAAGAATGTATCTACACATAAAAAAAAAAAATAAAGATAATAATAATAACACAATTTAGCAAAAAATTTATATATATAGAAAGTTAAATAATAAGACCTGAAATTACAATAACACAATGACATCATTAAGGATTGTAGCATATTATTTGCATACAGATACATTTTTTAAATGAAGCGAGGTTTTTATAAAAAAATATGTCTACGGAGCTTTATGGGTACTTATTTGGTAAAAAGATAAAATTAGTAAGGCGTGTGCGGCCAGCACCATTATTTTCCGCTGTTATAATGCGGGCACAGCAAATTTATCGGGTAAGTTTGTACCTTACACTAAGGATTTTTAACAGGTATGTCTTTTTGTATGGGCAAACAAAAATTGGAATTTGGGAAAAAGTTGTTAATCTTTTTCACTCCTATCATCATGTAGAATCACCTCCCGAATTAAATGCACTTTATCCCCGGACACCCTATATAATACATTAAAGACTACATAAATTAATAAAATAATAATAAAAAAACAGTACATAAAATAATAAAAAAACATAATTTTCTAAACGTTGTTGTCAGGAGAAGAGCCTTCGATGTTGGAAGGGAATATTTACAATCGTTCCTATCTATGTTCAATCAGTCGCGGGTTCAATCCCGGCGTGGTCAAGTAAAATTTATTTAATTCATTTATGTATTGTCACAATTTATGCATTTTAAAATAATATTTACTTGCCGCACGTTTTAGAGTGGCTGGTACTTTCGATATCGACCTGGTGCAAGACCACCATTTAAAATCGAAAAGTTGCTTGAAATGGCTTTAGCCGTGTTTGGTGAACAGATTTGAGTAGCCAGGTTCTTCCATACCTTCCTCTTACAATCTCTTCCCCCCTTACTACATTCAGCCTTACAACATACTTAAATCAAGATGCCAAAGCTCAAGACATTCATTCACATTCACATAAAAAAGGCGCACAATGCTGCTGAATGTTTATCGTATCTTCCATGATGATACCTTTTTACTATTAGGCCTACTGGCAAAGATAAATAACTTATACTAATATTACGCTCTCGAATCAGTCCTTCACGACATTTCCTCAAATATTACCTAATAATATTCATAAAAAAAAAACTCGGCCGGTCCATTTAGCGCGGAACAAAAACCCGTTTTGCCAGATCGCGCATAGGCAAGAGTTTGGGCGAGAAGCTTTATAAGAAGAAAGAAGAACCGGCCGTCTTTAGAATGTATCGGACGATGCGCGAGGCTCGCAGTGAACATTCTCCGGTGACACCCGAAGCTCTGTGGACCACATCCTCTCAGTCCCTCACGTGCCGGACTCGGAAAGATGTTTTGATACATGGGTGTGGAAGATCAGTTTTTATTGTTTGGGAGTGTGTAAAGAAACATGAATGGCTGTGTTTTGTGGGAATGAATTTTGATATTACAGGTGAACAGTGAATTGAACACTGGGACACTTGGAATTGGAACACTACCCTTTGGAGAGCCAGTTAAAAAAAAAAAATCAAATGTCACTTCAGATTTTTTGTTGTGTCGCTTTTTATAAGTTTAAAGTAACAATTCTTTCAAATTTTGGTAGTTTATACAAATGTTGTTACTAATAATAATATTTTTTAATAGAAACTCGTAAACAAATAATGATAAAAAAAAATCTTTTTTTTTTTTCATTGGTGGCCACCGTTGGGCCAACGGCCAATTAAAGACTACTTACAAATGGTTAAACTGTTTAACTACCCTTAGCGCCATTTCCCAGTTCTTTGCTGATCGAAAGATTGTTGAAATAACTTTTACATAGTAAAATGGCCAAGTTATTATATATATAAGGGTCGATTGTTGTCAGTAGAGAGGATACCATTTATGTCTTGGCCTTCACTCGTTTGATACATACTATTTTTTTGAACCAATGATGAGTTATTTTGTATCTTTTGAATCAGTTGAATCATTCGCGTGTAACGTACGTCATAAGAACTTTAAATTTTTCTCCATCAATACCCCGTCCTGATCATAAACTGTCCATCAATAAACCGTCTTTTCCAGATATATACCTATTTAATTTAAAGATATCCACAACTAATTAAAAAAATTACTTAACCATCATGTAAAAAAACGTATTCATCGTTTTTTCTCTCCTTTTCCGTCCATCTGCCTTAAACGTATTCCCCATCTAATCACCCCTTTATCATTTTTATTAAATATTTAGAACTGGAATCAAAATAATTTTGAGTTATCCGTTTTCAAAATCGTCATGGGTCGAAAAATTGTTAATAACGTTAATCGATAAATGTATCATTTATGATTTATAAAATATAGCATTAGTTTCTCAATTCCTAGATCCCTCTCTGACGAGATGCATCACAATGGGTCCATTTCCAAGGTACCTGCGGGTCCAGAAAGCAGAAGATGTGATCTCGAGGTTTGATTCTATTTAAATAATTTAACATCGTCTGGTCACGTGGCCCAAAGGTGGTGGCTAAAACAACAGCCATGGGTTAGAGACGCCTTAGGATGCTTGTTAATGAGGCGAGGAAAAACTCTCGAAACTCTATCGCGTGCGAGACTTCTATTAAATAAGTGGTCTGAAGCGATAATTTTGATAATGATTTAAATTCGTTTGTATTTTTAATTCCGAATTATTGTGGCTTTGAGCTTGTAATTTCTTTGAGATGAATGACAACTTGGTGGATGGGATTATTATATAGGTAATGGACCAATTAATATATATTCGTTAAATTCCGTTAAAAATGTATTCTTAATTTCTTGAAACTAATGGGGAAGGCTGAATGAATTGTGAAGAGAAACTATGGAGGAAAAATTAAAATTGAGAGAAAATAGATCCGGTCACTAAACGCATATATAGAAGAAGGTATAACTTTGTGGGAACAATGGTGTTCCTTTGATTTCTGAATATACAGACAGATTCGTTCTTGGTGACCCGATTTCCAGTTTATTAACAACTGAGTTTTCAAATAATCAAATATGTATAATTTAATAATTGATATACTTCCATAGTAATCATTCCTTTACTTAACAGGTATTCTGATATTAAATTTGTATGTTGTGGTGTGTACAATGTACCTGTATTTTAATTTAAAGTGATAACGAAAAAATCGTGCTTTTTTTACAATTGTTGATTTTTTGGGTTTATTTTAATCGTATTTCAGTGTTTTTAATTATAATATAATTTTTTTTATCTTACGAAGAAATCATCGGTTTTGAAATATGTAGATATTATAACATTTGATTATATAGTGGTTTACAAAAAGTAATTTGCTTCATTTAATTAAAATGATGCCAAAAAGTAATTTAGCGAAGATTGAAAAAAAAAAATTTTAATTTAAATTTTCAACACTACTTTTTTTAATATCTACTTTATTTATGTTGTGTGTTGAATTCGCTGAAATTATTATGAATCCTATATTTTTATTTAAAGAATTTTATTCCTAGTTATTTATAGTTCTGTTGACTCAAAGTTTTCTAACAAACGCTTTTTTAGTTAGTTATATGCAATAGTCAAACTTGTATACATTTTTAATTAATTACTTAGATCAAAAGGTAATTTGCGTGTTTTTACCATGTCCCATTATTAAAATCGGTAACTCAATTTTTTTGCCTAAATCAGAACTCAATTATGGATGTATGTATACCCTCGCTTCCATCGACGACTTTTTCAGTTTTTAGGGGCAGAGAACACTTAGGTGCTGAAATAGGCTCACGAATAATAAATAGTAACAGGAATCTATTTTAATAATAATTATATGAGCTTTAGGTATTTACAGGAGCGGTGATACAAAATGATTCTGACATAGCCCGTCTGGCAAGATTAGCAATTTATGGCCTCGGCGGATTGGAGCTGAATTTTTAAAACCTAAGTCTATTGTTTCGGGCTCGAGATAAATCACGTTGTCCATCGACCATCGGAATTCTTGATTCCGTCATTTACATCAGCCGAACACAATATCATCGGATTCATATATTAGCATTGAGAGGGAGCCACGGCCTCATCCTGATTATGCTAAAATAACGAGCCGCTGCACGGCCTCAATTTCAAATCATTTTCTACAAACTGTGTAGAAAGAAAATGATTTTAAAAAATGAGTGCGTCAAAACTTTACGCGCGGTTGAAGAAAAATTTCTTTGACTAAAAACTAAAAATGCAACATAATCTTATATTTTTAGTCAGCGGAACATGATTAGGTTGTTGATTTTTACGTATATAATTATTTATAGTCAAACAGGTCAAATTTTCCTGCGATTCAGCCATTTGAATTCTAAACAATGCTATTTTAATTTTCACAGTACCTGTCACTTTTTACTTCAATAGCTAGAATTCACACGAATCAGAGAGAAAAAATGGTTAATATTCATCGTAAAAAATAATACAAATCAAAAGGTTCAATTAAAATCTTTAGTTAAATCATATAATAGGAAACCAAATATAACAAAAACCCGTTGAACTAACCTTAAACTTTAGTAAACAATAATAAAAGGCTGACGTCTGACGTTTGAGTTTGCTTTGACTTTTTGGTATTCGTTGCTACGTTTAGGACTCACGTTTGCCATACCTACGACTTTAATATGATGAAATGTAAATCGTACGTCATCTCCATTTATGTTACTTCCGTCCGAAAACGATTTGAGTTACGCGTCGTAATGCCCCTAAAAATGTCTTACTTCAAAATGTAGTTACTTACAAATAACACAATTGATATGCTTGGTATAATTAGCGAGGTGGATGTGGGTACCGCCACCCCGGGGACCATTTATTGGATAACCAACCCAATAGGTCACCCCAAGTGGTTTGCTATGTTTGGCGACTTAGTAGGGGTGTCCGGGTTCATTGGATGAGATGTTGTATTGTGAGGTGAGGTGCCGGATCGAAAGAAGTCTGTTTAGGCCGTTTAGGGAGACTTCTTGACCACTCCGGTTGCTCTCTCTCGCCCCATCGATTCATAATTCCGTCACTACTGAACACACTGACCTATAAGTCCCTCCCTTCCCTCATTCCTTTTTCCTTCCCAGAACTTCCTCTACTTTTTTTCCTTAAAAACGCCTCCCACACATCATCCACAAAAATGGCATTGACCCCGAGGAAAAATATTTTCCTAAAGGGCCTGCTGTGCGGAACTAATGTAATTTTTTTTTTATTTTTTTTCTTTATTTAATAGAAAGACAAACGTTACGAATAATCTGACCATATTTGAAAATTTCCAACTACCACCACAATAACCGGAAAATGTTGCTTGTGTCGTGATAGTGGACTTACCAGCCGATGAAGTAAACGCATGGCGCCTGGGTGGGACCCACGCGCGATGGTAACTCAGCTACTGACCGGACCTATGTTATAATGTCCTACACATATTTGAAATATGTTTTATAATATTTATCCTTAGTGGAAGAAACTCTCAGTATCACCCTGGTGAAAAACCACCGTTCACAATTGAAACGTTGCTTTAAATGGCTTTACCCATGTTAGGTGACTATATCTGAATAGATAGGTAATTTCCAACTTTCCTCTCCCTATCTGCTTCCTTTTCCATCTACTTTCTACCCCAAATGGTGAGGCCATAGACCCATTGGCTAGGATAAGTTGGGACTTGTGCGGTTTTCACATAGAAATAATAGAAGCAATAATACAATGAAATCCAAATAAATAAAATTAACTAAGAAGAATAAAGAGAGATTTAATTGGCTATATTCCCATCATCACGTAAGTATCCTCTTTATAAACATGGCATAGGAAAAAGAGATTTGGTTCTAAATTCAGAGGATTCCCAAAGGAAAGTTAACTCACAAAAATTGTCAAAGATTCATCTAAAATCATGAAATGTCTAGGTATTTCTTCAAATGCACATTTTATTTTATTTTTAATTTAAAACTTAAATAGATAAAAATTGCTGACTTCTCTACAAAAATTTGCCATATCTTATGAAGAAAAAAAAATTCAGTTTGGTTACGTATTTTGGTAAAAATCTAAATGACCCGTCTCACTTATAATATTTATAATCGAAAAATTGCATAAAATAGTATGTGCATATATCTAGGACATGCACGCTTAGATAGGTACTTAATATATTTTGCCTTCTTCCTTATTTTTAAAGCATTCCCTCACCCCACAATATCCCATAATTGTAGATGCCCTAGTTTTAGCCATCGTTAGGAAGGCACATTCTAAGAATGTTGTCCTACACAACACAACTTCCATATCATTATCAATCCTTACTTCCTTTATACTAGTAAAAACCTTATTGATTTGTAGGGGCTATCTTCTATTGACTACGTTTGTCAAACGAAATAACAAAAGCGAACTCGAACAAATAGGGAAATTCTGTCGAGTTTGCTGTCTGTGCACTAACGATGCAAAATAAAATGAAATAATGACCTCACTAAATTATAACTCTGTCTATATCGGGAGCCTTCACTCACCTATGATAACAATCGTGACAACTTGAGATTTCTGTACTTATAAATGTTTTATTCTATGCGTGAAGCAAACAAGAATTGGTTTTGTTAACTGGACATCAATGCAGTGCCAGGTGCGGATCTAAATATTTATAAATAATTAGATAAAAAGTGAAGAGAAAATAAAAATCCTCACTTTAAAATTGAATTTAAAAGAATCTAAAAAACAAAATAGTAGAAGCGTCGAAGTTATATGGGTACATAGGTCTATTTGTGTCTAGAAGAATAAAAGTGAAAGAATATTTAGCTTTTAATATCGGCTGGAGCCCCAAAATACCTGTGCAATCAAGAATTAACGCACTGCGCTGATATTTTCTTGAAGGGATTACAATTACCCAAAATAGTTCTAGAAAGAATGTTGAAGTGGACTGCCCTGTGCGCGTTGAAACATGCTGCATAAGTTGCCGGGTTGATTGTAATATACAACATTTATGTTGATTAGTTTTAAGATGAATTATATCACACATATCAGAATATTTATTATCGCCGAATTTTGATAAGCTAGCGTCCTGGTGTTATTGAAGTAAAAAGGAAAGAAATATCGGTATGATTTTTGGGAACATGGATATCGACAACTTGAAGTAATTCAGAACAGTCAATTGCAGTATTTTATGTAATAGTGTTAAATCTGTGCTTAATCTTCTTTCTGAAAGTTTCAATAAAGACATTTTATCCTGGAGGTATTGTAATCAATGTTTTAGTATAGTATAGGAATATGCAATTTATAGTTCATAAACCTTAGAAACTTCCGTTGAATCCTTTCAATGTACACTCGGAAGACCAGCTCTCAAACTATCTATAGAAGCTTTCCTGTGCACAAGAGTTTATCAGAGTTACGGTAGATTATAATAATTTGAAATCATTATTATTTCACATGCACTTGAAACCTTTTTATATCGATAAAAAATTTTAGACCTTGGCCTGAATGTACAAAATTGAAATCAATGAAGTGGATTTATTTACAGATATTTCGTTTGACATATGGTGTGCTTTTATTTATTTAAAACTTAAATTAAGTTAGAAATCGCTTGAAAGTTCAAGTCTGCCACTGCGCGTCATTAACGCTCGGGCGCTATATTTACCCCCTTGCTGCTAATTACCAAGGGTGGGAAGACCCGCAGGTGCCAAGGTTTAGAATGAACCCCTCCCCCTTGTATGCCAATAACTAACAGTATACAGGGTGTAACACTGTTTAAACATATGTTCGAAGGAAACTAAGGGTCAATTGAAGAGGTTATTGGGATTTAAAACGAGATAGGTATAGGTATAGGCATTAGCCTAGTATGGTAGTTAAAAAATGTGAAAAACTGCAACTTAAAAAAAAATTATAAAATATATAAAATAAAAAAATGCCTTTTTTATTTTTTTATTTAATTTTAATTAAATTTAATAATGGTATAATTAAGTTCTGCAAGTATTATAGATTTGTATTTTTGTTACAGCTGTTTCGGCTTACAAGGCCATTTTCAAACTGTTTAAACAATAAAAACGATTTCGATTAAAAACGGCAATGAGGCGAAACACATTGAAAAAATATTAAAAAATTAGAAATATAAAATTAATATAATATATCCGGTAAATAATAAAAATATAAAAAAATATGAAATAGCACAAATTAATCAAATAAAATTTATTTGCGCACGCCGGGTTCGAACCCGTGACCTTTGGAATGGGAGTCCAAAGCCTTCGCCGGCCTCCGTTATATACTTATACAATCATCCCCTATAACATAATACGATGTAAATACATTAGTGTTAGGCCCTGCAGGGTCGCCAATGCGTTAGTAATGACATGACAAACACTCTCACTCGGCAACGGTAGGTGTAATTGGATTGGTTCAATTAAAAGATGCAATGTCAAGATCACGTGTTCTAAATAAATAAGGTGTGAGATGGACAGTGGAAATAACGTTACGAAACCAATTAATTCCACATTTTCTAGGCTGCTTGTGACATGTTTCGTGTCAAATTTCATGGCATGCCCAAATAATAATCGACATGAAATACAAATAAATAAGAGGGCGTCTAACCTTTACGCGCGGTTGAAGAAAAACTACTTTGACTGTTGTAGCAGGTATTACTAAAACGGTACAATTACTGCCATCTGTGTTAATTTTAATTTTTAAAGGGTTCTCGTCTTCACTATAATTTTTTTTATTATTTTCCGAAACTTGGATAAAAAATATCAAGAGCGAATCCATATTCATAAATATTGTGTATCATTCATCTGTAGATATAAATTCTACAGATGAATGAAACACAGCTACACCACCGGCTGTTTAGCTTAGTCGCTTGTATGGAGAAATGCAATAAAAATTATAAATATAGATTCGCTCTTTATTTTTCATCCAAGTACGGAAAATAATAAAAATATTCTAGCGAAGGCGAGAACCCTTCAAAAATAAAAACAAACCAAATGGCAGATTGTACCGATATCCGAACGTCATTTCTGTTTGAAAACATTATTTCCATCCGAAAAACATCTATCTTAAAAGTTTGTATTCAAGCTACGTTTGAGTTGTTCAATTTAACTTAGTAATTATTACTACACAACAGAGTATTCACATGTAAAATAACTCGTGGATGAAATATCTTCTAGTGGAAACAAAAAAAAAACATTACGTTTTTCCGATACTGTTTATTATGAGACAATAATTCGTTCTGACTTTCTACCGACATAACACATCTTGAACACTTATGTCCTCTTATTAAAAAAGATATTTAAAATTTTGCACAACTGTCAAACTACCATTTACCATACAGAAATGGTTGATTATCAGTTGTGTAAAATCTAAAACAAGTTTATTAAAAAGGTCGTTTGTTTTTAGCTCTTAACAAATATATGTTATTTTTTAAGATTATCTCTATTATGATAGAGGCGAGTCGAAAAAGTAATCACATATTAAAAAAAACATATCTGGTTCTTCTAACTTATTTGTTATTTATTTATGTATTTATTGACTTATACGTATACGTCACAAAATGTTCCATTAACATAATTGACATTAACATATAAATAGTACAACAACATGAAGAATAACGGTATAAATGTAAGTTAAATATAAGGAAAAAAGTAAAAAGGAAGTAGTAAGTAAGGTTATAAGTAGTAAGTAAAGGTAAAATATAAATGTAAAGTGAAAAATATAGTATAAGTATAAAGTGTAAAGTATAAAGTGAAGCTATAAATTATTGAGCAAAAATTAGTTTGTTAAAAGTGAGAATAAAATAATAATAAAAAAGTTAAATGCACAAATTTAAGATATATTTTAATGGTACAAAGATTTAAATATAAAAAGTAAGAAATCTTCATAGGAGCAAAGAAAAAATAAATGAAAATAAAATAATTAATAGGTAGATATTATGGATTATATGTAAATATCAACCGATATGATAAATTATACAAGTACCTATGATTTCTAATGAATTAATATTTTACAAGTACGGTAAGCATATTATGTTTACATTATGTATTATGTTTACATGGTACTAGAAGACAAATTTTATATAATTTTTTTTTTAATTACATGTTATAGATATGAACGCATTCTTAGTGATTCTTTTAATACCACGATATCGAGAAGGGGATGGGCTTTTGTCTAGGAATACTTTAAGAATTTGAAAACAACATAATATTTCCATGTAACCTAACTCCCTGTATGGTGTTAATGAGTTAATCTTTTTAATTTTAATAATAATAATTTATTTTTTCAATCAACCAATCCAATTCCAATATCCTCCCTTCATTCCAGGATGAGGAGAGGATACTGGAATTCCACCCGACTCATACATGTAGTTCATATTTATATGGTTGTAAGTGAATAGAGTAAATTAAAAAAAAGAAACATGTTAAATACAAATTAAAAATAGTAAAAAAAAAGTTATGTACATAGGTGGTTTTGAGTGAGCTCGGGCCCAGCGCTCACTCAGGAATGGCGCTTGGTGCTAGAAGCCTGCGGTCACCACCGTGTCGTCGGTTCCATGAAAACTCAGAATCAAGTCAACTCAACACCTCTCTGAAAAGTTATTAACAGCAAAATTTTTTTAATAGTCCGTATCCTAACCTAACGTGATCTATATATTAATTTCTAATATATTTTTTCATCACTTTTAATGATTTTTCAAAGGAGGTGTTCAGTTGAATTTATTCTGAGTTATCCGGTTACACGTGTCGTCAACCAAGATTTTTACTTTCAAGTGTTAGCACCGATCGTAATCTGAAAGCTTACCCAGAAATATTCCACAAACTTACGTCGGCATCCACCTATAACGAAGGCACTATCAGTGACAATCTATCTTTTATTATTTTTTCGTTTCCCCAAGGTGTTTTGTTTGGAAGTGTAGTTACAGGGTACCCATTAGTTTCAACACCTCGACCTCCCTATCACAAATATCAATCGGTGGCGAGTAAACAGCAGAGAAACAAACACGCCTGAATTAAAAATACAATGCGTCACTAATGAGGGTGGAACTGCCCAAACGAGCCACCTACCCCCTTATTAAGGGCAAATTTATATCGTTTTAATATTCTTATTTGTGTTTATCTCCCCGGTAAGCTTTTGCCTTGTTCCTAGCGGCATGTAATTATTGCCTCAACTTCGTTCCTTTATTTATTCCAAACATCTCACGATGCTATCGCGTAATTAATGCCTTTGCTCCCATTTGTTATTCGTGGCTACGAATAAAAGAAAAATAAAAGTAACGCCGTGAAATTGTTTCAAAGTGGTGTCGAAATTTCAAATACTCAAATTCAAATAGTTTCAATATGAAACGGTGTGAAACACTGAATAGTTAATATCTAGAAGTGTGATTTAAACTTATATTATGATATGTCGATATTACACGTGACATACGGCCCCTATAAAATTGAGACAGGGAAATTAAATTGATTTTATACTTTTTCATGTGAAAACCGCAAAACGGTGGCAACTCTTCAATTTGGAAGATTCAATTATTGGATAACCAGCACCCCTGCCATAGGTCAACCCAAGAGGTTCGCTAAGCTTGGTGACTTAGCAGGGGTGCCCGGGTTCATGGTGTAAGATTTGTCTAGGTCTAGATTTGTAAAAATATTCATAGAGCGTTCTTCGCAGCATGATTTAATAACATATTATAGATATATTATAATTACAGGAAGCGACCCTTCTCACCTCTAAACCAATAAGCTTACGCGGTAACCTTCAGAGTTGCTGTGATCTTCCAACATATATACACAATATGTGTGATATCATTCATTCGCAATAATTTAAGGCTTAGCGTGAAATTATGCAAATTGTTCGATTATTAATTACATTTTACAACATATAATTTACACTGTGAAACTGATGTTTAGAAGCTACGAAAGTAAAAACACAATTTGGGAGACGGGTAATAGGCAGGATCGTGAGAGACTAGTTGATGAAGACGTTTTGACCTCTCCGGTAGGACTCTTTCAAAAACATCAATGGATTCATTCGTCCGTCACTCCTGGATAGGCTGACCTCAAATTCCTACCTACCCCTCAGACATTCCTTCCAAGAACTTCTTTCCTAAAAAGTCCGTCATTCCTGAGCATATTTACTCTCACCCACCCCTCACACCTTTTTCCAGCCCAGAACTTCTTCTCTTTCCTTTTCCTAAAAATAACTTTTACACAGCATCCTTGCCCATCAAGCTATAGATGGCATAGGCCCTGAAATAACTAACGTAAAAAAAAACTAGTGCCTATAATAACCGGAGTCAGAGACACTACATAGGACATCCCTATGTGGGATATTTTGTGAGGCTGAATAGAGTGGAGAGGGGTACCTGACTATTCAATTCTTGTCACCAAATATGTATATATATATTCACCAAGGATATACGAAGAGTATCTATTTGTAAGCTTTGTTTTTAATTTAAAAGAAGTAAAACATAATTGACCTACTAGGTATACAGTCACGCCACCAACACACTTCTATAGGTTTGTATCTGCAGTGGTGTGAAATGATATAAGATTTTTAGGAGTGTAATATTTTTGTTATCAAATCGGGAATTAATGCAAATTATGAGTCGCTTGTGGCTTTATTAACGGTTAGTTTGGACTTAGAAGATGGAATAGATGACCAAAGGCGATAGTGCAAAGTATTATTTGAAATTCGTATAACCAAGCTAATTTTTACGGTAATTTGATTTAATTCGAGTTTTACGATTTTGTTTTACACAATGCTAGAGTTCATAGAAAATAAACAAAAAATAAAATTGACTGGGTAATATATTTGATTGGAGGGCCGCATTTGGAATTTATATGCAAGAATGGCCCACAAAATGATTAAAAATATTTTATTAGTGAAATTTACGAAAAATAAATCATATCAATCTTTTGTATGAAGGTTTACCCTTGTTTAGGGGAGGCGGTGTGTCTCTAAACCGATAAATTTTCATGCAAAAAAGAGAAATTAATAATTAATACGCATAATGTCGTATTTTTCAATCTTGTCACTCTAGCCCACAACAGGTCTAGAACCGCCCCTGATGTGTAAATAGGTACTAGGTAACTACAATTTATGGATACGTATACCCCACGTAGAAATGTTTATTTTTTTATTTATTTTGTGTTATCTAATTTTAATGGGATCTGATTTAATTCTGGTTTTATAATGTTTTGTACGGATCTAAAGATTTTTAAAAAAATCCTTACTTTTAGGTTACTTAAGTTTTTTTATTGTAGGTTTTTACATTTAGGTAAGAACCGACTTTTTAGGACTGGAGAACATGTGTAAGAACCAAGAATACATGTAAAACATAAAAGTTTTGTAGGATAAGCAAAAAAAAAACGATTAAAAGGATCACAAATCAGATTATTTTTCGATTTCTTATCGTCAGTACAACATCAAAGATTCTTTGACTTTGTATTGTAGGCTTTACAATATTACTAGCTCAAGTCTCTGGCATTTTACTCGGAGTTTTTAGAAATCATTAGACAGTGACCTTCCTCTTGTTTTGAAGGACAAGCGTGTAAAATTTCATCAATCTAATAAAAAATGTAGATTTGTTTAAAAATAAAACAAACGCAGCCCACCCGCCGGCCATCACAGAAAATCTTCTTAATGGGTATAAGTTAGATTACAATTTGAAAATATTCTTTTTATTCTTAATCTGATATTCAACAACTAATTATACTGTGGCGAATATAAATTGTATTAATTAGTATTGTTTATCTACTGCCAATACTCAAACGCTTAGAATACGGAATATTTGAAGGTTATTCAAAATATAGCAAAAACTTTGCACCCTAGTTTTGTCGTTAAGGTAGGGTCAAAATCCACCCATTTAATATTAAGTTTTAGGAAAATACCAAATTCAATGTATAATTTCGATTTCATTACTAGATTAACACCTTCACCTCATCATCAGTTAAAATAAAAATAGATTTGGGCGCCATGCACGGCGCGGCGGTTTCGGCTCGGAGGTGTTATTTGTTCTGGCTGTTCTGAGGCCGTAACACGAGCCACATTTACCCGAGATGGTGTTACGATAGCCAGGCGGAATGGTGAGGTTTTGGAAATTAATTTGTTCCCAAGTAATGATAGGTGTCGACCATGCTGACCCACGACAGTCGAAGGAGTGGGATAACTTTGGCATGCAAGTGAAATAAGCTTAAAAAAATCAGTGGTTTATTATTAATCTTTTGCAGTGCCACTATGAAAATAAAAATCAATGCTGTAACTACTATTTTCAATTTTTTTTTTTAAATTTATCACGTGATTAATAAAAGTTCTCTTATTCAAATATGTGTAGGTAGAGCTACAGATTTAAAAAAACCTTTGAGATTTTTAATACTAAACAAATATTGTCGCTTTGGAATCACACGCATGAAAAAATATGATTTAAAATAATGCTTTTACGGCAAAGAAACTCCATACAGAAAACAAACAATTGATTAGTCTGGGTATTGTGATGCAAATTTTTTGGTTTTATTAAACATGTAGGTAGGTATCTATTGTCTGAAATCAAAAATAAATAATCAAATAAATCGCACTTCAATCGTCACTTTTCCAAAGAACGTGTATTTTTTTTAAATATTTCAAAGGTAACGGTCGCACGTCAGCTCAGAAGCAGAACGATATTTTGAACTCTCGATTGGGAAAATAAGTAAAAATCTAGATAAAATGGTATTATTAAGCCTTTCTTTGAATATTATACCTACGACGCTTTTATACGGGTCATGCGGCCTGGACCTATAATATATTAAAATTGTGATTCACGTCAATCAGTATAACACGTACTTCTTTACAGATTTTTGTCCCATTGATACATCTGCCCTGATGGTGGACACTGAATTACGTTGTCCAAAACCTTTGCTAAAGAAGGCATAATACCCCCAAAACAAATAACAAAAATACTTTTAGCCGTGAAAATCTGAAATCATATCTTCTTCACAGATGATTTAACACAATGGAAAAATCCAGAACAATTTTAATATGAAATACAAAAGTTTATTTAATTTTATTTATTTATTTATTAAAAAAATACAAACCAAAAACCTGACAATATTTGAAAATATCCTACTATCACCACAGTAAGCGAAAAATGTTGCTTGTGTCGTGATGTTATACTTATCCAGCTGAGGAATTGAACACGGGACCCCTGAGTGGGATCCAAACGTTATGCCAACTCGGCCACTGATCGGACGTTTTCAGGCAATAAAAAAATCACTTTGTAATTCGATATGTAGGAAGTTAGTGTTTGTAATATTAATATACCACCTGTAAGAGGTAAATAGTTCAATTAAAAATCATTATTATCAACGAAGCCAGGGAAGTGTAATTCTGTTAATAGCGATTAGGTGGAATTCCAATAATCTTTGTAATTAGATGTAATAGGATTAAAGATTTGACCCTCCGCACTACACTAGACGTGTACAAACCTAGTTTATTTTTTTTATAATGCTGAAGATTTGTAGAACGCATTGCGCACCATAATTTAATATATTATAGATATAATATAATTACAGGAGGCGACTGCTCCACACCTCTAAACCAATAAACTTACGAGGTAACCTTCAGATTTGCCGTGATCTTCCAATATATATAAAAATATATATATATGTGATATTCTTCAATCGCAATAATGTAATGCGCATTGTTTAATTGATCAATTTCAACATATTTACACTGTAAGTTTGGAAGTTACGAAAGTAAAAACTCACAACTACCAACGACGTGACAAGCATGATCGAGAGAAACTATTCGAGGAAGACGTTTTGACCTCTCCAGCAGGACTCTCTCGGAACACCGCCTTGCATAGCAGTGGTGATGACCTGGTTGGACTTCCATTCCGAAGGTCGCGGGTTCGAGCACGGCGTGCGCAAATAAATTGTATTTAATTGATTTGTGTTATTTCACAATTAATTATTTAAAATAATATATGGTATATTTGCGGCACGTTCCAGAGTGGCAGATACTCTTAGTATCGCCCTGGTGTAAGACCACCATTCAAAATTGAAACGTTGCTTGAAATGGCTTTAGGCGTGCTTAGTGACTAGATCTGAATAGCGAAGTACTTCCCAACCTTCCTCTTCCTCGTATCCTTCCCTCTCCCACTCACTGACTCCAGACGGGAGCAGTTGGGACTGTTGTCAGGTTTACACTGTAAAAAAAAAATGGGAGGGATGTATTCATACAACCGTCACTCCTAGACAAACTGACCCCAAATTCCAGCCCATCCCTCATACTTTTTCCTTCCAAGAACTTTCTTTCCTAAAAAGACCCTCCACATAGCATCCACAAAAATGACGCAGGCGTTGATGGGAATTATTTTCCTCCGGATTTCTTGTGTGGAAAAAGGAGAATTAATTGAAAAAAAGGCGAATTAATTGAAAAAACATAAAACTTGAAACATTATTATAATTGACAGTTGAGTAAACTGATGAGTTAAATAGGTACCTACCTATCTAGCTTTCTAGTTCGATCCCTTCTTTTTGCCATGATTTGCAAGATTTTAAAACCTTGATCCTGCCCAATATTTTAACGTTTATAAAATCTCGTTTCACAGATTTGCTTGGTTCAAAATGTTCAAAATGTGCAAACAAAAGTTTAATATAGGATTCGACAACCATCGTTTGATGACCCCGTGTTCTCAATCAGATGTGTAACAAAATCATGTTTTTTTATGTGTGGGATAATTACTTTATAATAACAAGGTACGGAGAAAAGTATAAAAAATTGCATGCAATCATTTGTTTATCGATCGGCGATTTCCCGACGTTAATTGTTGATTTGCAAAATTAAACAAAGGTCATACCGAATTTCAACGCGATGGTGTTTGATTAAAAATATTGGTTTGTAATAATAATCAAAGACGTGATTGATTCGAAGTACCCATAAGTATACCTTCCAATACACCCTTTGCCGTGGAAAGCAGAAAGAATTAACACAAACAGAAAAACCTTAGGGGAAAGAACCTGTCACGGTTAAGAGATGGCACCACCTATGTCTCTATCAACTACCTTGTCACTGTACCAATAAGTATTTTTTTGTTTCATGAATTTTTTAATGGAATTATTTTGTCAGTACATAGACAGGTTCGCCAGGGACTTCACCGTCGTTTATTAACATATCCAGGGTATCTAGCACGGTCGATCGACATAGGTTTTATTGAAAGTGTGGTAACGTATCATCGTTTTGTGTGTATGTCATTGACATCTGTACGACTGCATACGGCTAACGAAAAAGTAACAGTTCACAACAACTGAGTTAATTTAATTGAAGTGAAGTGTTCTTTGTCGGTTGGTGATCTGCAGTCGTGCTAGGGGACGATGACAAGCTGAAACAGCTATATCCATCGATTATGCTAGGTACCCAGAAAGAGAAAAGCTGTTATTCGTATAATAAATCGATTTTGCAGATCTTACTGTAAATAATTTAGAATAATTGGTTTTTAACAAATATATTTGAAAATTAACCAACGTAATATATATCTTTATTATTTGAATAATTCTTCATCAAAAGCAGCAATAGCAGCAAGTTTTAATGGAAAATAAAGTGATCTGCAACGTAGGTTTTTTTTCCCAAAATAATTTTTATGGACTGTAAAACGAAACCTACAATCTTTTTGTTTTTATAATTTGAAAATAACCTTTCTATTTTAATTGATAAATCGTGTTATATCGAGAACGATTCTCTATATTCGGTTACGTCATCAAATTAATTTGTAGTAAAACGACCCACGGCGATTTTTCTTTATAGACAACATCTGATTATCGAATCAACTTTTTATATGGATAGCATTGAATTAGAATAAGCTACATTGGATTTTATGATAGTAAACATGACACGACCTTTTGACATGAATTACAGTATCTAACCTACATCTATGTGAGTCCATTAAAACTTAACTTGCATATATTTCGACAGCCGTTTAGTGCTTACATTAAACTGTAAAAATTACATTTTACGGATTTAATAAACGTCTCACTTCCACAATATTAAGTAAATGAAAATATTATTTTCTGTTCTTCTAAAAAAAAAATTACAAACCAGCAAAAGCGGGGTATTTTCATTATTTGGGAAGTATCTTTACGAGAGATGGGAAGGCTGATGGGGATATTGAAAGAAGGGTAAATGCAGGTAACTCCATGCTGTGCATGTGGACTGAATGCTGTTGGCGCCAAAAAGCTGTCCAAAGTATCGAAGCTAGCAGTTCACAATGCAGTGCTGGTACCTACCCTGATGTATAGCAGTGAATCTTGGAACTGGCAGAGAAAGGATGAAAGTAGACTGAATGCTGTAGAAATGAGATCCCTGAGGCGTATGTGTGGTAAAACCACGTATGATCGTGTGAGGAATGTTGAGATCCGAAAAGAAAGCAAGGCCGATTTGAGCATCATAAGAGAGATTAAGAAAGGGACGCTTAGATGGTTTGGACATGTAGAGCGAATGAATGAAGAAAGGAGTGTCAAGAGAATATATGACGCAAATGTGAATGGTAGAAGAAGTCGAGGACGCCCGAGGAAGACATGGCACGATCAAGTGAATCAGATACTTGAGTCGGGCCATGTCAAGAGTCAGAATAATAGAAGAGCATGTATGATAAGATGTATGAATGTGAATGAGGCGAGGTGTGTATGCCAAGACCGAGTTGTTTGGCGGTCCGTCCTCTCGGCCTACCCCTGCGGGGAAACATGGGAGGCAAACCTGAATATCACGTAAAGTCTCTGCAGAGTGCAATGAGGAAGGAATACTACCAAACCATCTGTTGGCCCACACTCTTCATCCACGTTTATATAGGACACACACTTTATTCTTTAAGTTAAAATAAAATAAAAATAATAATATGTAATGACTGGCATTAATATTTTATTACAATTCTTTTCCCCTAGGTAAAACATTTTTTTTTTAAGAGTGTAAAATTTTCTCAGGTCTGAGCAGTACATTTTTCTACATTGCAGTCATACAACATCGAAGTTTCTCTTACATTCTTAAACTCATCCGTAAGCGCAATAAATTAAGCGGAATTAACCACGTCTCAATAAGCGAATACTTCACACATTAAAAAAGGTGAATTTAAACAAATACTTGCATCCCGGCGGACCAATACATCAACTGTGCTGTGATGTTGTCTTTATCGTGTCCGAGAGCTAATTGCGGCGGGGTTCGAACCCGTAACGGCGATACGGGCATAACGCGCTCAACCACTCGGCTGCTGATGAACGGAAGAGATGTGCTCTCCAGTAATTTGTTTCACCTTTATTTGTTTGAGCTCTTCCAAACTGCAGGGTCGAATTTAGCTGAGGTATTTTTAAATGTTGTTTTCTACTCGGATGACTGTTAATTGATCTTATTCAAAAGAAAACCAGGTAAAGATTGCTACTCCAACTTTAGGATGGTAGCATGACTAGCACGATTAGATTTTTTTTAAATATCTGAGAAAAAGGTAAGAGTTTAAGAAACTTTCTATTAGGCTTTGAAGGTAGTAGGTGTAGAATGCAAATACAGGCGAATTTTAAAACTTTTTTCATCACTGTGATATCTCAGATGGTACGAGTTGTTTTAGTGCATCCCTGGCCACCCTGCGGCCCGCGGCTCCCATTCGTGCGGCCCGCGGTCATTTTTTATAATTTTAATGATTTTAAAATCACATTAAAATTATAAAAACCAAGAAATTTTCAATAATTACACCAAATGCTCTTATTCTGCTGATTTATATTTCCCGCGCATAACTCGCTCGAGAAATCGCTTTCCGGATTAATAACAGATGGAGCGCATAACTTCTCGCTCGCCACGGGCAAGCGCTTGTCATTTTTGTAACTACTTAGTTTTGACGGAGTTCGACAGGTTAAGATCACCCCCCCCGCCAGGAACAGAATAATTGAATACTTTTTGGTCGCCAATGCGGCCCTTGGTGCAATTTGGGTAGGCCTGGCCTGTTTTAGTGGTTACTCATAAATGGCAATAAAGCTGTGGGGAATGTAGGGATTGAAACTTAAATAAATACGATTGCAACCTCAAGGTCAAGAACCAAAATCATTGCTGCCACTTGCTAAATAAAGTATTTGTTGCAAGCTGATTGTAATCTGTCGTCTATAAAATTTCAAAGTGTTGACAACTGACCACGGAGACTTTATTTATAGAGATTGTGATACAAATAGGAGTTACAACAATCACAAAGAGCTGTGTCGTAATGTGTGTGTACCTACTGAACGAATTTTAGGAAGTAATACCCCAAATGAGAAAAAACTTTTAATATTTATCTATTCAGAATTTTAAATAAATCGCCTTTCCAAGTAAAATTTTGGGTTTTTGGTTGAGGGAAAAATTACTGATATTTTAGCAACGACCGGTGAAAAACAAAATATATCATTGTTATGATATACCTTTAAGTAGACAACGAGTTGCTTTGTGTAAAAGTTAAATTCCTGAAAAGATTCCGAACAAATGGAATTTGAGAACCTTGTGAGAAAATTGGTATTGTGAATATAGCGAATTTAATTAGCAAAAAAAGATTAATTATTCAACACTTTATAATGAGAGTTCGATCCTGCAATCCGGCGGTCAAATAAGTACACATACATACCCACGCACAGATATAAAGATATACACCCATACCTTTAAACACATGTGCGGCATGTTAGTGGAGATGGTGTGAAATACCCGCTCTACAAATTACAATTAGCCCGACCGGAGAGCAAATGAATAAATTGTCGGACAATGTCGTTCCTTGCTCTTATGTCCTTTAAGAGGGGGGAGGGGATTATTGTGGGATGGGGAGGGGTAGGAGTACACCTGGTCCGATTGTTCGTGGGACAGAATAAGAATTGATTTAGAGCTAATTTTTACAGGTTTTAAAAAAGGTATTAAAACGATCCATACTCGACAACTAATAATTTAACGCTTTTTGTTTTCGTCTTCTTCAGTTCATAAATTATTTAATTTGATTGAAATAGTGTTTTAAACCCGAAGAATTTATAAAAAATACCTACTGCAAAATTTCCGCCACAAAGCTAATTTGGTTATTAAATTATACCGTTGCTTTGAAAATAATCTCCGCAATAAATTAGGTTGAAAGAATTAAAAAGAAACATCCTGCAATCAACCGACACCTCCTGCGAAAACTTCCAGAAAAAATGTAGAAAATTTTAAAAAGCTCGTGTTAATTTCAACCCCTCGGCGAAATTAATTACAATGTAAATGAACCGTCTGCCCGAGACTCAAAGGGCTTAAAAGCTCCGGATTCAAAGCGCTTAAAAGAGCTTTTAATGAGAGGGCTTGATGCGCTTTTGACTCTGACCAGGAAATTATCTTTACTTTCTGTGGGAAATTAAAGTCCTTTATTTTTGTTAGGAAATAATTTTTTGTGGGAATTTCCCCTTTAAGGGAAGTTTTATTCGCGGGGTGTCCGAACAGTTTTGAAGCAGTGATTAAACCCAGACACCTTCAAAGGGGACTTTGTGCTTTAATTTAACGTGGGAAAAGGCTTTTTCAACTTCCGAGTTGTTTGTTAAACGAATTGCACTAATTTTAAAACATACTTTTTAACTTTCTAATTAACTTGATTGTGGAAACTTGTTTCCACAAGAATTTTTGTCGCATTTAAAAATAAATTTATAATGGAAACGAAGTACCTCAGTTTGGCTTTTAATTTTTTTCTGTTTTCCTTGTTTTTCTGCTTTGATTTTATTACTTTTGATTGAAATGTTGTTTTTACTATCTCAAATGACTTAGACTTTAGGTTGTTGACAGGATAAATAGTATCTGATTTTATATGAATAGATATTTAATCGTATACGTTACATTATAATAACATTGTTACTCGATCTAATATTCAACATATACCATAAATGCTAACGTTTGTTTTGCCGGATTCAAATAATCTATCATTTTATTTATAATTAAAATTTTCATATTTTACTTCTACGTTAATTATGAGGTCAAAATAAATTTGGTAAAACTTTACATTTCTGAGGAGAACTGTTATAAATATGGGATGGTCCCTGTAAATTGACATAATAGGTATACATAGGATATAAGGTGTTCAAAGTTAAGTATTTTCTGGTGTTTTTGCCAAATCATGAGGAAACACAACAATAATAGGTACCCCAAAAAATCACAATAATAATACAGAATCTGTATTGTTTTTTTTAATTTATTGAACCAGTAATTTCTTGAGGCCATTTAGAATCAATTTGTAAAATAGTATTACATAATATGGCCAAAACTATATGAATTAAATACGTAAAAATAAAATAATATCCCATTTGAGGATTTGGCATTTCGATTTTTTTACTCGGATATGGAACACACTCGACAATTTAAATCAAATCTAAAAAGAAACATTGAGATACAGCTAGCTACCTGTATTTCCATTCCAATATTTTCACAGTAAATAAACGAAAGTAGTAAGTTTTCTAGACGATTTATTCTGCGAAGTTTCGTGAGCAAATCAACATAAAACTGTGGTTGAATAATTAATCCACCCTCGGCTTGCTAATTCGGCGGACCTCGTGTTTTAAGTCCATAAGACAATGTTATGTAAATCTAATTTAAACCCCCCATAGCTGCCTGCGCCTAAGCAGGGGGACTCCCGGGGTGAGGGGTGGTTTGTCTCAAGACGCTACTCGAGATTCCTGGGGGATGGAAGAAAACAATATTGCAGTGTAATTAAAAACGGATTTGAAAATAAGAAAATAAAAGAATTTTGTAAACATTTTTAAACCGGATTTTTGTGTTTGACTTTGGTTGACTTTTGCTTACAATTTGAAACAAAATTTTGTTTTATATTTATTTATTTGTTTATAAGATATAAACAGTACATTAAATATAAGTTTTAAGGTATGTTAAATAAATTACATGGTTTTGTACCTAAATCTGTAAAATGTTATCAAGTAATTTCGCCTGGGTTTTAAAACATTATTATGATGAAACTAATGAATAGAATTAAATATTGGTTGACTAATAATAACAAAAATGAAAGAGTGTGGGCGTGTATGTTAACCACTCGAGTGCTTTTTGCCACATTATGGCACTATTTCCAAAACCTCGGATTGCTTTCTTGCCAAAATGTGGCAAATTTTCAAAAAATTATTTTTTATTAAAACGACTATATAATATATTGTATATTCAAAATATAAGAAAATAAATATTCCCTAGATTCTTTTAAATGTTTTAAGGTAAAATATTTAATTATATATTTTTATAAATTCTACAAATATGCGATAATAGACAAAAAAATATAAATCCTACAAATATGCGATAATCGGGGAATTCATTGGCTACATAGAACTATAATCTGTTTATATGTCTCCATATTCAAATTCGGAAGTATGATTTTTTTAATGTGGGCGGAAAAATTTCCTTTAGCAACCCGAGAAAAATTATTTCAATTACTCTGTCGTTCCAGTGGTTAAGTAACTTGTAAAATTTGGCTTACTTGTTAACTTAACTTGACCTTTGACACTTTATCTCTTTTCGCGATAAAACCAACGGTTTTTCGGTTTAAAAAAATAAAGTTTCCAACCCAAGTACGTATTGATTCAATCAGGATGCTTAAAAATAATATTTTGTGATACAATATAACCCCACAATTAAAAAAACATAACTAACTGATTGTTGTTACTTTAAAATATAACATTTTTCGTCAAGCCTTATAATTAGAGATGGTCGATAAAAATGTTTCAGTTGCAAAGAACCGGTTCCAGTACAGCAAAATAAAAACACATGTTATTTATTAAGACCACAATTCAGAATTAAAACGTTGCTTGAAATGGCTTTAGCCGTGTTCGGTGACCAGAATAGCTGGGTTCTACCCAACATTTTTCTTTCCATGTTCATCCCCAATTACCTCCAGCCTCATAACATTCCTCACTTGGGGATGCCATAGTCTTATTGGATCAAAATGGATAAATATGGCGAAATTTTAAATGTTGGAATTGTCCGATTGGAAGAAGAACTGTCCAAATGCAATTTAATGAATTTTAATAAATATATCCATAAAAACCACAAATATCTCTTTTAAAAAATAATCTCATAATGCCTAAAAATTTCTCAAAATAATTAACGTTTCTTCGCACGGCAGTAGCCCTGATTTTCAGGTCCGGGTTTAGTTTTTCCCATGACATACACTTTTCCATATAAATGATCATCTAGTAAATCCACGTTATGCAAGTGTATTATATAAGTATAATTAATACAAAACAATACAAGAACAACACATTAATCTACCAAACTATTAAATGGGAATATAATTCACCGTCTCCAGATATTTTCATATCAGAGGGTTCGGCTCTGTGGAATTCCTAATTTGACCGATAAATCCTACTGATCCCTCAATATAAATATTTAAAAAATCTTTCGTAATTCTACGTGTATTTAAAATGACTGATTTTTGCATTTTTATGTATAAATTCTTTGACAAATCTAATATGCCTAAATTTTTAATAAGAGAGCTAGGTATAATGCCAGTAGCCGAAATAACAAAAGGTAATATTTTTATAGTCTGAGAATGCCAAATTCTTTTAATTTCATTTCCTAAATCTGTATACTTTCTTATTTTTTCAGAAACAGATTTTTGAATATTACAGGAATTTGGAATAGCTACATGAAATATTATTGTTAGTGTCAAGCAACATTGTTGCAACGCGATGCTGAATCAATGAATGAACCATAATATTCATTATATAGTTTGCACTACGTTTTAGTAAGGACCATTAAAATTGAGAGGCTAGACTTTGCACCACATGCGGAATGTTTCGGTTTTTCATAGTCAGTTAGCAGCACCTTTTTCTTAAATAATATTTTCCGATAAATTATACATGCTTGACACTGAATGTTTACGTTAATACGAAACTCATTGAAAATATAAAAATATACCGTCATAGTTTTCACCTTCTTTTTCAGCAATATAAAAATAAACTATTTATTTCTCTGCAATTTTCGATGTAGAAAAGAGTTTTTTCCCGGGCGTCTTTTTTGTATGGGCTGAAAAGCGGAGTCTATCGTAACATTTCATCACTCAGAATGATGTGTCGCATATTTACAAAAAAATAAACCAAACCAAATATGTTTTGACTGTTGCAGGAATCAAACCCGCATTTATCCACTCGAATCCAAGTCGCAATACACCACTATGCCACGGAGACCGTCTTTGTCGATGCTCAATCATAAAGAAAGGTATTAAACATTCAAAATAAAAGTGCTTGACAAACAACAAACAAGGGATGAATAATCATGTCAAATTTATTGAGTGCCAAGTTACGCCCTAATTGCTGCCTGTCGCTTCGGGGACCTCCCAAGTTTTCTTCATTAAAAAAATAATTAGGCAAACGACTTCCACCCTCCTTGTTTCTTCATTTTTCTATTTTCCCTTTTTATACGATTTTCATTGGAAAACCAAGTTACCCTCCGAGAAAAAGGCAAAAAAACTGCCCCCTAATGTAAATTAAGGCTTGGTTAACATTCAATTAATTATTCTTTAAGATTTTCCAAGCAGGCACTTCTGTAAATCTTCTTTTTTGTGGAAATGAATTTAAAGAGGTCAGAAGACAGTGTTTTGGGAATTAATGCTGTCATATTTTATGTCAAGTACCATTTAAATTAATTAGCATTTCAGAGCTTTTGGACCTTTGCTCTTTAAGATAATAATGTCGGTTGTAGCTACATCAAGCTGGCATATTTAAAAAAAAAATTTAACGCTGTTAAAAAAACGAAGATTTTACAAATGTATAATGGGTTATGGTTCTAACTGAAATAATTGCAGATTTTTTGTCGTTAGGTAATAAAATAAGTTATGTGCAAGTCTTTGGTAAAAACAAATAACTTGGACATAAGTAGATCATTTTTTTCTTTTCCATCAACTTCTGGGAAATTTCGATTTATTTTCAACTTACAATATTCCCAAATTAGGTTCCATAGAGCGTATTTAATAATTTTAATTTTGTACTACACTGAAACCCGCAATTTAAAAAATATATAAAAAACACCATCAACGCATAACTCCCCATTTCAAGACATCTTAAACAAAAATAATTACCCAAATTTGTAGCTCGCTTTAAACAGGGGGATAACCCTTTACATTTCACCGACCGATTAAAATATTATCACTCTTTATCAACAACCCTCCAACGACAAAGGGCTAGTACCTAACAGTACCGAATTCCTACAAACTGAACGAAGTTTCGTTAACCCTTTAATTCACCCCAGCTCTTAATTAAGACGATGAAATTTGACTTTAACCCTTGACAATATTCTGTTTTCGATTCTTGGGTGTGATTTCGTAAACAATATTCCGTGACAGAAGAAAGGGTTGAAATTAAAATTTAACTCATAACCTGTCGTTAAATAGTCATTAACTATGATTTCAACCAGCAGTTTTATTGATTAAGGTTAATTTCTTAAATGATTTGATTTTAAATTTGAAAGTGAATAAAGTTATGAAACATATTATTTTTTTCTTCAACGTTATAAGTAAGAGATGTTTTTTCAATTTTAATTATATTTTTTTAATAATAAACTTGATGGAGGTTAAACAAGAACATAAATTCTGAAAGGATTCCTTTAGTAAAATTATACTCTCTATCCGTGATTAATCAGATAAGGTTTCAGTAAAGATCGGTTACTTGATTAATTAATGATAATTGTTAACATTCTAAATGGAATAATTAATTTCACAAATATTTTATAGAAACCCGCTGAAAAATTTAACCCGATTTAGCTGAATTTCGTTTTGGACACATTTTAAGTGCTTTGGTGAACGAATAATTTTTATGAATGTTTAATTATAAAAATGAAATATAACGTAGTGGCACCTTCCAGAGTGATAGACACTTCAATAGCGATATACCTTCAAGTTTCCTACCAGGTAAGTATTTTCCTGTATATTTTCTTAATAATAGAAAAAAATAAAATCATTATAAAAAATAAAAAAAATAAAAAAATACGTGTACATTTTTAGACAGCATCGGGTTAATTGGTCAGATGCATTGTACATGGAGTTTTGTATCACTGATCAAAGAACTGGAGTTTTTATAATGTTTGTAAAAATGAATTAAAATTTGTACAGAATCCTTGAAGTGATTTTTCGCAAAAACGGCGCTATACAAGTCATACAAATATTATTATTATTATCTATTAGCGCCCGAATGGTTGAAATAACTTTATTTATTGAAATCTGGTCACCAAACATTTCAAGCAACTTCTCATTTAAAAATGGCGATCTTTTCCATTCTAGAACGTGCCGCAAATATATTATTTATGTATTATTTTGAATAAATTAATCTGTGAAATAGCACAAATTAATTTAATAAAGTTTAATTGGGCACATTGGTTTGAACCTGCAACATCCGGATTCATAGTCGTAGGCCGTCAAAATTTCAAACTAAATTAATTTTTAAACGCAAAATTAGTTGATATGCCAATAACAAACAATGATAAGTTATGAGAATCAATTTAGTGTTTGTTTTTGTCTAAATTAAAAAAAAGAATACCCTATCTGAGAATTTACTTTAAAAATAAATATGAACAACCAAAAAGGGTTGAAAACTTTTTTTTAAATAAAATGATAATATCATTATTATTTTTCTTTACCTAACACAATTATTAGATCAAAGACTTCCATTTCTATTAAAAATCCGATCCGATAAAAGATCCCTGCAAAAATCTTTTTCAGTTTTAATGATATAAATTTCACCCCTCTCTAGAAGCCAGGCTGCGTTAGATTGCAGGCAAAGGAAAAACTGTCATGTAAATATGCGACCAAAGGAACATATTACCTTACTCGCTCCCGTACCTTCTTGGTCGCGTATTGATTGCAAGATGCATATGCTTACACGAATAGATATTTGTTATGCTTAGGTATTTTTATGATCGGTGAAAGGTGCACATTGATTTGCCAAATTATAATACATTCCATGTTTTTTCTGAAACACTCTTAGTTTTTTCATTGAATTAATACTACTTAACCTCTAGAGTTCCAAGACATCCACCGTGGATTTGCTAGTAGTTCATCGCTGTTCACTCGACTTTACGGTATTTTGAACCTTAAAAATGCTCCTAGCATAGTAAAATATATTTTATTCGCTTGGCAAGGAAATAATGTATATCAATATTGTTCTAGTTGTCACAGTAATTTATTTACAGGGATTCATTACATGACTTATTTTTATTGTTAAGAACCTAATTTCGTTGAAAAATATGATTAAACTCAAGAATATTTTCGTATGTATTTTCATGTAATAATTTTTTTTTTCATTAGGGAGAAAAAAAAACAGTTCCTCTGATTTTACAACTATCCGGGGGAAACTAAATACATAGGTACTTCGGATAGATATGTATGTACATTAAAATATAAGTATACCACATTATACGGTAGGATGGTAAAATTACCTAAAATGTAAGTTATTATAAAAATAATGGCTGCCGGCGGGCGATTGGGATTTTCCCCTGGCATTTCAAAGGTAAATAGACCTCACATTAAAATTAGTATTTAGTAGCCAGTTTCACCCGAGATTAATTCTTTATTTTAATATTTTATTTTATATTACTGATCAAATGAAGACGTTTCTCATTTTTTGACAGTTAAATGTAAATTTCAAAGCTTCGTAACTCATGCCAAAAATTGAGATAAAATAATTAAGTTGACCTCAAATTTGAGGCGGGAAAAACAGAGAAAATTTGGTGATCAGAACAGTGATCTTGCACCCTTCTCAGAAATATTTAACTCAAAAAAATAAGGCGTATCTTGTTTTTTGAGTTAAAGGACACTTAACAGCTTCAAAGCTCATAATTTAACAATAGTTTAAGACCGTGAAAGCTGTTCAAATTTCATGTCTTCTGAACTCACTGCAGCTCCTGTGGAACCTTCATATAATTTTGAAAGTTTTTAAACATAGCTCCCGAAACTTTTTTCACCTATCATGTTTTTAATTATTTTTGAAATCAGTGAATTGGTAAAATTTCATAAAAAAACGCACATTAACTCTTTCAATACCAGTGTTATTTCTCAGATAGTAATAGTTCTTTTTCAGTTTACATACAATTCGGGTTCTGTAAAATACATAAAACACATATTATCTATTAATGTTTAAATTTTTTTTATAGTTCTGGGTAGACTCAATAAGATCATGCCACAAGGCTGCGGATAAACAGTAAAAAGCACAGGCCGATTCTTTAACTGTAAATTGCTAAAGCGAAGTAGTAAATAGTAATGTAGTTTATACTGGTTCGTATACCCCGCGCTAAATCACTGATAAATGCGAAAGCTTTGCTGCAATACAATCCAATAGAAGAGACCTAAAAATCGGATCATCACTTATCGTATAAATCGAATCTATCTATTAAATCTGTAAATGTCCCCTGAAACAGATCGCTGAGGGAGGTTTCTTAAATCTTAGAAGGATCAGGTTAGGTTAGAACGAGAAAGCTTTTAACAAAGAGAAATAAGGGATGCCACCCTCCGAGCTTTACCAAGGTGGCGCAGTAGGGGGATGCATGCATAGTTTCACCCTTAAAGATCTATTTGAATGTGAAAGAGATTTTATTTCGGCAGGCTGGAGAGTTTACAAGGCGAGAATATTTAAAAATTTGGTACGATTTTCTCTAATAAATATACTTTTTACTTAATGATGTCATCAAACTTGTCTAACTTCCAAGATATTTGCATATAAGTATCTAATTGATTCACTGATTAAAGTTTTACAATTCTTTTTGACTAAAGTGTTAGGCATATAAACCATTTATTTAAATTACAGCTAGTTACTCCTATGGCGGGTAGCTCCTTTCAGAATTGCCCTGGTGAGAGATCACCATTCTGAATCGGAACGTGCGTTACCAGAAATGGCTATATCTGTATTTGATGACCAGAACTGATAGCCAGTTACCTACTTCCCAGCCTTTCTTTCTTTTCCCCACCTCCTTCCCTTCACTACTCCCTTCATCCCCACAAAATACTTAAATAGGTTACAATAGTTCTACTGGCTCCGGACAGTTGGGAATAATTGCGATTCTAATACGAAATTTATTAAAAAATGTACTAAGATTGGATTCTTTGAAATCACTATGCATTTTAGTTGAGACACCTGAAAGCGATGATGAATTCCACAATAATTAATAACAATAATTTAATTGCGTTATTTAAATGCATACCAACCAACTTGATGTAAAGATGTCTGTACGATCTAACTCGAAGTAATTAATTAATTATTTACACAAAAAGTCTCGGCAAATATAAATTTATTCGATGTTGCTCAGATTCTTACTTCTTATTTTTAAATTTACTAGTTGAAACAAAAGCTGAAACTCCGACTTAATTAATTTCCGAATAAAACAGCAGATTTTCATTAAAAAAGTCAATTCCATTCCGCCCGCCACAGGTTATAGACACCCTTCGTTGTAGAAATACATATCCTGGGGATAGTGTATAAATCATTTATCTAAAATCAGTCCCAAGCAGAGTCAATACTTAATTTACGAAAAAATGCATTTAAAATCGAAGCTTGTGGAGAAAGGGTTAAGTAACCTGTTATTTTGTTCCAGTACAGTATTCACATATGCAATATGCAAACTTCTGAAGAAGAAAGCTTTGAGAAGAAGTAGGAGAAACGAGGGGGCCAAAATGGGGGTGAGGCAAGGGACTGGTGGGGAAGGGGGGGACGGAAGAAGGATCGCTGCTGGGGGGTTAAGGAACGTCTAAGGGGGTGTTAAGGTTGGAATATAAAGCGCATGTCGCGACAGAAAAAAATATAATCGATATTCAGCCATAATGATTGGTCGGTAGACTCGCATACGAAATGAGGCGGTTGGGCGGAGGGGGGGAGGTGAGGGGGAGGGTTGTATCTACGGGGGTTTCTTATTTTTTTCAAGGGGCGAGAAAGAAAAGATAAAGGGGGGTGTCGGAGGGAACGCTCAGTAATGAGCCGGACGCTTTCGGTTTGGTTTTGGTTTTTAGTTTTTTGTACTTTTTACTATTCATAGATCGTCGGTAATGGATTTCGTATCTATTTGTATCAAAGAAGTTGCATACATCAATGCATTCAATACTATTTTATCTGATTTAGTGGGGATTTCTTTTGTTAAAAATGTTTAATAACGTCTGTTTTATGTGGGTATTCTCTGTAACATGCAAGCGTCAAAACATAAAACATTCTACATAAAATTTAAAGATGCGCGTTCAACGGTATCTAGGAGATATAAAAAAGTGTTTTTAAACTCCCCCAAAAATTGTTGTGTAGGTACACACTGGAAAAAACTTTATCTACTTTAGCTTCTTTACTACACGGAGAAAATGGTTATTCTAAAATACGATCATTTTATTCGTAAAAACGGTTAAAAACAAGACTGAAGTTCTTACACACAAAGTAACAGGGTTTCAATGTTTATTGGCGGAAAAGTGTAAGAATAATTTGTTGGTATACGTAATTTCGTACTTATACCAACAAATTAATCTTAGATTTTCCCGCCAAACATTGAAACATTGTTAATTTGTTCGTGAGAACTTCAGTCCCGTTTTTAACCGTTTTTACGAATAAAATGTGTAACAGCCATAACTGAAAGCTTAACATGACTTAAAACGACTAATGCAGAAGTAATAAAATGCTATTTTAAATACAAATTTTTTTTTAAGTCTGTCAACATTGTCTTTTAATTAATGGAACCCCTAAATAAAGCTCTAAATAATGAAAAAAAAAATCCGTAAAACCTTCGAGAGTTTCTTCCGCAAAGCAAATAATTTACACTTCGATAATTACCCGATAAAGCACAATATTTGGCTTACCACCCCCGCTTCATTTCCCTCTGAGGGTATTTTTGGGGGAAAATAATAATTAAAACTCAACATCCCCCTCAAGAAAAAGAAAATCCACCCAAGTTGACGATTTTTTCTGTTTGTAAACAAGGGTTTTAATTTTTAAGCACTGGAGGAATAGCAGATGCCAGGAAAACAGAAAGTTGAAAAATTGCTTCAGTACATATTTGCTAAAACCAAATTATTTCAAAACAATGCATTATTTTTTGCAAAACCAGGCTCGGATATGAAAATTATATTTTTTTGTTGAACTCCAAAATATTTAAAATATAACATTTTAGAATGCGATGCGCACAGTAATAACATATTAGTGATCAAATAATATTATTGTTTGTTGTTTTGTTTACATTTACATTAAAAAAAATAACATTAAAAACCCAAAATTTTATACTAAGCGAATTTAAAATTACCGTATCTTGTAGGAATAATATTAACAATATTTCTTTAAATCTAAAAATTATCGATTAAGTTTTAGAGCTATTTAGTACCATGTCATAAAATATTCCCGCTTGACATTCAATTTAAATAGACTCGCTGATTTGCACGAATTGCAAAATTAAATACATTTTTTGAAAGCGGATGTATTCTCAGATATTGGTATTACAAATCGATAAAGTTAAAGGTTTTTAAATTTTCAGCGTTAATATGGTTTATAAAGACGCTTAACGAAACTTAAAAAACATATTTAATTAGACAAATGTGTTATAATGACTTCACTTTTTCGTTTTGTGTAAAAATATTCTCTCGGTCGTGATTTTCATATTATTTCGTCTTTCTGTTATAAAATAAAATATCATTTACATATTAGTAAAAATAATACAGATTTTGTAACCTCAGATAAAAAAAAAAAACATTTTCCTTCTATGAAGTTGTTTTTAAATAAAGCATAAAACTCTCCATAGCTTTCTATTCAACTAACCTTACTTTCCACCTCAGCTGAATTTACATATTGCGCCTCAATTTTGTGCACCACAAACACAAGAAGAGGGTGGATAAAGAAAAATAAGAAATAAAGAATGAAGGGAAAAGAAAGCGGGGAATCTTTAATTTTCACTCGTCCTAAGGGTAGGAGTTAAGTCACCTGAGGACAGAGGAATTAAGCCTGCAGCTCTTCTGGGATTAACATATTATTCAAGGGATGGAAACGTACAACATTAATTTGAATTACTTCCACGTCTTTCTACTGTTTTTTAAACCCTCGGATCAACGCTTCGTAAACAGAATTTTGATTATATTTCTGACATCAAGGTTTTGATATCTCATTTAAATAAAATGCTTATTACTGACCCCTATGCTTGGGTTAATGGGTAAGTCAAGATGCTTTACATGAGTCACACTCGTAGACACCACCATAGACTACATAAAGAAGTTAATGACCGCGTTCTGAAACAAAATCCATAGTCTATTATTTGAAAGCTGGCAGCCACAACCGTGCGAAATGGTATCCACATAGGAAAGGGATCTCAACTAATTTAATGCAATTCATTTGAATTCGCGAGGCCATTTAGGCGCATGGCGCTCTGCGGTGAGGTGTATCGGCTTAGTATTCACCAGGTAGATTGCAAATTGGATATTTGATGACCCGAACTCCATTTCGCATGCCGTTAAGCTTATATTTATAGTGATATTTCAACAATTGCAAGAATTGTAATAAATTCCCTAACATTCATCGTAAATATAAACCGATTCCCTGTAACTCACCGAGTACTTAGTAAGATACAAAAAAAAAAAACAGGCGACAGACGTCGTCCGTAGAATTTCAAGGAAAAAATAACACGATTAAAATGCAACCTTTCTTGCATATTAATCAGATTAAAGAGTTGTGTGAGGCTTGTGCGCGGAATGTTAATGCAAGGTTTGTTTTTAAAACAGTTGTAAGGACAAGGATCGCACGTGATCGAAATAATTATTCAAGGACTCATTGGTAACCGAATCACTGACATCGGTTCGTTTAATTGCTGGGCCATAAATATGAGGATATTTAAAAAATCATGTCCTCATAATGAATACAAAAATAATATGTAGATTCGAATACTGAGAACAATGTCGTAAATTATCCTTTTTTAAATGGTTAGTTGCTGCCTACGCTAGTATTACGCTACAGGCCTGCCAATAAGGAAGTACTTATGAGCTACACGATCCTTCCCAACAAACATTACTTAGTTACATTATTTGCGAATAACACATTACTAAATTAATTTAAAAACGTTTTAAAGGTAGGCCGTGCCACATCTGTGGCTGGTGGAACCACAATTCACCGGCAAATTTGAGTTAATGGAAAACATAGGACACTGATTGTACAGATGACGACATCAAATATTTTAGTTAAGCCTTGAAAATTTCTTTTACTAAGTTTTTATTATTCATTTGTCGTAATAATGTTTATTAGTACTTATTTCCAAAATAACTATGTATAATTGTATAATGGCACTAGACCATGTGATAATACATCATTAAGATTATCCGGTTTTGGCCCAGTCAAAAGTTATGTAATTTATTTTGTTTTAGATTAATAATAAATTAAATCAACCCACATATCTTTTCCTTCCCAGAACTTCCTCTACTTCCTTTCCTTAACCGCTTGGACACATAAGCTTGTTTTCACGATAATTTAACGTAGGTAGACATAGGAATGACGTATGGCCCGTACCTGAGTTATTAAAAAGATCCTACAGCATCAGTGTGTAGGATAGATAGATAGGCTCTGGATAGAAATTATGTAAAAAAAACCTCGAGTCTTCTATTAGCATCCCACCATATCCTGAGGGTAACCGTATCTGGAGAATTGGGGCTCTTGCGTTGAGCTAAATTAACAATATGTATTGAAATCTTGTCTCAATTTCTCGACTTCAAAATATTATAAATGCATATTATACCGTTTACATCGATTACGTGCAAAATTCCAAAAGTGGTAAAATTCACCGTTGTTAATATTCCGTCAAATAAATCATCTGCGAGACTCACAAAGCTTTCAACTCGTTTATTTTCTCCAGACAATGCCTAGACTCCTAGTTCCAGTGTGGACGATAGGGGTTGTGGTGGTGAGATCACGGAACTGCGGAGAACACAACTTAAGGGTAAACTACAAATAATTCATAATCTGCTATTTCATAGATGGCGGTAATTTAAATATATTCGGAAAAAATCACTCTTGCAAGTTATGCTGTAAAATACTAAGATAAATTGTTTAAAATATTATAAATAATTTTAAAATACTAAGTAAAATTGCGTCCGTAAATACCCAATACGTATATGAATAAACGGTGTTGGTGTTTCGCGAAAATAAAAAAAAGCTTTTTTTTTTCTTTTCCTTTTGGTACAAAAATAATTTTTGAAAAAAAGCTCAAATTTAAGGCCCAGTTGTTTCGCCGAAATTCGAATGTAACGTTGTTATCAAATAGTTATTCAGCGTTTTTTTTAACGTTTCAATGGTCCTCGTTTAAAGCTAATGCCATAGTCTCACTGGCTCCAGACGGGAGATGTTGGGACTCCTGTCAGGTATTAACTATAAAATAACAACTTAATAGTTGTCCTCTTCTGCTGATCACAATTTTTTCATAAGCTGAAACAGACTTAGAATCGGAATTTAAAGGGATCTTTTCAAATGTCAAAAAACATTATGGGGCTGAATGACTTTTTGATGGCTTTGTCACAGCTACTTTGTCTTTGTTTTCTGCGAAAAAACTGAACCTAAATATACCAAAACATCTTATCCCTGTATCATGATAGGTAATACCTACCTATTAGGTATATCTCTTTGGTTGTAGGTACCTATATATGAATAACATTTCGGATGTTACAGTTTCAAAACGTTAGAAATGTACTATTTTTACAAAATATGCCTAATAAGAGGGGCATATTCAATATTTTTAAATTTATTACACATTTAATTTTGAGAAAAAAAAACGAAGAGAAAACTCGACACTCGTAATAAGTTATCAGCTGAGATCTTAAAATATTTTTTTTTCTGTTTTTTTATAAGAAAAACTCTCTTTTTAACTTTTGAAGGTTATTCCCATTAATGTATATCATTGAAGAAGATAACAATAATAATTTAAATTAAAATACGACAATGACCAAGACACAGAGAAATAATAAAACATAATGGTCGCAACTGGGAGTTAAAAATTTCAGTTGAAAAGATAGTTTTTCTTATAAAAAATGAATATCCATTTAGACTTTTAAAAAAAGTCAATAAGTGTTCCATGTAAATAAAATCGGATATATTTATCCGAGACACTATCTAGGTAACAAATATGCTCTTTTAACATTTGTTTCCAATGAAAAGGGTAGCTGCCGATAATATGGAAAAAAAAAACATTAGTCGAAGAATATATTGTTAATTCTGAAATTTTAAATATGACTTTGACCATTCTGTTTGATTACTTTTCTGTGTCTTGTTTATTTTCATAATTTAATTCAGTTTATTATTGTTCTACAATGATATTTTTTCTGAATCTGCCCTGCCTAAATCCATTAACCATTTAGCTAATTTTGGGCTGTTTTTTGTAATTTTTTTTAGAAATGCCACTTTATGAGAGGACGAGGAACACGAGATCTTCGGTTATGAAAAAAAAAATCATTAATATCAACTTTTTAGTTCTCAATATATTCAGATGTCATGAGAGAGTAAAGGAAGGTATTAATTAGTACGTAGAATGGGAATTTATATTTTTGAAAATTAATATCACAACTCATTCTTTATATATCTTTTTCCACTTTGCTGGACCAAATCTGAAAAGTTTAAGATACAGCCCGGCTTCCAGCTTCACATGTGCGCATTGAGCTCAGCATCTCCAGGATTAATTACCTCTTAAAGTCTGGTTGGCATCAATTAACTAAATGGATGCTCCTCCGGAATCCTCCCCATTCTTCGAATGATCCAACTAACTAAGCAAGGGATGTTTTACTAACATTCTTAGCCGCAGAGAAGAATTGTTAATGTTCTCGTTGACCTGGATATTGATGAATTATTGTGTAATTGCTGATATTAATTATTCTAGACAAGATGGAATGAGTAGATTCTTTTATTCATTTGGTTCTAATGTAGATCCCTTCGCTATAATCATTTTCGTTTTTTTTCTACATATTTGAGTTTTGATCAAAAGATTATTTAAAAAAAAAATTATAGTGAATACCTCACAAGAGTCCCAACTGCTCCCGTCTGGAGCCAGTGAGACTATGGCATCCCCAATTGGGGTATGTTATGAGGCTGACGGTAAGTGGGAAAGGGAAGGAGGCGAGGAAGAGGAAGGTGGGGAAGTACCTGGCTATTCAGATCTAGTCACGAAACATGGCTAAAGCAATTTCAAGCAACGTTTCAATTCTGAATGGTTATGGTTAACAATTATTTTATTAGCAATAATTTTTAGCCTGAAACACTCATTTGTATATTTTCTCGGGAGATTTTTTCAATTGTATTTTTATTTTTATTTTTAACTTTTTTTTAACTTAATAAGTTTTAATTTTTAATATTTTAATTAATGAAGATAACATTAGCAAAAGTCAATCGAAAATCCGAAACAGAAAAATCAGAAAAAGATACAGATACATCACAGACGATGTTTCGATGTATGTCCCAGATGTATCCGTATCTTTTTCTGATTTTTCTGTTTCGGATTTTCGATTGACTTTTGCTAATATTATCTTCATACAATAAGTATTACCTATATTAGTGCTATGCATACAAATCTTGTCTTAAACATTAGTTTATCAGTTAAAAATAAGAAGATTATGGGTTTGACACCGCTGTTTTTTAAGTCGGCGCGCAGTTAGTTTAGGCAGGTTTACAACAATATATTTTAATAGGATTGTTAAATTTTACAAATGTTAGTTACTGTGCGGCTACGATGAGTAAAATTGTTATATTAGTTCTACTTCATGCAATTTTCACTACTCTTATTATAATAAAAACTGTAACGTACCTAATTTGAATTTGTAATATTACAGTCGAAATGGTTGGTTAAAATTGCGCACGACATTATGCGAGGCATTTTATTTAGACGGGTCATTGTAAAACAAAATAAATTTTTAAATTTAAAACCCTCAAAAAGAAAAAACTAGTTTTCATTACGTCTGCAATTTATTTTTTAACAATTTACATTTTATAAATTTTATTAACAATATTATAATAGTGTAATTATTATTCTTTTCAAACTTTTAACTACGTTTTTAAAACGTTAATATATTATACAAATAAAATTTTATGTTACGGGTAGATTCGTATCCATTGTCTATTATTCTTACATAATCAGTTCCAATTTTGACATAAATTCAAATCTGATTTGAGTTAATTGAAAATGATTTCCCGGGTTCAAACTTAACGTGTTCGATTATTTATGAACAAGTTCTGGTATTTTATTGTAGTTTAGTTTGACAACAAAATATTCTCTCTTATGTTTTTCCTTTAAAACTTTGTCCACCCTTGTAGACTCAAAGTCCAAGAAACACTTAGTTAAACTAACTTCACTTGCCCCTTGGTATTAAATTAATAATTAAATAAATACACCGAGATATAATTACAGTTTACGGTATTGTCAAAGGAAAACAAACCACAATATCAATAATTATTACCATTCTTGAATCCGTCATATTGTTCATGCATTATAAATCGGTCACGAAATTATTGTCAGACAGTTTGACGAATAACTAGGAGAATTATTCAGGGGGTAATTATTCAATTGTTCGAGTACAAATATAACCTTTGCATGCAGTTCTGGACGTTTAATATGGCAACAGTTTTATGTTATAAGCAACTTCCTCACAATGATGAAATACATAACAGTGGCTGTGTTTTATTATTAGCTTAATTTATTTATTTATTTATTAAAAAAAGTTTATACATAGTGTAGACATTGTGTTATTTCGTCCGCCATGCTAGGGATGTCCCTGTGTTATGGCGGCTGAAGTTTGCAGATTATATAATTTAAGGTAATGAAGTACATTTACTGATAATATAATAATTAATGATAATGAGGTTTACAGTTAATGCAGCAATGAATTTATGATAATGAAATTTACATATAGTATAGTTATTGATGATAATGATGTTTACAGGTAATTTAACAAGTAATTTATGACAATGAAGTTTGCAGATAAAATAATTGTTGATAGATGAAGTTTACAGATAATATGACATTGAATTTATGTTAATGAAGTTTACAGATAATATAATAATTGATGACAGTGTACTTTACGGATAATATAACAATGAATTCATGAAAATGTGGGTTACAGATAAATAATAATTTATTTATAAGTTACATAGTATGGTTGATAAATTGAATTATAATTTACTAAATTATAAAAATTAAATTAAATTAAATTGTGCATGTAACAGGCATGTAACTTCAAATCAACATTTTGAAGTTACATGCCTGGTAAATGTATTTCTACTTTAAAGCTGCCAAAGCTAAAAGGAGTTGAAAAGTGAAAAAAATATCTGGATTTAAAAAAAATATATTTTTTTATGTTTGATGATTTAAAAAAAAAAAAACACAATAAATATTTTTTGATGCATTTTTTGATGCTTTTTTGTACAAAAAGAGTTTTATACAACACAATTGTCATTTAACAAAAATTCTTTAAACCGTGTTCTTTAAATTTTCTATACAAAATATTTTTTTGCCAAATTTTATAATCTGGTTATTTCAGGACAGTTACCGTAAGAAGCTGCACTTTGTAGTTTGTGTGACTCCTTTAAATTTTTACTGTCTATACGCCCATATATAGTACTCATTGTGTACAGAACAAGTCATATAGCAGAACAATAATTACGTTCCAGCAAATCGGCTTAGGGGGCTCGGATTTATTCATATTTAATCAGAATTTCGTATCAGGAAATGCACGTTATTTGGCCTCTAGTAAGATTCTGAAGTAATGGTTGTATTGCTGAACTTTGGACTAGTTTATGACATGCACACATATATTTGATATATAAAGTAAAACAGATTACTCCTTTAATAATAAAAATTAAGTATGCGTATTATACACGAAGCTGCTGTGGTTTAAAGTTTGTGACTGCATTGATACTTAGTTTAAAAATAAGGCTTCTCTTAATAAATATTTCTGTTAGCTTGGCATTATTGTTGACTTTGAATAACAGCGGACGACTTCTAATTGATTTAAGTCTTTGAATCGCATTCAGCCACGGTAATTGGTAATTGATTTTTTCCCAGATCAAGTGTCTCAATGTACGTCTTAATGAAGTCAGAAGACGAAATCAAATACACCTCTAAGCGAAATGGTTGTAATTGATCCCCGAACCTCCCCCAATCTACAATCCACGCTACCCTCTAATTAAAAAGAACGCTTTCATAAAAAAACTCTCAGCGTTTCATGCGCGGCTAGATTTCTCCGAATCTCGTCTGATCGAATTACAATATCGCTAACGAGACAAAAGAGGAAAATTACAATTGGAAAAAATCCTGTTTTTTAATTTTCGTTTTCCTTCAACAATGGAGCCACCCCGGATTCCCCCGCAGAGTTTCTTTAATTCACCCCCGGTCATTAAGAATATTCCTCCACTAATTTCTCGATGAATGATCGCCTTCTTAATTTTCCCCATTCATTCTATAAAAAGGACCATTCATCATAAGACAAAAGTGGATTGCGGCGATGGCGGGTCGGTCCCGCTAGATTTACTGCCCCTTGCTGTTAGTTTCCTACTTCTACTTTGCGGGGTTTTTCCTAGTTCCCGGATGATCCGGACCGCAGACACTGCCCTGTCTCCGGCGACTGAATAAGAAATAATTCCCGTTGTTTTTCTCCCTTCATCTATTCGTGGTTTTGTCTCTCTCGGCCGCCGTGGCAGACGCACTGCTTCCCGCTCTGATTCGATTACAAACATTCGGGTAAAAGTGATTCATTACGGGAGTGTTTTCTCAGTTATTAGGCGACATTGGTAAGGACTGGGGATGGAACTTAATTTGGTTGTCCCACCATCCCCTTCCCCTTCCGCAGAGTCTGGGGTCCACCGAGGTCTCTAATTGTGTTTACCAAAACACCTCTATAACGAAAGAGTCTCGGGGCGCGGACGATTAATTCTTCTCTGTCTCCGTTCTAATTAAAAACTTTTTTTTCTGTCTGTTTGTTCGAGATGTTGTTTGTGGTTGAATAAGATAAACATTTCAAAGCGAGATGTCAGATTTAAGTGTTATTTCAGCAAGGGTAATCCATTCTTCCTCTCCACTTTACTTTAAATCTCATCAATTTAATTAGAGGAAAAAATATTGCCAGCCTAAAAAATACACACTCCACAAAAGTCTCTCAATTGAATATATCCACAACCAAAGTATGTGACCACTATCATAATAATTGGCATTGTTAAGAAATGCCAACAATTCCGTTAACCCCCTAACGACCAGGTGGGTTGCTAAGATCCCACTGGCCGAGGTGTGTCGCTTTGTTGACAAACAACGGCGGCGACATGGCCAGCGAGCAGCGAGCAGCGGCTAGCGCCGGTATCTCACCCCAACATCTTGCGGGGAATTAATTGGTATTTGATCGTGTCGGCGAACGGAGCGTGAACTGAATCCTCGGTGAGGATAACGGAACGAAACGGAACGGAATGGACGTGGGGTCCGCACTTCCCGGTGTCCGCTTGTGGGGACACGGTTATTTATTTGGACTTTTATTTGGGTGAGCTGGGAAGATATCTTAGGAAAAGTTGACAGCAAATCTGAGATTATACGATGTTATATTAATAAGATAGTTAATTATGCCAATTATAAACTTTCCACTGATAATAATAAATGATAAGGTGTGACATTATAGGGTTGGTTTCGTTGTTTCAGTAAACATAATATTATGTATACTGCGGTGGATAAAACATCTTCAACGATTGATTTATTTGCATCTATCACCAACATGTTTAACATGTCGGAGGGTTAATACTTCGACTTCGAGAACACGAGGAGTTCTAATGCTAAATTGGTGTCAAACTGATTTTTTAATTTTTTTACACGAATGCCAAATACCGGGTCTCAGCTGCTACCATCTGGAGACAGTGAGACTATGGCACCCCTATGGGGTACGTTGTGAAGCAGCCGTGAGTAATAATTAATAAAAATAGTACATCTTATTTATTTTAGCACAAATAAACAATAATATTATGCATTCATGATTTCACATTTTTGGAAAGAGTAATGTTAGGAGATATTTGTTTATTTTAGAAGATGTGATTTTTAAATACACAAAATACACGTTCAAACTTGCCAATCTTAAGAAAGAGAAAAAAATCCTTTAAATAGTTCAATATCAATATTTTATTAATATTTCCATCAAATTACCGTTACAAAATGTGCATTGAAAAATATATTAATAACTGAACTATGAGTAATTATGCTTTACTTTGTTTCGATTGAGAGCACATTCAAAACGTTTCATTGCATTACACGCGGCTGCACATCCGAGTCTTACAACGCTAAAGCGAGTAAACCTAGTCAGAGTAGTTCTTTGGACGAGATGATTTTTTCTAGTTCGCTTGCAATTATTATGCTCCCCTCTTATTTTTTATCTCTAAGCCTACTGGGTCTGAGGACACTCGTCTGCACATATGTGTCTGTAAGTGGATTCACCGCCTTTGTATATGTGGATTTTTTTCTTTATGTGTGTGTGTAGTGTAATGTTTATATGTACCAACACAATAAAAGAAATGGATGTCCGCATAACTGACTTCCCTAACATTGTGTACTTAAATTTACAATCAATTGGATATCGTGTTTATTTTTGAAATGAAGCGTTCGTTTGCAAATAAAAAAAACAAAATTAATAAATTAAATAAAACAAAATACTTTGTGTAAATCACTATATAATCACATGTTAAAATATCTAATAATATATAGATATTTATAATTTTTTTTTTTTAAATTATATTTTTAAGTAATTAATCACCACTCTCTATAATAATTTTGTCAAATGTTAATTTTGTCTATACTTGTTTGTTTCATTTGTTATTTTTATTCATGTTATTATCCTGACGAAGAAACCACCGGTTTTGAAACATGTAGATATTATAACATGTGATGTTATAGTGTTATACACAAAGTAATTTTTTTCATTTAATTAAAATGATGCCAAAAAGTAATTTTGCGAAGATTGAAGAAATAAAATTAATAAAGGTGGTTGCATATAATCTTTAAAAGTACGAATTAATCCCTAAATAGGGATGTATGACACAATCTAACTATTTATTCGTATGGACATTTAATTATCGAACCTACATTAAAACTTTTTTTCTTGTAAAATATAGTATCTTTTCTAAACCAGCATTGAGTTAATAAACGTATTATGGATTTATTTAATTTATTCTTATTATGATACACTACAAATTTGTAACGAATTTACTGGACATTGCATTTTTTTTATTTTTAAACTAGTTTCTGCCTTTTGCATTTTTAAACTAGCTTTAGTAGTACTTCGAGTAATCTATTTTCTTTTCCTAGGTCCCATCTATGTTTATACCAAAATTCTTAACCTATTTATTTAAAATATGTATAATTCTTGATTCGATTCAAAGTATTAGGCGAGTACCTCAAATAAATGCACCAATTTAAATATTTGATATAAAAGATGTGATATAGTTTTTAATCTCAAAAACCTACTTCTTTTTCCAGATGTTTTTTCTTGTAATTCTAAACTCTCTGATGAAATATTTATATTCTAGCTTTAAAACGATTCAAAACCCTCAGCATTCGGCGCAACACGGAGGGTTTTTGTTTCTGTGGGGTAGTTTTGTTGCGAGGGTAGATTCTTACCCCTCGGAATACATAAAAAATATCTGATCGATATATTGCGCGGGGGGTGGGGGTGGCATTAGGGTATTTCTGGGGAGAGGGATGTTTTAAGGGCGACGTCCGAGATGCTGCCACGACGGCTGATAACGCACCCTTTGCATTGCAAAAAATCGCACAAAGGAACACACCCTTGAAGTTTCCGGAATTCTAAATATTATGCTTCATTTTGAAATACTAAGACTGTCAAAGAGAAGATCCTTTTCGAGTATGAATAAATTACAAAAAAGTGATAAATGAGAAGATACATAATTTCCTACAAATAAGGTTTTAAGTTGTTTGTTCAAAATTGTTGTGATAATATAATTTGAAGATAATGAATAAAATAACGAATGTTAATGTACCAGTTCCTGTACTTAGATAGTTCAATCTCTTAAGAGTTTTGTCTAGACAACAATAAAGATTCATGTTTGTAATTATTACCGTACCTAACTATAAATCTCATTGGGAGTCGGAAAACTTAGATGATACACGACCATGGGCACGGTAGCCTTGATAAAGAGGTTGTACTGCAGCCTACGACAATCTTCAAATTGATGAGAACGTCCCATCTCAGACTATATAAAATCATGTCGCATTGCAGAACGTTCTATATTTATCTGAATAACTGTAACTTAAGATAATCATCCCTGATTTTGAAATACACCTACCGATACACAAAAAAATCTTATCGATATAAATTATAAACAAAATAATTAGGAAAGCTAGGAGAATATCATATTTTTCTTTCCTCATTCCTTTAAAGAAATATATTTTAAGGGAGATTACTTCGCTAAAGGCTAGCTGAATGCTTTTAAAATCATTCAGTTATAGTGCAAAGACCTTAGAAATCAATATAGCCGCCCATTGGAGCATTAGTATCGCGACCCATCAGTCGCCTACGCATACTTATTATTTTTTTCATCCCCTACTTACAATATAAAAAAGCTTCACTTTGCGTACGCTAAGGAGGGGTTGTTTCCATCCTGGGGGATCTTAGGGGGAGTGGGGCAGAAGGTGGGGTGGGTGGTTGTGGAGGAAATAGCTATCCCCTAGTTAGATGTGTGCAGCGGTACAGACGGGAAAGGGACTGATTTAATATATGCAATTCAAGAAAGGAATTTACCTAATAAGCAGGTTTGAGTACTTTTTTAAAAATGAATACTTTTTTGTTGTAATGCGGTTATTGTTTTTGGACTTTATTAGACTTTCAAATAATGTATACTCACAACTTTGTTTTTCGTTTTATACTTGATATCGGTCCAAAGAAATCAGGTTCAAGCTCACCTTCTGAAACAAAAGCATTTTTTTTATTATTTACATTTTATATATTTTACTAATGATTACTGTAGTTTACACAGTAATAATAATAGTAAAATAGTTAATCAGTTACTGTATGCGTAAATAGGTTAGTAGTAGTGTTTTTTGATTATCTCACTATGAGAACCTGTGCTGATATATTCGTATTTTTTTAGATTGTTTTATTCTGTCACAATGAGTAAAAATAAAGTAAAAAGTTTTTCTGTGATCATGAGTATTCTTGATATTGTCAAGAAATTCTTGACTTGAAGTCCTGAAATTTTGCACGGCTGCACGGAATTCCTAGGCCAACTTAACTTTTTTCAGTTTGAAAAATCATTGTCACCATTTAAACATTAGGTCAACTACCGTAAATAAGATTAGATGACTTTCAGAGCCAAAAGTATTTTCTTGCAATATTTGTGACTTGTCCAAAACGTTGGCCAAAGAAGAAGGAAGCAGAACACGGCATAAAAACCCAAACAATAATTAGGTTAAGACGCCGTATTGGACAATAAGAAATGTTCTTTTTATTGAAACACGGTTGAAGTAAACGTGCTTTTGTTTATGGTTCAATTGGTTTTATTAATAATTATTGGCAGTTAATAAAGTAGATACCGAATCCTGTGCATTTTTTTGATAGACTGCATTATATACCTTTAATATGGTGATAACGCAATTAAATCAAATAACAGATTAAAAAAGCGTGACTCAGATATTCGCTTGATGGCACTATATGTAGGTAAAAGTAAATGTTCTTATTTAATTAGATTGTGTATACAAGAAGGCTTATTGATTATTGTTAATGAACGTTGAACTGACTTTAGATACTATTTCTAAATATTAAGGCGCTCCGCCCACTGAGGCAACTGAAAACCAACTAAAACCGGCTGTTTTCTCTGTCTTGATTGGCCAAAAAGCTTGTTTAACCATAGATTTTCAACGCTGCGGCGAGACTTATCACCGGCGTATCTAAATATTCCCATATTTCAGAGCATCTCAAAAATCTTCATTGGCTCAAATGTCCTGAAAGAATCCAGTTCAAGCTCTGCTGGATGGTATTTAAGTCCCTTAATGGAATGGCTCCTGCTTACTTATCAGAAATGTGTATCCCAGAAAACTCCAATTCTCGACAGTCAACTCTTAGGTCAGCGGCATCATCAGCAATCGGAAGGTTGATGGAGCCAAAGCGCACACCAAATACTAAGTTCGGTGAGCGTGCTTTCGGAGTGTCGGGACCTAAAGCCTGGAATGGACTGCCACATGACTTAAGAATGATCACAGACTCGGCGAAATTCAGAGCTAAACTTAAAACTCACCTTTTTAGACAGTCGTACCCATAAAGCCAAAAACAAAAACCTTCACTTTCACCTTCTCAGCCCGCGACATAGTAAATAAGTAATTGCATAAAAATGTTAACAAATTCTTAATGGTGAATTATTTGTACATCTCATTTCATTCAAATCCTCCAGTACTAATGAGTCCTAAATTCACAAGTCTTTCGAAATAACTTCAATTTATTAACTCCATTTTTGGCAGTTATCTTCTTATAAATGTAATATGAAAAATGATGGTGTAGCAAATGTAAAGTTATGCAATGTCCAGTGTTTTAATATAGTGTCCTCCGCGTGCAAAGTCGTATCTCCTCCAAGCATAAACTTTCTAATTAAAGTGTGTTTATCGGAAGTGACCTGCCAGGTAAGTATGTTCTCTGTGTCCATTTGTAAATAATAGTTCTAGGTAGAGCCTAAGAAGTCATAATAAGATGTACAGCGCCCTTGAGGTGATTTCTCACAAAAACGGCGCTCTACAAATTATCCAATTATTATTATTATTATTATTAGATGAAGAACAATCAGCTGACAGCTCGCAACCTAGCAACGGCCGCCCAGGGTAATCAGCCGTGACGGTCGCAAGATGGTCGCAAGATGGTCGCAAGTCACCGCTTGCGTTACCATTGACAACGGGGTTTTGTGTGATTGTGTAGTGTGCGGGCCATCACATCGTCATACAAAGACAGTTGGCAGTTGAGAGTTTTCAGTTGCCTGAGTGGGCGGAGGCGCTAACTCTCTATCGTGATTATTACTGTTTTCAAATTACTAAATTTGAAATAATGAATATTATTATGTAAGTAACTACTCGCTGATGATGTGCTTACTCATAATCATAAAGTGACTTATATCACACAAAAAAAGAAATTTCTGGGTTACGAATAACCTGAAAATTTGAATTCCTCCTACTTCCATCATTAGAAGCGAAAAAGTTGGTTGCGAATGACTGACAAGTTGTTTTTTTTTTTACATTAGCTCCACACAGAAGACCCTTAGGGAAAAATTCCCTCAGGCCTATATCATCTTTGAAAATGCTGTGTGGAGGGTTTTTAAGGGAAAGGAAGTCATGGGAAGGAAAAAGGTTTGAGGGGTGGGTAGGAATCTGAGGATAAATATGTCCAGGAGTGATGGACGTGTGAAGACATCCCTCCCACTGCGGTGCAAGGCGATGGGTCGAAAGGGTCCGGCTGGAGAAGACAAAATGTCTCTCTCAACCAGTCTCTCCCGATCCGGCCTGTTATGCAGATCGTCGGCAGATGCATCCGCCCACAAGTCCCGGACAAACCTAACCCAATGAATCCGAGTACCCCTGCTAAGTCAACAAACAAACAAACAAACGTAGCGAACCACTCTGGTGACCTATGATGTTATACTAACCATGAAAAATCAAGTGATATACAAAAAATAATTTGAAAAATGCGTCGGTAGAGGAAGGCATCTGTGCTAATCATTACACCCCCAGCTAATTTAAGAACGGTGGCAAAACTTTCTTATAATGTGTAGGTGTAGGCACTGAAAATATAATGAGATTAATATATTTTTGAATTTTCGAATGTTACATACACACAACCAAAATGTTATTGTTACGCAATACGCATATTTTGTCACTATTCAGTATACGAAACCACTTTTATTGAGCCACTAAAAGTAATTACACGTAGTTAATACTTGCACAAAGTTCATAATTCCCCATATACATGAGTGAGCTGCCTCAGTAACAACATTTATAATATTTTGTACCTGTCATTGGCCGTACGTACTCCGGTGTACCATCGATTTCGGAAGCGATTTTATCCCTTATGTATAAAGAAATTGTATCAAGAACAAGGTCAGAATTGCTTGGGCCATTCTCGTTCTTGGCGTAACGAAAAACTGCATAGCGTCTAGCCTCTCAGAATAATTTTAATAAATTGTCTATGATGCGGCGGGCAAGAAAGATAGCCGACAAAATGGATGCCGCGTCAAAATATGGACGTAATTGGTTTAGAAACTATATGTTCTTTCATTGTTTTTTATATAAATTCATTGTGGAAAGAATAGATTTCAGGTATTATCAGAAAGATCGTTTTATCTACAATATTTTCATGTAATTTTTGTAACATATCACAGAATATATGTTATAAATATTGGATTCGCAAGAAATGTCAAAATTCTTACGTCGAATTGAAAAAAAAATTTTTTTCAAAAGGTTAATAATAATTATGCACATTTGTAATATTATTTGCTAATTATTTGTGATATCAGTGGTCTGCAGTAAGCAGTGTAAATGATATTGAATTACAAAAAAAAAACAAATATTTATCTACTATTCAAGTTGAATGTTACAAATATTATGTTTTTTTAATAAATTATGATAGGCATTCTAGAAACAATGCTTAAACACGTGATTTATTATACGAAGAAGAGCATCAATTTAAATAAATAACTGTTAGCAGTATCAAAAAGCAAAAGTAAGTTTAATTTCGACTATCCATTTTGGCTTAAATGTCGTGCTCACATGAGGACGGATCCATAAAATATAAAATATCTATTTTAATAGTTGTTATACATTCGATAATATCTCGCATACAATAAAGATGTCCTCAGTAGTCACATGCACACAAGAGAACAAATAAATCTTTCTGCCTTAGAAATAAAAGTATTAAAAAAAAGTTCGTTAGCGACGATTTACCTTGAGACTTGGAAATAAGGCGACCTTTTTACGATATATGATACTCCGTTTAATAATATGTAACCAGATCAAAGTATATCGAAATCGTACGTAGGAAGGGATAACCGAAGCAAATATAAATCACTATTTTAGAGATATTTTTCACATACAGAAATTGTGGGGGGAAAATTAGATTCTCTGTCTATGGAAGGGACGATGTATTACCGTGACAATTGGTGCGATGTGACAATAATATATCATTGCTTTGTGCAGGGATTTTGTCTTGAATCGGGGAAGGATCTCGATGAAGTTTTAAATTGTGTTTAATAGTCGGATGGGGGACCATTGTACCCGTGTCCGGAGACACCCATTACCGCCATTACCGGCTGCGGGAAGATTTAATATTAAACGGGACAAATTAATAAAATATTAGATTTTTCGAGGCAGCTTTTGTCGCCGCTTACAAATGGACGCCGACGGTAAGAGTGCTTTAATGAACAATTAATTTAAATTAATCGTAGGAATTTCGGCCTTGCGTGGCGTGTAAAACTTTAATGGCGCTTTCGTTGATAATTAATGAAATGTGTAATGGCGAAAAATTTTGTGTTTTAGTTTTATGCTATAATCACAATTTGAAGACTTTCGTAGCGGAGTGGTAACCACATTGACTCTGAATCACATTAAAATAATTTTGGTTTAAATATTGAATGACACAAAATAAAAAATAATACATTTTTATACCTAGTGAGAGGAATATAGGTACTCAATATCATCCTGGTGGAAAACGAGAAAAATCTGAAAGGAAACGCCGCAAGACTAGAACTCGCTTAAGCCGTGTTTAGTAACTAGAACTGAATGGCCATACACTTTTCAACTTTCCTCTTCTAGTATTTGAACTTCACAATATTCCCCATAGTGGGGAATAGAGGTAAGAAGGAAGGGGTAACTTTGATTCCATAAAAAATGACTTTATTAATTTTAAAATATTTTATCTTGAACTTTGTATGTTATTATATACCGAGAAGTGGCAAACTAAATGTTCGATTTTCCATACATTATCCACATGATTGTTGACGCTCAAAATAAACCAGCTTTACTTTTAACAGAGCACTTATGTATTCATAATAATGTATCTTGGCATATTTTACCATATAATGAAACGATATGTATCCAAAGGTTGCCATACAAAATAAATACCGACGAATCCTATTTATTTTATTAGGTAAATAAGTTATACAGGGGGAAAGTTTCAATGAATGTTCGGGTATTTAATTTTAGTTGTTTATCGGTTGCGACGAATAGACCGAGTTATGAATCGAATCGAGGCAATAAAAAAACATGAAAAGTTCTGATCCCAAGATATGGCCCTTTGGCACGCCACCCACAAATTACCAACTCGAACTTTTACTTCGGGAAATATTACAGAAAACAGACAATGCCTTGAACATTCCCAGGCCTTAAAATACATGTTTATTTTCCGCTTTCACAATACAATACAAGCGTAGATACATATGCATAAATTATAATTCCAACCGATTCTTTGTGATTGAAAGGTACGCACAGGTAAATTAGAAATACGAAACGTGCGATATTTTAGGCAGGACCAACAGACAAGGGGCTCTTTGTTGTTTTTAAGACGGATTTTTTTGATCAATACTCTTATCCCTTCGTCAAACCGAGCGCCCTCGGAATGATTGGTAAAAAAATGTCAACCCTTTGATTATTTGTCACACAATGCGATGCCAGAAATTGAACGCCGAACTTTTTTAATAAGACTTTCAACCCCCGAGGAGAAAAAGTACAAACTAATTGTTAAAATTAAATATCTAGGTTGCAATTTTAAACTAACAGAAGGACTTGGCTTGTTCCTTGGATTGGGCGGGAACTGATCGATCGATTGGAAAGGGTTCAATTTACCCAATACAAAGGATATCCGGTTCGAAGTTTTTAATTTTGCCCTTGGTGTGAGTTTGAATGCCCTTAATTTGTGTGTAGTATGTGAGACTTACTTTGTAGGTTGTTTTACTCAAATATCAATTTACATGTGAACATTTTCTCTATATTCAAGAACTATATAATTACAATCATTATTTAAACGAAGGTGTTCATTGTGTAGCTCACAAACAGAAATAAATGTTGTGGCTGAAAAAATATAGTCAGTTCTATGGACTACCATTTCTAATGGGATAAATTCCATTTTTTCAATGAGATCACGATGTGCATTTTAATTGAATAAATTTTTTTTTTAAATATTTTCAAAAATTTTAAGAATATACTAAAAGGGTACCATTTCCAGAAAACTAAAATTTTTGATTTATTTTTTAGCACAATTGTTTTGTTTTTTTTTTCCTTTATCTGTTTGATTGACGGACGATGGAGTGAGAAAGTGTATTTTTAATCGTTCTTGACAAAAGAAACTCACCCCTCTAAGACCAATCTTCAAAATACGAGATGCCTAGACAACGGGACTACCTAATTTCCAAACTGTCACAAAAAGGGATCAAGCGATGCAAGGACCGAAGAAACCTCGGGTAGGTATTAGCACCACCAAAAGCATTCTACCGTCAAAGGATGTAACCGTACCTAGTGCAAGCAATTGATTTTTTGTATTATTTCATTAAATTTATACTCACACACGTAAGTGACTCAGATTCGATCTTCGTTACTCGCTACAAAAAAGTGCATTGTTGTATTTTTTTTCACAAACAAGGGTTATCCCAGAAGGGCTTAGTTTATGATGTGAACACGCATGACAGATGACGAAGAAAAATCGAAAAACAGTGAACTATGTCTCACAAGTCATAAAGCCCTGAATAAAAAAATAACCCACCGTTAAATAAGAGTTAAAGTGGAGCATAGTTAAAATTCATTCTGGTATTTAATAAAATAATGTATCTCGTAGTTGTTGCACTATTTATGTGTGCATTTTGTTGGTTGTTTGATGCCGGTGAATTTAATTTGTGAAGCGCGGGGATTCACTTTTCACATTGTTGCTTTTTTTATGCTGCAATGTTTATTGTTGTAATTTTTTGTAATATTTATAAATATATTATTATTTGTTATATTTGGGGCATGCATTTCTCTCGGTCACGCTCGGATGATCAATGTGAATCGATGGGTTTCGTATGGAGGACTACACGGACTGCAGTAATCATAAATATCATCAAACAATGGGACAAAATCCCTCGGTGAATTACCGGCTGGCATAAAATGTGTATTTATTAAGGAGAAGGATATTCCTTCATCGATTTATATTATTTTGTACACACGTGTATTCCATGGTCGAAAATTATATGCATCATGTGCCCGCCGAGGCACGACCGACCACTTGTAGGTAGTAGTAGACCTGCTCCGGTAACTTTTTATTTCGTATCAGATTTTACTCTGATTTAGAATATGATCATCGTTTAAATGAATACATTTAGTTTTTGTTTAATGTGTTAATCGCCCAAAGATTCTAATTAAACGTAATGAGTGGAACGTTGGCATCCAGTACATGGAGAAAAATGTTATTCTAAAATACGATCATTTTATTCGTAAAAACGGCTAAAAACGGGACTGAAGTTCTTACGAACAAATTAACAGGGTTTCAATGTTTATTGGCGGGAACATGTAAGAATAATTTGTTGAAATACGTAATTTCATACGTATACCAACAAAATTATTCTTACATTTTCCCGCCAATAAACATTGAAATACTCTTAATTTGTTCGTAAGAAGTTCAGTCCCGTTTTTAACCGTTTTTACGAATAAAATTACGTGATGTCATACGTATACTAACAAATTATTCTTACGTTTTCCCGCCAATAAACACAGAAACACTCTTAATTTGTTCGTAGGAACTTCAGTCCCGTTTTTAACCGTTTTTACGAATAAAATTATCGTATTTTAGAATAACATTTTTCTCCGTGTATTCAGATAATGCCACCAAAAAAAAGATGGAGGAGAAAGAGATGAAAAGAGGAGGAGGAAGGTTAAGATAGACTTGGCTCTTCAAACTCAGCTAGAGGGATTAAAAATATTATGTGAATATCTCACAAGACTCCCAACTGTTCTCTTATGGTGCCAGTGCCACTATGGCATCCCCAATTGGGATATGTTGGGAGGCTGAAGGAACTGGGAAGGAGAAGGAGGCGGGGAAAAGGATGGCGGGGAAGTATCCGCTATTCAGAATCAATCATTAGGAAAACAGACGAGATAAGGGGCTATTACCTCGACTACTTATTTTATCGTTAAACACTTCGCAACTGCTTTATTTAGCTATATAGGATCTTGGAACCCGCAATTAGAATACAAAATACATTATTTCAAGATGAAATACTAATTTACCAAATCTTCTTTCAGTGTAAAATTTCCAATAATCCTTAGTAAAATTATTATTAAACAAAGCAGAATACGAACAAAGAGATGATGTATCAACATCATTACTATATAACTCTCTAAATTTATTATCTGTTCGTGTTGTGGTTCAAAATTGTGAATCAGCATACATCTCAATCTGAAAACAATAAAATAGTCCTACATTTTCATAATACAAGACTAACTGCAAACGATGGAGTTGTTATTCCTAGATACCTAAATAAATACTGCCAAAGAACTCTAGAATACCTCGTACCAATAATTTACAACATGTTACTCAATTCAATAAAAAGCTGTGAATTGACTTTCAGAAGGAAATATATGCTAAAAAATGGTTATTTGGAAGAATTTATTTGTACTGTCTTCCGTTTTTCTAATTTTCGTTGTTAATGTTTTTTTCAATTATTATAATCTTTTTTCTTTTTCTTTCTTTCGCTTTTCCTCTGCTCTTTATTGTATATATGTAAAAATATGTGGATGTATGTATATATAATGTAATAATGTGTATATTTTATGTACCTGTTTAAATTTTCTAAAAAGTAATTGTTAAAAGAACCCGTTGACAAACTGATATAAATCAGTTTAAGGGGACTTAATATTGAAATATGTAAAAAAATGTAAAATAAAAAAATTAAAAATATTGGGAGTTACCGCATGCCACGGAGGTCATAAAAAATGGCGCAAATACGATGAGTATGTATTTCATTTTCATTGAAACATTCAATGTTCATAGATACCTCGCAAACTGAGAAACATTTTCTGAATAACACGTCAAAACGCCTTTACAAATACTGCGTGAATCATTGATCATGTTTTATACAGCAAATGGCAGCAACTCCACGGCCGAGTGTGACAGTGCCACGGGCCACAAGGAACAAGGCACAGAATACTCGGTGCGTGGGGCAACCAGAAGTGTATTTACGGCCGTGAGTTCAACAAGTGTCATGAAACAAGTATTTCTGTACCAACAAACATACAGAACTCAAATACTGTGCACGTACTACTTATACTGTTCACTTTACAGCTCTGCAATGAACTATGCTTTTCTTTTATAAGGCAATAATTTTCTAATAGTGCAATAGAACACTCCATATTTTTGTTTGCATTTTTATTTTTGTTTAACATTTCTTTTACGGTTTCTCATGGCTCACAGTAGTTTAAAACATTTTTATTTACGTATAAATTATTTACTTTGAGGCTGGATATTTATTTGTAAATACTTAAGAGAGATACCGAAAATTATTCCCGTTTAAATCAAATTCTAGACGTATTGACTCTTTTTTACAAAAAAAATATAAATTGATTTTGAAAGATTGTTATTTTATCTGGTACAGGCAGTTTTAAAATTTTGAAAAGCTAAGTGTATTTTTAGTATACTAAGGTTATACCGTTGGTCGTTGGCAGATTTCTTCAATTTTCAAACGATAGATTCTATTAAACAACACAAATTTCAAATCATATAATTATACAACAAAATAAATCAATACGTAATCTAAAAATTAAAATTTTAGTTATATTAAAATCATTAAAAAATAAATCCGAGAAGGTTTTTTGTGACAAAAATACCTCAGTTTTTCTATTTATTGAAGGTCTTACAAACTAAAATATTACAATTTTTTTTACACACTTATTTTGTTTAGACATTATTGAAAAATCATAAATACTTATGATCAAAAAATACTTACAAAAAGCACACGATATTTAATAATTTATCATCGTGCGTTTTGAGCATTTTTATTGCTTATTTGAATGTAGGTATATATTAAAGCAAGTTTTGAATGTAATAAATCGATATTATTTAAAAAATTTGATACGGGGAATAATCGATCTTTCTCATTGGAACCTTCCTGTACAGTTAGCGCCTCCGCCCACTGAGGCAACTGAAAACTCTCAACTGCCAACTGTCTTTGTATGACAATGTGATGCCCCGCACACTACCAATCACTCAAACACCCGTTGTCAATGGTAACGCAAGCGGTGAATTGCGACTTGCCCCGCTGATTGCCCTGGCCGGCCGTTGCTAGTTGCCAGCTGTCAGCTAATTGTTCTTCGTCTATGGTTAAACAAGCTTTTTGACCAATCAAGACAGAGAAAACAGCCTGTTTTAGTTGGTTTTCAGTTGCCTCGTCAGCGGAGGGCCTTACAAGCATTTCAAAACTTTTATTCTCAGCTGCTGGTCAATCGCTCTTAAGGTTTCCTTCTGAAATGGGTCGTATTAATCCGCAATAGGCACCTCAGTTATCGCTGCATATGAGTTCCAAAACTATCGGAGCCAGTGGGACTATGAAGAAATAAAAGTTGGGTGTTGCATTATCTAATCGTTCTAGTATCTTCTGTATTTTTCGTTTCATACAAGACTTGTGTAAAGAAAATATTTTCGTCGAGGACGTACGTACAACATCTCGGCGGGACTTTTATAAGCAACACTATGATCACGGATGGTGGATATTATCAAAGTAATAATCAGACTACATTTCACTTAAAATACATGAAAATATTTTCTACTAAACGTTTAACTTATTTAATGTCTAGACTGCCCGGACATAATAAACATTGAAAATTTACAATTCTAAGCTATGTTACAATGACAGTGATGAAGACGAAGAATTTTAATAATAAATTGCCACCGTTTCTTGGAGGAATACTTATATAAATCATCTTCCATAACAAAATGTGTGATGATAATAATAATAGCTATGGCACCCTTTTATTACAACTGGGGTAATATTATAAGAAATTAGTTCTGATAATGAACAATCCTTATAATTAACCCTTGATTAATTATCGCCAGTAGGTACGTGTCCAAAAAACTCGCTCGCATTTGAGGAAAATAGCGCCTTATTTTGCTCCTTTGTAATTTGGCGAGAAAACTAATTAACCCTAACTTTCTTACGTGTTGGCGCCCCCACCCCAAACTATCTAAGTTTCGCCATCAACTTGATCATCGATAATAATCCCGCGACCGTTCTGTAATTAAGTCCAGCGCTAGGCGTTATGTCTTATATCGAATTAATTAACAAAGTTAGTGCTACTTAACTATATCGGCAGGTGTTGGGAATTTAATTAATAGCTTTTCGTACAGCGTTTAATATGAGATATTGGATACAAGGAGAGATACTCGCATGGCATGTGGCGAGCATTTGATCGAAACGTTTCATTACTCCAAACTCATTATAATAACGCCGTTATTAAGAACGGATATTGTTTAATACAAGAAGTTAGAGAATTTACTTTTTTATAAGCCCACAATAAATTCTAAGTATTTTAGACAATGTTTTACTAGAAATAATAGTTAAGCACCTAAACAATTATTTCTAGAAATCACACGCAGCAGTCAAATCACACCATACCTAAATTGAATCTACCTAATTTGATTTTTTTTCACGAACCAGAGAATCGCCGTGGTGTAAAATTAAAGTCAACTTCATTTATCAGGTGTTGATTTTCTGATTTTCGTCTAGAAAGGCCTGAATTCAGAACTTTATCGAGAATGGCCTACCAAAATTGACAAAAATTTCTAAACTATGATTAATTAGAAAGCGCGTTGATTTGAAAAAATAGAAATTTTGTAATAAAATCTTCGAACCTGTATATTTGGCTACATACTTAATTTGAGAATCCTAAAGATTATCTGTAAAATGGAATTGTTTATCTGTCGTAATTATTACGATGATCAATCATCATCATAGTAATCAGTCTCTATGGAAGACTTATGAATATTGTTAATACATTTTAAAAGCAGATTTTAGAACAGACCGATTCTCAATTATTTTAAAGCTGAAAACTAACAATAGCCGAGACAAAATACTACGAAAAACTACTATCAAAACATCCCTCTACCTACCTTTTACGAACAAACCAAGGTAAGTATTAGTTTTACGATACAGATAAAAAACATATGATGTTGGCGTATAAAAAGCCACGTACCAGAGCGCCCTTCAGCCGCTTAGATGCAATCGATATATCGACCGTAGGCTCGTAGACTCAATGGGCTGGCACTACGATCGTCCGCTGCCCACGTGGTCACTGGTCTACGATACCGCTACGTCGTACAAGACTCCCATACGGTTTTTGACTTGGCAAGGCTTTCTCAAGCTTTTGACAATATTAAAGGTTATTTTTTAAAGTGTCATATAGTAGTTATGATAAGGTAAGATATGATAGGAAAAAGGAGTGATGTTGTGTCATTGAATCATAGTGAATCTTTTGTATTTATGTATTCTACTGCGGATTTATGGAGGATTTCTCAAGTACCTAAACTCTACCAAATCTTAATAAAATCGTAAAATTCATTCATTGATGATTTTTTGGAACTTTAAAAATTTGGCATTTGAGAAGGAAGTTTAATTATTTTCTTTATATCAAAGCTTTACCTAATATGTAGTTACATGCTTTTGAACGGGGTTTATAGCAGCTTTTCGTAGTGTGAAGTACACTAAAGTAATGAGTATAAATATATAAATTTACTATGAGCATAAGTATATTGAATTAACAAAATCGAATCCTAATACTAAACCTATCTACTAACCTTATGTACAATTACACAATTTGAACAAAAATACTCTTACAAAATAATGTTATAACTTTTTATTCTTTATTTTATTTCTGAAACTTTGGAAGCACTGTGCGTACCAAAACAACTTATGTGGTTATTCTTAGACACACACGTGGTCGCCTGGCCAGGGGAAGGGGGTGTGAGGGGGTGAGTGGAATGGTCCATTTCAGGGGAGGTGGGAGGCTGTGGATGTGGGGGTTGGTTTATCTTTATTTAGTTTCCACAGCTGACCGTTTTGGGCGGGTCTGACTTAAACCTCTTACACTGGAAGCTCGTTGAAGCTTTACGATTCGTAATATTTTCGGTTTTCGGCGAAACGTTCTCGTGGCATTGAAAGGTTCATGGCCGAATTTATCGTTTGTTATTGTTTTCGATTTGAAATCAGATATTTGCTGGATTTTGTTGGGAATGAAACAGAATTCTGATTCTTGTGGTAAGTTTTACGTTTCATTTTTTTTTTAAATATATTGTATTTATTGCGGTGAAAAACCTAAGAGTATGGATATTAGAGAGACGGCATGTGAAGTGTGCCCGCGCGCTCCAAGTGTGCCTTTTCGAGAATTTTTCCCACACTGCCGACATTGGCTGTCACCATGTAAAATGGCTGCTGTCGGAACGTTTTAAACGGCCAAAAACCAGCAGCCAATGTAAGCCGTTTGGGTAAAATTCTCGAAAGGGCACACTTGGAGCGCGCGGGCACACTTCACATGCCGTCTCTCCAATATCCATACTCTTAGTGAAAAACGCTCTATTTTCAATGAATTTCCACGCTAGCCAGCTAGAAAAGAGAAAGTCACGAATATAGAATATCGTTAAAAAAATTAAAGGTTTTTATGTGGTACATAATGTACATTTGAACACCATACAGCGGAGTGTTTTTTTTTCTAACTCCCATACCCCAAAAAAACATTACAACAGTGTTATCTTATTACATGTTTTATATTACGAATAATTTTTCATTAGACTTGAGTTGTAGAGCCGATTAAATATGATTTATGAAGCCCGAAAAAATAAAGTGTGCCCTTACCCCTTTAAAATGGGGTAAGTCAATATCTGCACCAGGATTCGAACTCAAACCACTTGATTGCCTAACTAACGTCCTGCACATCATGCTATCGCTCTCCTCACACATGTGTTTGGCTGCAATGGGAATCGACCACACTTATTTACTACAACAAGATTTACAGATCGATTTTAATGACAGTAAAATTGATTTTCAAATCAATTAGATTAGCAAACGTAAACTTTTAACTTATTCATTATTATTTTTAATCCTTATTCATGGTTTGAAATTAATCAATTTCTTTGTTTAATGAAAGTTTTTCGCTAAATTGATAAGAATTTTATGGTGGTGTAGATTTGCCAGAATGTTTGCACCATTGTGGTATGAATGTGGCGTGCAGCCCTTGTATGAAGGGAAGCGATTCGTGGAATAATTAAGTAACAGAAAACCACCGGGGGAGGGGTGTAATTAGAGAAAGTGCAAATCCGTTGAAAGAAAATACGTAGCTTTTATTATGTGCACGGTTGAATGTTTTCTGCGATAATTTTCTACTTTTAACCGTGCTGATAAGCTTTCTTTAGAAAGCTGTGTGGAGATAAAGTTTTACGATGATAGTAAATGTTTGTCCCCTCGGGTCTAGACAATATAATATCGTGTTTATTACAAAATGTATCTGATTAGAGTTTTAATTTCAAATGTTTCCAATTGCCATCCACTTTCTAATTTGTGCTTTTAAACAAGCAAATGTTTTTATTGAAAGAGAAATACAGATCATAATAGATAGCCAGGTACTTCGCCCCCTTCCTTTTCCCCATCTACATCCCCTTTTCACTACCTTCAGCCGCACAGAATACCCCTATTGGGGATGCCATAGTCTATGAAGCAAAATTTTAAGGTACACTAATACAATAATAATATGTTAATTAGGTAGTAAACAATAATATTAAGACATTTTCAATAAATTACACACATCCATATATTTTCCACCTTCCTCTCCCCCGTCTCCTTGCCCATCCCATTACCTTAAGACCCACAACATGCCCGGGGATGACTTAGTCTTATTGGCTTTAGATGGTTGGGGGCAGTTGGGTTGCGACTCTTGTGTTGTATTCAAACAAAATAAAAAACAATACTTTTGAATCAATTACATTTTGAATACATATAAAAGAAAATTTACGTTAAATATATACATTGCTTATCTACACTTATAGGTTGTTCACGTGCAATTTAACACGTCTCTAAAAACGCAATACAAATAAATACTATACTTATTATTTTCATATATTTGGTTACCTATCACGACTTCAGTTTTCAGTCACTGCAAGAATATTAGATTATATATTAGACTATTGACAAATCCTGACGTCAACCGTCTTACTAGAAACAAAAAGTTCAAATGAGGTTTTGAAAAAACTCAAACGTTTTTATGCGTGGCGCCAATCCTGATTGAACAAGGATGTAATTTGCATGGACAGAAGTTATAATTTGACATGATGACGATTTCTAGCAGTCGGCGCTTTCTGAGGCTACCTGGTGTCTATTTATAGGAACCAGGTAACTTACTGCCCACCAATGAATAAAAAATGCTTCCACGAAGAATAGTGAGTATTACGCTGTGCGTTTGCACAGTCAGTATGTAAAAGATTATGATTTACGTCACTGACTATTTTCTATTTGCAACATTCATTTGTAAAACCGATTCTGTTCGCCAAATTTATTTATTGTAAATAAATTACGTTTCAATTTTTTATTACAATAACTATTTTATTCCAATAAATCTAAACAAAAATAAGAAAAAGAATTATATGCAAAAAAAGCTAACGCACATGTTTTTTTTTTTAGATTTATTAGTGTTATCATTTTCTTCAAAGTAATTACATTGCTGGGAATAACGTTCAAAATTTGCTATAAAAGAGAGTTTTTCTAATAAATATTGAATAATCATTTAGGCTTTTGGAAAAAGGTCAATAGGTGTCCCATATAAATAAAATCGGAAGTGGTTATCCGAGACACTATCTAAGTTACAAACCAGTTCTTAGAACATTTTTTATCATTTAAAAATGTAGCTGTCAAAAATATGGGGATAAAAATTACTCGAAGATAATATTGCTAATTCTGAATTAAGTATGAGATTGGCAAAAATGACTTACAAATAAGAAGTCTCCGAAGTCGAATTGGTTAAGGCGCTTTTCCCGATAAAATGAGAGATTCTGAGTCTGGTCCCAGTTGCGACTGTTATCTATTTATTTTTCGGTGTTTTGTTCTTTTTCACATTTTTTTTAAATATTAGTGTTATCTTCTTCTTCAATGAAATAAATATGTTTTATTGTGTAATGTTTTCGATTTTTTCAAATATTTATTAATCACATATTTTTCAGTACCTATGTTATGCTATGTTGGCTCTGGGCCCAATGGAGAGGGAATAAAATCCCATTAGCAAATGAACATCTATTTAGTTTATTTGAATCTTTGCCGGTAGACGGGGCTTGAAGGAGGACATCGTGGCTGAAAAACTTGAGACAGTGGTTTGGCCAGTCTATTGTAGAGCTGTTCCGAGCCACAGTAAACAAAGTCCGCATAGCCAACATGTTCATGTTGTTGTTGTTCTCTCAACATCTGTTGAGAGACTTTAAAAGCACTACATATTTCGGATGTTATCCACAACAACTCAAGGAGCTGGGGTAATAGGTTATAAGATAAGTTATAACTTAGTCTGCCATGAAAAGGAAGGTAGAAGTGGTCTGAGACTTGTCGAAAGTTGTCTTTCTCACACAGTAAAACTTTAGTGACCTCTGTTGAGACACCTTAATACTACATATAACTACATACATTAAAGTCGTGTGTTGAGAGACTTTGAAACTACATACCCAATCTCATACCCTACAATTTTTCAATATTACCCACAACAACCCAAGTAGCTAGAGTTTTATGTTATAACTTAATCTGCTATGGTCAGGACTATAGAAGCAGTCTTAGGTGAATGAGAAATCCTGATCAAATTATTTTCTAACTCAACCTAAATAACATATATTTTTTCCTACAACCATTATTTAAAATCACGATGAAAGAGAAGGGGGCCTTTTTGGCCCGGAGCTCCGTTTGCCATTATTTCAAAAGTAAAAAAAGCCTGATACTAAATAAATTATTTTCTTCTTCCCTGCAATGTCCCAACCCATTGCCTAGGTAGACTGTTAGGGTCGGCTCTTTTCGTTCTCAGGTTGTAGCTTCTTTGGTTCTGGGTATCTCTTTCATCCAGGCCGTTTCTATGTAGAATTTTGGAGCATTGAGTCATCCAGGAGTTCTTTGGTCTTCCTCTGGATGATTGTCAGTGAAGCTCCATAGACATTGCCTGATTCACTGTATGGTCTGGTGGTCTCCGTCTTATGTGCCCATACCATCTCACCTGTCGTTCCACTAGCTTACTGTTTATGTCCGTTACACCCATGCTACCACAAATGCGTGAACTTTAAATTTTATCTTTTAGTGATACCCCTGCCAACCATCTAAGCATTCGCATTTCTATTGATTCGAGTGGCCTATGGTAGGAGTGGTACATAGTCCAGCATTCGGAGCCATACATTATCGTGGGTCTAACAGTAGTAGGGTATATCTTTCCTTTTAATTTTATAGGCATTTTCGTGTCACACAAGATAATAAATAAATTATCATAAATAAATCACATAACCTTCCTACAAAAACAATTATTGCATTTCATTTTATCCAAGAAAAAATATCGTGAGCACTCTTCTAGAAAAGGTTTCAATATAATTATAAATACTCGTACCATCATTGTTACTGCAGGTTAACTATCACGCACAGAATTTGTGTAGCATTTCCTGCATTATTTATCTGCGGGTGCCTACTTTCTAGCAAGTAGGTACTTAATGAGTCGGCACCGCACTACAGCACCATAATAATGGCGGGTTGTGACAAAACGCGTGTTCCTAGACGCCGTGTAATGAATAATATAATCACTGGCCGCTTTGCTTGTCGAGAAGACGCCACAACAGCCGGTCACGACATCGCTGACAAGCCGCTAACAATGTTAAACCACGAAATCAGAAGGTGATTAAACTCTGCACAGGCAATTTTTCGCACGAGTATTCTGGGATTGTTACTTTTATTTATTTTTTTGTTGAGGGGTGATGTTTCATGAATCTATGCAAAGTGCAAAGCAAGCTATACATTTTAATTATGTATTTTTACGAGAAGAATGGTAGAACAGCTAACCTTCGAAGAGGGGTTGAATAAAGTTGCGGTTTATGACTCTTCGTGAAGATTTCATGCTGGAGAGCATTTTTTTTTTAAAGAAAGACAAACATTTGAAAATCTCCTACAACCACCACACTAAGCGGAAGACGTTGCTTGTGTTGTGGTGGAGGACTTAGCCAGCCGAGGAATCGAACACGGAACGCCTGGGTGAGACCCAAACGCGATGCCCACTGAACCACTGACCGGTCGAAGAAAATGAATACTTAAAAGTGTTCGAATCTGATGATTTTTCCTATCATCGTGACATATATTTGGTGATTATGCCGTGTTGCAATACATTTTTTTACATTAGCCTTAGTCTTCTTTGGGATGCTGTGTGGAGGATCTTTTTAGAAAAAGAATGAGAAGAAGTTCTGGGAAGGATAAATGTATGAGGGGTGGTTAGGTCAGTATAGGAGTGACGGACGTATGAATCTGCACCTCCCACTGCGGTGCAAGGCGATGTTCCGAGAGAGTCCTGCTGGAGAGGTCAAAAGGTCTACCTCAACCAGTCTCTCTCGATCACTTGTCACGTAGTCGGTGGTCATCCGGACTAACCTCACACTAAGAACCTGGGAAGCCCTCCTTAGTCACCAAACGTAGCATACCACTTGGGGTGACCTATGGCAGAGGTGTTGGTTATCCAGTAAATAGTTCCCAAATACAATTATTCTTATTTGGACACTATAATGCTGTCCGAAACGTTAGCTAAAAAAATTAAATAACTCAACGCGTCATATTAATCAAAAATAAAATAATAAAAAATAAATATAGATAATAATAAAAAATTAATAAAATTAATCATATTAATCAAAAATAAATTCCGATAATACTTTTGGCCGTGAAAATCTTAATAATAACTGAATTTACCCGTTGTTTGTTTTTTCAACGAATTTATTTGGAAACGATATTTTCCTTAAACTTGGTTCTATCTTTAGAATTTAAGAGCTGCCATAGGTTGTAGGATATATTTCTGTCGAATTAAAACTTGGTTCTATCTTTAGAATTTAAGAGCTGCCATAGGTTGTAGGATATATTTCTGTCGAATTGTAATGAAAAATGCAGGTACTTACATCTTTTACATGTACGGGCTTTTACAAGTTGTCACTTTGTTATTATTTAAAACATTGATAGTGTCGAGATACCTTTGACTTGGTTAATACATTATTATGGGCGTCGTTCGACTCGCTGCAACACAGCTTTGGTTAGCGCACGTGATTCAAATAGATTTACGATAGAAAGACATTATTATTTATGCTCATTTCGGTATGCACGAGTACGATTAAATTCAATAAAAAATGGCGTGTTTGATGTAATGTGCATTCATAATTTTGCAACTCACACTATAATTCTAGAAGCTATAAAACGAGTAGTTATATTTGATAACCTGCATCAAATATATATTTTTTATTTAACTTTTTGAAATCTTTGCTTGAACAATGCGTATTTGAAATGTACCTACCCATTAAATAGCAGGATTGTCATTCACATATGAAAAAGTTCATCAAACCATTTATTGGTTAACGAACACCTTTTGCCACAGGTCACCCCACACGGAGAAAAATGATATTCTAAAATACGATCATTTTATTCGTAAAAACGGGACTGAAGTTCTTACGAACAAATTAACAGGGTTTCTATAATTATTGGCGGGAACATGTAAGAATAATTTGTTGGTATACGAAATTTCACCAACAAATTATACGAAATTTCACCAACAAATTATTCTTACATTTTCATTTATATTGAAACACTGTTAAGAGTAAGAGTAAGTAAGAACTTCAGTCCCGTTTTTAACCGTTTTTATGAATAAAATGATCGTATTTTAGAATAACATTTTTCTCCGTGCAAGTGGTTCGCTTCTTTGGTAATTGATGACGTTCGTTCAATTGGTAATTGATAACTTTAAAAAGCGGATTCATGTGCCCACCAATTGCGTGGCGGGCCGGATCGGAAGAGACTGGCTGAGGGAGATTTTTTTTTTTTCTCCAGCAGGACTCCTCGGAACATCGCTTTGCACCCCAGTGGGAGGGTTGGATTCGTAAGTCCGTTACTCCAGGACACACTGACCTCAAAATTTCAACCCACCCCTCATACCTTTTTCCTTCCCAGTACTTCCGCTCATTTTTTTTCTAAAAAGTCCCAACACTCAGCATCCCCATGATGGCACAGAACCCGAAGGAAAATATTTTCCTCTAAAGTAAAATAAAAATTCAAATGACTCCATTTATTTTATTTTTCTTTTCGGTAGACTCAAATAAATGGTACTCTTAAGAAAAGTATCACGGATAAGACAGTGCATTTACGTTCAGAAGCAAGCAATTAAATATTAAAAGTCGTATTTTAATTCGCGGAGTACATTTTTAGCCTCCATAACAGCCCGCGGCATGACGACAAAAGCTCCGCAGCTTTCCGACATTAAACACAATGCATTAATTGTTTTCAGCAAGAATGTCTCGGCGAAGGAATTTTATTATTACATGCTGAGAGATTGTCTTGCGTAACAATGGTTCGGGTGGGAGGAAGCAGGAAGGGATAGGGAAGGGGATAGGTACTGACGACTGCCAACCCGAAAAGCTCATTTCTCGAGGCCGGGGTCCACGAGGCCCCGTAATCACTGTACTTGAATTATTTGCGCTGATGAAAAAGTGCATTTGTTAAGAAAGCTTGCGGACGAATTTCTTGAAGCAAATACGTAAAAATGAACAACTGTGATTAAACCGTAACTTTTTTAATGTTTTTTTGTGGAGAAAATAGTACCAATGTACCAAATAAATTAACATTGGTAAATTTATTTTATTTTGGACAATTAACTCTGAAAATGTTCCGAATTTGAAAAATAAAATATGCAAGTATTAGCGCCTCCGCCCACTGAGGCAACTGAAAACTCTCAACTGCCAACTGTCTTTGTATGACAATGTGATGGCCCGCACACTACACAATCACTCAAACACCCGTTGTCAATGGTAACGCAAGCGGTGACTCGCGACTCTCACCTCTGGTTGCCCTGGGCGGCCATTGCTAGTTGCCAGCTGTTAGCTGATTGTTCTTCGTCTATGGTTAAACAAGCTTTTTGACCAATCAAGACAGAGAAAACAGCCGGTTTTAGTTGGTTTTCAGTTGCCTCGTCAGCGGAGCGCCTTACGAGTTAAGATTTGGTTGGTAAATAGGTAGCTATTATTTTTGGCAAATTATTTTTACTTTGCGAGTGCCAAGTGCGTTAATAGAAATGATCTGCCTATGAGTAAATAAATATTTCAAAAATAACATTTTGACGTTAATTTTATTTTTTCTTATTCATCTTGTGGCCTGCTTTTCTTAATTTCATCCTTTCATCTGATCTGAAATAATATGCACAGTTTTTATATGTATTTATAATATATGTATTTATAATATATGTATTTTTTTAGCAATTATTTAAATAAAATCTTTTTTTTTCGAATGTCATTCACTAATTTCATTTTTGTAGGTAGTTTTTATAATGCAAGGAAGAATAGACGTTTATTTTCAAAACTAGTCGTTTTTGGACTCAAATAAAGTAAGTAGTGTATCCTAAAAAACTACACTTGTAACACGGGGAAAGTTTTATACACATAAAAATACACTTCACGACAATCTACACATCTGCTGTGATGATGGACGGTTTAAGATGTCTGAGACGTTGGTTGAGGAAGAAGGAAGCGCATAACTACAGAATAACCCAAAAATTAACCACGATAAAAATGTTCATTGTGGTAAGACTTATAACATTATCTAACTTGACGTTCGGTGCATTTAGTTAGAAAATGCTTTACCTTGGAAATATTCCGAAATTCGATGAGAAATTTCAAGATTATACAACAGATTGATAAACAATCCTCTAAGACAAACAATTTTTATATTCATGTTTTTATAAGAAAAACTCTCTTTTTTAACTTTTGAAGGTTATTTCCATCAATGTAATATATCATTGAAGAAGAAGATAACAATAATAATCTAATTTTTTTAAATAAAAAAATGAACAAGACAAAAAAAAAAAAACATTAGTCGAAGATAATATTGTTAATTCTGAAATTTGATATATGAAGTGAACAATTGCGACAGTCTCATATAAGATCGCGGTAGCCCAATTGGTAGAAGTGTATGTCCCGGTAAGACGTAAGGTTCTGGGTTCGAGTCTTAGTTGCGACCGTTATCTTTTATTATTTTTCTGTGTCTTGTTCATTTTCATATTTAAAAAAAAAATATATATTATTTTTATTTTCATCTTCAATGATAATTTTTATATCTTTCCTTGCAATATTTTATGCAGTTTCCTTTTAATATTTTTATTAGTAAGGTTATATCGTATACAGTTGTTTATCAACTGTATATAATATCCACCACGTTGAAAGGCTGTGAATGTTTAAACTATTTTGAAATGAAATTGTTCATGTTAAAATTAGTCCCAACTTGAAGGTTAAACAATCTAAAAAGAGAGGAAAAGAAGCTGTTTTATCTCTGCGACGATGGAAGAAGGTTTCCGAATAGCCCTTTAGATATTATACCATGTTTTATATGCAAAGATTTTATTCAACGCACAAATGCATTGTTTCCAATCTGACAGATATGTTTAAGTGTTTCATATTATGATATATCCCGCTGACACTGGCAACATTTATTTCATTGTTTGCGTTACTTTAATAAATCAAGAAAGTGATACAGGACTACTAAGGTCAAGAACAAATGCATGAATAAATATGCAGATATCTGGACACTATAATAATAGGTCGGCCAAAAGCCTTGACTTCACGAAAAGCCAAGAGGATATCGGAATCTCTTGCGGACGGTTAAATATTATTTCACGACTTGTCCTGCGCTATTACAGAAGGATTTAATGTCCCTGCTAATGCACAATACGACAGTCGAACCTTACGCATAAGTAAAAGAACATTTTTTTTGTTATAAAATCATATTGCCAATGCATTTTGATTTACTTCGCTTTGCCTGTGTTTCGCCTTTCTTAGGTATTGGTAAAATTCAAACCGACAAAAAAATCTTTTTCATTGTTTGCTAATTCACTTTGTGTATTTACACAATATACCACGTATTTGATGATATTTCAAAACCGATATTTTCTTCGTCAAGTAACAAACAAGTAAAGACAAATAAATAGACAATTGTAGACAAAAAACGTTACAAATAATATTTATTTTAATTTATATAAATGCTTTTAATGATAACTTTAAGTTATTAATTATATTGTCTATTATGTACTTATTTATTTATAATTGTTCGTCTTTTGTTAATTTTAATTTTATCCTGACGAAGAAACCATTGATTTTGAAATATGTTAATAAATTTGCTCAATTAAGGATTGTTTTACAAAGTGATTTGTTTTCATTTAATGACAAAAATACATTAAGAAATTGGATTGATGCATTTTAATCACGATTTATATATTTTTTGTTGGGTTACGTCCAATTGCGCCTTAGTGAGAAAGATTGAAGAAACCAGAATTGGTTTCAGCATAAAAAAACCAGTCCAGAATTGGTTTCAGCATAAAAGTCAGCTGTTAAAAAAAACTTATTGTAAAACTAGTTTTTACGTAGATTCATTCGATAGAATTTTAATCTGAAATAATCCGTCAGGTCCTTTTTTCTCCCATTTATTGCGATTCTCGGCAAGTATTGTGAGTACTTGGTCCTTGCATTCACACCATCTTACAAAGATATGAATCGGGGCAGGATCCGATCCTTTCATTGTGTACAGCACTAAAAATATCCGAGAAGGTTTTCTTTTGTCTCGCTCATTCCGTTCAATTTGTGTCATTTATCTGGCCGGATCGCCCTCTCTGTCCCTCTTTGGTCGGCCCGATGAGGATCTTTTGTTCTCTGAAGTTTGCGACACCTTTAATATCGAAGGAAATAAAATAAATAAACTCGTCGGAGAAATAATCTTTTTGATTTGGAAGCTATTATTTAGTTCAGTTTTTTAATTCGTCCAAGGTTTTACTAATTTTCTGCAAGCATGAAGTGATTTTAATAAAAATTTAACTGTTCTAAACTTGGGAGAAGGGTGTGGGTATCGCCGCCTCGGGAACCATTTATTGAATAAACATCACCTCTGCTGTTACCCAAAGTGTTATGCTACGTTTGGTGACTTAGCAGGTGCGACCGGTTTCATCGGGTGAGGTGTGTTCAAGTTTTGGCGGTGGATTCGCCTGCCCATCTGCTGTGTGGTGGGTCGTAGAAGTTAATAGTGAAATTACAAAAAAAATAAGAAGAAAATTTTTTAAAAATTTTTTATTTAGTAAAATGTTATACATTATTTAGGTGTTTTGACTGCCCAACTAGGAGGAATCCCGTATTAGGGCAGTCAAATTACGATAATGTATAAAATATACAGAACGTTTTAGCACAAAAAAAAAAGAATTGGAGGAGATAAAAATAATAGAAAGAATAATAAATAATATTCAATAAGAATGACAAAAATAAAAATATATATAAAAGAATAAAATATAATATTTGTTTGTTTGGCACAATTATTAATGTGATATAAAAAAATAATAAAAATTGAATAATAAGTATATGTACTTAACAGAGGATTAAAACAAACAATCTGGTGTATGCATTGCATCTTATAGTTCGGTTAGGATATTATATAAAAATAACCAATTAAAACATAAGGACAACCGTTTTTTTTTTTGAATAGTTATTTAATAATAATGATAAAAACATAGGTTTATATACTTAAAAACAAAGTATTAAAACAAAAAACTAATTAATAAATAAATAAAATATAAAACATAATAATACATAGAAAGTTAAAATTAACAAAGAAAAGACTAAATAAAGCAATTGTATAATTTTAAGTTCAAATACTTCCATTTGCCATGACGTCATGTTAGTTTATAATGTAAGATGACGTCGCTATTTATGCTTTTTCTCCTTTTCTGTGTTTTTTTAACTTTACACTACTTGTAAACTTCTTAAAAATTTGGTGAAAAACTGTCATGTGGTGACCATGATAAATAAATAAATGAATAATCTCTCCCTCTTTCCCATGTTGACGCATCTATACAGAATGAGAGGTTACACCGAATCTCTCAGCGGCAGGACCATAACACAAATTTATTTTTATAATAATCGATTTATGTGTTAGATTTAAGAGCGCCCACTGGACCGCTTGTGAGCGGTCATCAGAGGTGTCCGGAAAGTGGTCCATTGTGCGTTGTTTTAAAGTCCCGCGCCAACTGAGCGCTCCGGGACGGGCGGAACAATACGGCGCGCGGGGCAGATTTATTATCGACGGTGACTTTTATCGTTGACGATGATTGCCACCAGAGGTCATTAATGGCTCCACAAATATGCCCCGTGTGGAATATGTCCTGTAGAGGCACATACCCAAATGTCGGAACAAGCCATTAAGGCCGGGATTTGCCTGTACGTGGGGCATTATTGGTACCTATGGAAAATGACTTCATGGGGCTCATAACTAAATGTCGGAACAAAACATTAAGAACGAATTTAGGTATATTTTGTTTCATAAGAAATAGGTTCATGGGTATGTTCGAATAGGTTGGGTGTTTTTTTGTTTGAAGGAGTTATACACGGAGAAAAATGTTACTCTAAAACACGATCATTTTATTCGTAAGAACGGTTAAAAACGGGACTGAAGATTTTACGAACAAATTAACAGGGTTTCAGTGTTTAATGGCGGAAACATGTAAGAATAATTTTTTGGTGTGCCTAATTTCGTACCTAAACCAACAAATTATTAAGAATAATTTTTTGGTGTACCTAATTTCGTACCTAAACCAACAAATTATTCTTAAATTTTCCCGCCAATAAACATTGAAATACTGTTTTTTTGTTCGTAAGAACTTCAGTCCCGTTTTTACGAATAAAATGATCGTATTTTAGAATAACATTTTTCTCCGTGTAGAAAAAGGTAATAACTTGATAAGACATCATCTTCTAAATTATAATTAAAAATTACTCCATTGAATTAGTAAACAAGCAAAAAGCTCCAAATGTCTTGGGAAACATAAAAAATCTAAATAAATATGTACCAGTAAATGTATATTTTCCTTAACGTAATCTTAATTCCTTGATTATGGCCAATATTTGATAAGAGAAGAAGCCTAAAACAATCGGTAATGTCATTTGAGTGATTTTTCATCGAAATATATTAATGAAACAACTTTTGATGATCATAATTAACCCTAAAGAATTATTGTAATTCATTCAAAATGTCATTAAATTAAATTAAAACAAATAACTTTGTATTAAACCACTATTATATTATAATTAGATACTATAACACAACAGATTTACAATTAGCAAACTCAGAAATTTTAGAAATTAGAAAAAGTGTTAATAGTAAATTAAATATTATTAATAACCAAATATTTTTTTAAAATAGCCATCTCTTAAATTTATTTTCTTATTAATAATTATATTTAAAATAATTTATTTTTGCTGCTTAAACTTCTTTATTATGTTTTGATAATTTATATTACGTAATTTTTCATATTCTAAAATAATTTTTATATTTAATATTAAATAATTGTTTTTTACCATTTTTTTAAATTAATCCTCTCTCTATAATATTTTTGTCAATAGTTCTTTTTAGTCTGTTTCTTTTTAGTCTATAGTTGTTTGTTTCTTTTGGTATTTAATGTCATTACTACCATGACGAAGAAACCATCGGTTTTGAAACATGTAGGTAATTGTGATTATATAATAGTGGTTGAATACAAAGTTATTTGTTTTAATTTAATTCAAAATGACGCCACAAAGTGATTTTGCGAAGTTTGAAGAAATGTCATTAGATTGTTTCGAAATGGAATATTTCGATTATCCCCATTTCTAAGCATACCTGTGTTGCATGTACGAATGGTACACATGTCACATGATAGTCGTGTGAAACATATATCATAGCTGACAATTCGACTCGGTTTATTTCAGCAGGGAAATAGTGGCCATTTAAAAAAATGTTACATTTTGCAAGTAGGTAGGTAAGCTCTCATAATTACATGTCGCTAAAGTTGATTTTCAGAGAAATTCATTAAAAACACAAACAACTAACCTAAGTGAATTAACAATATTAACTATCACCAATATGTACATAGGTAGACGTTAACACACATAAACCAAATTAAATTCTGTATCTTTTCTTCGAATTTGAATTGCAAAGCATTTTAATAAATCAAAATTGGATAGCATGGCCAATTCCTCTTTTGAATAATTTAGTGTAATTTGTGATGCATTATATTTATCATTGCAATATGTAATTATTGCCAAATTTATTCGTTATTTGCATTGTACGGCCATTTGGCAAGTCACCAATTTTAATATTAGCCTCCACGCGGACAATTGCAACAGACTTTATTAATGTGCAATTTTTGCATTTTGAATTAATAGTAGGTACGTTACATTTATTTATTATATTGAACGACACGTGAGGACATAATATCACACAAGCTTCGTTAGATAACGAAAGTATATACTAATATAATTAAATTGGCAATGCCGTAAAAATTGCATGCGAAACTTTAATAAACAATTCTTATTCCTAAACAAAAAAATAGAAAATGAAAATGTAAGTTTTCGATTTTCGTAACTAACTATAGACGACTTAGCGTTTGCTGGCAATAAATTAAGATGGGTTGTGGTGAAAAATAGAAACAATGTTCATATTTACACATTCAAACACCACACGTCAGGCCTTGAGGATGTCGCAAAATCCCAGTGATTAGAATTGAGTGGTTGCGGCAATAGACGTTTTTGTGATGTGTTTTTCTAATGCATAATAATTAAACGTTTTAACATCAGTACTAATTGAATTCGTGATTAAAAACCTTTATTTTCACTAATTCTTTTTTGACCGGACCGGTTTCAACCTAGAACAATTGGTGAATTCATCCCGAATCCAAATGAATACATCCAAAAGATAATTGTAACCACTTTGCCAATATGGAATACTAGTCTTTTCCCCGATTTAGTATTCAAATGAAGCCTTAAATTTCTTAATACACTTACCTGCAGGATAAACAGATCAGCATATCAAAACATAAGGATCCCTTTTATATCCTTAGGATTTTTACAAATTTGCATTTGGTTAGGAACGTGGCCATACGTTTATCCAAGGACATAACCATTTATTTCTCAGACACGCATTTAGCTATTACCAAAAAGGTTTGCAGGTGATTATAGCATTGTCCGGCGCGTGCTACATAATTTTGAATATTTTTGGATTCATCCCTAACATGTAGAGTTTAATTTGATATCTACAAATAAAGCAAGAGTACATTTTGGGGCTAACATGCACAACTTTATGTAGATGCTTAGCATATTCAAATACGATGTAATGACAATACACTGAACACAGTCAGTTGCATAAAGGAAAGCTGTGAAGAATCTACATAATGCATTTGAGTGGTCCTTTCTATGGCTAAGTTTTGGTTTAAATATTTGCATTTTTTGTTTTTTTGTATTACAATGCATCGTGGTACGTGGCTGTATTAAGCAGATCCGCTTTTAAACCCCTTCTCAGATATAGAAATTTGCATGTAACTGTTTGGTTATTTAAACATTTTTTGACACGTGCTAGAAAAAAAAAGCGTATATTTTAGAAGCACTTGCGGCGGGATAAATTTGGAACATCGCTACGGTCGAAACTTATTACAAACAAGAAGATGTATGTATTTAAAAATAGGGTATTAAAAACACAATATATTGCAAGAAAGAGATAATACAAAATGTTAATATAACATATGACAGTAGGCATAAAGAAACTTAAAATTTAAGAAAATGAAATGATTAAGAGGGTATTACCAGAGAATACCGTAAATTAATCCTATTTAAATCAAATTCTAGACATATTGACTCTCTTTAACAAAAAAACATAAATTGATTTTGAAAGATTAATATTTTATCTGGTAAACGCACTTTTTAAATTTTGAAAAACTAATATTATTTTTAATATACCAAGGTAATACCGTTCGTTGTTCGTTGGCGGATTTGTTAAATTTTCAAACGAAATATTGTATTATACAAATTTAAAATCATATAATCATACAACAAAATTAATCAATACATAATCTAGTAAAGACATTTTTTCAGATTTTTAATTTTAGTTAAATTGAAAGCATTAAAAAATAAATCCGAGAACGTGTTTTGTGACGAAAATACCCCAGTTTTTCTATTTATTTAAGGTCTTACAAACTAAAATATTTCAGATTGTTTTTACACACTTATTTTGTTTAGACATTACTGAAAAGTCGTAAATACGTAAATACGTAAATATATGATCAAAAAATACTTACAAGAAGTACACGATATATAATAGTTTATCATCGTGCGTTTTTAGCATTTTTATTGCTTACTTGAATGTAGGTATATATTAAAGAAATTTTTGAATGAAATAAATCCATATTAAATTTCTAACTTAAAAATTTGATATGGGGAATAATCGAGCTTTCTCATCGGAACCTCCCTGTATCGTTGCAAGCATTTTAAAACTATTCTCAGCCGCTGGTCAATGGTTCTTAATTCTTAGTCTACTTTAAATGCTACCACCCGAGAGTAAAGCTATTGAGGTTTGTGTTATGTGACAATAATAATAATTAACTTAAAACTACCTACCTAGATTTAACTAATTAAGTATTCATTAAAAATGATTCAAGATCTTTCTTCCTATAATTTAAAATCCCTTGATTCAATGATGGTAGCAAAATTTTACTCTGTGTGCAGATTAGTTGGCATTTTTAATCTGTGGAAGTATTATTATTCCAAAAACTGTAGAGGCACCTAAAGCTATCAACAGCTTTTTAACACATCTTAATCGGTAGCTACCTGCATAAAAATGTTTTGACAATGAGAAAAATCAACACGAATAAATTCAAGAATTTATGCAAATTCTTTAAGGTGATTTATTCAGTTTTCAGGCAAAAGGGGTAAAACTTGGTAAAAGTCTTTCTGAGGGTTGAAATATTGTTGACTTTGAATATTTTACGGCTGATTTGGACAATACCTTTGCGTGTTTAACCAACTGGCCATTCTTGCATTGTACTCTTTACAAGAGGATTACAAATCGGTAATACAGTATTACAAATACTTATAGTTACAATTCACGCGTCTTTCTGCTTCACTTACCACCGATAAATTCGTAACTCTATCGGACACGTGGGGAATTTGAATAATTTTAAAGATTCGCCCGACGCAGCACGTGGGGATACATGTAAATGTGGCTTAAGGATAATAACTGGGATATGAATATCGTACAAAAACCTGAATATTTGATCTGGCTATTTATGTGAGGTATTTGATACGTTGTTTGATGTGTTTGTTGGTATTCTTTTATCAGGATACGGGCCTTGATTTCCTTTAGTTGGCACGCGTTCTGAAGCGTTGCAAATTTACTGTCCGTTTTCATACGAATTGGCTTCAATTTCGGGAGAAATGTACACATTATTAGAATTTATTCCAGAAACGTAAGACGTAAAAAATGTTTTTTTTCTTTTCAACCTGCTTCGAGTTCTAACGTATCATGGTTTTGAAGAATTCATGGATTTGTTTATTATTATATTATCCTAGAACGTTGAGCTTTGTCGTTTGATTTGGAATATGTAGGTCATTGGTACTATTTCTAAGACAAAGCTGGCTAGTACAACTAGATAAAAAAGGTAATTAATTTTTTTTTTACGGGTGGATTATTTTTAGAATATCATATAATTTCTTGTAAAAACTGTTAACGTTTTTTTTTTTCAATAATAACTTTGTTGCATTTATCATCAGGTGTAGAGAATGTACATTATTGTTATTGAATAATATTACATCTCATAGATCGGATCATGTGAGTATTTAGAAAAAGCGTTGGATATACCTTGCGAATATTCAATAATGTATTTCAAAAGATAGTAATAAATACATAAGAATCTATTTGTATGTAAATTTAGATAATATTCACGCCCTACCCCTCTGTGCTCAGCTACCCTTGAATTAGAATATTGCAAGGGGTGGTTGGCTAAGAACTTTTAGCATACATTAAAAAAAATCAGTATCATCTCCCAGCACCCTGATGAAAAAAAAATGTGAGAAAGAAAATAGGACTGTCAGGGAACCTTCATTACATATTTCTACCTGTTCAAATGTCACAGGAATAATCAAAACGCGGTCCCCCTAGCAGGGATGTAGATTATGTTTTGCATATTAACTGTACTGAGATATCTAATTTGAATTTTTTTAGGGGTACCGTAGGAACTTTTAACAATATGCGGTGTACTCAAAATAATTGTAACAGATAAGGCCTGCGAAGACGTAACGGTTTTTTGTCCTCATGCAAATTAAAGTTTAAAAAATATCGGTTTATGATGCATTTGTCGCATGCTGCATTCAAAGTAGAAGCGCATGCCAAACATGATTTTAGGTTTGTTTGATGCTATTTGCATATAGCCGCAGTGATGAACCTAAGAATGCATTTTTCTAATTCGGCGAATAAAATATGCAGCTCGCGCCCGAATGCATAATTTTTCATTTTGTTCGGAGATTTTTACATAAATTTACCGTTTGAGCGGTACCGTTTTTTAAACCCTACATAAGTTATTTTTCCCAAAAGGTATGCCAGGATTTCTGGATGTTTGTTTTCCCTTAGGCACGAGTTTTGGCACGGGTAGAATTTCGGAATAATTTATCGAAAATGATTTTTCATTCGGCTCAGCGATATGCAAATCGGTGTATTTATGATGAACGTTAGTTTTTGGTGATTCCTTTTAGAGGTTTGACAGATTCCTCTAAAACCTATCTATTGCGGGTATTTTTTGATGATGCGATTAAAAAATGTTTTTAATCATGTAAAAGTTGTTTTAATTGAGTAATGCAAGTATGTAAACGACAGATCTAAGTACTCACGGTAGCTTATGTGAATTTTATTATTAATCAAAATGAGAACACAATTACTGCCACATATCTACTGTGTTTCTACTTATGTCGGCAGAATATCTCTTAATCCTAAACATGCGGACACCTCAGCACAGGTTCTTCCAGTGAGGTGTTCACAAAATGCTACTATTAACTTTCTTACATACCTTTTTACACCCTGTTACTGAATAAGAACTTTTTTTGCACTACTATGTAAACCATTGTAATTATTTGTTAAACGTGTGTACAAATATATCTAGTAATAAATAAATAAAATAAAATAAGTGATACTGCCAATTTTTTCCAATCTGGACGTTATGTTAATTTTTACAATTCAGATATGCAAGATGCACGAATTTTACAATATCTACGAACACAATTTATTGAATTCAAGCCAATTCCAAGCCAGATATTAAAAAATATCTTTACGTGTTTGTGTTATTATAGTGTCACTACAAAATACTAGTGCGGGCAATCCACCAATCAAGAAATTCCCATTTACACGACGATTTAAAAATAATAATTATTTTTATTTCAATAAGTATTAAACATAGTACAACATTTTTATAAGTGCGAATTGAACATCGCTACTCAAATAAAACGGTTAAATTTGAAAAAGAAATAATTGGTATATTTGTAACATAATATTAAACCTTTTAATTTCAAAGGGGAATCCTTAAGAACTCGTCGGAAGTAGGAACTTTTACAACATCAACTCAATTTCTTATTACTAATGAACCAACGACCCCTGCACAAAGGAATATCGATATATTCAAATATTCCCCACATAATGCACACGATGGTGCATAATTTGAATAGTGATTGCACAGTGAAGTGAGGACAATGAAGTGTGTTAAGGAATATCGATTTATCGAACTACAACACTACTGTTGTGCATGAACATCTTTAACAAATGCAAATGTAACGATGTTTTCTATTCAGTAATAATATAACGACTTTTTTGGAACGCTGTGATTACAATCAAAGTAATGGTTTTATTATTTAAATTGTGGCTCTATTTTTATATCGGTCTTTATTTTTTTTAAAAGATAATTGTCGTTTATTTTATCATTATAACTGACAATTGCAAAAACGTTTGATCATCGTAGGTACAAATAATTGTGACATTTTGCATTCGAAATATTTTTGTAAATTACTATCGTGCTCATAAGATTAACATATATTTTATTATATTATTAAGGGGGTTTCTCACCATCCTCCCAATAGCTTATCTACCCTAATAACGAATATTAATAAACATAAAAATAAAATACTCGCAGTGGTTAGAAAACTCGGCCAACTTATCCAATATATAACCACTATTCATAGGTTCGAGTACCGAATTATAAACTCCAACTTAATACATAAATAAACCGTAAATCGTAAATCGAAAATATTCGTTATTAGTTTAGATAAGCTATTTTGAGGATGGTGAGAAACCCCTGAGTAAGATAATAATATATCATATTTGATTACCATTGCTGATTAAAACAATAATCATTTGTTCTTATAATGTGGTTCACACGTAATTTTCAATTGATTTCATCATGCATTGAACAAAAGAGAGGCAAATACCTTGTTTGGTATTGAGAAGCGACGACATAAACTTTAACCTTTGGAGAAAAGTCTTAAGAAGTTCAGAAGACCCAACAGCTATCATTCACTGTCAAAAATCCCTTTCTGCAATAAACGTCGTCAGACTGGCTTTGAAATTCCACATCGAATTAAGTATCAAATATTTCTATGTATGTAATCACATTTTCACTTTTCAATTCAACTGAGTGATCATTATTTATACTTACCGAAACGCTAAACTCATTCTTTGCCCCTAATCACCAAAAATAAAGGCACATTTTTAAATGATTATGTAAAATAATACATGATGGAAATACATTGGGCCGGCCTGATGAAGCAATTGAGGAGAAACAAAAAAATTGCTTGCATTAGCATTATGGTTTAAGGAAGGAAACGATAACGATTTCCCTTAGAATTTTCAACCTCCTACATTATGCTGACCTCCTGGTAGAACAAGTCATTAAAATAATGCCAAACATACTAGCGTTCAGGCCACTCAGGCAATTTTGTTCTGATTACAAAGAATTTAAGTTTTACGATAATTAAATGAATTGCTTTTACATTATTCAATTTAATACGTGTGCTTATTTCTAAGCTTTTAGGAATCAATAAACCATCTGTTAGCTTTTGCTTGATTACTGTTACATCATAATTAAATTTTACTTCATGCAAAAAATAACTAAACTCGTCGTGCCATTTTAATATAAAAAATATGTGCAAAATTTTTTTGGCCAGTTGTTTCACAGAATTCGAACAATTTATCAAATTTAATTGTAAATTTTAGGTTCTGTGATAGTACTGTTCAAGTTATGTTATTATCCAAGTACTGTGAAACTACCGGCCCACGAAGAGATAATTACAGAACTTTAATAGAAATTTCACGGAGCTTGATTTTTAACTTTGAATTTTAATGAATTGTACAATTTCTGTGAAAAATACCCACGCGTTTATACTACATATTAGGAAACTATTCAGAATATTTTACAAAAAAAATTTTTTGCAATAAGCGCAACTCACGTTGAAAAGGGTGTATATTTGAAGGTACCTGCTATGGAAATTGAACTTTATGTCCTGTTTTAACTCAACCGTTTTTCATTTCGTCTGTCTGTAAATTTTTTTGGCCGTCTTGATGGCGGCCGTTTTAAGGGTTTAATAAAAACACCATGTTCAAATGTGAAATTTACTTGTTTATTTTTACTTTCTTATTCGCACTTTTTTAACATTATGGTACCTGCCTGAAGAGAGTTAGAAACAGGAATTGCCATTGAGATAATGACGTTTATTTGAAGATAATGTATAATTCAATATTGAATAAAAAAATTGTAAAATACGTGGTTTATAATTATATAGGAAGTTTCTATCTTATGATTTCTGGTAGATTTTGATTTTTTAAATTAGAAAAAATTAGAGACGTATTTTTTTGGACGCGTGGTCCAATAAACTGTTTACAGATCCACTTTTCTAATAGGTATAAGTAGTATTCTGCTATTAATATCCAAATAATTTAAAAACGTAACAAATCATTTACTTTCTATCTCAAATGATGCAAAAATTCACAAAATACCAAATACCTACTTCTGAAAGAATGCATTCATTCCGCAAAAACGTTTTCTCTTTCAAGAATACTGACAAAATATTTTTCTTTGGCTTCTGTAGATTCATATTTGCTTTCCAGCTGTCGTCCGTAATTTGAAAATTTTGTAAAATGGCGTGATGCCGCACGTCAATTCGAAATTTAAAATTGTAATTTGTTGTAATATTTTCAGGGGTAGGTTTTCCCGAACCGCGGGGGCTGGGAATTGCAACCCCAGAACAAATTATTTCGCGTGCAGTCCCGTCTTGAGAAACCCAAACTACGTACTTTTGTTTTTTTTTTCGGCAAATTTGCATATTTAGTTATTTGATTGCCCCGAAACAAAACGGATGCATTACCATTTCATTACATGCAATTTGTGCTCCATTTTTACGTGTTGCAGTTATAATATTTAGATAAACGTTTTAGTTCAAGAATTTCTGTCAATCTCGAAAATTTCCAAGAATGACCGTATTGCATGCTTTGAATTAACAAAGGTATATTTAAGAATTCGCCAAAATATACCATTATGGACAGTTTTCCAAATTAACTATTTGTTTTATTGAACTGTTATTCAGTGTGTCTATCATAATACACGTTGATTAGGCATTTAAGATTAAAAAAAACCCCATCAGATTATTATGATGGCCTTCATAACGCCATGTAAATAACAAAATAGATTTTGTGTGCTAGGTGTGCGTTTTAAAATCTTATTGGAATACTATTTTGACTTGCAAGAACGTGATAAGATTTAAGGTTTTACAATTTCAAAGGTACTCATTTTTTTTTCATTTCCACAATTATTATTATAACATGAAAAATATATCGATGGTTGATTGAACAATGAACTCTTAACACTACTTACGCGCTATTTTGGAGAAAATTTCCAGGAGCGAGCAATGTATGCGTGTATCTTTTTTTACTCGTTACATAGGCCCAAAGCGAAATAAAAGTTCTCAGGGCCTAAATCATCTTTGGGGATGCTGCGTGAGGGTATTTTAGGGAAAAGAAAAAATGAATTTTTGGTAAGGAATCTGGGGGTAAATATGTCCAGGAGTTGCGGACGTATGAAACCATCCTTCCCATTGCAGCGGAAGGCGATGGGCAGAGATAGCCCGGCTGGAGAAGTCTAGGTTAGGTCTCCATCAACCAGTCACTCTCGGTCCGGCTCGCCACGCAATAAATGGATAAACGCATTGGCCGCCCAGACCTAGACAAATCTCAACCCATAAATCCGCGCACCCCTACTAAATCAGCAAAAATAGCGAACCACTCGGAGATGATGGAGACTTCAAGGCTGCTCATCGTATTGGCTCAAGTTTATTTATCTACATATTTAGTAGGATCTTATTGATTTAACGGTCTTAATCTATTATTTATCGAAGCTACATATGAGCACTTAAAAATAATAGGTTTTGAACTAAGTATAATTAATTTGAAAAAGAGAAAGAACTCGGTTAGTTGCTAAGCGGGAGCTGTAAACAACGCTACCCACGTCTCATTAGCACAGACTGAATAGGGGAATAAGGGTTGTAGGGGGGGGGGGGGGGGGGGGGGTTGATGAGTCACATTTTTTTCCTTTCCTGTATTTATATGAGGGTGAACCAATACTGAGCTACCCTTCAGCGGTTCCTACTTGGCGATCATCCCTTTGGTTCCAAGGTAACGGAGGTTTGGTATTATTTTGGGAATCAAAAATGGTTTTTATAGATATTATCAAAATATGTTAGCTAGCTGCAAACAACAGGCAATATATACAGTTATTGTTTTTTAATATAAATAATTTGAAAAGCTGTTTGTTTGTAGCAGCAAGAGTGTAAAGATGAGAGTGATCAAAATTTACAGCATTTTTCTCTGGCAAACATATGACAACGTAACTGTTTTCAGCTCTCAAAGAATTTTGCATCATAATTTATGAAGCTTTAAAATTTCTGTTTGTCTGTAAAAAAACAATCAAATCGACGAAAGCCAAAAGAATTTGAAAATAAAGTAACAAGAATGTTCGTGTTAAACAAAGATACCACGGATTAACATATCGTCACCTTAAAGCAACAGTGAGATATCTTGAAAAATGCTGTTCTGAGATAATAGGACTTTTAGGTTTGCGTGAGTTTTAGCAGAATCAAATTAACTAATGTTGAAGATTAATGATACGGTATTAGAGAGGTAAATTATTTAACATCAACACAAAATTGTAATAATAAATAATAAAAAAATCCTTCTAATTTTGACAAAGTATACGTAAATCTAGAAATATCTCAATACAGTCAATACTGAGATTTTACTTGTAACTCGGGCATTTTTTTTCAAAATATCGGAATAATGTATCTTGTAGAGCTCACAATTTCACATCAAAAGTGGTTATTTCGAAGATATCTCAGTTTTTCTTTAAGGTGACGATATATAGAATTACGTAAATAATCATAAGAACTTTATCTTTAGGTTGGTAGGAAAGTACCTCTTCAAGTTGAATCTTATCAGACTGTTATTTAGGTATGTAAGACAAAATGCATGAAAATCAAAAATTGTGCTTACGTAAGTCTACTTTAAAAGCTTCTCGTATAGTTTCTCACCTGATTACTATTTGTCAACGAAAATGATGAACCATTGAAAAAAAATGAATGATATTTTGTAAAAATCATTTGTATAAACGTGTCAATAAACAGCGAACAGATTATATCGACAATCCTAATTCCCATCCCCTCCCCACCCCCACTGTACCCACCCGCCCGCGCCACAAACCCCTGTTTAATCCAATCACAGACATCGATGTTTGTTAATAGTTCGTACGTTGAGATGGCTGAACAATGCAGCAAAAAAATATAATAAAAATAATAAACTTCAAATTTAATAATGACATATTCAGACTATGTACATAATTGTTTCTTGTTGTAAAATATTATAGGTACATTAAAACTTTTTTCTTGTAAGATTCAATCCTGTTGTTGTATTGTAGTATTTGACTGCATGAATAGATTAATTCTGGATTACATTGATGCATCTTGAAAAGTATTTACGTAATTGATTTCCTTTTATCGCTTGTCAAACGTACAAGTCATTCATTTAGGGGCATTCGGCAGTTCAACATGGAGCCTATAAGAAGAAACATAAAGGTTGAAACATAGCAGTTAGATTAACAAATCTTTGAAATCGAATACATAAGATGCTTGACAATTATTTTTCAAGAGAGGTGGTGTTGGCGAAGTTGACTCGGGATACCATGTATAAATCAACCAAATCTTACACAGTTAAAACATCTGAAATAAGTTATCCTGAATTTTCATATACCTACAACATATCCCGATATACTTTGGACGATTAGCAAGCCAAATTGAAACAATTCTTATAGGGATTATGTTCATCACAAATAAAGATATGACGTAAGTAATGTTGACTATGGTAGTGTTAGCGGACATGTCATGGCAAGTCTTGTGGTACATTTTGATTGTACTCGTAGTTTTGTGCGTTTTTATAGTTGCGTGACCTGTTCAACGTGCATTCATTAATAAAGTGGCCACCCTAGTAACTAGTAATAATTATGTCTGTGTAACAACCGCACATACGAACGAAATAAAATCAATAAAAGACATGTGATGTCTCATGTTCTTAGTTCGATACTTTTCATCATCGACGTTTTCATTACAGCCGTGAGATCAACTACCTAATAATTATTTTAATTTATCCACATTCTTGCAAGTGGTAATGTAGTCTTTACGGTAACCATATATTCAAGTTTATGTTTATGACATAATCGGTTATCTATGCAGTTCGGAAAATATACGCCGAAATATTGGGCAGAACAAAACTGTTCCATTCTTCAAGTTAGAATCTATACAGATGCTGATGAGATGGCTCCAATAATAATAATTTCTGAGAAAGGACCTAGAATAAAAATGTTGTTGTTTTGTTATATTCCACATACAATATTGGTTGATATAATATATTTTTTTTTTAATACGTCACTTGACATTAAAAAAAGATTATTGGTTAGTTTGTATATTACTTTAAAGTTTTTTTTTAATCACCTCCAATGCGCTGCGGTAGCTTTTGGTAAGTTACTACCTTATCGAATAAGTGTAGCGAAGTCCTGTTTTAACTCGACCAATTTGCTTTGCCATTTCCATTTCAATATGGTGGCCATTTTAATAGTTCCGTAGAAATTCTTTTTCCAAATGCGAAATCGTCGTATTTATTTTAACTTTCATATTCGCATTTTCTCTTCTTTCATTATGGTACCCACTACCTGCCTGGATAAAGTATGAAAAAATTACCATCACGTATCGTGTATAGTTAGCTGTCAGTGACATTTTTTTGGTAAATTTGTGTATATGTCATTATTTGAAATTATTTTTTATGTTTTTTTTTTTATTATATTATCGAAGAAAGCAAACACTTTGTGGCTTGACATTTTTTTTTATTTATTTTTTGTTTATATCATAAAAAATCCCAAACTACTCCCATATATATATGTTTTTTATATTAATTTGGGTTATTGGAAGGAGGGGGGTATGCCAATATTGGCACGGTACGGATAAGGCCAGACCTAATGTATAATGGTAGTAAAATAAATATTTTTCTTTATTTTAAGGGCATATGTCTACTATCATGGTGGTCGAAAAATCCTCAAATCAAGTAACTAACAATTCAATAAATAAAGAAAAATAAAAATGGATTGAAATAAAACATTAACTTTGTTTGTAACCCCAATTTATTTATTTAATACCGTTCACTTAACACAATCATCTTCATGATATAAAATTAAACTTTTAATTGAAACGTTTAATTGTGTTTTATTTCAATTAATATGTCAATATGTAATAAGGCGAGCGGGATCGGGAGAGTCTGGTTTAGGGAGACCTAATTTAGACCTCTCCAGCCGGACACATTTTACCCATCACCTTGTATCGCAGTAGGAGGGACGGATTCGTACATTCGTCACTCGTGGACACATTGACCCCCAGATTCCTACCCAGTTCTCATACCTTTTTCCTTCCCAGAACTTGCACTTATTCCTTTCCCTTAAAAGACCCTCCACACAGCATTCCCAAAGAAGGCCCTGAGGATTTTTTTCCTGAGGGCCTCCTGTGTAGAGCTAATGTCAAAAAAAACTACAAAGTGACTGCTTATTACCAAAAAAAATAACGAAATAAAAACAAAAAACACAAAAAAATAACAAAAAAAAATAACAAAAAAGGATGGTTCCCACATACAAGCTCTTCATATTTGCCAAAAAATAAAAGGTAAAACTGAACCTACGAAACAGTGTGGGAACTTTGAAGTACTCTACGTGAAGAGTAGCATCACATTTTTCACACTTTGTCTATGCCATTCGTGTGTGTTTTGTATTATGATCATGTCATGATCAATTCAGTCCTATCGTTGGTCAATATTACTTGTCGCTGGCATAGTTGATGGTCCTCGGCTTCCAAAAATTACTTTCTGGTGATTAACAAACAATTCTCCTCTTGTATGTCAAATGGTCTAACAGCCTTGTCGACTAAATGAGAGAGGATTGGAAAATAGTACGTCTTGCCTCTCAAAGAGACTCGGCGTAGTCTTATGTTTTCACCTGACCAATTATTATATATAACCTTGCACCATGATGGGATTGTGAGATATTTATATACCACATGTTTTCTACCTTGGAAATCGTTTAACAGCTTTCAATGGAATACCCTTTCGGGATTTAAAACAATTCAACTGTAATTACCAAATCATCTCCGAAACCTGACTGTTAAAAAAATATCTGAAACAATTCAATATGACAAGTTTTTTCTACCTTTTCATAAACAGATTCTTTTTTGACAATTTCGGGTAAATGTTTGGAGTTTATTCCTTTTTTTCTTTTTTTCAACGTCTGGCACTGTATCAGTTGACCACTAGCCGTCATCGAAATATATCTTACATGTGCTTCATTTTTAAACTGTTACACCGTTAAAATTTTCAATTCGTACCTCATTTTCATCACCAGAATCCAGATCAATGAGGCCGAAATTGGCTTTTACTAATTGTTGTATACAACTTTAGCTTATTTGGTCGCATTTATCATCACTATCTTCCATACAACACAAGTATCTTCCATATAAGACAGGTAACTAAAGGAAACTTTACTGACAAGCAACTGAAAAAGAATTTAAAGAAAAGACTTTGGACGACTATAACCCTACCGTACCAAAAGTATTATTAAATTACGTTATATATATATTTTTTGTTAAAAAATAAATAAATACAGTTTTCATGTAGATATAAAAAAAATAATTTTATATACTTTTAATGCAATGTAATATACGTAGGTATACCTACTTAATTTCTACAAGACATATTTTTCGATTTTTTGAGTAGCAAACATGATTTTTTTAAATTCAAATAACGACAGCAAGTTTGATGTTAAAAGCGTAAACGCTGGTTCATCAACAGTAACACAAGCCATATACAAAGTTATTAACTGCGACTCAAATCTTTCGGGTACATGATCTTACACCGCGAATAAAGGCGTTAAAATGTTAATTTTTCATTGAGATACTTATTTAGTTTGGTAATGGTGTTCGTTGTATGTATCCATATTTTTGACGCCTTTAAGCACTACAGCTGCACATTTCATTTTCAATCAATAAGATCGATACTTGTCCTGCATGGATAGGGCATTATAGCCAGCGAAATAAGTAGAATGGAGTGTGTCACCCCTCGTTAGTAATTAGACAAATCTAGGCCCGGGCAGGGGTGGTGAGCCGCGGCACGCAACCGACTAAACAACCCACCCCTGCACCCTCCACCCTTCACCATGCACCCTGCACCCTGTGTCGAACCTACTAACAATATTCGTGGATCACGTCTTGTTGGAGAACTAAAAATATTCATTACGCAACTCATTAATTATTTGTTGTGTCCTTATGCAACCGCAAGTATTTTTACCGAAAATAATTATAGGAAAAATTACTTGTTTTAAATAAATTAAATATTTTTTCTCCAAATTTATTGCCAAAAATCTACTGTTTTAGAAATTTCATCAATAGCACCATTCTTGTTGCAATACTATGCCGTACTAGAGCTTCTGTTCTGCCGTGTGATATCTTGAACAACTTATGGTTACGCTACGGGCGAAGTTTTCAGACACATAGCATTCCAAGAGTAATGAACCATCAATGCTTTTTTTTTCTTCTTGTTTTTTGAAGGCAAATAATTCATGTTACAAATATCCTGTTTTTTTTTACCATAACACTAAGTGGAAAATGTTGCTTGTGTCGTGATGGAGGTCATAGACAGGTGAGGAATTGAATTCGTGACACCTAGGTGGGATATATTTTTATGTATATATATATTTTATTTTATTTTTATTTTTATTTTTTTATTATTTTTTATTTTTTTATATATTCAATAATATTATTATTCAATGTATAAAAACAGTTTATTATAAACAAGTTCTGCTTCGTAACAGGCTAGGTGGGACCCAAACGTGAAGCCAACTCGGGCCTGAAAATTAATGCAGTATAATAATATACTAAAACTAAGTACTTTAAGATTTCTATTTGTATCCAAATTTACAACCGTACAAGAAAAGAAAAACATCTCGATTATGATTGGAAGTGAAAAATTTATTTGGGAACACAAGTCCAATACTTGCTTAAACTAAACTAAACTTATAAACTTTATTGTGTTCTTCTAAATAAATTAAAGCGATGATTCCGATGGAAACCATTGCTACAGCAGATTTTTACTGAAGTAATGCAAATACAACCACTAGTAAGTACCAATTTATGAGATTCCAACCTAAGAACTGAAGTGACAGTGACAACAACCGCGTGTAGTGCGATGTATTTATTTTGCAAAAAGGAAAACACAGGTACACACTACCCTTACAAGCTATTTAATATAGAGCATTGAGGAAGGTCAATAATGGGTCTGACATATTTTGACGTGCCGTATAAAATACCTACGCGGGTTTTTCATGAATCAAAAGAGAATTGAATTTATAGAAAAGGTCACAAATTTGACTCCAACAGGCCGAATCGGCCACAACAGGCCTAGCCTACAACATTATACGTAGTTGTCGTATTATTATTAGAGTCGTGACAGTTTCTTATCGCCACTGTAATATGTCGTGAATGTAACACTTGGGCTAGCTTGTTGGTACAAGATTTTGATTTATATTGCTTTAAAAGTGTGTTCCGTGTTAACAGGATTGTAATTTAATAATTCTAATGAAATGTACATGTTTAATAATGCTGTTAATTTTAACTTAATTAGGATTTAGAGCAAAATATTTGGAATGTTGGAAGAGTGGGAAAGTTTTCACCATTGGTGCAAAAAGTTTTTTTGTAAAACCACATTTTTAGTGAAGCCTTTAAACACAGATCAGAACCAGAGGACATAAAGTCAAAGTCTCAGATTTTTAAAGGGCGTTACTGTAACAGTTAACCGCATGTTTTGTTCTCACCATGTAGAACTGTCAAAATAAGTGGTCGATGGTCAATTCTAATATATGAGAACAGTCGGAATATGCGGTTAACGGCCGCGTTTGATGATTGATGGTCAGGTTTTCTTGTCTGAAAAATAAATTTTTGAGTTTAAATGGTACATATTTTCAGTCAAGTCGAAACAAAATGTGGTACTATAAAACAGAACGAAAATATTCCAGATGGTATCAAATGAGATTCTTAAAAAGGTGGACGTACACATGTAAATATTTTCATGTTACACATAAAAATTACACTATTCATTTTAAAGACACCTCAACTTTTTATATGGGTCACAAGCGTTCGTAAAGTCATAGCATCCCTAAGAGTGGGTTAAAAAAAACCTCAATAGAGGAGCCGGGTGGAGAATAAATTTGAAGAGAGTAAAGTGGGTAAGTACCTGGCTATTCAGAGCTAATCACCAAATTCGGATAATGCCATTTCACCTAAAGTTGCTTTTCTGAATGGTGGTCTTATACCAGAAAGACAGCGATAGTCCCTATATATGTATAGTAAAGGACCAGCACTCAAAAATGGCACCAAAAGAATACTACTTTTTTTCACATAGAATTCAACTGATTACAGTTTAGGAATTTTATTATCTGAAAACAATAATTACCGCACGTTTCAGAGTGGAAAATACTCTCAGTTTCACCCTGGTGAAAGACCACCACACAAATTTAAAACGTTGCTTAAAATTGTTTTAGCCGTGTTTGGTATCCAGATCTGATGGCCAGGTACTTCCCAACCTTCTCGTTCCCTATCTGTTTCTTCTTCCCGCTACCTTCAGCTTCAAAACATACCACAAATATTGCCATAGTGCGCTGGTTGAGTAAGTACTTTCGATTGCTATTAATCAGAGCAATTCAAATAGCCTTTTAATGTTCCATATCTCCCTTCCCTTTATTTTGCCCAGAGACTTTTGAAAAATGGAACACTTCGAAAACAAATGAACCCCGTTTTTTCCACGCCAAAAAAGGTCGCAATATGGATTACTGTTAACCGCACCGCATTCTTGTTTTATTTGATAATAATCAAATTATCCGCTGTAATTCGTCGTATTTTGTTGTACCCCGCCAAAACACTGTTTTGAACCGCCGCGACGGATATAGAATAATAGATTGTGTTATAGAATAATAGAACTATTGTGTATTATATGTAAAAGAAAATGAGAAGAAAACCAGCGGCATTGAACTGACCAACAGTGGATTATTGAAGAGACATTTGCACCAGATTAGGTAAGTCTTTGGGCTCCCAACCTTTCCTATGCATTAAAAGGCAAATGTATTTTAAGTAATTTAATGTGTAATTTACATCACACTGCGATCGAAGTAATTGTTAAACCAGCGCCATCATCATTGGTCCAATCGAGCCGGAGATTTAAATTGAAGCATATTTCGATCGCATATTGATAAAATAAATATAACCAACCTTGTATCATCTTATGGCTACAATAGTTTAGTTATTTACCGCAAATAAAGGTTTATTTAGACCATATTTTCAACGCATAGTGTACCAGCCGCCAGCCATAGATAGCCATACACAGCCGTAGGCCATAGACTGCAAGTACCTACTTAGTTAACCCTATGAGCGCTATAGTTTATAATATAAATTATAAATTTATTATTTAGATTCATATTTTGTTTTTCATAATGGCTACTAAAGAGAAGAAATTAAAATTGTTGACTTCTCAACGAGATGCTTTAAATGGACGTATTACAAAATTGTTTGAATTGTCAAATGAGATTTCAAATGAAAGCATTCTAGAAGAGTTCTTGTCGCTTGTCGAGACAATAGATTCGACAAGGAGCAAATATGAAGAGGTAACTCAACAAATAAACGTCATCAATTTGGAAATGGATGCAAATTATGACCCAGATTTTGAAAAATGGTTGAGTTTTGAGGATATGTTTTGCAAAATTAAAAGGAAAATATCTTTGATTCTAGAGCGCAAACCTCAATTAAATATAGATAATAATAAATGTAATCGTCCCAAACTGCCACCAATAGAATTGCCCTTCTTCGATGGGGAAATCGGTAATTGGCCAATATTTTATTCGAGTTTTGTCAACACAGTACATGATAACGAGTTACTTTCGAATTCAGAAAAATTGTATTACTTGTTGGCCAAGATTTCAAAAAGGGTACAAACCACATTCTCGGGAATTGTATTGTCACTTGAGAACTACGAAATTATATTTAATTCTTTGATTGATAAATATAATGATAAAAGAGTAATATCTTCCGCGTATATTGATCAAATTTTAGATTTTAAATCGTTCGCAGTAGCCAATATAAATAATTTGGAATCCTTTGTTGATAACTTCGTTTCGGCAGTATCCGCAGTGAAAAATGTTAATTTGGAAAATTTGTGTGATTTTATTTTTCTTCATATTGCTTTGAAGAAAATTGATTTGGATTCCGTAAAGGGGTTTGAAACCAATTATAGGGATACTGATTTTCCCTCGTTCGAAGATTTAGTGAAGTTTATTCGGGAACAAATCAAGGTTTTGCAACGAACGGGGACATCAAGAAAATCAGCCGCTAATCACAGTGAGACAACCAAAAGATCACAAAGATCGACGCAAGCATTTTTAAGCGCTGGCAGCGATTCGGATAAACCCAAGAATCTGCCGTTTAATAAATGTTTACTTTGTAATAAACCATCACACGGACATTTGTATAAATGTCAGGAATTTAAAAATTTAAGCATTAAAGAAAGATTTAACTTTGTCAAGGGTAAAGGATTTTGTTTTAGATGCCTTAGCGAAAAACATAAGACTAGAGCTTGTAATTCAAACGGAAATTGTCATAAATGCAATGACAAGTTTCATCATACAATGTTGCATTTTGAGCAACAGGGTACGTCACAGAGAGGGCAGTCAGATTCTCGGAATGCCCAAGAACCAGAAAACCAGACAGCTGATCAATCGATTGATCCGAAAGAGGGCTGCTCTAATCCTGACGTAGCTTTATGTACCTTTTCAACTGTTCGATCTTATAATCGAAAGGCGCATTGTACAGTTTTGTTGGCTACCGCACGAGTTGGTATAATGGATTCACAAGGAAATGAACATTTAATTAGATGTTTGCTAGATAGCGCATCTCAAAGCAACTTCATTACTCGCGATTGCTGTAGAAGATTAGGATTTTTTGAATATCAACGCCCATCTTGTTCTACAGTTAAAGGTATTGGAGGATCATCTAAACCCATTAGAGGCTCCATACAGACCGAAATTTATTCTCGATTTAATCGGGCAATAAATTATAATGTAACATCATTGATAGTGGACAAAGTAACAGAGCGCTTACCTACCGCCAAAGTTGATACACCTTTCTTGTCATATTTGAATGACTTACCATTGGCTGATGAATCGTATGGAGAACCAGGAGAAATTGATATGTTGATAGGAGCCCAGCTCTTCCCGCATCTCCTGTTATCTAAAAGGGTTCAGGACCCTTCGCACAGGCATGATTTGCATGCTTTGGAAACGGTTTTAGGATACGTCATTTTGGGGTCAGCACCAACTCGAGTAGATAATAATGCTACCGTATCTTGTTGTGCCATGACGAACGAACCGGAAGATATTTGTCTCAAAAGATTTTGGGAATTAGAAGAGGTAAACGTACCGTCTATCAAAAGTCCTGAAGATCGTGAATGTGAGGAAATATGTCAAAAAACTACATCACGAGATCCTGACAATGGAAGGTATATTGTAGCCTTGCCATTTAAGGGAGATGTTTCGTCACTTGGGGATTCATTTGCAATGGCAAAGAAACGTTTTTTATGTCTCGAACGTAAATTGGAAGCCTCGCCTAAATTGAGAGAAGCTTATAATGATACCATTACTGAATATTTAGAGAAGGATTATTTGTCGCATGTCACTCCAAATAAGGAGGATAAAACGCCCTCTTATATAATACCGCACCATGGGGTTGTACGAGAGGATAAGATCACAACCAGTTTGAGGATTGTCCTGGACGCTAGTGCAAAAACAAGCACTTCTGTATCATTAAATAATATTTTGTATAGTGGGGAAAATTTACAGGGGAATTTATTTGATATAATAATGAATTTTCGTATATTCCCAATAGCACTTTCGGCTGATATACGTAAAATGTTTTTATGTATTGGAGTGAAGGACAGTGATCGAAGATATCAACAGATTTTGTATCGCTTCTCGCCAAACGAGGATATTAAAACCTATCAGTTTAACCGCGTTTGTTTTGGACTCACATCCAGCCCATTTCAAGCTCTACGCACCATCAGGCAATTGGCCTCTGATGAAGGAGAAGTTTTTCCTGAAGCAAAAAAGATCATCAAAGAATTTCTATATATGGATGATTTTGTATACAGTGTGGAAACTGAGGAGAGTGCAAAGGAAACATCCTCTCAGTTAATCGCATTATTGAAGACTGGCCAGTTTGACCTAGTCAAGTGGACCAGCAATTCGCAAAATGTTCTGGAATCCATTCCAGATTCGCATCGCTTGTCAGCGATAAAGGAATTTGATGAGGTGGGCATGCATAAGATATTGGGCTTATACTGGTCACCAAGTTCCGATTTTTTCTCGTTTGTCACTTCTACACCTAAATCAATTTGTACGAAGCGAAATATACTGTCTTGTGTCGCAAAAATATGGGACATTATGGGCTTCATCGCGCCTGTTGTCCTATACGCTAAGCTAATGATAAAGCAATTATGGATATATAAATGTGATTGGGATGGTGAGCCTCCCATAGATATTGTAGGAGCCAAAAGAAAATTGAGTGAATCGCACACATTTTCAACATTTTCACATTTTGGTGAAGAATTCGCAAGTGTTTTAGCCAATAATAGAATAAGCTGGCACCTAAATGCTCCAATCGCACCCCATTTTGGTGGAAATTGTCAAAACATTAAAAGTATGAAGACTCATCTTTTTCGAGTAATTGGAAATCAGATTCTATCTTTCGAGGAGATGACTACAGTACTCGCACAGGTAAAAAACATTTTAAATACAAGGCCATTATGTAGGACGCTTTCTTCAGATCCGTCTGAACCCCTCGCGTTAACACCCGCTCATTTCTTAACGATGACTCCGTTGAAACACATGCCCGCCGTAGAAATCGAGGAGGATAATTTGAACCTTCTATCACGACATGATTTGCTCGATAAATTGATTCAATCTTTCTGGAAACGTTGGAGGTTAGATTACTTGCATACCTTGCAAGTACGTCCAAAATGGAATACTCCCGCTAATCCAGTCAAAAAAGGCTTAGTGGTAATTGTGGGGACCGAAAATTCTCCTCCATTACATTGGCCATTAGGTATAATTATTGAAGTTTTTCCCGCAAAGGATGAAGTAATTCGTGTTGCTCGTGTTAAAACAGCATCGGGAACATACATTCGTCCGGTAGTAAGGCTTTACCCTTTGCCGACTCAATAGTAGGTTATTATTTTTTGTTAGATTTGGTTACATATAGTTTAGGAAATCTAGAATAAGTATTGGTTATATTTGTTTGTCTCGGCGATAAATGCAATATGCAGTTTTAAAAGGGGTGACTTCCCACCCTTTCAAGGTGAGGGGGATGTTTGCGCTGGTTGAGTAAGTACTTTCGATTGCTATTAATCAGAGCAATTCAAATAGCCTTTTAATGTTCCATATCTCCCTTCCCTTTATTTTGCCCAGAGACTTTTGAAAAATGGAACACTTCGAAAACAAATGAACCCCGTTTTTTCCACGCCAAAAAAGGTCGCAATATGGATTACTGTTAACCGCACCGCATTCTTGTTTTATTTGATAATAATCAAATTATCCGCTGTAATTCGTCGTATTTTGTTGTACCCCGCCAAAACACTGTTTTGAACCGCCGCGACGGATATAGAATAATAGATTGTGTTATAGAATAATAGAACTATTGTGTATTATATGTAAAAGAAAATGAGAAGAAAACCAGCGGCATTGAACTGACCAACAGTGGATTATTGAAGAGACATTTGCACCAGATTAGGTAAGTCTTTGGGCTCCCAACCTTTCCTATGCATTAAAAGGCAAATGTATTTTAAGTAATTTAATGTGTAATTTACATCACACTGCGATCGAAGTAATTGTTAAACCAGCGCCACCAACTAGCTATAGACGATTGAGAGCTCTGCCTTCTGCGGTATGCATATAAAAAAATACAATTCCGAGAAAAAAATATTTTTAGGATTCCGCCAATTAGAAATTTAAAAAGGAGCATTTGGCGTCATTTACGAGTTCTGAACCACAAGGTGACGTAAAATCTCTTGATGACTTTAATATAAAAAAGAAAACATAAATGTTATATTTTTTGCCTGCCATATTCAACTACGAGATTTGTGACAATCAACCCCTACAGCCTTTGTCTTTGCTGGTTGTGACTGATTAATTTCATTCGAGGCTAATGTGCCACGCGCTCCACGCCGGGCTAATTATGACCACGGTCGATGTTGTCATGGAAACTGGCACGTGTAATTTTGTTACACATACCACGCCTGACACGGGATTTGTAATCGACCGGAAGTGATGATAATTACACTCTTCCGGCCGGTCAACGCCGGGGTAGGCAGGTATCGGGCACTTACTGGAGGTGCCCAGTACCACCCCGAATAGTCAGTGTTGGAAATAAAGCTAAAACTTCGGGAACCAAAGCAAAAGCTTCGTGCCGTCTGTACTTCATAAGTTTTTACTTGATTTCGTCCTCAACAACATTTTTGTATTCATCCCAGTTTCTGTTTATTTTTCGGAATAAATTCCTTGTAACCCTTATCATCTCCTACTTCTGTTTCTTTCCTCTATTGCAAGTTGAGTTTCTCGTAACACGTAACGAACTGATTTTTTTAATTCATGCTTTCGTGAAGCGGACAAAATTGGTAAACATATTTATTAAAGGTTACATATCGATTTTACACTACGACAGTGAATCAAATATGTATTAATTGGTATTATGCATGCTTTACATATTGTCAGAAGATAACTTGTTGCTTTGGAGCAACTAGGTTCTATCTGCATATTGTTATTTTAAGGTTAAATGTTTGAATCCTGAATAATATCCTTACACAAATTTATAAAAAATTTAATATGACGAATATATTGTCATAAAATTATCTTTATGGATGATGACTCTTTGAAAGCAAACATATCATTTAACAAGGAAACTAAGATTTAAAAAAAAAAACGATGATACCTTGTTTCTTTGAAAATCAGCTTAACTCAGAGCAACAGTATTACATCTGAGAATCGTTACATTTTTTTTGCTAAAAGTTATGTTTTTTTATAATATCTAAAACCTAAATATAATTTAATTAAAACATATTCTGCATTTTTTTCTCTCAGTTTCATGGTATTTAAATGTTGGCAATTTACATAATTGGTTTCCAGACAACAACAAAATAATAAATAAAAAGGGTACATTTAAAAAAAAAAAATGGTAATGACTAATCAACAAAATAGTGATAGTAGATAATATTGTAATGTAATTAATGTATGTGTTATTTAATATAGAATATTTATTTGAATATTTATATAGATGACTAAACACGTAATTAATTTTTTTCTGGAAAAAAATATATTTATGGCAGATAGAACTGAGTTGCCTTTATATGCAAATGGAAATTAGTAAAAATAAAAGTTTTAATTTGCAAACTTACATACGTGGAATTTGGGCTTATTTTCAAAAGGGTTTTAAGAGAAAAAAAATCCAAGAAACCTGGTGCATAAACGACAATTTCGGTGGAAAACGAACCTTGGTGTTTCTCGGGCACAAACTAAATGTTGATTTTTAAGAGGATATCAAAAATTTTTTGCTATGGTGAAAGTGTGGAAACAGCTTTGTCCTTATTCCTATACTGACCTTCTCAACTATTTATAAACACGGATAGGTGTCTAATTGTATATAACCTATTTACGAAAAGAAAAAACATAATTTAAGAATGAAAGACTTTTTAAAGAAAACCTATTAAAGCCCGATACTTAAATCAGAAAATTTAATTGAAAAAAAAAATTGATCATTACTTACTAATTTAACACCTTAATAACTTATTAACTTAAATAAATATTCTCTATCGGGCATTATTAGGATTTCCTGACAATTGGCTGGTAGACGAGGAACGCCTCAGGCGAAGGAAACAGGCGGTTGAGGTTCGAATCCCAGCGAAGGTCGCTAAGGTACAATGTTATTAAATTGAAAGCTGTTATTGGTAGGTTATAAATATTTCAAAGGAAGTAATCAACGTCAAATCAACTTTTTAATATTGATTTATGTATGCGGTTCAGACATAAAATTTATTCAAAAAATATCGTAAATTTTGGACTTTAAGCACCATTTTTATCAGGAAACTATGAAAGAAACGGTTCAGAATATGGCTTAATCTTTCAAAATAATGTGATTTAATCTCCCAAAAGTTGTAAGGAAGAATAATGTATTGTTTTCTCAAAGTTGTCGTATTTTAATTAGCTTAAGTTACCCGATAAGTTATCGAGAATAAAAAAATCTTATCTAAATTTCTTAGTTTCTCTGAATAAATTGTCACCAAGAAAATAAAAATTGATTTTCAAGATAAATAAGTCAGTCTTTAATACACATCAGTTGTTTTCTCACTATAAGTTGTCTACACAAAAAACTTAAATTATCTTTTATAGATATTGTCAAGAAAATGCTTTCTCATAAACATTTTTCATCAAGATCGTGGACACAAAGTTGTTTTTTTTTAAATTAATGAAGAAAATATTAGCGAAACTCAAACGAAAATCTTGGATTCGAACCCAGGACCTTCGCCTTGCCAGGGCACAGCTCTACCGACTAATCTAATGTATCCTTATCCGATTCGGTCATGTTTAACCTATCGTACTTCGACTGAAAACTACCAACATTATCTTTATTAATTTAATTCGCATATTTTGACTGTTTGCCATCTTTATGTGCTGTGCCCCGACAAGGCGGAGGTCCTTGGTTCGAAAATCCCAGATGTCACCGTATCTTTTTCTGATTTTCGAATGAGTTTCGATAATATTGTCTTCATTCGGCCACCATAACACGGGCATGTGCCTAGTATGGCGGCCATAAATTCCACAATTGTTATATATTTACTATTCAAATAATAAAGAAACATTAAAAAAAAAAATTAATTAAAATATTACAATATATTAATTTTTTAAATATTTATATTGAGGGATCAGTAGGATTTATCGGTCCAATTAGGAGTTCAACCGAGCCGAGCCCTCTGATATGAAAATATCTGGAGTCGGTGAATTATTTTTCCATTTGGTACTCTGGTAGGTTAACATGTTGTTCTTGTGTTGTTTTTTTTTATTAATTATACTTATATAATACACTTGCATAGCGTGGATTTACTAGATGATCATTTGTGGAAAAGTGTGTGAAAGGGTTTAGTTTTTCCTGTAAGGAAAATTTAATAACTCAGGTGCGGGGCATATGTCATTCCTATGTCTACCTACGTTAAATTGTCGTGAAAACAAGCTTATGTACCCAAGCGGTTAACCCGGACATGAAGTCTGGTGAGGTTTTACTCATTAAGTTAAAAATAGTTTTTTTTTTTCAAAATAGTTGTTGATTAAAAGACATTTCTTGACTTAACGCGGATTAGATCTTTCAGAGCTCACTGAAAGGGGTAAGAATAGTATAATATCTGTATGCGAAGGAAATATAAAAGTATAAAGTATTTCCTCACCTGAAAAGCTCCGTTCATGGTACACACTCCCGCCATTGGAATCTGTTCGATCATTCAATCTCCCTGTAATATCACATCCAGTTTCCGTTTCCTGTTTTAGGTCACCGTGACGCACTGCAGTAATTAAAAATATTTTCCACTTTTCTACCCGATTACTACAGTCCAAACATATCACTTCCGAAAGACGATCTTAATTTTTGTTTGTAAAAGACACTTTCCGGATCTAAAGAAAACAGTACAAATTGTAACGTTCCTGATTTCTTAATTAGCTTATTTTAAGCTTTATAAAAAATCATAAAAAATAAATGTTTTGTGTTTTGAGTAAAGTGTGTTGTGCAAAACAATATTTATAAAGTAAGGGATTAAATTGAAATAAATATGTTTATATTCTAGCGAGTGCAGAAAAATATGATTTTATTTTTTTTTTCTTCTGTATTTTAATTTTATGTCAAATTATTTATTGAACTATTCATTTCCATTCACATAATCCGTGAAACACGAAAGCTTATCACGCAACAAATCGTCACGTACCTACGTAGGTGTAATTTTAGGGTAGGCAATAATAATTGTAAAGCTAAGTCCGAGGTCCCCCGTGCTTTGATCATAAACCATTACGAATCTTTTCTAAAAATTTTGAAATTTCAGTATAATTCTATTTTTAGTATTCCCGCAAGTTTAGTGAAGTAATTTGCTCGACTGTTCCAGAGTCTAACTGCCAGTAGTAACTCGTTACTAACTTGTAAAGCGAGTGTCAATAGTGAGTGTTGTCTACCGCACAACCAGATGGCCATTTCAGTTTAACTGCTGAATATAAATTAGGCGAGGAGTTAAATCTTAAGAGAATCGCAGTACAGACAATAAAACGCAACAATTCCCGCATCTCAGAATACGGTGTACGAGATGTCACTAAAAAACGCGCCCCGCTCGTTAATTCAACTCGCTTTTAATACTCCGATGCTGCGACCGGCGACATCTCCGAGGCATATCCTTAGTTATATATTTGTATCGTAATGGCCGTTCCCGATAGCCGTTTTATTGGTTCCAAAACAAGCCAAGATTGGAACACGGCGACTCGCTGTTATTCCGAGGCTGAGTGGGTGCAACAATGGCCTCCATAATTGTGGATCGAGGCTGGATATTGGGTCCCAATTAGGGCCCCGAGCCCACCATATCAAACCCTTCCAGGGGACATAATTCAGGATAAGAGACGTCATGCCATTGTAATGTTAATGCCTCAAGAGAAGAAGCTATATTATGTACGGATTATGAGAGATTTACGGATAGTCTTAGACACCGAGGAAGGTGTATCGGAGGGTTAATGACGCCTTTGATACGCGGCCATTTCTCCGGGAGGTGAATGTGTTCCGAACTGATTTGTACTCCGTGTTTTGAAGTATTGCCTTACCTCATTTAAATAAAGCGTTAAAATATTCTATTAGGGAAATAATCGGGTTATTTATAGATCCTATGCGGAAGTTGTATAATCCCGAGTCAATATGATCTAATGGATATTTTTAAAGATTGTATTTTCACATAATTTAGGTTCGAAAAATACACAACAAGAAAAAGAATTTAATTGGTAATATTTTTGACGATTAAATGCATCGAGAGGCTAAAGCAGTCAGCAGTCCAAGGCCTCGCCCTCAGAATGCCATTACTGCCCCAGACCTCTCGGCTCCTCGGAAGGAATCTCATCTCGGATTCTCCTGCGGGGAACTCATCCCAGCCCCAACAAAAGGAACCCCAACAATGGTGCGAGAAGAAATAAGAACCAGCTCATAAACGTCAGTCAGGCCGGCAATTAAATCTGACCGAACTTCTCGGCACACCCTTTACACATAAAAAGCTCACAACGCCCCGGGCGCAGATTAAATATTTTATTGAATATATTCAAATTTATTTTCTTAAATGCCGAATATGTCCGAGCGGGAGTCTCCGACGGGTCCGGGCGGGTGGTGGGGCTGCCTGCGCCCAGAGGCGGGCGAGCCTCGTAAAATTTACTTTTATAACCGGGTGGACGCGATAAAAGATCGTGGGCCGCACTTCTGGCCCGTGATTTTACAAGCTTATCAACGTATTAGGATATGAGAGATTTCACCATTTTTGCATGGCTCTCGCGACCAAACTACCCCTGGCGTGAGCTCTTTCCGAAGAGGTCATTAAATGTAATGATTGCCTACGATTGCCGGTGAGCGTTTGATTTACCTTGCGTAATTAACATCAGATAATTTTTCTTTTTTTTAATGAGAATAACATAATTTGCATGATTTTAAAAATGGTCCATTCTTCATCCTCAAGCAGAGTTTCATAATGTAAACACTTATCTTTGGTTGAAAAAATTGTTATTATTTGTTCAGAGTCTTGTGTTTCCCATAATAAAAAGAAAACAGATTTTGACATGGATAACCGAACGAAAGTTGAATGGATGCATTTATTCTCTCGTATAAACTTTAATTTGTTCTATAAAACGTCAGTTTGAAGTAAAGGTACGCTCATTGTTATATAAGAGCTAGAATAAAGTTTCACTATCGCTTAAAATATTCATCCGGTTCTCGCGTGAATCCGTAATATCATATTATGGAATAGAGCGTATATTTCCGTGCGCCGTAAACGAGGAGATAAAATCGATATTAAATGCGTTCACTCCTCTAACCGTGCTGTAAAAGTCATCCGTAATATTGTAGCCAAAAATATAAATATTAATGGGAGCGGGAACAAAAAATCCAAGGAATTCCTCAGCATTTTATGACTGAGAGAGTAAAAGTGAACACCTTTTGGGAACGTAAAAACCTACCGCAAATTTTGGCCGCTGGTCTCGGTAACACACGGCATTAATATGTTATTATTTGACTGGCCTATTAAGTGTTCAAGTCTAGACGAAAGTGGTCACAGGTGTAGGCGAGATTTTTTTCTTGCATTAACGGGCAAGAAAAATATTAAATTAGTTCAAACTTCATCGTAACTTACCTAAAAACCTCGCAATAATATTAAATTTAATTTGAATCAAAAACAAAAATTGAACGAAAATAATTATTATCATTCATACTAAAATTTCCATTTAATTATTTATTGTAAGAAACAGCTTTCTGTGTTGAAATTGTCATTAAATAAAATTAATTAGTTAATTTTAGGGAGATACTAGATTTAATATATATACATGATTTAATTAATATATTTAGGTATTAAGAATATTGTTTGATTGCAAAAATCGTCTGTGGTAGTTAACAGAAATATTTCTCAGTTATTTATAAAAATATGTTTGTAACAACATATTTTTTGGATTTTCGAATTCACTAATCCGAAGAAATAATTACTTATAATTTAGTATTTATCCTCAATGAGTAAGTCCCAATTAAGTAGTCCGGATTATCGCCACAGCCCAGTGGCGTACAGAAGGGGTCAGTATTTTACGGCTTAAGGGCCTTTAAATTATGTCTTGGGCGACCCCCCAGCGATACGTGGGGCCCGAACCTGTCGGAATTCATATTAAATTGTTCATATTTAAATATTATTATATCGCCGACGGAAACGCGACTCAAAAAATATTGCCTACGATAATTATTGTGGGGATAAATATTGTGTCAGAGGTCTCTATTAAATTAAGGTTTATGGATTAGGAAAATTGTTCATGACCCAACGTGGAGTCTTTGAAAATATAACATTTAAACTGAGATTTACATTAACTTTGGTAGTATAGTTTTGTCTAATTACATTTTTGATACATATTTTTAATTGCTTTGTGGCCGCCATTAAAGTGATAGTTTTGTCTAATTACGTTTTTGATCTATTTTATTAATTGCTTTGTGGCCGCCATTAAAATATTCACTTAAAAAATAACGCTTTAAGTTATACGTAGTCCAGGGTTTCGACTGATATTGTTAAAATATTTTCTTTTTAAAAAATTCAAAACATGAGATTTTCAGAAGGCATAATTGGGTAAATAAAAAGCAATTAAAATTTTATTTTGAAGAGTTTTAATTTTCAATGTACTATCGTTACTTAAATTTTAATTTTAATGCTGATTTAAGTAACGATAGTACATTTAAAATTAAAACTCTTTAAAAAAAATTTCTAGAAATTGTTACATAGTTAATGCCCAAGAAATACAAAAAAAAGCAATTAAAATGTTTTAAATAAGGACTTATTTCATATTTTAATGTTGGCTTTGAAAAGCGCTATTAAAAACGGCTGCAATAAAATATGATCTTAGGATCATTAGAATAAATTAGTATATCTGATTGCCTTAACTTATAAGTTACAAAAAATTGCTACATAATTATTATTAGACACTGAATGTAAAAATATTTTGCAGAGGACAGAAGTTTTTTGAGAATTTGAGTCGATTTTCATTGGCACGATGTGTCTAAACACCAAACACATAAGACGGACCACACGCCGAGAGTAGGCTCGTAATGATCCGATTATAAGAAGACCATTTTTATTTGACGGTTATTTAAAAACAAGTTATTTTCATGGGATATTATGACGTCACAAGCTGCTCTGCCTCTCATTCCATTTAGTGTGAAATTTACTATTATTGGAGACGTTTATTAGATAGTTGAGATAAGTTATCTTCGTTTTAATGATGGAGTTGGGAAACACAGTTTTTTAATCCACTTTTATTGTTTTTAAATCACGTACGGTAATCACGATTTATTTTGAAATTAATAAATAAAAACACACAGAAATTTATAAGCACGTAATTTGTTTTTGTAATCTTTTATATACCTATAGGTGGTTTTTTAATATGAAAAAATATAATAAATAATAAAAAAATAAATAACGTTTGTGTAAAATTATAAGTAGTGTAATTGACAGGTTAGTGTTCTAATTGAGAAAGTGGTTGTAAGATATTTCAGTCTCAATAAATCAATTATACAATGAGACATCAGGAAAAAAATGATCGGGCGCTCGTTAAAATATCGCAATAAACGACCGTTTCGGGAGGCGACCGTCCCTCTTCTAGTAGCTCGCCTGGGAAGCCACCCTACCGAGCCACCAACACTTCTAAAAGGAACTACACATACAAAATTCACGCCGCCGCTATATGAAAACGTTCCTTAACGTCAGATATCCGCGCATTTGCATACCGAGCCAGCCTCACCCACACACACACCCGCACCTCCACCAACACAGCCTCGGTGGCGGCGTCGCGACACCCTGTACGCCACTGTACGGCGCCGGAGAGAGACGTCGTCCGACCCCCTTCTCGAGAAAGGAAAGAGACGCCCGCACGTTCTGCATACGGCGTCGTCCTGTCCTGGGAGCGCGACAATCTCGAACAAACGGGAGAAGCTTTCGAAGCTTTTTTCTCCGCGAAATTACAATTTAAAAGCGTCGGCGGGACCAGATAGCGCGCCCGCGAGAGAGGGACGAACTAACGGCGTATGCAAATTACAATTACACTCGAGAAGGACGGAAATAAATTTGAAATGCCGTCTGGAGGTAAATACGGCGGTGGGAGGGAGACGCGCATAGATCTACAGATGCGGACGTAAGATGTAATTTCTCAGTAATTCCTTAGGAGTTACGGACTTACCTATGAAGGATTTTCCGTTCGAAGAATGGACCGCTTTGAGATCTGAGCTAAATTCATGAGGTGATTTGGATAAATACATAGACATTTCGGCTTCATGATGTGATGGCTGGGCCATGGAAGTTGTCAGAAGACTGAGTCCTCAACTCTAAATATTCATAATAACATCCGAGGAATTCTGGCTTTTCTAGGAAATCCTTGTTTTTCATATTAAAGATATCATCGTTATTCATTTAATATCTCTAAATGGTCCTTCAGATTTACACGTTTTCCTTGAATTTCTTTGAAAAGGGTACCTACCCATTCTTATTCCTCCTTATCAAACAGGTAAAATGAAGACGTTTTGTCATTTTGCTGTCTTTATTATCGGTTTAAACCGTAATATCAATTATTTACATCACTTAAAAGATGTTCAACTCGTTGTGAAAGAAGTATAATTTTTTAGTTTGTATTTGGTAAGTGAGAGTTGGAAAATTAGTATTTTTAATAATAATAATGTATGGTCTGAAGGTTGCCACAATAGTTCCGAAGTTAGTCACTTGGAAAACTATTTTTTTCGCGTACTAAACCCAGTTGCTGTAATATTATGTTCTAAAGTGATAACAAGTATCAGTTAGATTTTATCATGGCTCGTAATTTTTAAATGCGAGGTTATTCGTATTCCTCTTTTTCATATTTTAATTTTTTTTCCGATCCCACACGGCACCTTTAAATGATATAAAATTATTTTGAATCATTGATCTACTTTGGTGGTCTGGTGTGTGTGGGCAAATATCCCATAATATTCTGTGGAACATATTATGTAATATAATATTTGTGATGATGTCGAATAAAACGGAGCATATTTCTTAATTTTATGCTTTCTTTTTTTGATAAAACTTCAATAATCAATACAAGAAATAACAAATGGATACATTTTACGTTATTCAACACTTAAAACATAACCACCCATTTCCTTTTGAGTTTTAATTTTTTTACAACAGCTCACACAGGACGCCCTTCGGAAAATAATTCTCCTCAGTGCCTATGCATCTTCAAGGATGCTGTGTGGAGGTTATTTTAAGGAAAGATGGATTCAGAATTGACGGACTTAAGAATTCTCCTCTCCCAAGGCGATATTCCCGAAAGTCCAACTCAATAGGTCTCCATCGACCAGTCTTTCCCAATCCGGCCCTTCGCGCAGTAGTTGAGCGGGCGCAACTGCCACCAAGACCCGTACATACTTCACCACATGAACCCGGGCACCCCTTCAAAGTCACCAATCGTAACGAACCACTTGGGGTACATATTATAGAAGTGTTGGTTATCTAATAAAGGGTTCCCGGGGCGGAGGCATTGAACGGCATTCCAAATGAATAAGGAAATCTTCTATAATATTTCCCAAGCTGTGAAAACAACAGCGGAAGATCTACAAATACATGAAATTTTTAATGAAAGCCAGTGACAATAACAGTAGCACAAAAGTATCTTTTTAATGTGGCAAATGTTGCCAACGTAATTTGATAAAAGATGAAAATAATACAGGCACGCTCAAAAGCCGAGGAAAACAACACTAGATTACAGACGCATACACATGCACAGCACTCAGACAATTACGACTTGAAGTCTCACAGCCTCAAAGAAATGAGAAAAATCTAAATGATAAAAACGTACTTTAAAACAAAATCCATTAAAAATAATGTGCCTTAAAAGAATTATGTAGATGTTTTTGTGTCAGTGCAATTGCGCTCTTACGCTGCATTACATAAAGTGTAAAATTCTCGCAAAGATAAGATTGCACTTGGATGTTTTTGTTCCAGCGGAAAATTCTCATACTGCTAATAGCCCGTACGTATGTATGTATAGGAGGAGCGCTTAATTTTTGCGCAAAGCTCAGGCGAGAGGGACAGAGAAACTCATTTAGATATCGGCGCCGGAAGTGTAAGGGAGAGGGAAGCCGAGCTTAATTAATGAACGTGGAAGCTCACAGTTTTATTGTTGGACAAGGCCGGCTCGTGGGCGGGGCTTTGAGTAAAATTTTCACACTAATTAATTTAAAGGAAATTTGCAGATTAAAAGGGGGCGTTTTAATTATACTGCGCAGAATCATTTTGTAATGCTGGAAAATTACAATGTACCTACTACAATTGCTTCAATACCATCTTCTAACCGTAGGCAAGTACGAAGGTATTCCATTGCGTAATTTTACTAACTTTAAGATGTTCAAAATCATTCAAACGTTTATAATTCCTTTAAAATAGAGCATAAATCAAATGTTAGCAGATAATGACTACTAATAATAATTAGGTTAAGTTTCTTCTCCCAAAGCTTCGACAAAAAATCAATGTTTTTCTAATGAGGAATAATCGAAAACCACGAGACACCTTTGGCCAAGAAAACACACATGGTTTCATCTAGACTACATTTGATTTAAAAATAGCATCTTGGCACTTAGTAGAAAGGAACACCATACACAAAATAATTCACGAAACTCTTTAACACAACTGCAATCCTTCACAAAATAAATATATACGTATCTATTCATTTTTTTGTGTTAAAAACTATTTTTAAGTAGGTATTGTAATCGATTCCAAAAAACAAGTAAAAACGACGAGGCATTGTAGAAATGTACGTTTACTTTATTAGGGTATTTTTACTATGTGTCTTTACTATGCTTGCCTGTTCGATGTGCGATTTTTTGTTGAGTCTAGCATGCATGGAAAACCTTCGTTTTGAAAGCAGCATATCTACATTAGACGAGAAGATGTCTTCGGTGTTTGGCGTAATGGTGAAGAGGGTTGGAAAACGGAGAGGAGTGTGGTAAAGAAAGGGGGATGCGGAAATGGCGTGAGGTTTGCGCGGAAAAGTGCATTTGGAATTAGAAATTACAGCCAGGCTGGAAGCAATCCCGTGGTTAATTAAAACTTACTTTCAAGATAAGAAAACCGGTCGTTCTCGTAAGGTAGTTAAATCTTAAGTGATAAGTATATAAGCGAAAAACTACTTTTTACAAAAAAAAAAATTTTTTAAAGATAATATTAGCGAAAGTCAATTGAAAATCTAAAACAGAAAAAGATACGGATACATTAAAAAGTTTAAAAAAAAAATAACATTTGGTTTTTTTTAAATATGCCATTTTTTTTTCATTGGCTTTACGCCTGAGGCCGTGAAGACAAATATTTCCCTGAGGCGTGTGTCTATTTTGGGTATGCTATGTGTATTGGTATAGTATATGTGTATGCTATGGGTATTTTTGGAGAAAATAAAGGAAATGAAGTTCTGGGAATGAAAAGAAAAGGGTAGGTAGAAATTTGTAGGTCAATGTTCCAGGAGTGACAAATGATGAACTGAGACACTCCGGGTGCAGAGGACAAAAGGACTCCCTTAACCAGTTTCTTCCGATCCGGCCATCACGCAGTGGGTGCGCAAACGCAACCGCTGCTAAGACGTTGACCAGCCTAACCTCATGGACCCGAACACCCCTGCTAAGTAACCCATGGTTCCCGTGGTGACTGTTCCCATACCCGCCTCCCAAATTGTGGTCCTTTTGTAACGCTGAGGTTGTAAAATTTACAAATGTGAGATAAGATTAGTTTAAGAACAGCTACTTGACTTATGAGATTTGACCATTAAAAATAAAATAATTCTAAACAAAATTGCTAAATAATAAATGCACACCATTTCCATTTTCCACCAACCGCCATCTCAAATTCAATGGATGATTTTTTAAAGAAGCAGATAGAACTTTTGGTAGGAAGCATTTGGAATGAGGAGCTCCGGCTTCGTGAAAAACCTGCAGCTCATTTTATCGAAAACTCTTTTAATCGAGCGAAACCGAGTATGCTTACCAAATTAAGAGGTTATAATTAGAGAATACCGGAAAATTGTCCTTTTTAAATCAAATTCTTGACGTATTGACTCTTTTTCAATAAAATGATTTCGAAAGATTGTTATTTTATCTAGTAAAGCCTTTTTTTAATTTGAAAAACTAAGTTTATTTTTAATATACTAAGGTTGTAGGTCGTTGGCAGATTTGTTAAATTTTCAAACGAAATATTGTATATACAACACAAACTTCAAATCACACAAATATACAGTAAAGTAAATCAATACATAATCTACCTAGTACTACTAATTTAAATTCAATTAAAATCATTAAAAAATAAATCCCTCAGTTTGTCTATCTTTTTAAGGTTTTACAAACTAAAATATTTCATATTTTTTACACACTCATTTTGCTTAGACATTATTGAAAAATCATAAATACTTATGATCAAAAAACACTTACGAGAAGTACACGATATTATAAAATGTATCATCACTCGTTTGAATATTTTTATTGCTTACTTAAATGTCGATATATATTAAATCAAATTTTGAATGAAATGAAGTGGATATTGAGAAACTTTTGGATACTGAGAATAATCAATCTTTCTCATCGGAACCGCCCTGTACAGTTGCAAGGGCACGATCGCAAGATGAAATTTGAATTATTGGTCGCTGGTTAATTAATGAGCCTTAACGTTGAGGCAATACCTTATAACGTTTGGTCCATATTTTGAATTGATAAATTAGAAAAAGTTGTCATGATTATCTTGAATAGGCACATAGATCGCAAACTCTACAATTAAACAGTAACGATTTTACCAATTTGATTAAAAATCAAGAAATGTTTTAACTTAATTTTTAAATGGACTGCTATCATTGCACTCTGAAAACAATCCACATTTGTAGCATTGGGTAACGACGAGATACAATGATAAATATTGGTTAGACCTCGTGTTTGACGCAGGTTTCCCGCTAAAGTATGCTGTAAGCCCTCGTCAGATGAGTGGGCGGCTAAGTGTGGGGTTGGTGGGGGAGACGGGGGTTAAGAAATTAAGAAAATGCCTCGGGGGTTGAGGGGGTGCGGTGAATACAAGTCTCAGGACTGGGAGGGAGGGGGTGTTTGTTGTGGTGAGACTTACAGGAGAAGATTAAGGTGCATATAATACATTTTAAAATATTTTAAAAATTAGTTACATTGTGAACGTCGGAACAATATTAAATTTATTATTATGACTGTATTTTTTATACATCACTTATGATGTGACATTTGTGTAGATATAACCACTCTATATAAAGTGATTACCAAGTCACTACAAAAATTTTACAATAATAATTTTACGTTGGATTTTGTCTTTTTAATTTTTTTAAATGAATACATGCATCACGTAATTGGAATTGTTTGCTGGGAAAATATTCATTCAACAAATAATAAAAGAATCATTGAAATAGTCATTAAGTCGTTAGTATCGAATAAGAATTCGTCACTAAAATCAAACGTACCCATGAAAAGAAATTAATCTACGTATTTTCGACCACTCAGGAAAAGCGGTGTGTTCCAAGATTTTGGGCTAAGATACCGCAGGTTCAACTCCCCAAAAAGGCAATTAAAAATAAAATCAAATATGAATTGGTTTTACATGCCAACAACAAAATCTTACTTTATTATATCAGGATCGAGCATTGAAGACCATTGGAGAAAGACACTGGCTCCCATAAAAAGATTTCTACGTTTTTATTCTTATATTTAATTTTTATTTTTTATTGTATTTTTTAAATTCTAGTTTCATATTTACTATTATTTATAAAATACATATATTGTCAATATAATATGTACTTATACTCTCTATGGGATGTGTGGGATTGCACTCACTTCCCCACATTCTGTAACAAAGAACTTTATTATTATTATTATTTATTATATCAATCCCCTCCCGATTTTCTTTAACCTGACTGAATCCGGTAATTGTGGATGACACAGTATCCTGACAGCTTTGACTTGTTTGATAAACTTTGACCAATAAAATTAGACAAGCCTGAGGGTTAGTTGAAGAATATGCATCATCACTAATAAATTTGCTAAAAACCTATCATAAAGATCACGACATTATCTGAGGTATTTATTTACGAATCTTTAATGAAATTATAATGAGAATTTTATCAACAAGTTTTAAATTTTGGTTCAAGTAAAACTTCATCAGTAGATGTCGATGATTGCAATTGTAATTTATCCCTGTCGTTTTGTACCGTCTCCCGGCAGTACAATCGCATATTTATACTTTATCTGTTTTTCTTGAGTTTATCGTGGAAAATGGCAGCATTAAAATACCATTAGGAGTGATCAGGCTCCGTCTATATATTTATTTGTTTTGCCATTCGTGGCTTTAATGCAGATTTCCATACTGATGTGAAAAATCTCAGAATTTGAAATACGTTTTTTTTAAACTTTGCTGAATGTATATTTGTTATCAGGACGTGGTAGGTGACGATGATTCCATGTGAAAAAAATCAATTTATCAATATACAAAGCTTTTTTGCAAATGAAGATGAAATTTCACAAAGGCTAAATGAGTGTGTGGCGGTTCCTAATTATAACTAATTTTTGGTCTGGTATCACCAAGCCAACTTGCCCGCGTCCTGCTCTCCATTTCAGTACAACACCTTCTTTCAGTATCGTAGTGACCACGTATATGTATCTAGTATAATGTTTTTAATAAACCAGCCTCCTCTGTTCTGGAGCTCCAAAATACCTGAACAATACCCTATACTCTGTGCAGAAACGGGGAATCCGTTTGATAGATTATATAATCTTAATAAACGCATTGCAAACTTTAGAGCACAGGCATCAGTGGGAACATTGGCCTTATTCTACCTGTATTTCAGTGAAAGTTCTTCTGAGGAAATAGCGTCATTGAATTCTTCAGCACCGGTGCACAGTCTGGAAACACCGAACATTTGTAAACAGTTGACATTTGTCACACGAGAACGAGTCGTTTTTAAGACTCGTTCTCGTGTTCAACTTGGCTATGGAACGATTTGCTGGCCTCTTCGTTTCCTCCTTCCCACAACAACTCCATCCTTTATTACCACAAAACGAAGCTCCACACATCATCCCCAAAGATGATACAGGCCCTAAGGGAAATTATTTTTCTCAGGACCTCCTCAGAGTTACTATAATATTTTGAGTCGTTTAAAATAACTTCTTTAACATTTTCTTTAGTGGTGACTACGACTTGACAATACAAACACATTTAGAGGCAGCTTTCAGGAGAACAAAAAATCGATGTCTCCCAATTTTATTGAGCCCAACTTTTTACATGAATATGTAGGTATTTGGGATAAATTTGAATAACTTTTTAATAAGGTTTTCTGTGTTTTATTTAATACTTGTTAAACCCCTTAGCCACTCGAGCGCTTTTTGCGACATTATGGCACTATTTCCAAAACCCCTTTATTATTTGTTTTATTTAATACTTGTTAAACCCCTTACCCACTCGAGCGCTTTTTGGCACATTATGGCACTATTTCCAAAACCTCGGATTACTTTGTTGCCAAAATGTGGCAAATTAATTTTTTTTTTTTAAATTAAATCTACTATATTATATATTGTACATTCAATATATTACAAAATAAATATTCATTAGAATGTGTAAAATGTTTTAAAGTTAAAGATTTAATTATATATTTTTTATAAATACTACAAATATGTGATAATAGACAAAAGATAGGGGAATTCATTGGCTACATAGAACTATAATCAGTTTGTATGTCTCCATATTCAAATTCGGAGGCATGATTATTTTAATGTGGGCGGAAAAATTTCCTTTAGCAATCCGAGAAAAAATGTTTTAATTGCTCTGTCGCTCCAGTGGATAACTAGAAAAATGGCTCGAGCAGTTTATACGTGTATAATACATTCTGCGGTCAGTTCGGTAAACCTCTATACGTAAATAATTGATTAATTGAGATTTCTTTACAAGTTATACAGTTTTGAGGGTAGATGAAATATTTATTTAAATTTAAATTTCTTATAATATGTCACTATAATGCTTGCAGACCTACAAACAAACGTATCAGAACGGCTGGAAGCATCCTTACTTTGGATTATAAAAACAGTCTTAGTCAAAAGTCGTTAAATCGTGACTCAGAACCGCGAAAAAGATTCTCCAATATTCATTTAGTCCTGGTTGTGCAAAGGTTCACGATTAAACGATTTTTATTAAATACCATGAAATGTACTTAATTTGCAAGTATGTAGGTACCTACAGAAGTTCCTTATTTAATTTAATGATTTTGTAAATCATTAAAAATCAGCAGGGGACTTATTGCACGATTAAAATTTTACATTTATTTGATTGCATGGTTGGAAAGTACGTGCCAATTCAATTGGCTACATATTTAACTGTTAATATTTGATTTATATTTATTATTAAGTTAGCGAGCCAGCAGCAATCAACATAAAAATAATAATTGAAAGTAGGTAGGTAGTAAATTTATTGAAAAATATTAAATCAAACAGGAAAATTCGTTTCAGTTTTCCTTTTAAATGCGAATCTACAAAATCAGAAACACCTTTCCATTGTCGTGAATATTCAAAATCAAATCGAAAATTTCACGGAAAACGTGACATTTTTCTGTTTAAGTTAAATAGGTTGCTACCTATGTACAAACGTCACCTGTGTATTAATTGTAAATACAGAAAGCTATGTGAATGAGTAAATAGCAGTATTCCACTACTAAAGGGAAATTTTCCATTAATAGAAAATTTTCTATATAAGGGTACAAGATTGTTTTAGCCCAATTCTCGCGCTATCGAATCAAAATTCGACCACTATTTTCTTGGGATTTTAAAAATAAGTAAAGTTATCTTATTTTGAATTAGCACATATTTATACGATAATCTGTATTATGAATGTATTCTCAATAGTGATGAAATAAAAAAAATAGCGTGCCAAACCAGGCTAATTATCATTCCTGAACCATGTATCAGGTGCTATTGTTTCACTCCGGAATTTGTCAGGAAATGTTTGTTTTTCTATCACTGCAACCCACCGATCCAAGAACATGTTGTTTGGATGTAAAGGAGGGGGACAATGCTATTTTCCCCACTCCCTCCCTTAAGCTACCCCCTTCCCAGCACCCCTTCTACCCCAACCCCCAGCGGGGATTACCAATGTCGCCGCCAAATTACCACCGACGCCACAAATGAGAAATTACCGACACATATTGCTAAGCGGGTCGCGCACTCGAATTAATCAAACACGTCAGAGATGGTGAAGGTGATGGTCTTTTTCACTGCACTGGGCACAAGAAAATAATAGCGATGAGACTTTAATTCAATTCTCAACAGATCTGATGTCATCCGAAAAATATTTATCCCTTCAATTAAGGATGAATAAAATACATATTAAGTCTAACACCAAGAACTAAGGGTTCTAAATGATTAATTTTATTTGGGTTCATTTAAAAACCCTTCTGTAACCGTGACCTAAGACTAATTTCGTAACAAATCGGTTTGAAAGTTTTCTTTGTCCTTCTCTGTTACATGAACGCCAGAACATTAAACTGAGGTAGTGCTATGGAAGAAAATAGTTTGAAAGATAATTTTACATCAGCATTATTAATTACCCTTTTGTTTCGATACTTGACCGGTAGAATTGCTGAATTGTTTTTGGCTGCAGTTTGAAGACACGAGGAACGTCTTGATGATAGCAAACCTTTAAAAGAAGCAGTTCCAATGCGTATAACCTACTTAGCTCGTAATGCTAAGATTTGCGACCAAACAGTTTTCAATTCTCACGTATCTATGGATTACAATCGTATATAGATAGATCTTGATAAAAAAAAGAGAAAGACGAAGTCCCTAATATCTGGTTGCATAGAATGTATAGTCACACTTTTATTCCTTGGGTAGAGTTATTAAAAGGTAAAAAAATGTTACTCTTAACATATCGACTCTTTGGAATAACAAGGTTCCATCTGTTGCTTTAACGTCATGCGATAATGAACTCTAAGGTAGCTTACCATAGATCCCAAAATCGCGTGACGTTTCCGCAACAGATGGAACCTTTTTTAGATTTTCACGGCCAAAAGCATTTTCGTTGTTTGTTTTTGGGGTGTTATGCCGTATTGTGCTACCTCCTTCTTTAGCCGACGTTTCGGACAGCGTTGCAGTGTCCATCATCAGGGCAGATCCGGCAGATCTGTCGATGTGAAATTGTTGTGTTAAGTGTGTGCTTATTTACTTGGAAGCGATACGGTGTCGTCAGCTTCAATTTACTACGAGCTGGTAGGTATGTCAGAAGTTCACTTTCTTCTGACATACCTACGGCATAACACCCCAAAAACAAACAACGAAGATGGAACCTTGTTATTACAAAGGGTCGATATAATGAAAAAATAATAAAAAATTAACAGAGAAAGTACGATAGAGACTGACAAATCTCCAAAAACAATTTGACCGCAGCAAAAACGTTGCAATGACCGGTTGAAATGTCAAGAATTTAGAAGAAGTCATTAATGAAGTCCAACCTTCAATAAGAACTGAATACTAAGAAGAAAAAAAAACGTAGTTTATCCAAGGTTTTAAATGTTACTTGTTAGCAACGGTATTTCTTGTTTGTTTGTGTGTATTAGATTAATGATTTATTTACTAAACCAATAAATAACTCCCGAAACAAGAGAACATCAAAATAAACAACAGCAAGACAAAGGTGACCATTAAACTGATACCAACGCTTCAGCCACCATATGACGGTGATAAAAATATCAATTTCTCAGACCCAAATTGTAAGAACAGTAAAACAACTTTAATGCCATGATTAACAAAAGAATGCGGCGTAAAATTATAAATCAAACCCACGTGCTTAAATGATCGATTCAAATACACACTAAAAAAAACTTATTTTTCTACTTCCTTTACTAAAAATTTAGATGAGCCTACACGCTCTAAGAAAACCTATAAATATTCCAATTTCTTATTGTCCTGGAGTCATTTGTTTAAGTTTATTGATCTGTAAGCGTCGCCTATATTGTTATAGTTCTGGATTTATAGCGTTTTAAGATGAATCTCTCGTAAAAACTGGTCATTTGATAAGATGAACCTATCTTTTTAAAGTGTGGGATGATGAGATCACGAAAAATTGAATTTATACGTTACAAAACTTATAACTATCTACGTGTTATACTGTCGGATTAAAAAATCTGATAATTTTAAAAATTCTGTCACCTTTAATTTATTATATTAAGCATAATCTTACTAATATTATAAACGTGAAAGTTTGTATGGATGTATGTGTGTTTGTTACTCTTTCACGCAAAATTTACTGAATGGATTTTAATGAAACTTTTCAATAATACAGCTCATACATCAGAATATCATATAGGCTATAATTAATGAAGCTATCTATTAATATTCAATATATTAAAAATAATAATAATTTTTTAATAGAAAATGTCAAAATTTGAGAATGACATTTTGCAAAACAATGATTGCTAAATCAAAATTATTTTAATTCGTGAATTTATTTGAAGTAATCGCCTAATACCTTGAATCGAATCAAGAATTATAGATATTTTAAATAAATAGGTTAAGAAGTAGAAGGGACGGGAAAAAAATTAATTACTCGAAGTACTAATCCAAACAAAGTCGCGGGCAAAGGCTAGTCTAACAATATATCTAGTACAAGTCAGGTAATAGGTATAAGATATTACCCACCTTTTGAAACTATGCAGGCTCGGTAGTAATCCCCCAAAAAGAAGAAAGAAAGATACGATAAGACGAATGTTAGCTAAAATTAAAAACGATAATATTTAAGCGAAAATTGGTAAAATGTTTAATTAAACACGACTCTTTTAAAATAGAGCAATGATCTCTAGGTAACACTTTAAGGAGCTTGTAAAGAAACAATGTGAATTTTTTCAAACCTACGATTTGTTAAATAACAACTACGAGATTTTTTTCTTTGGTATTTTATGTGAATACCGTTTCGGCTCCACAGTATCTGGAGATAATCTTAAAAAATAACTTATATTTTTAGAAATGTGATTCCTGACAGTAACAGGACTAAAAAAATTAAAATTACTATTAAAATGTTTTTTTATTTTTAATTTTTTCCTTCAAAAAAGTTCTTCCATATGTTGTCACTCGTCACTAAGCCGCCCTCTCCCCCCCCCTAATATTCCAATACGTACAATTTTTTTTTTACGTTTATAGAATAATAAAAAATTTACCGGATACCAACATTTCATTTCCATTTTTTACTCCAAATAATGTCAGAAGTCTCTGGTTAGAGTAAGTTAAGTACGTCTCTTAACCCCCTGTAAACATTATTTTGCGAAATGTTTCATTGAATTATTAGTTGAAAGATATTCTTGTATATCATTGAAAAGAAGATAATAATAAAAAAAGAAATAATAAGAAATAATAAGAAAGATATTCTATTTATTGATTTTCCGATAACTTAAAAAAATCAAATCCTTATTTTTTATTAGTCAAAGTATGTATTTTTTATTATAATGAAATTAATATTAGCAATTCTGGTAAATTCTGGTAATTTTGGTAAATTCGAAAAATTTATTTGAATAAAAAATCACTTAAAACTAGAAGGAAGTATTTTTTAGCTAAAGAATTTCTATTTATTTTATTGAAGAAGAAGATAACAATATAAATCTAATTTTGAAAATATGAAAATGAACAAGACTTAGTAAAATAATAAAAGATAATGGTCGCAACTGAGACTAGGTATAATAATAATAGTTGTTCCATAAAAATAAAATCGGATATATTTATCCGAGACACTATCTATGTAACAAATATATTCTTTGAATTCCAATGAAAAAAGGTAGCTGCCAATAATATGAAAAAAAAATAGTCGAAGATAATATTGTTAATTCTAAAATTTTAAATATGAAGTTGAAATAATAGATCGCAATGGTTGGATTGGATAAGGCGTATGTCCCGGTTAGACCTGAGTTTCTGGGTTCGTGTCCCAGTTGCAACCATTATATTTTATTATTTTTCTGTGTCTTGTTCATTTCCATATTTTAATTTAGATTATTATTATTGTCTTCTTCTTCAATGTATTACATTGATGGAAATAGCCTTCAAAAGTTAAATAGAGAGTTTTTCTTACAAAAAAAATAATTTCTATTTGTTTTGCTGGGTTTCAATAATATGAATAATTTTTAATATCCTTTGTGAAACCACTTTGTGAAAAAAGTATCATGATTATTAAATATCCAGTAAAAATGATACAATTATTACTATTTTTTATCCCAATTATTATAAGGTTTTCATTCGCATGCCAAGGTGTAACTAACCACTGTGAAAATAAATATAAACATATTAAGATAAAAAAATATTTGTTTTCAACAAATAGGTAGATAAAATTTTTTTAAAAATAACAAGATAATGTTTTATATTTGTTTAGGTATGTAACGCTTCTCCCAAGGTTATTTTTCCCTACCTAGTGACATTATAAATACGCAATCCTAAATCAAAAGTAAGATCATTGTTCAATAAAACTGGCTATCATGACTATGTCATATTTCATAATGTGTATTATGTATGTTATCTATAAATATTTAAGTATATATTTATACGATTTGCATATACCTATATCTTTACGCATGTTCATCTTCAGTTTTGTTTGTGTATTGTTGACATTTAGATTTTTTTGCCATTATGCTTTAATTCAAGGGCTTTAATTTTTTCTTTCAATCCTTTTATTTTTTTTAAATGGCTTAATTTAAAAATCAAATGTAAATTTTAATCGGTTTGTCATTTTTGTATAACATTAGCCTCTTGTCTTTTTGTGACAATGAAATGATGTTTTAATAACAGTCGCGTATACACATTTCGACAAAAATTAAGGCACAAAAGCCCTTTTGAAGTATGAAGAATTTGGTTTTGTAGTAAAAATTAAGCTCTTTCAACACCTCTGTAAAAAACCGTTCTTGTATTTAATAATAAAAAACACATATTAGACCGGTCAGTGGTTGAGTGGGCATAGCGTTTGGGTCCCACCCAGGCGTTCCGTGTTCGATTCCTCGGCTGGCTATGTCCTCCATCACAACACAAGCAACATCTTCCCCTTAGTGTGGTGGTAGTAGAAGATTTTTAAATGTTGTTGGGTTATTCGTAACCCGGGAATGTTTGTCTTTCTTTTTAAAAATTATAAAAAAAAAATTATACATATATTGATACGCCATAATTTCACAACATGCGTAGTAGTAAATTATTCATTAATCGGAAATAATTATGTTTTTTTTATCGAAAGAAGCAAATACTTTGGGGTATGACATTATATATTTAAATAAAAAAACACGCTTCGGAAAACACCACTTTTAATTTCAATTAATATTCAACAGCCAACCAGGTTTCGCTTAGCTCGAGCTTCGTCAGGGCTTATTATATCAAGTTGATATAATAATCCCCAACGAAGCTTGAGCTAAGCAAAACCTAAGTAAAAGTGGTGTTTTACAAAGAGTATTTTTTTACATTGAAATTATCTTTCTATACGAAATTTTGTCTGGAGGTAGGTAATATGAATTCGAACAGACGAAGGAAAGTTACATCAACATGTTTAAAGTGCCTTAAAGAAGCGACGATTTCCTGCTAACACATAATATTCGTTAAAAATAAATAAAACAAAAAGTAAATTATTAACATTTTTTATAGTATAAGTCAGCGAGGTATCCGTGTTAAAACATAAAAAACACACCTACGCCAAATTCACGTATGTTTTTACCAAAGGATACAAAGAAAAGATAGAGTCAAGGAGGAAAAGAAAAATAACCTACCTCAACAATAGTATCAGCTGTCAGATCCTTATAATTCGCCTCAGAGGAAATCAATGGGATGTTATGCACTCTTATTCAGATGAAAACCACAATATTTTTTTTATGAAGTAAGTCCAGCAAAACACGTATCTATAAATACTTTTATTGTATTTTCCATTCACCAAATAAAATATCCCTTGCGATGTTCTAAAAAAAACGTAACACACGCAATTTTACAATTTTACACTCGATGTTATGTATGTCAACACAGTTCAATTTTGACAGGTCGTTCGTATGCCACGTGCTCCGAGTTTGACGTTTACTATTGTCAAAAAACGCGCGGGCTTTTTGACAGCTGCTGTTATTTTCGTTTCGATCGGTATTCCGGCGGAAGAAGCCGGCGTGTATTTTTTCCCCCGAAGCTGGAAAATCGACCTTTTCTATAGAAGTCGCGAATCGCACTGACCAAGGGTTGACTCCATACAAGCGGATAGGCTGACGGCCACCAGAAGCGGGGGCGAGCCACACGTAAAACACGAGCACCTAACCAAAAGGTACCAACTAATTCCTTAATAAAACGGAAAAAGCTCACATTTTTGTACTTATTCTCATTTCACTTCACTCCACACTCTCTTTTATATAGATTAATTTGGACTACGGGGAATGTTTTCAACGCGATAAGTGCACTTTTTGGCACCTCGCAAAACTGTGCAATATCATTCCACCACTTTACTCACACATTGAAATTAAATCTAGCCTTTTTATAAAGTGGTAGTACTTTACCAGCTGCTTACCTTTATTTTTCGTAGATTCGTCCTCAGGGACGTAATGCGGCCAGTACTTTACTTACTGGACTTAGCTAGTACCTACTTGGGGTTAGAAATTTTCTTTCGCAGAGGAAGAAAAAAATATAAAAGTACGTCGGTTCTTATTTATTTTAACTCTGTCAGTCTGGCCGGTTGCATCGCTATTAACCCCATCCAGAACCACTCGCAGATAAGCTCCTCAAATAAACAGGGCTAATTGTAAAAAGGTTAATCATTAACAGATTCTTTTGCAGTTCTTACTAGAATTGGTTTTGACTTTTCTGTTCGTAGCACAAATTTGTATTTACTCCTTGATTGTGGTTATTCGAGGCTCGATGTTTGCATTGTTCGCGTCTATTTTGAGTGCATTCCGCGTGTGTATTTGTGTGTTTATTTCCCTCATGAGGGGTAAAAGAAAATAATTGTTGGGGGAGGAATGACTTCTCTCTTGATTGGAATTACAAATTAGATCGATTGCTTCTTGTCTGAGAATTCTTTGGGCACTAGTTACTATTACTTACATGGAGGAAAGAAAAATATTAATCAAAATAGTTTACTTGATAGGCTTGGGGTCCTAAAATATTTGCAACATTCATTACAAGTCGTAGTGATCATATCGAATGCTGTAAGTTGATCTCTTTTATCAAAACCTAGAGTTTCGTCAAAACCTTGTTGGGGTAGGATTTGGAGACGGTTTCTAAAGAAATCTAAGGTCGTTTACAACGTTTCGTTCAGTTGTTTGCTGTTTTAGTTTAAACTGCCTGAATAATTGAAATAACAATAATTTTTCTTTTAAACTTCAGTTCTGTTAATTAAATTCGTACGGAGGTACAGAACACAATTTTCAGAAATTATACATATTCACATTATTTCGGAGATTTTAGTTATCTTTCGGTCATTTTTAAAATTACATTGAGGTAATTTTTAACAAAAAATTACTTATTAAAAAACACCAAATTTTAATTTTTATGACGATCTTGTTCCACTAAAATCGTTCATTAAAAATAATCAGAACAAAAAAAAAATGCACTAGTCATAATTAGCTTGGTATTCCGAGATTATTGAACTCTTATCAATAACGCCTCGTATTTACTTATTTTTTTTTTTTGTGTGAATACCTCACAAGAGTCCCAACTGTTCCCGTCTGGAGCTAGTGCGACTTTAGCATCCCCAATTGAGGTATGTTATGAGGCTGAAGGTAAGTGGGGAAAGGAAGGAGATTTGGTAGAGGAAGGTGGGGAAGTGTACCTGGCTATTCAGATCTAGTCGTTAACACGGCTAAAGCCTTTATTAAGCAATGTTTCAATTCTGAATGGTGGTCTTACACCAGGGCGATACTGAGAGTATCTTTCAATCTAATCACATTTGGCAATAAGATTTATTTTTTACTTGAAGTGTGTTTAATATATCTTTAAATCACAAGGCAGATGTTACAAATGTTTTTGTAAATGAAACCAGAAATGAATGAGGTTTTGATAACAATGCAAGCTGCCCACATAAATTAATTGGTTTCATGTGCCAGGAGTAAAGAACACAGAAGGAGATAATAATATACATTATGAAGGCGATAATTAAATTTGAACGCACACCGCCGCAATAAGCAAGATGGTGGTCTATTGTATCCAGTTTCCCCTGCATTCATCCCAAATACCGCATTCGCCCAGTATATTACGGCAATAATGCGAAAACATAGAAGAAAGCAGAAAAATCCATTAGTTCATTTTGTTATATTAAGTCGCGGACTAAGTATCTTTCCTTTGTATGCAAGGCTTAGCAGGACTAGGCTATGGACGCGATAATACCGACTCGGCGGTAGAGTGCGTTCTACGAGAAATCACCATCCCTACCTATTTGACTGAATATGTATGAACATTATTCATTTAAATTCTCTCTCTTCGTGTGCCATATCAAGTCCCCCCGACGTTGGCGATCACTCTGGTGAATATATTTCTATCTTGCACTGCCCAGTATAGCTCCTCCACACTTCTAATGCCGGTCCACTCTCATACATTTTGTCTCTCGTACAGTTTGTCTCTCAAGACATACGTCTCCTACCAGGCCCTCGGCGACCCTCTGTCTTGCATTTTAGTATTAGTTGGAGGAAGTGATATTTCTCCCCTTGAAATATGTGATCCAGATATGAAATTTTCCTGACTTTTACTAATGCTAGCCGTTCTCCATCTGCTCTAGCCCGCCTGAAAATTTCTGTGTTGATGAACATTTTTTTTTTTTACATTAGGTCCACACAGGAGGCCCTGAGGAACATAATTTCCCTCAGGGCCTATGTCATCTTTGGGGATGCTGTGTGGAGGGAATTTTTAAGGAAAGGAAGGAGAGGAAGTTCTGGGAAGGAAAAAGGTATGAGGGTTGGGTAGGAATATGGGGTTCAGTGTGTCTAGATCATCCGCCGCCAAGACCTAGACAAACCTTACCCCATGAACCCGAGCACCCCTGCTAAGTCACCAAACGTAGCGAACCACTTGGGGTGACCTATGGCAGAGGTGTTGGTTATCCAATAAATGGTTCCCGGGGCGGCGGTACCCATTCCCGCCTCCCAAGAACATGTCAGTCCATGGGACTTTGAGCATTCTCCGGTGAAGCCAATTTCAAAATTCTCTAACGTGTTCACGGTATTTACTTCCAAAGTCCATGTCTCACATCCGTACAGCAAGACCGACCACACATAGCATTTTAACATTCTCTGCCTTAGTTAAAAATTGATATTGTCATTGCAGAACAGGGATTTCATTTTATTGAATGCAGTTCTTGCTGTTTCAATTCTGCACTTACACTTTACATCTGGGTCAAGAGTCTCCGTGAGAATGCTGCCGAGGTATGTAAATCTTTCTACCTTTTCGACATTGCAACCATTTAACTGTATCACTGATCCATTTAAATTAGTGTGGGTATTACTATAATAATTGTAGGCTTGTTAACTGGTGGAAATTTTTTCCAACGAACATAGATTAGAAGTAGGTGCAAATATAACTTTGAAAGTCACAACTTGTTGGTATTATTGTAACGGGTCCCAAAGACTTTAAGGAAATAATGCCAGATCACAAGTGACTGAAAATCATCAACTAGTGGATGCCCCGTGAACTTTAATATTGTTAATTACGCTCGTGGATTATGAATGTATGTACTAACAAATGTTCGTCGGTTGGACGGTGTCATGAAGTTCCTAATAAGTTAAGCGCTAATTGGTGATTTAGCGTCTGATAGCTACCATAATACGGGCATAAGCCTAATATGGTAGTTGAAACAGTCACTCAACACTGCAACTTAAAAAATTTATGAAATAAATAAAAAAATAAAAAATAGCAAATGTTTCAGCCGTTCAAAATAGATGCGCCCCGAATATGTAATTTAAATCAGTAAATTGCACCTATATTTGATTAAGAAAACAATTAAGGAATATATAGAAAAAATACGTAATTGGACATTTTTTTAAATTCAAAAAATTTATAAGTTATAAAGATTTAAGTATTATTATTTAGTATTATATTTGAATTTCAACTGTGTTTTATGAAAATTAAAAACTAAACAATTTTTTTTTATCTGTCCAAAAAAAATTTACACTTTTTGTAAATTATTTAATTACCAACTCGATTATAATTTGTCTAGTAATTTAAAATAAATCTAATTTAATTATGATTAAATTAGGTTTTGCGACACCTGTTTCAACGTTCAAGGCCATTATCAAACTATGGTTATGCCGCATTGAGATGAGTTTTTAATATGATTTTGTTTAAACCTTCTCTATTTTTGATTAATTAATATTTTATTTTTAGATTTATTAGAAGATAATAGAGTTGGGCCGTTACTTAATTTTGAAATTGCTTTTTTTGGAAATACCTGAATGTCACCTTTGTTGACCATGCTTACTTATTATTTTGACTCCTCTCAATGTTCTTCACCCCGAAGTCTTCCCTCCACCACAATCTTCTCTCCCACTACCCTCAGCAATTAATATCTAATCACAATAAAATATATAAATTTGTTTTAGACCACTTTAATTTTAATTACACTCTACCGGTTTCGGAAGAACCCTCCCTTCGTCAGGAGAATATTAAAACAGTTTTAATATTCTCCTGACGAAGGAAGGGTTCTTCCGAAACCGGTAGAGTGTAATTAAAATTAAAGTGGTCTAAAACAAATTTATGTATTTTATTGTAAATTATGGTGAGCCACAAAGTTAATGCTTGTTACGAACATGTAATATCTAATCATTTCTTTATTTTCATAATTTTAGTTAATTTTAAAAACGCCAGTGAATGACACGGATGTGTCGAAACCGGTAACAAATAATTCATTAAGTAACAAATGTGCATTGAAAATCTTTACAAAAAAGTTTGGTAATTTCCCTCATTTTAATAATAGCCTCGAATGCCGAAACAGCTGTCGCAATAATAAAAACTAAAACACTTGCAGAACTAAGCCATAACATTATTGCATTTGATTTACGTAATTTAAATTATGAAATAAAATAAATTAACGGAGTTGTACGAATTACAGATAACAACAATAAATAAATGGAATATTATTTGCACGCAGAACAGAGTCTACATCCGATTTAACAGTAACATCCTCTAATCATATAAGATGACTCCTTTTAGTGGCCCCCTTCGCTATTATCTTTGCTATTATAAGGCACATTTTAGCAGAATACGAGTATGCTTTATTATACTCTGATCCCACTGCCAACGAGGTACCTACCTCTTGCGCTATCTACTAATACTTAGCCAACAATGTCTGCTAAAACTTAGCGTAATTCACTTTAAGTTGTACAGGGTGTTTGGAAACATATGGTTTAATATAGTGCAAAACTAATGTATAGACAAAGGCACCCACATTTTTATATTTATTATTTAAACCGTTTTCCTTTGCAACGAGGAGAAAAAATCAGAGACTTTGATGTACTTGCAAAAAATTAAACACCATATAATATTTAAAAATTTTCACTGTACCTACCTTCAATATAATATGTCAAGTCAATATGCGGATTCCATCTCTTGATGCAAATTTATACAAATTTTAACTGTTTTCATTGTCCTTATTGTTTATTTGTTGGTTTTTTATGTTTACATTGTAGTATATACATGGTCCAAATATCATATAAAAGTGAATGATTTATGTATTTAGATAATTAATGGAACTTTATTTGTTCATCAAATTATGTTTATTTATTTATTTATTTGAGACACAAACAGGATATTTATAGAGCATTCTTGTTGGTAATATAAAACAAAATTAAATACAAATATAAATATCCCTAGACTAATGTGTCTGCAGTAATCATATTTGCATGTACACAGAAACAAACACATAAAAAAAATCAAATGTTGTTTTCACATTGTTAATTAATTATCTTATAAATAACTGTTTGTTTCCTTAACACAATGAAATTAAATTGAAAATCTATCTATAGCCAATCCCTCTTGGAAATATAATTTTGTCATAATAATTGCCAACATATATTGTACTTGGTATAAATTACCAATTGTTTAGGTATCCATTTATTATTCTGTAAAATCATGAAAGTGTTTCAAGGTTACTGCATGCTAATGAAAATTACATTTACATGTTATATTTTACACTAGATGATAGAACCCACAATAAATTAATATGAAATAAAGGAATTAATTCGTTCAAAACAACGAAATGGTTTAATTTATTGGTTTACCGACACATTAATAATAATAATAATTGGATAATTTGTAGGTGAACATTATCTATGTCTTTCCCCCTGCGACTATGTTTAATGTCATGCTGTCTCACTGTTCCTTTATTATATTTCATACGTTGTCTCTATATGTCTCAGTTTATATATCTAAGCGCACCCACAATGTATTTTTTGATAAGTTTAATTTTATTATATGATGCTTGTGTTAAGCGAAACCGATCGGTCTTAATAAATTAAACAAATTTCGTGGCTGGAAACAAAGTTAGGTATTGTTTTATTTCATTTAAACATTTATACGCCAAAAACACTAAATGACTGCTTTCTACCAAAATTAAAAACAATATTTCTTCAAACTTCGCAAAATCACTTTGTGGCGTCATTTTTAATTAAATTAAACAAATAACTTAGTATCAACCATTATTATATAATCACAATTACCTATATGTTTCGAAACCGATGGTTTCTTCTTCAGGGTAGTAATGACAATAAAACTAACTAACTAACTAACTAACTAACCATCACGCCGTTTCCCCGCAGGGGTAGGCAGAGAGGACGGACCGCCAAACAACTCGGTCTTGGCACACGCTCCTTGCCTCATTCACATTCATACATCTTCTCATACATACTCTTCTATTATTCTGACTCTTGACATGGCCCGACTCAAGTAATAATAATTAGATGACAATAAATAATAATTTATTAATCAATCACCTCTCTCTATAATATTTTTGTCCATAGTTCTTTTTAGTCTGTTCTTTTTAGTCTATGCTTGTTTGTTTCTTTTGATATTTAATGTCATTACTACCCTGACGAAGAAACCATCGGTTTCGAAACATGTAGGTAATTGTGATTATATAATAGTGGTTGATACAAAGTTATTTGTTTAATTTAATTAAAAAATAATATGCTAGTTCTCCAATATTCCGTTGCGGTCATGAGTTTCCGTTTACCGTATACTTTATTACGAGTATATTACAAGAAGATGGTAAAAACGTGGGAGAGCCAATTATATTGTCTCTTTGTATAAAGAATTGCTGGCAATTTTATATATTTATATTATATGTAATGCCCGCTTGCTAAGATTGTGAGAAAAATAATGTTATTTCTTAAGATTTGGGCTCATTATTTATAAACACTTGTAATATCCACTGTTTATACGCTACCGTATCTTCATTCAAACTTATTTATCCGATAAACAACTTTCGTTACTGTTCGTACTTCGTGCTTCGTAGGAAATCTATTGAATGTTATCTGTCCTATTTGTACAAAAGACTGTTTTGTACATTGTACATAACGAACATTAGAAAACATTTTGAGGCCATTTGTCATATTTTGATCACCATCACCAATAACAAATCTACCAATTGGGGGTATCACAAACAGTGATAATTTGTATTTTTTTAAATCCATGTATGAGCTGCATCGTGGAACTACAGCGGTTTTAAGATTATTCGATATGTTTTATTTATTTATTTGTTTATAAGATATACATAGTAAATTAAATGTAAGTTTTAATGTATGTTAAAAAAATTACATACTTTTGTACCTATTACATAAATTTGTAAAATGTCATTAAGACGATAGACTTCGCTTTTCAGCCCATACAAAAAGGACGCCCGGGAAAAAACACTTTTCTACATCGAAAATTGCACAAAATGAATATATTTTTTTATACTGCCTTCTAAAGGGTGAAAACTATGTCGGTATGTTTTCGAATTTTCGATTCGTTTCGTATTAACGTTAACGTTCACTGTCAAACATGTACGATTTATCAAAAAATATTATTTAAGGAAAAAGTGCTGCTAACTCAACTCTCATAAAGAATTATAAAATTATGAAAAGCTACCGACGTCGCTTCTTCTTTCTAAAAACTATATACTTTTTAAAATTTCAATTTCGTGAAAGTTTCGGTGTAGAAAAGTGTATTCTCCATAAACCCCTTTTCGAGCGATTTCTGTAGGTAAATTTGAGCGTTGTCTCATTCGCACATTTTGCATTCGCATGTATTGTAAGTGTGCGTAAGCTTATTGTGAGCGGGACAGAATGACAGACGCGGGTGTTCCGCGTGTCGTTTAAAGTCTAGCCTCTTAAGTAATTTGGCCTGGGTTTTAAAACATAATTATGATGAAACTAATTACTAGAATCAAACATTGGTTGACTAATATATAATAACAAAAATTAATAGTAAGGGTGGAGAAAAAGTTTCATTTTAAAATCAAAAATTATGTGCTCACTAAAGTTTAATAAAACGAAAATAAATTTAATAATTGAATTTTGTATGTTTTTAAGGAATCGTGAAAAATGTCTAATTGTAATAATTTTTCGTAATGGGTATAAGTTGTGATTGCGCGAGTGATTGGGGAGTTATTTGCTGCATTGGTGTTGTGGGCTTCTATATGAAAAAGAGAAGTGTGCCTGGTACGCCGCATTGGGGCATTTAAACGTTAACATTTTAACATTTTGCGTCTAAGGTGATTAAATTAGTGGGAAGAAAAGGGGAAGTGGAAGGTTGGATTGAACCTAGCTATTCAAATCCGGACATTACTCGTAGGTTTAGATCTTTAAGAAAATAATTTTAAACAACCCTCCACAGGGTGGCTAGAAGAATATTCTACCTTTGGAAGAAGAATATCATATTGTATCTGGTATCGAACCTGAGACCTCTGGATTAGCAGTTCGAAAACCAAGAAGCATACTTTTTTACATTAGCTTAACACATGAGGCAAAAAATGTCAGGAAAAAAAAATCACTATGGGCCTATGTCATATTTGAGTTGTGTAAAAGCAAAGGCAGCAATCTCCATTTCGGCCAGATTGCTATGTTTAATTTTGAAATGACCTGGAGATTGCTATCTTTGCTTTTACATACAATATTAGAAACAAATATTGTAGGTAATATACGTGTATACGATATTTGTATGTAATATTGTACTTAAAAGCAAATGTAGAAATTTCCCGGTCATTTCAAAAGCAAACATTGCAATCTTTCCGAAATGGAGATTGCTGCCTTTGCTTTTACACACCTCATTTGAGGATGCTGTGCGGAGAGTTTTTTTAATGGAAAGGAAAGAGAGGAAGTTCTGGGAAGGAAAATATGTGAGGGTTGGGTAGGAATCTAGGGTCATCGTATCCAGGAGTGACTGACGTATGAATGCCACCCTTCCACTACGGTGCAAGGCGAGGTGTCAAGAAAGTCCGACCGGATAGGTTAAAACCAGTTTCTCGCATCCAAGACTTAGACAAACCTCATTCCACAAACGTGGAATCCCCTGCTAAGTCAGTCACCAAATATAGCGAACCACTTGGGACGACCCATATAAAGGGTATTGATTATCAAATAAATGGTTCCCCGGGCGCCGGTACCCATACTAACTTCCCAAATTGAAAACATTGCATTGTCCAAATGAGTTCATCAAAGTATATATTTTTAAATAGATGAGCGATTGAAATTCATTAGAATTTGAACCAGTTTCACTTTGTTGAACCCATTGGTCCTCCGAGCAGCGTTGCCGCGTTGTTGCTCTGCCTGTAACTTTTGTTCTTCATCCTTTGGTCTTGCTCCTCGTTGGGTGCCTATTTCAGGTTCTGATTGACGGAGGGTGCTCCACAACCGGTAGCCTTTCTGTTAATTTGAGTCGAGTCCCTTTATTTCATTTCATTCATTATTTTTATTGAGCCCTTCACATAATGAAGACCCGTCCGGTTGTATTGTTTGCCGGGCCGACTGCGGACTTACTTAATTATAGCCCGCACGGCGAACCGATGAAAGGAAGCCGCTGATTTAGAATATGTGAGATTGGACTTACTACTTCAAACGGTGATGGTTTTCATCGTACCTTAGCGATGGGAATGATCGAAACTTTTATATAATCGATTTTTTTTAATCGAGACATCACAGTAATCGAATGATTAATCGATTTTTTGCTCGGAGTTTGGGAGCAATACCTACGGTCAGGGGCAGGATTTTTGTCTGTGAGGGGGGGGGGGGTAGGAAGCCGAAAATTATTATAGTGCATCATGTATGGCAACGCTTATTGTTTGTTGTAATTTTATTTGTTGTTTTTTGGTATGCATTTCACAACATAACAATTATTGTTAAGCTACTTAGTTTAGCCCGTTGGTAAAAATTTCCATTAAAAAATTTATGTATGTTTAATAATATGTCAATAATTATATGACATTTTTGTTCAAAAACAATCTCTAAATAACGCAACGTCAGTAAGTAAGTACTGCAACAACATTTCAATCACTGTTTTTCTTTCCTGGCAATGGTAAATTGGCAAATTCCTTTTTGTTTGATGGCAACATTAGTGTTATTCCTTTATTCCACGAATTTCAAATATGTGGGCATCTCACAACAATAAAATTACTAATAAGATATTTAGTTTAGCCGGTAGGTACAAATTCTCATTAATAATATTGACAGTGTGTCTGTGTTTAATACGAAGATAATAATTTTATGTCGTTTTTGTTAAAAAATAACCTCTAAATAACATGTAGGTTATGGACACCTTTTCGTATGCAATTTCGTATGCAATTTTTTACTTTAATTAATGATTATCATTAAATAAAGTTTTCTTACTATAGAAATTGTTTCATTTCTATTACAAACTAAGAAACACCTGTTAATTTCAAATAAATTAAATATATTTGGTCATATAAAGCAGATATGTACATATGAAAACATATTACTTGCTGATTTTAGTAGAGTATTATTTACTGCCCTGAAGAAACTACGGTTTTAGCGAAACCCGGTCGGCATTAAATATAAAAATGGTATATACTAAGTTATTGTTTTATTTTAAATTAAATATACAATACCCAAATAGATGATACATAACCTCATAATAAACATTTTTAAATTGTTGAAAGCTATCACCATCGCAATCTTTTACGTAGAAACTATACTGAAAACGTAAATCGTTACCTAAAAGTATTCATTCATAATTTAAAATTTACACATCAGGTTGTTTATAACATGTACCTATAAAATGTTTCACTTTCGATGACGTTTCAAGACAATGCATTCGAATTCTGACATCGAGAAGCGAGAATCGATTCCAAGTTCGATGACGTTTCAAACCGATTGTCTCGGCCCGTGCATTCGAAAGAATTTTGACATCGAAAAGCAAGAATCGATTCCAAGTTCGATGACGTTTCAAACCGATTGTCTCGGCCGTGCATTCGAAAGAATTTTGACATCGAGAAGCGAGAATCGATTCCAAGTTCGATGACGTTTCAAACCGATTGTCTCGGACTGTGCATTCGAATGAATTTGACATCGAGAAGCGAGAATCGATTTTTCTATGGAAATGAATCGAAATCATTCGATGGTAAAAAAGATCGAGTAAATCTTCGATTATTCATCGATTGTGCCCATCGCTATCGTACCTGTTAGAGAAATATTGTTATTCTGACTGCAAAAATACTCGACACACAAAATTATAGAGATCTTTTAGAGCTTTTTTATACTCTGAAATAAGTAATAATAATTTAATATTAATTTAATCTCCTCATTTTTTTTTAATTGTCAAATTAAATCATATAGACGTTCAAGAGTGAAAATAAGCTAAACAGTGTAACTTGGATCGCCCTAAAAACATTTCAAAACATATTTTTTTGCAAGGAATGTATATAAGTTAAAGGTATGTATGTATATAAAATATTTTATTAATTTCAACCATGAATTCTAGATGTCAAATTTCACAGGAGACCACATTTGTCCCAGCTCACATAAGTCTCGTAGAAATCGTTGTATCTCCCTTACTATCGTAGCGAAAAGTATGATCTATCGATATTAGAAAGAGAATACAACACGCTATATAATCAAATCTAAAAGTTGACCACATAAAATTAAAATGTACTCCTTTACAAAACCAAAGATTCCGATCGCAATTTGAAATAAAATTATGAAACTTTGTGATTTTTTTTTACATGAAATGACAAAAAAGTGAGATGACAGTAACGTTTATAATTATTCATTTGTCTAATGCAATATGTATGTCTTTTTATTTTTTTTCACTGTCAGTAATGTTAGTTACAAAAAACGTTAAGTGAGCTATTTTTAAAACTTTTTAAAGATTTCATCCAAATTTTTTATATTTAAAAATTACATAGTTATTTATAACAATAAAAATTCATAGCCTATTTCATCATCTTTCAAAAACATTTTTTTAGTTTTTAGATACGTTAACAAATATTCCATTTATTTTGATATTATTGCAAAGCGGGAATATTTTTGGCCTCTGACAAAATACGCCAATTTTTTTAAGGGAACACAAGACACACTGTACAACGTTTCACCATGATAGCCATTTTTAGGAGAATGATGGAATTATTGATCACAAGGATCTAAATAATTTTGTATTGAATATAAATTTTGCATTCTGAAATTTTTGAGCTAAGTAGATTTTGAACGTAGCGTACTTTTCGCAAACATACCAAGTTGCCACTTTATTCAACCATTTAAAAAAATATCTAAATGTTGAATTTTTAAACAATGCTTTTCTCGGTGAAATATGTTCCTCACAATATATACAGTAAGACACCTCCATTTTTGTATTGGCTACTTTCTAGCAAAAGTAGGACTTCTCTAGTATGTTATATATGCATGGAGCAAGAGGAAATATTAAAACACGATTTGGTTCTGGACGGACTGGATCAATTGCTGGTCTTTTGTAACTAAACGTGATTTCACAAGTAAATTTCATGTCGTTAAATATTTAAATAAAACCCCACAGTACTTCAGCTGGTCCGATCTCAAGGTGTCCATAATTATTATTCATGGACATTGAAATATGTACCTAACGTAAACCTATATTGGTGAGTCCGAAGTTATAATTTTTTTAGAACTAGTTTCGTATGGACCATATTTGGACAAATTAAGTTTCTATTTAACCTGAAGCCAATGTTAGCCTGAAGCCTGAAACCAATGATAAAAGTATATATTTTGGTTTTTTTAGCAATGTAAAAGCAGCGTAATTTTGTTATTTCTAAAAATCAAATCGTTTATTTATGTTGAGCAGTTGGTTTCAACAAAAAAGATCGTAGTTATCCATCGGCCCTCCATTAAAAAAGCTCTACTATCTAACACAAACTATTTGCTTCTTCCGCTTTCAGTTATCTCAACCATATTCTCCTGTTCATGTAATTTATTTATTTTATTTAGGTAGACGCCTACGTGATGGTGTCAATCTTGTTTACAAGGGACGTTCGATACTTCTTCTTTCACCCACTTCGTCAAATGCTTTCCTTTTTCGGTTCATTTGCTCTAACGTATCATGCTTAAACTATCTTGCCGTATTTTAAAACATATCTTTCATAATGAAAAGACCGGCCTTGCATTTATTTTAGATCTCCTTGTATTCTGTCCCCTTTCACCATTTTTTATGAACCTTCATAGTTTTATGCCTTACTATCAGAGAGCAGGATTAATATCAGATATCTAATGTGAGCTGCTAGCATTCCGATTTTCTACAGATTGATATATTATAAAATACATATGTCTCTTGAACACTTTATGTTTCTAAGTTATAAAAAAATGTATGTTAGTTTTTAAGATAATCTCCGAATACTGTCGAGCCGAAACGGTATCACATAAATTTCCTTCGATAGAAAAAAAAGTGTGCTCCGAAAATGTAAAAAAACACAAACGCTTTATTTATATAACACATCGTAGGATTTAAAAAATTCAGTCGTGTTTTATTAAACATTTTCCCAATTTTGGCTCGAATATTAGCGATCTCTCTCTAACATTCGTATTATCGTATCTCTCCTACTTCTTCTTTTTGGGCGGGTACTACCCTGCCTTAAAATCACCACTTTTGACTGGAGAACGTTGTCCATTCCTCAAATAATTAAAAAAAATTCATACTGACTCAAATATTATTTTTATTCAATTTTCTTTTACTTTTATTCCGTTTTCTCAAAATTTTACATTTCAACCAGAAATGATTATTCATAATAACTATTAAACGAATATCAAATATTGCAGGATTGTTATTTTCTTAATAATAGCAATCGACAATCGACCGTATGTGCACAACCGCAAGTCAATATATTAACAAGCACTTATGGATGTAAATAAAGCCTTTATTTGTAGAATAATGAAGAGCCCTTGTTGAGAACGTGAACAGTGAACAAGGCATATGCTACGGCCGAAGACTGTTGGCATAATAGAACGGAAGGAACCCACAACATATAATTATCGAGGGAGTAATTTGGATTTTTCGTTTTGCAATAACAGTCTTAATTAGGGAGTTGGCTGTTGAAAAGGCATGTTGGCTAATATAATGATTAATTTTTTTAAAAAGAACGTGTTTTCAAGAACAGTTATTTGATAAAAAGGGTTTAAAAAAGTTAAGCCAATATAACTGTAGCTAAGATCTTGGATAACCCAACACTGTTATAAATGAGCTTTTATGTTTTTTTTAGATAATGCATAAAAATCGCATCTGCCAGGAACCAACGTGATATGGATATTCTAATTCTAATGATTCACGTGGTTATTAGGCAGAAGTAAATATAAGAGGAGGAGGATGGGTTAGAGGTTGGAGGAATGTTTGATAGTACCTTCTAGACGTCTCATTCCTTATCACTAAGTGAACGAATGATATTGAGAATGACATACAATCTGAACAAGTCTTTATTTTAGTGTGCGAGTAGGCCATATAAACATGTTTTTTTTTAATTTATTTTGCTGACGAGATTTGAACTAACGACCTCTGGTTCAGTATAAAGCCATTAAGCTTATTTCTCAATCGCGGATTAGCAGAGATATTATGAATTTACATACCTATATTTTAGTAGATTTTCTACGAAAATGCTCGCACAAGTTTAGTCTGCCTAGAAATTAATCATGAATTAATATTAAAAATTATCTTTTAATAACATTTTCTTGGCTCTCATGTTAATATATCATAAAATTATATGATTATTTACTTTATGATAATAAAAATGTTCGTACAGCCCAAAGCAGATTAAATTACTAATGGGATTCTATTAGAACATTGAAATCTAATTGTGGTTTCTTCCATTTCAAAAATTAATTAAATTTGTATGGTTATTTAAATTTTAAACAGAAGCTTATTAACTAAATTAAACGGTTTGATTGTTTTTTGTAGACCTTTATATGAAATATCACATAAAAATCACAATTATAAGAACCAAAAATAGTTGGAGTACTTGCTAATATCATTATTAAATTTAATTTTCATTAAATTAAAAAAAATAAAGTTCTACTAGTTAAAAAAATATATATATCGAATACCTAAAAAACGCTTTACAAACTTGGAAATAAACTATTGATACATTTTACCAATCACGTGTAAAAGTATGTGAAATGGCTGAGATTGGCGATTTTTTTTAATTTGGGCAATAAGTATCTGAAGAAGAAAAAAATGTGCTTATCTGAATAACATTTTATTTGGTTTTTTGGTAGCAGTGATTTCATATAATATTGTCTCAAGAACACTCTATGAATAACAAATAAAAATAAATAAATATAAACTTTGGACTAACCAGGTGAAACAATTATTATCATCTGAAATATTAATAGATTCTTATAAATAATTAATTACTTATAATAAACAGCGTATTATCATCTAAGTCGTGAGATATTTTTACTACCTATCCCATGATAAGAAAAACTGCGCTCACTAAAAATGTATTAGCAATTTACCTATTTAGTCGATTTTATTTTCAATTGACAATAATGATTATTTCATCACCTCTCGACACTATAAAGACATGAGCTAACAAACATTCTAGAATGCAATTACTCGCTATTAAATTCAAACGTCAGAAGACTAGAATTTATCGCGCAAGTCCCGGAATGCCTATGTCCCTATCCGCAGTCACAATATGAGTTGGTTGCACATGCACAAGCAGAAGGCAGTAGGTCGCTTGTCCCTGCATGTAGACTGAATGCACTTCGCTCGCATCCTTGGAGCGCTGCAGCCGGCAGCGAATCAGGCTCGGCGCCCAGCATCGCAGAAGTGCAGCGGTATGGATTGCAAGAGGAAGATTTGCATAAGGTCCCTGTGCGGGGGGAGGGAGGGGAATTGGTGGGGGAGGGTGGGCGTGGCTTGCACCGCGGAGGGGGGGCGGATCATTAAAATATTAAAATACTGGCGCCGCCTCTCGAACGGATTTCGAAGCATAAAATATCGGTTGACGATAAAAAGTAAATTATACGCAATCTTGCAAATTGAATTAAATTGCACAAGTATCAAGTTGAGAAAGTATTAAAGTTATCACAAATTAAAATAATGAAATTACTTACTGTATATTCGTTTCTGTTCGGATAATTGACTTCGTTTTCTTATTATTTTATTTAAAAAATTGTTTTCTTTAACATTTAGACTTGAAATTGAGAAAGTGATGCTTTTATTGTGTGCAGAAGAAGGATGGCGCAATCGGGGACACCTAAGAAAGATATGGCACTGCGAAGTGAATCGAATGCCGCATAGTGGCCGAGTAGTCTAAAGCGTCCGGTTACCCGACCTTCATGGATTCATTACACACACAACTAATACTTTCCATTAATAATAACTATTATACCTGAAGAAGTTCAAATATTGTAAGAAATCAAATTTGTGAAGTTCAAATATTGTAAGATAAATGTGAAAGTAGGCTTCTTGGCTTTAAAAAAGGATTAATGATCACGTGGTTGATTTTATATTAAAATTATTAAGTTCGGTTAATTAAATAAATCATTCAAAATTTTATTGGGACAGCATTTTATTCCTGTTAAAAATGTTCTTGTAATGCAAACGCGACTGACGTCTAGTATGAAAGAGACACAGAGCGTGCAAAAGGAGCAATTATAATAACAATAATAAAAACAATAAGAATTTCCTAGAGAGATAGACACAGCACATGACAAATTGAAATAGAATTTATAAAGATTTATAAAAGCTTGCTAGGTTGTCCAGTTTATCTTCGCTAATTACAGTGTGTTGAGTAATATTCCTTCATCCATATTGATCACAGAACAATCGTAATACGGTGATTATACAAAAGGCCAACGCAATGCGGTTGAGCAATCCATCGCTACATGTTTTGCGAGTTATTTTGTTTTGTTTTATATTCATCACATTTCTTCCACATCAGCCTAGTAGACTCAGACACAAAGAAATAATAACGTATTAAATCCATTATATAATTAAGAACCTGATTCCATCATTGACCCCTCTCATTCTGATGTATGCAAGATGAAGGATGCATATATTAATGGAATTAAGCAGTACTATTAACATGGTGGATGATTCATGACCCTCTGGTTCGTCAGTAATGTCAGTATCACCACGGGGCCACAATCAGTACGGCGAGCCTCTTCCCACATTTGTGTACCGATATGGATTGGAATTCAATATGTATTTAGACTCGTTAGTATCCTGCCAGTTGGATGACGATCAAACATACACGATTGTATCATTCGCGAGTGGCAATCATTAATCAACTGTATTATTAACGTGTATCTTGCGTATCGAGAGTCAGGGATGGAGCAAGGTGTTTAAAGATTAGGTCATCATGAACCTTCATCACCTGTAAAAAAAATAAGAAAAACATTCATATTAATTTTAGCAGGCTTGTATTCTTACTCATTTGGACCAATCTATGTACATAATATTCTTATTAACAGTTAAAACATTGGGCGTATTTTGAAAAAGGTAAAAAAAAATCGTTTTGCAAAAAAATTTTAATAAATGGAATTTTCTTGAACTTATGCAAAAACAAACAATTGTTTAAAAAATGTGACATTTTAAATATGTTAATTAAGAATGCAATCTTTAAAAATATCTCACCTTATTTTTTTGTAACTCAAATTACTGACAATGAAAAATATTGTAAAAATGAATTATAAACTTTACTGTCACTTTAATTTATTTCTTGTTTCATGTAAAAATAATTCTTAAAAAATTCACCAAGTCTCCTAATTTTTTTTTCAAAATATGGTCGGAAACGATGGTTTCATAAAGTTGTACATTTTAATTATATGGTGGTTAACTTATAGATTTGAATATACAGTGTGTTGTTTCTCTTTTCAATACCGTTTAATCATACGTCAATATGATACAATGACTTCTATGAGACCTATGTGAGATGGGACAATTATGGTCTCCTGTGATTAAACGGGAAAATAATGCCATGAAAGAAAAAGTAATGAAATTGAATCAAAGCCTTTTCTGTCTGACATTTCTAGATCGTCGCACCTATTATTTTTTAAAAGGGCGTTTAAAATATTCATGTAATGAGGCCGGCCAATTTTAACCGTTTGTAAAACATAGAAAAACCAGATGTAGGTATTTAAATTTACATTTTGTGAGAGACGATATGTTGTGGAAAAGATCTATTTTTTTTTGGAAAAATCGAACAAGAGGTTTAGTGTTATCAAATTTAATTTGTATAAATCCATTTTACCCCTGTTAAATAATATCTAATATTATTCAATATAAAAGAAAAAAATCTAAAAAAATTATTTTTTACAATAAAAAATTAAAAACTAAATCATGAACTCAATTTTTATGGTACCACAAAAACTTTCATTCTAAATTTTTATTGACAATGCAGTATTTACGTTAAATTAAATATGATAAAATGTTCCATGAATTTTTTTTCATTTATGTGGGTTAATCGGGAGATATATATATATTTTTTTATCTTATTAAACCATTCTGGATATTCTACACGTATTATACATGGTTTTTTTTATTTATTTGGTCCATGATTCCCGAGTTTCACCCTGGCAGAACTGTTCGAGTAAAACGACCCGATTTCATTTAATAATTAATTTTTCATCTCGCTCCACAATCAATAATTCAAATTCTTTAAAGTATTGGCTGATGTAACCTTTTTTCAATTCATCTCATCATGAGCTGTGAGTAGGATGCTACGGGATCAAGTTACCACTTAGCACATTAAAACCGATGCCGTAAATTCTGTGGTATTAAATTGTTTTTAATCCTAGTATCTGGTAAAAATTTTGTAATATAATTGTTATTTTATTTATCTCTCATCTCATCTCATCTAACAAAAGATTTGTTTATGCAAAAAAATATTTCAATTAGAAACCAGCGTTATATTTAAAAAAATATTTTAAATCGGTTAGTATAAACTAGATTAGTAAAAGAAAAATAAATTTAATCCAGAATAACTATTTATATTATAAACGTAATTTTTCATCGAGAAAAATTTCGATCTTCCGATAACTTAGTTTAAAAAACTGAATTCACTCTTTAGTTAAATTATAGGTAGTGGTAACAAAAATATGATTAAGAAGTACAAATTTAAATTAACCAGAATTTTAAACAATTGACGCCAGCGCTCGTAATTCATATTTTTTTAGGATAGCAACTAATCCAAAGCAAGCAATTTTATGTGCGATGAACTGAAGTCAGAAAAATTTCTTTGGGCCCCTTCTCATCTTTGCCAGAATACAGAAAATTTATACTAAAAACAATTTTGTAATTATTATGAAATTGAATGTTTTTCTGATTGAAATTAAACATTTGAACTTAACCCACTACAACACTGAATCATTAATCTATCACAAAGACTAGAATACTCAGATTGATCGTAAGAGATCACTGATTATTGGGAATAAGTAAATTAGGATATACACACACGATCATAATCATTTTGATTTCTTTAATGCAAGTTCCCTCGTGTACGGGCTATTTTATAATACATTATTATTTATCCTATCTAGATCTGAATAAGGCAAGGCTTTTAAATTGTTGATTGATTAATTTACAAAGAGCGTTCATATTGTAATTTCTTGTTACGTGGGTTGCTCTCAAACAAAATAGATTTTTTTTATTTAACTGTTAAATGTTTATTGAACGCTATTTTAGAATCAGCGTTCTTTAAGCTTGAGGTTCAGCGTTTACAGATATTTTGACATGACTTTATTTCTACTTCGTTGTAATCATTACAGATAAGTAGGGATCAGAATATTTCGCGTTATTTTTTGTGAAATTATGTGTTATGCAATTTTTTTTTATGGTAATGAATTTTATGAAAAATTGTGCTTTTTTGAAAAAAAAAAATTCTTAATGTAATTTATTGCTATGTAAATAAGAATTTATTTTGTATTTATTTATTAAATAATTATTAAAGGCAGTTTCAGAACGTTCCAAAGCTTTTACTAGGTTAAAGGTGTGTTTTGGTGTTACGATGTAAAATGAATCAAATATTTAAATTTTACCAATTTTTTTTGCGTTTTCGACATCATGTCAGCTGCGTTGCTTTGTATTGGTATTAAAGCTTGTCAAACCGTAGACCAAGAAATATGTAGAAATAATAATATTGATTTTTATAACATATCAATAGAATACCACTAAAAAAATTCCAAAATACGCGTCAACGTCAAATCTGCCAACGACCAATGGTATAACCTAGTATATTATAAATACACTTAGTTTTTCAAAATTTTTAAACTGCGTGTACCAGATAAAATAACAATCTTTCAAAATCAATTTATGTTTTTTTGTATAAAAGAGTCAATACGTCTAGAATTTGATTTAAAAATGACTAAGTTCCGGTATTCTCTGGTAAAACACTCTGCAAGCGATCTGCACTATATAATATTTTATCTTGTAAAGAATTTCTTTTTTCTGTTCGCCAGGTTTTGGTAACGTGATCTCGCAGTTCAGTCGTCGGGTAGGTCAACTTCCAAGTAAAACACACGTTGTTTATTCCAACGGCATACCTACTTTCTTCCTGACAACGGAGAAATAACTAAAACATAGCAGTTGTTTCATTTAGTTATTTAAAAAAAAAAAATTCTAAAAATGTAACATTTTTCTTAAATATAATAAAGTTATTTTTTAAATTTTATTTAGGCCAAGAAATAGGTTAACGGTCGAGACGATCTCATTATTTTTTTATTTTTCTGGGAAATTTTAACCGCTTTTGACACTCATTTTAACATTAAATTTAAAACTTCCCTAAGAATATAATACACCAATCAATACACAGGATACGAATTAAAATGAATGATCGATATATTATCTTTTAAAACCGCATAAGCCGCCACATGACGGGATATAATATGCGCAACGGCGTCACTTCCTAGACCTATTATCGTCTGTTAGTAGGAACCAATGAAATACAATACACTAGGAGAGTTCCTGTTCTTCATTTTCGTCTTCCAGCTACATACACATTAAGGGGTGGTTCTACAACTGAGTCATGTAGCAAGAAAAAAAGGTCTAACGAAATTATTGCATTTACCACCTCGCATCCGTTTGTTTTTTGTTACTAAAATAGACATGCCCCTCGAATTACTATTTTTTATTTGATTTATATCTTTGAGGCCCAAATTTGTAGTTATAACTAGTAGAGCGAGACAACTAATTATAATACTAATAGGGTATTTCCACGATTTCTTTTATTGCTTAAAAAAATAATGACATTACAATTATTACGGCATTTTCATTTTATTTTTATGTTGACGAATACATTTCTTACAGCTAGTCTAAGTTGCCCATTTTTTTAATCCCGCTAAAACCGCATTTTTGACGTGTGACGTCATATGAGTCGCTAGTTTTTGCAAGATTTCCGACAGTTCTATTTTGTTTGTTTGATGACGTGCGTATCGTTGGTAATCTCGGGCCATTTTGGTTTCGTAAATTTTTGAGAGTTTTTGAAATGAATAAATTTGAATGAAAATTTAAAAAACAAACATTTTTAATACAATGATTAAAATCAGAAAAATTATCTTTAAATATATCATAAATTTTCAACAGTCCCTCGTTTGTGAAAATACCCTATCAAACTGATATTAATGATGAAATATTAATTTATTTGTTCATTTTATCCTTACCTTCCAGTATTAAGAAAAAATATTAAATAAAAACGGAATAAGTGAAAAAATTATTTATGTGCATTTGAATTACAAATGCACAGTTCCTACAAAAATATTTTAGATATATGCACATAATCTATGAATTAATTTCAATTTAAGATATTCTGACGTCAGTGAAAATAACGCATTTTTCTCCTTTCATTTAACGTTTAAAATCGTTTCAAGAAATTAGATGGAATTTAACTAAGCATTACCTATATTATATTTATCGATCTAAATGTTCTTCTTCTTCCATATTTCTTGATTGATCTATTTGGAGCCCTTCAGAACAGCACAGTACCTCTCGTGTATTATTTATCGCTGCTTTGAACTTAATTGCAGTACCTGGATTTAAGAATACCATTATGCACCTGTTGTATTGATGTTTTTTCATTTCACCAGTAACAAAGACTTAAGAATGAAATTGCACAATGTTTCGGTATAAGACGCACGCGAATAATGTCAAATCTCTTAACAAGGCGATTAATGATAACTCTGTATTCGGAAATTTAAGACAATGGGAGTTAATTTTTTGTTGACATTTTTCATTATTATTAGGCAGCATCACATAATTTTTTCATAACAGCTAAAGGAGAATTTATGTGAAAACATTTATATTTGAAATACGTGTAACAAAATAAGAAAAAAAAGGATTTTTAGATATTTAAATTGTACACTTTATTTATATAACTACATCACCAACGAGAATTCAAATTTCAAAGCACATCATCTGTGAACTTTGCATTTGAATAAAGTAATACATTTTTTTATTCACGAGCTTTTTGAATGAGCCCAATCATAGTTAAAATCGTTCCCCAAAGAGCTTTTTAAAAAATGAGAGAGTTTTCAAAAATATTTGGTTCGTTGGTTATCTCCCATCGTTAGTTTTCCAAAAGGCACAAAATGCTGCCAGTTCTTTTGCAAAAACACAAAAATCAAGAATTCAAAAAATATTTTTGTTCAAATCAACGAAAAAACCCAAAATCCTACGCAGTTTTTTTGCACAAAGACCATAATTATTGGTGCATTGTTGTATTTTTAGAGCACCAACTCAAAGTGCAAACAAATTTCTGTAGTGGCATCTACTAAACTTTCTCCCATAACTTAAAATAATATAATAATAATAATTTTAAAAAGAGATACCTTATTGTTTTTTTTTCTGACGATGTTTTTTTCAATGATATTACGAGCAAACGAAAAATGGACATGCCTTTCAAAGCATTTAACAATCAGTCATTTCCGATTGTAGTAAATACAACATTTTTCTGGGTATTCCTTAAGATGGTAAGCTAATAAAAATTTAATAGATTTCTATGGTATATAATTAGATTTTTTATGAAAACAGTATTTTTAAAAGCTTTAAAAACAATAAATATTTTTTATCATCCAGTAAATCAGAATTAAAAACTCCAGGATTCGTTTTGAGTGTTTAAAATAACACTGATGAGCAAACATGCGTATTTCAATGATAAATTTGCAGATACGAGTAGATGACGGCCGTCCGTGGTCGAGTGGTAAGACTCTTGACTTCCAATCGGAAGATCGCGGGTGCGAACCCTGCGTGTGCAAATAAATTATATTTGATTAATTTATGTTATTTCACAATTAATTAATAAAAATATATATATATATATTTGCGGCACGTTCCAGAGTGGAAGATACTCTCAGTATCGCCCTGGTGTAAGACCACAATTCAGAATTGAAACGTTGCTTAATAATGGCTTTAGCCGTGCTTAGTGACTAGATCTGAATAGCCAGGTACTTACCCACCTTCCTCTTCCCCATCTCCTTTCATTCCATACTTTTCAGCCTCACAACATACCCCAATTGGGTTTGCCATAGTCTCACTGGCTCCAGACGGGAGCAGTTGGGACTCATGTGAGGTATTCTCTCTAAAAAAAAAAAAGATCGTAATTTTCCTCTTCTTCATCTCATTCCCTTCCCCACAAACTTCAGCCTCATGACGTATTCCAATTGGGGATGCCCTAGTCTCACAGGCTCCTGATTGAAGCAGTTTTTTAAATTTTATTTCTGTATTAGATCCACACAAAGGCCCCGAGGAAAACAATATCCCTTGGGGCCTATGTATTCTATGGGGATGGTGTGTGGAGGGTCTTTTTAGGGAAATAATGGACAAAATGTCCTGGGAAGAAATGCGGTATGAGGGGTGGGTAGGAATCTGGGGGTCAGTATTTCCAGGAGTAACGGACGTATGAATCAATTCCTCACACGGCGCAGTTGGAAATCTTGTGAGATTCTCACTACTTTTACGACTTAAGGCTCCGTAGTAAGCATTCAAAAAGAAGAAGATGGAAGAAAAAAAAGATTTAAAAGGGATTTATCTAAATAAAAATGTTATGAGTGTTGAATAGGGAGAGCGCTAATAAAATTGAACAAATCTCTCTGAACTGTCTTAAGAGGGTATTACGAGAGAATACCAAAAATTAGTCCTTTTTAAATCTAGACGTATTGACTTTTTTTTACAAAAAAACATAAGTTGATTTTGAATTATTGTTATTTTATCTGGTGCACACAGTTTTAAAATTTTGAAAAACTGTGTGTGCTTTTTTATATACCAAGGTTATACCGTTGGTCCTTGGCAGATTTGTTCAATTTTCAAACGATAGATTCTATTAAAAAACACAAATCTTATAATCATACTACAATATTAATCAATACATAATCTAGTCAACACAGTTTTCAAAATTTTAATTTTAATTAAATTAAAATCATTAAAAAATAAATCCGAGAACGTGTTTTGTGACAAAAATACCTCAGTTTTTCTATTTATTTAAGGCCGCACAAAGTAAAATATTTGAAAAAATTTTTAAACCCTTATTTGGTTTGGACATTATTGAAAAATCATAAATACTTATGATCAAAAAATACTTACAAGAAGTACACGATATTTAATAATTTATCATCGTGCGTTTCAGCATTTTTATTGCTTACTTGAATGTAGGTATATATTAAAGCAAGTTTTGAATGAAATTAATCGATATTAAATTTTTTTATTTAAAAAAATTTGATACGGGGAATAATCAATCTTTCTCATTGGAACCTCCCTGTACAGTTGCAACCATTTTTAAACTTTTATTCTCAGCTGCTGCTCAATCGCTCTTAAGTAATTTAAAGAAATATTGTACATATTTTCATATCTGTAAAATGTTAAATGTCAGAAACAAGAGGCGAAGTATGTTATATTTATGCGTGGTCTTAATTTGAAATTAAATAAATATGCAATAAGGAACTTCAATCCATTTTTTTTATTTTTTTATGAATAATGATTTTCTAACTTAATTAACTGCATTTTTATTTTTATAGTTAGTTTTTAGTTAAAATAATTGTCAAATTATAATTTTTTAAGATCCCCTGAAAATTTACCGTATCTATGGTGGATCGTGTGACGTCATCACTATCCAAGAGTTTTATTGTTTTTCAACAGGTGTTGTCATTTTGTAAGGAAAAATCAAAGGAGGAATGATTTTTAAGTCGAGGCGTTTTTTATTAAAGATTTACTGCTTTTAATATAGAAAAACATTGAGTAAAATGTCAACATCTCATCACTACTGTTATTGAATACAAATAAATTATAATTATTGTTAATCATTGCAAATACAAATCACATCCCAATTGTACTGGTCCAATAGCACTGTTACCGTAAGATGTTCTGGCCGAACTGAAAATAGATGAGAAAATGCTTATAAATCAAACAGGCCAAATGCATGTAACCCCAAACAGGCCAAAACATTTTTTTTACTGCTAACTACGACTTTCAAAAACAAGTTATAAGACGATTTAACTTAGTAGCTTTTATTATTATTTATATTTATTCCACGAAATTCGGTACTTACATTGTCCGTATATGGTCCCCATTATATTTGAAAAACATGACATTTCGGTATCAACCACTGGACAATTATCAGATTGTCCTTATATATAGTCCTTTTCCGTCATCATTTGTGTTGAGGGCCTAAATAATGTATCAATTAGCACTACAACTATTTTATATATCTAAATCTAGTTTGTAAATAAACCAATAACATTATATTGCAAAATGTTGATCATTTCATATAACTTCAATGGTCCACCACTAAAAAATCAGTAATACCAACTTGACAGTGTATTTTAATCATTTTTTTAAAACTCTACGATTAATATTATTTACTAAAACTTATATATTCAATCAGCGTTTATTGGTCTATAGTATATATGAACATATTTTTTAAAGCCGTAAGATTTTTCCTCGAGTTATTTATCGTTAATTTTTTTTTCGTTTTTGACGTATTTTGTGCAAATAGCTTAAACAAAACTTTCTAACCACTCAAAAGCGAGAACGAAAACCATACTTCCGATCGATTGGTGATCGTATCAATTTAGCGGAAGTTCCGAGTTCCGTAAAAAAGTGCATCCGACTAACGACCTTTGCAGCGCGGACTGATTGCGCATGTCATTACTGAATGGCCTGTGATTGGTGGCCGGATCGGAAAAAGCCCGCCAAAATCCAATGCGGAAAATATATAATTACATTGAAAATGGGGGGACAAAAATATACAAAGAAAAGAGCATCGCGATGAACAGAACCTTCCTGGTACCTAACTATGTCCAAAAATTATATAGAAACCTTTTTCGTTTGTTTAACCAACATATTTTTCAATCATAAAATTTTTCGAAACGTCTCAACATAAATCCACAAAATTCCAGAGCCGGACAGGTGGGGAGTATAAGGAGATGAAAAAAAATAAGTTTAGGAAATACCTGGCTGTTCAAATCTAGTCACCAAACATGACTAAAGCCATTTATGGTGGTCTTTCATCAGAACCACACTTAAAGAGTCGACAATTATTTTTAATTTTTTTATAATATTACTTCATAGAGTCCTCAAAAATGTATTCCCCAACAAATGTTTTAACATAATAATATAGATAAAGACCACCGGCTTATCGGTACGTTTTGTTTTATTGTTGGTAAGTTACTTTTTTTAGGAGTTGGGACCCTTCAAAGATCGTTAAAATCGCCTGGTTTGAACGTCGGCAACAGAAGTTCAGTATACAAACAAGACAATATATTTAAAAAAAGAAAAAAATTAAAATAATTGAATATTTTCTTTTATTACAGTTGGTAAAAATATTTAATATCGGTCTAATTTTGAAGCAGAAAAATGGAAAAAAAAACATCGATTTTTACAATTTTATTCAGATATTATCAGTTTGAGCTGCAATTGTCCCTTTCGCTCTTTTAGCGGGGTCTCACAAAGACAGTGACAGCAACAAGTTTGGTTAAATGCCTTTTATCCAAATTTCTCAGCACCCGTTTTTCCTCTTGTCTAGAACTCTGGAATGAGTCCCAAAAAAACATGCACAACATTTTACTTCAGCATTATTTATGTATAGGAAGGTGTGTAAAATAAAATTCTCATTTTAGTTCCCTCTCCTACGGGTAACGCTAGCAAACGTCACATTACATAATAGTACAAATTTAAATATCTACTACAAAACTTGAAAACATCTACCGCCTCTAGGTATCGACCCCAAGATCTTACCTGTTATTCATGAAAGATAATGTTGCGTCCAGTGTCTCGTGACATATCCTTCTAAGTTTTTTCATCTCGGGAAATGGATGAAATAATAATTGCCGAGTGGGAGGAATAAATTAAACGAAGTAGAAATTTAAAAGCGAGAGATTTTACCGCCATTCGAAATTTTCGTTTGTTCGCCTTTTAAATGGCCGTCGACAATTGAATGTAATTAATTGCGTGTGTGTGCTGATTTTATTGTTCGAGGCCTATTAATTCTGAATGCATTAGAGTCATACAGAAAGCATTCAGAACATATAAAATTATATTCAACAAAAAAATGTTTCTGGTTTTCAAAACACAAAAAGTTTTTTTAGGTGCCGTCAAAGGTTTTCCTGATTATTTGGTACTATGATATTCTTTTTCTATTTTTTCTCACAAGCAATATATGTTTTAAAGGAGTTCAAACTTCCTTCAACAACAAATGCTTTCCGAATAAGGGTGTTGCACCCCGGGAAAAGCCAGGTAGTAACTGGGACATATAATATTTGGTTTATTTAATACAATTCGCACAGAAGAGATCTGTTTCGATTAGGCCAATATACATATTCATAAATCATGAGCTATAAATTCGCTAAAGCCATTTTAAGCAATTTTTCGATTCAGAACGGTGGTCTTTCACTAGGGCGAAACTAAGAGTATTTACTATTTTTCCTATCTGACGACTATTTAAAATCTTACAAAATGCCGTATTATCTATAAAATATATGCTATTTCTGCGAAAGGACTCGAATCTAACTGCAAGTGAATCACTGTAATCGTCTCGCTACAAACTTTTGAAAAAAAAAAATTAGTTCAGACTTCAATATATTACCTGTGTATTATTGTATTCATAGTTGACCTTGTAAAAATTGATCTCATAAAAATAACTTTGTTTCAAAAAAGGGGTTATGTATCTGAGAGAAATGAGGCATCGAAAAAATGCATTTATGTCATATCTCAGACCAGGGAGACAAGGCAGGGATGCTGGAATGAGATTGAATGGGGGTTGGGGGGATTGGGGTGGTTTGAGTAGGAGATAAGAGGGCGGGTGGGCAGTTAATTGGTGGCCAACTGATGTTGCCATGGCTATTAGCAAAGTTGGCCACAATGGTGAGTGGGGGGGGTGGGTGGCGGGTGGGGTGGATTAAGAAAGGGGGGGCCTTGGACTACAGGCAAATGCCGTGTGATTCGTACTTCGCCGTCACCTCCAAGCAAATTGTGAAGTCACAGTAAAAAAGTCCAGAGAAAATAAGGAATATTTTGTATAAAGTGTGAGGCGTTTCTAACCTCTTTGATAAAGTGTCTCAACACTAAACTTAAAAAAATAACACATTTTTTCTCGACGCATGAGATGGATTTTTTGGACGCATGAGATGGAGTAAAAAAACGATACTAACAGTACTGTAGATCTTGCGACACAAAATCACTATATTAACTCTTTTGATTGATAAGATTTTTTTTGTCTAGTTATGAGCTAGTTAAGAATATTAAAAGAACTTAGAGGAAATATGGAAATTGCGTCACAATTAGCTTAGAAGCTGTAAAATAAATAATAATTTAACCTGTAAAAGAAAATATTTGAAACACAAAACAACACTATAAAAAGTATTCCTCAAGGTCTTTAAATTGTCCTCATCAGGCTTGAGGCAAATTTCCCAATGAACTGGTTGGAATTTAACACTTCATTATAAGCTCTTCATCAACACCAAACTTATTTTTATATTTTTCACAATTACATGTTATTATACTTTACATTAAGTTTTTATTTATTATTATTCATATGTATAAGTTAAGACTAAGGTTATGTTGTGATGCAGATCTAACATTGCATTCTACCAAATAACATGAGTTACTAAGGAGATGTCACTAAGGAGAGCTCCACTGAAAACGTAGAAAACCGTTTAGGTAACTTCGTATCTTCATAATTATGATGTTTCATTTGTGGGAAATAAAAATTTATTCAGTAAATCAGAAAAAAGTCACATAAATCAGGCACTCTGATTGGTTCGTAATATCCCGGACGTGCGGGTAATTGCGCCAATCAGCGAGTGTTTATATTGTGTCTTCGGCAAACATTCCAAGAACGAACCAAACACCAATGACTTGTTTGCCCAAGAAAGTGGCCGAAGAAAGGCGACACGTAGAACCCTCTGATTAAAAACGTTTTCCAATTAAACGTCTGTTTTGCCCGTTACTGTAAATACATGTTTATGTTGTGCTGGTTTCGGACACATCCAGCCAACGCTAATTGGGAGATAAAAATGAATTATATATTTGCTCGGATGGTGATGTTGTCGGTGTATCTTGATTACATTTTATTTTTAGGTATTTTTTTGTTGCCTACTTTTATTTTTATTTATGTTGCTTGCAATAGCTAAAGGTACCACTACTTTGTAACATCCATGAAACCTGGCAATCATTATCAGAATCAGTTTTATTTTATGTAAAGTATTTTGAAACACAAAAAAATATAAAATTTAATAGTAAATTAGTTTGGAATTTATTTTATTAATTAATCTATTGAAAGCGTAACCACAAAAAACTCTCCCTGAAATTGTAATACACATGATTTTTTTATTTGTCTGATTCTAAAAAGAAAACTGAATACTCAATCGGAGTTTCGCTCTAGGTCACTCTCTCATTTGAACTTTATGGAACAAATGCATCATCGGTTAGGACTGGGTTTTCTATTACATGCTTCTCTGGGTTCGAAACAGTACATTCTTTTAAGCATTCTTAGAATCAAAATGCTTTTTTTTTCTTCTGTATAATATTACAGTGTTCACATAAAGTTATTAATATTTATACATAATAGCTAATAACAGGAACCCGCCTCGGAACAGACACTAGTGAGGTAAAGGAACTGAAAATTGTAAACCATTTAATTTATATTAAATAAACGCCCGGGTTGCCGGCACTGAAACTGAAAACTGAACAGAATTTATGAACTTTTTGTTGTGTTGTGTTTAAGGTAGGTTAGTGAATGTGAAACTGTGGTTGGGTAACGTTGCATGTTTCGTGAACACCTCACTAGGAGAACCTGTGCTGAGGTGTTTACGTGGTTATGTTTAAGTGTGACAAGTATTTATGTGTTGTAGTAGAAAGTTTCTTCTATATTTATTTTTTAAATTAGTGATTATTTTAAACTGAACAAAACATTGTTTCCGCATTTACTTTGATTAGTCAAATGATGACTTGAACTTGTTAAAGTTTTTTTTTTACTCCGGCTAGAAGGTGTTTGTGATGAAAACTTTGAAATTTTTTTGACAACCTATTACAGTTTCAGTTCAAGTTCCGGCGTCTCCCGGGTTTTACGCAGAGTTTTTCGAAATCCATAGTCAATAGTGACCTTCGTCTAGTTTTGAAGGTAAAGTGGGTAAAATTTGGTAAGTCTCGGTATAAAGCTGTCGTTTTGTATAAAAATGGGGCACAGACAACGTACATTATATAAATAGTTTTTGTGTATTGAAATAAAAACTATTTAGTAAATGTAGGGTGTCTGTGAAATTTTTATGTTTTGAAATAAGGAGCGACAACGTCCTCAAAGACCTAAGTACCTTGGAGCTTATAAACTGGAGAGAGCTGGTCCAAAAAAGAGATGAGTGGAGGAAGACTCTAGAGGAGGCCAAGACCCACCACGTGTTGTAGAGCCAATTGTGATGATGATGTTGTATTGAAATAAATTTAACACGGCTGTAATAAACTCTTGTAAAATTTATGTAAGTCTTAAATGATCAGAAGGAATTTATGATTAAACACGGAACAAAAAGAAAGCAGAATGAGAAAAAATAACCATGGTTCCCAGCGGAAGATGTCTACAGCATTTCTGAGGCCCTAGCACGCTCGCTCTAAAACGATCGATAGGATAACTATCGGTAACTTCTCATCGTTTCCTAGGACAACTGCACATCGTTAACGTACAAACAACAGTTGATGTCGAATGTGTTAACGACACTTAGTCATTGTGAACTGTCACTTATTCGTTGGCGATCTGTAGTCATGCTAGGGAACGATGAGAAGTTCTTATCGATCGTTATAGAGCGAGCATGCTAGGGCCTCTGGGCTGTCTTAAAGGTAAGCGTGCTCCCGGATTGGTCTTACGGTACCGATTACCAGCGCACATATTAAATTTATTAAAATTTGTATAGGTACAAACTCGACCAATATCACGGGCCAGAAAAGGCCTCCATATGCCCTCTTAAATCCTGTAAAAATATATCTTAATACCACCGTAAGGTCTCCTGACCCCAAATTCATGACACAATTACACAACATTAAAATAAAATAAAACATTGTTAAGGTCGCTTAGAAATATGTAGTGATTAAACTACAAAGAAAATTAGTGGACAATCAATTTGATCGTACCATTTAAAAGAATCACCAGAGAAAGCGATCAGACAATACCCACTACTGTCACCTGATAAGAGCCCCTTGAGAGCTTTCACAAGAAATGAAGCATCGGGTAAAGAAAGGAGATGTGTGAAGCAAGGAGATCTCTAATTGTTCCTTTCAGAGGCTGTTTTGTGTCACTGGCGATAAAACGACCGATACGCTTTTTCGCCGGGAGCTTGATTCACAAGAGCAATGTAACAAACGGGTGAGGGATTACTAGTGGGTGTAAGTGATAACGGTTGATAAATTAAATTAAAGGGGGTTGAAATGAAGGATTTCAAAAACGTTAAAAAATCGTTAAATTATATATTTTTTTTAAATGCGTTAAACATAAACAGGTATTGGTTATTGTACTTTTATTTGCATTAATTTTAACCCCTCAGGCCTCAAATTCCAAATTAATGGAATTTTTCAGAACCAATCCAAAAAATAAAAAACTTTTTTGAAATGTGATGAAATATGCTTTAAAATTTTATAATTCGAAATAAACTTATAATTTTTGAAGTACAATAATTTTAAATGCAAACACAAAAAAGTTTTAAAAACGACTCACCTTATGTGTTTTTTTTACTCCTACTTTTTGACTCCTTTTTACAAAATTTAATTTTAAAAAAAAGTTTATTAGGTAAATGTAAATATCAACCCTTTTTTTGTCGTTTCATGTAAAAATAATGAATACAAAATTTTCAAAGATAAATATATTTTTTTCAATTTGATCCGACCTTTTGGTTTTATAAAGGTCTACATTTTACTTATTTTATGGATAATTTTTATATTTGAATATAAAGCGTGATGTTTTTTCGTTCTACCACCGCTTATATCATATTTCTTACCATGACAGTAAAGGAGACACAACGATTTCTAAAATTCTTTGAACGTACATTCTGAAATTTGCACCGCCTCTTTGGGGAATTCTAGGTCAACGAAGGAAACATTTAAGCATGCTATGTCATAAGGTTATTTAAGTCTCAAAAACGCGACAAGCTGAACATCTTTAGGTTCCACATTTTAAGGGTTCAATAACTAAGGAGAAATTTTGAAAAAAAAAACAATCTTGGGCGAAACCGTGAAGTAACTACCACATCCTACAAGAGAAGTATTGCCCACCGAACTTTTATTGCACTAACTCTATGACGTCACAATGCCATCTCTCTTATTGAATGTATTGTAAGCCCACCTCCCCCGGGTAGATAGGGGCAGTGGACAGTGACCATTAGCCTTAGCTACAGAAGTGCAAATTGTTTTCAAAACATTTATTCGCTGGATTTTGGTAAACAAAAATGATTGAATCTGGCAAAAATTCAGTAGTAATTCTGTCCTGAACAAATCTCTCTTATTCACAGTATTGGAACTACTTCATTACAAATATTGGGAAATGTATGACCCGAGCCTCCGGTGTGGAACTAACATCATGGAATGATGAAAATATTTTTTTTTTATACAAAAAAATGTGTCGCTTTGTTGTATACACGTTCGAAAAATCCTATCAAATTCAATTATTGCATTAAAAATTATATATTGTCAAAAGTAAAATCCATTAAGGACCTTGGGGTATTTTTTAAAATTTTTTATTTAAAATAAATTTAATAATCTTTATTAATAAGTTCTGCAAGTGTTTTACTTTTTACTATTGTGACAGCTGTTTCGGCTTACAAGGCAACTTTCAAACTGTGGTGTCCCACAATTAAACGACGATATTTATACGATTTAAAATGTCAATTTGAAAGTGAGTAAACTGATTTATTCTCGGTTAAACCGATTTTTTGGCAAAATTATAAATTCTCCCCCCATGGATATGTAGGGATATTTAGTGAAAAATATTTTAACTTATAAAAAACATGTTCATGTAGATGACATGCAAACTTAAATAAAAGTATTTTTTTTCATTTTAAGTTCATTTTCATAACTAAATTAATTCTACAAGTTTGAATTTTATTAAAGCCCCCGAAAACGGCCCGTAAGAAACGGGTGAGTGTGTGACGTCGTCTCACGTCATCCGGTCCCTTGTTTGTGTGAAGAATAGGGGAAAATATTTACAAAACCGGGACACGCTTACTATGGACGAAAAAAATTTATTTAAAAAGTTGTAGTAGTTAGATATTAACTAGTACTAATCAATTCATTTACCGGAATTTAGAAAAAAGTACATTTTAATGGGTTTTTTTTAAATTTAAAGCACAAAATGTCACTTTTCACCGATTGCTATGTTAGGAACTGTTGCAAGTTTCGTTGAAAAATGACATTTCGTGTTTTTAATTTAACCATTAAAATGGACTTTTTCGAAATTCCGGTAAATGAATTGATTAGTACCTACTAGTTAACATCTAACTACTACAACTTTTTAAAATTATATTTTTCGTCCGTATTGTGACCCGGTTTCACACAATCAAGGACGATGACGTCACGAACTCTCCCGCACGGTATTATACTCTTAGCCGGCGTTTTCGCGGGCTTAATAAAATTCAAACTTGTAGAATTATTTTAATTATTATGAAAACGGACTTAAAAAAAATACTACAATTTATGTTTGCATGTGAACATCGCTAAAAAAATATATAAAAAGGATTCAACTTCCTTATTGTTTAATAATGACGTTACTTTGATGTTAAGTTATTGTTAAATGTGTATTGTAAATGGACACACAGTCTGCAATACAAATTTTTTTTTAAATAAATTTGACTATTTAACCCACGACCCCTACGTTTTACGATAAGGAATTTACACTCCTGAGAAAAAATAGATCATCTGGTAGAATTATACTTATATTTATATTTTTTGAAACAAATATATATTTTTATCAAAACAAGTATTTTATCACCAACCAGGTCCTCCAGCTTCAGACAATTACATTAGGTAGTATATTTTTTAGAGTCCTTCCCGCCAGCGTTACACGCGGGCAGGGGATGCTTGGTCGGACAGGGCGGACAATGGCCGGGTATTACAGGCTATTAGCCGGGATCATCGCTAGATTAGTTCACGACAAAGACACTACTGTTACTTCTGCAGTCCTGATACCGCCATCTCGGATTTCTATTCCGAGCGTCGAACAATCGCAGATATTTATTACACTTGTGAATGAGAGAGGCAATTAATTGCGCGGTGACTTATATTTGCAATCAATTTTTCTTTGTGCAGTCTTTAAATGTAATAACACTTCCTGGCTGAATTGGATTTGGTATTAATGTAATAAGATTCTTATTCAAAGAACTAAGCTAGCAAATCATTACTTAATTCTAGTACGCCAATATCTTTGGGTTGCCGCCTTATACGAGTAGGTATACGATGTAGTTGCTCAATTTGCAAGTATGTGACCGTACACAGAATGAATAAATTTTCAATTTGGGGTATGGGTATGGTATGGGTATGGGTGCCATTTAGTCACCCCAAGTGATTGGCTACGTTTGGTAACTTAGCAGGGATGCCCGAGTTCATGAGATAAAGTTTTCTGAATCTTGACGGCGGATGCGTCTGCCAAACAACTGCGTAGCAGGCGGCATCGGCGGAGACTAATTTATTGTGGGAGACCTTTTGACCTTTCCTTCTTATTTTTTCCTTCCCGCACTTTTTTACACAGCATCACCAAAGATGATATAGGCCCTGGGGGGGAATTATTTTCATCATGGCGTCCTGTGTGGATCTAATGTTAAAAAAACCTTTTGGGTTGGTCCCCATAAGAAAAAAAGGTCACGTAACAAATAACTTAGTCAGTAATAAATAACTTAGTAAACCGTAACAAATAACTTAGTAAAAATGTAAAGTAGATGTATGTAGGTTCACCTCATTCTCTAAGAGTTTCAAGATAACTCTCCAGACAATATTAAGATACAAGATGTTGGTGTTTTAGCCTACGGCGCATAGCTTTGTACGTTGCAGCATCAACGAGAATTTATATTAGTTCGGTTTCAACGAATTCTAGGTATCACATTAATATATCATCCCCATTCTGGCATAAAATGATCATTCTACGAGGTAGCGGCTTATATGCAGGTAAGGTTTTCTTCTAGAATTTAAAAATATGAACATATGAACATATTCTAGTATTCATCTTAGTACTGAATTTAAAAATCTCATTTACATAACTTAAAGCGGGAGTAACACACCCATTATTAAAAATAAATATTTAGGAATGAATACATAAGTTTTGCCTTCAGAAAACCCAGCAACAAGGCATTCTGAAGAAAATGCGTCTGTGCCGAATAAAAAAAAGGAGAATTCTCATTAAATTTGGTCAGTGGCAGAGATAGCATGGCGTTTGGATCCCACCGAGACGTTGCACGGTGGTTGCAAATGCTCATTATCGTCTGATAAATCCGTAATTTCTATGTTCCTCATCATAAAAAAAAAAGTTGGTGTGCTGATTAACAGCTAATTAATCTCTCGTTTCCATATTTTTATAAAATGAATTGTTAAAATAATTTTTATTAAATTCAGTTTAAAAAACAAAAACATATTTTTGTCTTTAAAAAATTCTCTAAAAATTAAAATAATAATAATAATTTTTTGCTGTAATACAATATTTATTCAAAATGGTTACCGGACAACTCAGAAACATGCAACTTCAACACCTCTTTTGAAAATCTAACTCGGCTTAGACATAACTAGAAGTGCCGAGCGAAATATATTTGTTTGTTCTTTTATCAAACTACGAGTAGTTTCGTTATTATTAAAATAAATAACCCTTAAAGTAATTAATAACTTCTTTTTGTAGGTTCCTGACCTAAAATATGCCTGACCTGACCTGACATAATTTTCCAAATTATTTGATATATTGAAAATTTTTCAAAAACAATTTCTCCTTTGAATATACCGCGACAAGTCATTTTTCTGATAAAAAAGAGCAGCGGTAAAACCGTTTTTTGACGCTGTTGCGCAAAAAATCCGCAGACTTTTTTTTTTACACATTTAAAAAATGTTTTATCGGGCGGTCTTGTTCTGGGCCCGACAATAGTGCGTTGTGGGTTGAATAGGGTATTTTCACAAACGAGGGTTTCTGTTAAGGAATATTTGAAGATAATTTGTCTGATTTAATCATCCTACTAAAAAAATTTGTTTTTTTATGTTTTCATTCAAATTTATTGATTTTAAAAACGATCAAAAACCGACAAAACCAAAACGGCTCGTGGCTGGCAATGACGCAGTACTACTGTCAGAATTTGTTTAAAACCGGGCAACGCTTATGACGTCACACGTCCAAAATGTTGTTATGGCGGTAGTACAAAAATGGGAAACTTCAACTCGCTGTAAAAAATTTATTCGTCAACATAAAAATAAAATAAAAATGCCTTAACAATTGTAATTTTTTTAAGCTATAAAAAAACGAAAAACCATATTCCTTGGTTGGCTAATTCCTCAATCGCTGTAGAAGCAACATTTTCCTCTTACTGTGGAAGTAGTAGGAGATTTTAAAATTATTGTTGGGTTTTTCGTTTGTTTCTGTGGCGCACCTAAGCACATCCTTCCCAAAATAGAACAGGATCTGTTTGTTTACTTACACATTACTTATATTGTTATCTCTTACGAAGATATTAATGTTCATAATATATTAAATATGAAAACAATGGCTTGTATAAGACCTATTCCACCCCGCCATAATTATATCTCCACGGGAGCAACACCCGGCGCCCGGCGGGGACATTAATTAACCAACTTCATATTGGAAAACTTATCCAAGACGCTTCTCTCTGCCCTCCCCTTACAGCTCTCCTCTCTGCGAAATTATATCTCAGAGGGAGGCGGTGGCGAATCTTTATATCTCATATTAGCCATACGGCATGGAGAAACCAATGAGGATATTGCTGTGGAAGCTTCGATGGGTCTGTTCCAACTTCTGATGTATGATTAATATCTGGAAATATGCTTGCATAGCTGCAGCATGTTTTGTATTTTGATTTTCCATGTTAGGTTTTGGCTTAAACGATGTCTTTGTTTAAAGAAGATAGTAGAACGTATTTAACTTAGATGTAAAATTACCCGAAGGAAATGCTTTCAGTGATGCAAATGTCATTTATTGTTTGTAATTTTGACCTAATAAATAATGTGTATTGATTAAAAGCTTAAAAATTACCCTGATAATCAGACTTTTGTACATTTAGCTGAACAAAACAAACTAAAACACATACTTTGTATTATTTTGTAAAGTGTTTGTTCAATTTTTTTTTTTTTTTTAATGTTTCTTTATTCTTTGAATAGTAAATATATAACAATTGTGGAATTTATGGCCGCCATACTAGGCACATGCCCGTGTTATGGTGGCCGAATTACACATAATTATACCAATAATTTATTAATGTACCTAAAATTGGGAACTTATTTGTGCCTTTCAACATTTTTATTTGATTAGAAACCGTACCTACTCTGTATATCCCAAATAAATAAATTTTATTCAATGTCTTACAAATGCAAATTAATTACAAGTGCAAAAGCGTATTTGAAAACATTTTATTTTTATTGAGCTGCAAAATTCACATTAATCATCGAAAATAATAATTTGATATATAACTTACAATAAGATATAAAATGGAAAGAATCTTTGACCCCCTAATCCATTATATAAATTTTGATATATTTTATAGTAGCCGAATTATATTTTATGGTAGTTTTTATAAGCTCATCGAAATTTATGCAATTTTTTAAAGCCATCATTCTTAGTATTTTAAAAATCGTGTATTATTATTTTTGTTAAATTATTATTTTTCCATTCCCAAGTAAACGTGGTAAATTACAAAGCAGTACTCTCTAATTAAACACGAAAGCTCGAAACCACAGCCAAAGCATCCCCGCCTAAGTAACACCGGATCGAAAGTCGCATTAGTTCGGTAATAAAGAAGAAAAATAAGTTCGTTGTCCGCTCAAGGGACGTGTGCAGGAGGGTGGGTGGGAGTAGCGGTGGGGGAAGGGGGAGAGAGAGAAATATTAATTAAGGCAAGGGTGGAAGCAGCTCCGACCGATGCCTTAATGCAATGCATTACAAAACAATGGAGGTTTAGTGGAAACACTACTCAATTAACGAGCTGAGTAGTTTTTCCTTTAAAGCAGGCAGAAGGTTTTTGTTTTCAACTAACTAACTAATTAACCATAATAATAACGAAACATTTGTACAGCACAGTTTTGTGATGTTTCACTTCAAGTGCGTTTAACTATAACAAAATTTAAAATAATCCTACAGTGCTTCTTACGAGTCCTTTTGAAAGGCAATTTTAAATCAAGAATATACGGTATACGAGTATACTAAGCAATAAAAAGAGAACCAAATCTTACTAATATTATAAACGCGAAAGTTTGTATGGATGTATGTATGTTTGTTACTCTTTCACGCAAAATTTACCGAATGGATTTAAATAAAACTTTGCAATAAAATATATCATACATCAGAATAACATATAGGCTACAATTCATAAAGCTTGCTATTTATTTTCAATATATTGAAAAAATTAATTATTGTTTAATAGAAAATGTCAAAATTTGAGAATGAAATTTTGTGCAACAATGATCGTTAAATCAAAATTCTATTTTAGAAAATATTTAAATTAGTGCATTTATTTAAAGTACTCCCCTAATACTGTGTATTGAATCAAGAATTATAGATATTTTAAATAAATAGATTAAGAATTTTGGTATAAACGTAGATAGGACCTAGGAAAAGAAAATAGATTACTCGAAGTACTAATCCTATGCAGACAAAGTTGCGGGCAGAATCTAGTTAACAATAATAGTGCTGTTATAGCACATGAAAAAATAAGAACATTATAAATAAAATATAGTATAAAACTATAGTATAAACTAAATTAGCAGAGACTTTAAAACATGTCATTACATTACTCGTATATTGAGAAGAGATTAAGATTAAGATGAATGGTAACCATGGTTAAATCTGTCTGGGCATTGCGGTCGTCGCTTTATTAACATTCATACATCGTCTTATACAACCACCTCTGTACATCGACCATATGGCCCCATTTAAGAATTTAGTTCACCTGAGGACCTAGCACAATCGCTCGATAACGATCGATAGAATAAGATTTTTTAATTTTTTTTATTTATTTATTGATATTTAAATATCGGTAACTTCTCATCGTTCCCTAGGATAACTGCACATCGCTAACGTACAAACAACAGTTGATGTCGAATATGTTAAGGATAATTAGTCATTGTGAACTGTCACTTATTCGTTGGCGATCTGTAGTCATGCTAGGGAATGTTGAGAAGTTACCGATAGATATCCTAGCGAGCGTTATCAAAAGAGTGAGCTAGGGCCTCTGATCGTGCCGTATCTTCCAAGGGCGACCCTCACTTCTTCTAATGTTGCGCGCCGTACGCTCAATACATTCCAACGTGCATTGTTACATTGTAATACACATCCTACTTAAGAATCTAATCTATATTACTTTTGGTCTGGTATGGTCCTCCCTATGTCAGATCCATGCCTCGCTGAAACGCTAATTTGAGTTGGTATAAGCACTCCAATGTGGACATCTAGCCTCGCTTAGTTCTTAATTATAGCAAAAATTGGGTCCAACAAATTATTTTTCATGATATTTGAACGTGAAAGGCAGACAATTTTTTGAAAAATCAATAATTCAAATCTCTAAACTTTCTGCAATCCATTAATAACTGTCACCTATGTACAAACCTCACAAAATTAATTAGAGCAATTAGTAAAATGTCATCTTACTGAGTAAGTAATGATGTTTAATGACCATCATTAACCCGTACACGAATTAATTTCCGTTTCAGCCTCTGTTCTCCACATCCGTCTCACTAATCACCATTAAAAAGAACGAGACGCGCGAATTAAAGTCCAGTGCTGGATGTGGCATCCGGAGTTACGTTCAACACAAAATACACCCGACGACACAGACCTCAGAAAGCATAACAAAACGGCAGACGAACGACGAAATTAGTTTAGTTAGGATATATATTTATTTACATGGGAGCCGCTGTGGATAGAACAAGAAAACATTGGTTAGAATTAAGACGTCGGATTTCTTTTTTTATGTGTTTTTATTGGGCGATGTATTAGTAAACAGTGGACTCAACCATTTCAGCTGTTGTTTGGTGCGGTATACATTGTGTTTATGACGTCTCGATTGGTTTATTTAAAAATGGTCGTATCCGGTTTGTTTTAAACATTTTAGACTTTTAAAACAGTTTTAATTTATGGATTAATAAAACTGCCCAGTATAAACAAGATAACAATTGCAGGCACGAGTGATGAAGACATCACGTATCATTGGTAAGAGATTTTTTTGATCATTAATCTTTCATTCGAGGAAAAGCGCATTTTATGCGAAAGCAAATCTTCTTACACTTTTTTAATGATTTAAATTTGTGTTAAATCAAACACGAATACATTTTTCCATGGTGCCTGTAGTTAAGATATCATCTTATCCTTTTAAGAGGGTATAACCAGAAAATACCGAAAATTAGTCCTTTTTAATTCAAATTCCCAACGTATTGACGCTTTTTTACAAGAAAGCATAAATTGTTTTTGAAAAATTGTTATTTTATTTAGTAAACGCAGTTTTAAAATTTTGAAAAACTAAGTTAATTTTTAATATAATAAGGTTATACCGTCGGTCGTTGACAGATTTGTTCAATTTACAAACGAAGTATTGTATTATACAGCACAAATTTAAAAGCATATAATCATACAGAAAAATAAATCAATACATAATCTTGTAAAGGCAGTTTTCAGAATTTTAATTTTAGTTAAAATAAAATCATTAATAAATAAATCTGAGTTCGTGTTTTTTTACGAAAATACCCCAGTTTTTCTATTTATTTAAGGTCTTACAAACTAAATATATCAGATTTTTTTTTACAAACTGATTATGTTTAGACATTATTGAAAAATCGTAAATACTTATGATCAAAAAACACTTACAAAGAAGTACACGATATTTAATAAATTATCATCGATCATTTTCAGCATTTTTATTGTTTAATTGAATGTAGGTATATATTAAAGCAAGTTTTGAATGAAATAAATAGATATTAAATTTTTAATAAAAAAAATTTGATACGGGGAATAATCGATCTTTCTTATTGAAACCTCCCCGTACACTTGCAAGCGTTTTTAAACTTTTATTCTTAACCGCTGGTCAATGGCTCTTATATAATAACATCAAATCAAACCGTTTTAAGTTGTTTTCAATAGTAAACAAGGCATGCCAGAAACGTTATCTAAAAAAACTCAAATTTATGATTAGATACGATATCATGAACGCAATAATGTAGCAAAAACTTTATTTTTCCAATAAAATATTCATAAGATCCTTTAACGGGCATGAATTCATTACACACCTCGTGTCAATTTTTGGGTACATTGCAAAATTACTTGCATTATTTATTTTTTACCCAAATTTAGTTCCTTGCAACTTGCAATCGATCCAGTTTAAGGAGTTTGGGAAAATATTTCAAATAAGTTGATACATCAAAATAATCATCACTGTACATTTAATTAACACACAATTTCTGATTCACCAATTAGATATGTTAACAAAATATCATTACAGGTAAAAATGTCGTTTCAAAGTTTCTCTCCAACCTACGGCCTTCGACGGTCTCTATGGTCGAGGGGTAAGGTTCTCTCCACTAGCAATCCGAAGACGGTTCAAGTCCCGGTGTGCGCAAAAAATTGTATTTGATCGAATTGTGATATTTCACAAATCATTTGAAATTATATACGATATATTTCCGGCACCTTCCAGTGGAAGATACTCTCAGTATCGCTCTAACGAGTATTCAGAATTGAAACATTGTTTAAAATGTGGGCACTAGATCTGAATAGCCAGGTACTACCCCACCTTCCTATTTTCCATTATCTTACCCTCCCAACTATCTTCACTCTCACAACGCACAACGTACCGAAATTTGGGAGGTTGGGAGCAGTCGGGATTCTTGTGCGGTATGCACATAAAAAAATATATATGTATAAACAATAATAAGAATACAACAAACAAACAAACAAACAAAAAAACGACTTCATTAAAATCTATATCTCGATATATATCTCTCGTCTATGATTTCGCTGTAACATTCTGTAAGATATTGATAAATCGTATTCGTCAACAAAGTATGCGTAGTGATCAAAATTTAACAAAGGAAGATGTTATTACTATTGCTAAAATCTTAAGAAAATTTGTCACTTCAATATTACCGCGGATTAAGTACCTAATTAATGAGAAAAGCAAACTGTCTTCACAAATGCTTTAATTTCTCTGGGCTCGACAAACACGGAACGGGGCGCTTTTATTACCCTGTGGCACGTACTACAAGTACTTACTGTAGATATCTAGGTGTGTAGGTACTAATGTTTGTGGACAAGAGCTGAGGGCAATTTCAACAATTTCCACGGATAGTCTGTGGAAAGTCTGCTAACTTGTGGATGTGGAACTAAAATAGTAAAAAAGTGTCCCGCAAAATGTAATTAAGCAAGAGATTAAGAAGATGGCCCCAGCATCTAGAGGCAGAGTGGAATCAGGATGCGCCAAATAAAAATAAAAGTTTTTCTTTTTCCTATTTAAATAATTAAATTTTATATCTTGTGACTCTGATTATACTCCCGATGCCCTAATTTCGGATAACATTTGTCAATTTCTTAGGTCAATTTTATCCGTTTACTAATAAAATCATCAATGGACGTTCTACGGCATTTTCAGTCGTCTTATTTATTTATTTTTATAATTAACAAAGAGCTTGTATCTGAAACCTACCTTCTGCTTTACTATACCCTGGTCCGTACTCAACTTGAATACTGCACCCCCACATGGACTCCACTTTATGGTATCTGTAAAGATAATATTGAAAGTGTCCAAAAAAATTACTGCACTGCCTCAATTACAGAATGAGCGCACCTAAATGGGGATACACTAATATGCTCTCGAAATATAACGTCTCCACTCTATCTAACTGGTGAACATACCTCGACCCTGTATAAAATCTGCAACAACGTTTTTGATTGTGAAACTAATAAACTTTAAAATACCACCCAGTACAACAAGGCTGAACGACTTATTTCATACTCCATTCAACTACTTATTTATACTTCAAATTACGAACTTTTTAACAAATCTCTGTGTAACATTTTTGGATAACTTATCTTTAAGCTCCTAAACTTTTATAAAAATTATTTATTAAACTTTTATTTGTTTGTGCATTGGGCATCTCCGTCATGATAGAGATGCCCACATCTCTATCATTTTTATATGCATAAAATAATTTATTTCTATTCTTTTTCCTTATTTACCTGAAATTAAAATCAGAAAGACATAGTTAGGGTGCAAAAAAGATCGGGTAAAAAAAAGATCAAAGACATAAGAGGTTTAACAAAGTTAAGCCAAAACATGTTTCATATGCTAATGGTTGTTGGAGATAAAGAGTTCTATTTTGCCTCAAAACTAAAGAGAAGGAAATGGGAAGATAAATATAGAATAAGGATAGGAGATGTTTTCTATGCACTCTGTACTCTTGCAGAAATTTGTGGTCGTACGTTTTTAACAACATAAGTCACTTGAGGATGCTCGTACTAAGAATATTGGCTTAGAAGTTTCGGTTGAATTGTGTGCCACCAAATTCCGAAATAGATCAATCAAAATCTTTTTTACGACTTCAGTGCAGGAATATTATTGGTTAATATATTTGTTGGTAAGGTGTTATGAAAACGATTTTTTTTTGTAAGTTTTTTCAAAATTACTTCACTTTAAGCATATCACATAGAATAGTTAAAATACATGCATAAATAATACTCGTAGCTCGTAGCAGTTCCACTGATTTATGTAACTTATAGATGAGTTTAGTGAATAAAGAAAAGAATATTTATCGATCCCTATTAATCCAACAACTTCTCGATCCGGCACTTGCCTGAAACTTATATCGCCCCCACCCTCGTGACCCCTGGCGTCTCTCCCACCCCCTCCCCCCTCCTCTTGGCGCCCCATCTCATCTGGCGAGTTCTTAATTAAGTTAGGTTATATAACGAAAGATGTCTCATTTAGATAACGCCGTAACTTTTAGTTTAACGGAATAACGCCGGGCTGCACCGTTTCTAACGACCAGTCGGCACACACCAATACTGGCGCACTTCCCCGCACACAGATAAGACATCCAGTGAAGCTGTACTTTGAATATATCTGTACTGAGATATAAGTTGGTCTTTGAAGAAGTGTGCAAGGTATATCGTGGTCTGAGTTAATTTGTTGGTCGAGGTGAGTTCACGTCACGCGATGTTTGGTTATTTGATTAAGTATATTATTAGTCACGTATAATTATGTACCCATCTACTTATATAATATAATTTTTTAATCAAAGATAGTGTTGTTTCGTTTTCTATTATTGGTCGACACCTGAGCATAATTTAAAAATAAAATCTGAACCTAAGGTTTATTTCATTTGGCGTTTTAAGAATTCTTCCTTGCCTGCATTGCATTGAGCGAAAAAGTTATCTCATTTTTTTACTGTCAATTTTTCTCGTGGACCGAAGAATAAAATAATAATCGTAACTTTTGTTAATTACATCTTGACAAAGCAAGGAATATTAGCTTTTCTCTACGTCTGTAAATATCAGTTTTTGTAAGGGCAATTTAGCTTTCAACAATTTTCTTAAATTTTCAGCCCTCTACAGGTGACGTTTCACTATTATACACGGAGAAAATGTTATTCCAAAGTACGATCATTTTATTCGTAAAAACGGGACTGAAGTTCTTACGAACAAATTAACAGTGTTTCAATGTTTATTGGTGGGAAAATGTAAGAATAATTTGTTGGTATACGTACGAAATTACGTATAGCAACAAATATTTTTACATGTTGCCGCCAATAAATATTGAAACCCTGTAATTTGTTAGTAAGAACATCACTCCCGCTTTTAACCGTTTTTACGAATAAAATGATCGTATTTTAGAATAACATTTTTTTCCGTGTATCATTATTGAAATTCGCCTTAATTATATTTCAATTTTCATTTAGTCAATATGTAAATTCCGAAGAAAACACTAGTTTCAGAATTAACGTTTGAACTAACAAAATATCTGTTGTTTTGCTAGTTCTCTGATCTTCCACTGAGAAAAACCAGAAATGTAGTAACTTCCACCGACCTTCCGTTATCTTTTCTCTCTCCGTAGTCTCTTTCGCTGCTGAAAACTTACCATACGTTTTGCGGAGAGTGAAATGGATCGGGACAGGGAGGTGTAAGAAACATGGAAAAGGTGACTCGATTACATACCTGCTCCGGTGATAATCATTATGACGCTCTCCGAAACGTTTGGTAAATAAGAAGGTAGCGCAAAACGGCGTAATATCCCAAAAATTAATCACGATAATTAATATACGTTTTCAAATATAGGTGGTAAATTCTGCGCAATTTATTGAATTTTTCGATAGACACAAGAATAATGTCTGCTTATTAAAACTTATTTTAAAAGCTAGTTTTCTTTAGCTTTATAATGCAAAAAATAAATCGTCATTCATTGGTCCTGCAAGGAAAATTTGAGCTTTTTTCTTTTGTTAAAACTTTTACATTGATGTTTTATTTTTTTCGAACTCACGCGCATTTGTTGTCCCTTACCTGTCGGGGATAACACGTGTCAGTTCGTACCTCGTTAGTTATTATTGTAGTGCATTTGTCCGACATGCTTGTTAAATACTGAGGTTAGAACAAGTTCTGTAACTGTGGGTTCTAACAAAAAATACTAAAAGGTTAAAATATTATGTAATATCCCAGCAGTGATATTTTTTAATAAAGTAATGTTTTTGTGATGGTGATGTCCTAGTTTCCCTACAAAACTAATTAAGATGTTAATAGTTATTACTAATATATGTCACTGTCATCATACAGTACTATAAAGGATTCGTTTTCAATAACTGGGTGTGTTCAGTAATTTAAGGACAGAGGTGACTTCCTTCATCGTGAGTGTAAAGTTCCAACTTCAGGAAAGACTCAACAAGTTTAGTGCAGAATTTAAATTGTTTAAATATCATCTGTGAAGAAATGGACAGGGGGTAACATTTTCACAAAAGCTATGTGGATGAATAATGAACGAATGAAAATGAAAAAAAACATCGATAATACATCACTTTTAATTTCAATTTTGTTTTCATTAAAGAATTAATGAATGCAAATCTTAGAAGTGGAAATTAACCCGCTTTTCAGAAACTTGGCGGATATATTCATTGTCGATGACAATGCATTCGTTCTTTTGGTGCTACTCACGTAAACACACGCGCACCCATAAGCATTTTTCTGAAACTGGATGACATTATATTTTTTAATTTTCACTAGCACAATACACACACTAAATTGGGTACCATCCAATTAGGATTTGGCTTAGGTGTAAGAAGTGTTATTACCAATGTTATATATGTATATTTTTTATACCCACAGTTGTAAGTTTTACTGAGCTTGTTATATGCTTCATAATTATTACTACGACATTATAAACATCTCATTATGTCCTCCTGTATTGCTTTACCTGGAAAAATGTAAATTAAACATCAGTACAATAATAGGCAGTAATTGCAGTACAAAAATGATGACGTTTTAATTACGATGGAATTAAATATTATGGAAACTGCGTGTTTCACTCAATTAATTTTTCTGATGAATCACAGAGGAGACTCGTGACGGCGCTGTACCTATCAGACAGTTTTATATCGAACGAAGAGTTTGTGGCGTAAGGAGCACGAAGGTGCTCATGATAATCAAGGTATGACATGTATAATTCACACAGGGTGTTAGGTTATTTGGAGTAAAAATGTAGATTACATTTTGATCAACTAAATGACTTTTTCAACTAAAAACATAAAATACAAGTAGGTATTGGACAGTTTGGATGTGGTTGGGAGTTGTGAGGTTGAGAGTGAACAAATGTATTGAAAAATAATAAAATAAACAGCATAAAAAGATGTCATCGGATACCAAAATAAATTTCATTAAAAGTAATGTAAGTAAAGTACATAATGTCAGAAATCACTGGTGCAAAGCAAGTCGAGTCTCTTAACACCCTGTTATCTAGCGAATATTTAATGTTAGGACTGATATTTTAAGGGTGCGTGAGGACAACTTCGTTGTCTGGAGTGTTTAGAACATGCTTTTCAATTTTAAAGACTATCGTTTTTTTTACAAAAAAATTATAAATCTGGTCTGTTTGAAGCAACGACGGCGCGATGAGAGGTAATTCGACGAGAGTAAGAAGGAATGTCTTTCTGGATGTCTCGGGGAGAACTCTATTAGGAAGGGATGTTTAAAAAAAAATTAACAATTCTTCAAATATTTGAAGTTAATTTTCAACATCTTTGTAAGTTCTATTAAAGTTCTGTCATTATATCATAATAGGCCAGTTGCTTCATAAACCTGATCCATACATTTGCAGATCCAAATTATCAATTTTGTTGAAGGTTCTTCTCTACGTGGTCAATTCTATTTTAAGCAACGTTTCCAATCGATGATCTCTCACCTGGGCGATACTGAGAGTATCTTTGACTTTATATTTGTTGTAAATTTAAGTTTCACTTAATTTTTATGACAATATTATTTTTGAAAATCCATCAAGACATCGAATTCAAAAACATCATCGATCCAAAAATAAATCATATTTTTCTCGCTAATGAAAAACACAAAACAGACGTTCCAGTCTGTTGACTCAGTCCAAAAGTCCATCATCATGCTATGAGACGATTGATGATTGTGTTTCATGGTGAAAACTATTTAAAAGTCATCGTCATCGGCCTACAATGTTAATGAACAGACGTTTATGGCCCACTAACTCGAGGAGAGGAAACAGGCGTTTAATTGCATTATATTTCTTCAAACCAACGTCAGAAGCATCCCGAGCTATTGTTGTTCTAGTGATGTAAATATTTTGATGGGTAAAATAGATACGGTTATAATCATTTTTATAATGGTGTCATTCATGGCATAATAGTTAGAGGAATTGTATTCAGATCTGTAGAAAATGCATTTGTTTAAAAAAATATAATGGGAAGTATATTGATTTGTATACGTTATCCATCAATAATTATCGTACACTGCTACTAACTGTAAATTAAGTATAATTAAGTATTGAAGTTTAATACTGAATGCAGCTACTGCAGATGCTAATAAAAGCTGTTCGAGGAAGTGAAGCCAGCAGTCCATATTGAAGTTCTGGTAGTAACACAAGTTTGGCAAAGACTTGGGTAGAAGAGAATTAAAGAGGGCTGCATATGGAAAAACCTTGTATGTATGACGAAAAAATGTAATAAGGATGTATGATCACAAGATCTGAATGGCCATTCCTAATTTCCAACCTGTTATCCCTTCCTGCAACCTCGCAACAAACCCCAAACAGAAATGCAATAGTCCCAACGGCTCCGGGTATTTGGGAAACTTGAACAGTATCAATATTTAAAAAATATATATTTAGGTATGTGAATAATCGGTAAAACGTATAACATAAATTTGAGAAAATATTAAAGTTTATCTCAGTTTTTGAACTTAAATATCTAATTAAATTTTAAAATTTTAATACTTGGATATAATCTGTATAAATTAAACTTAAAAATTTAATACTGAATAGACAAAATATATAAAAAATATTCAATTCTACAAATTTACAAAGAAGTACAGTTAAATAACTTACCATTCCATTCATCAGCAAGATATCAGAATACTATCAAAATCCCTAAATTTAGTACAAAGCACACACAAAATACTTATCTCTATCTAGGTATAACATATTATAACCAACTACCATTATATCTGAAAGTTATCGAAAATATTCAGGAATTTCTGCAAAAATTAAAAAAATACCTAAAACTACTATAAGAGTCCATATCTCACTATTATTATTATTTCTTTCAAATCCTTTATTGATAAATCTTGCATTTTCTTAATTATACCTTGTTTTTTGCCATATTGTATTATTTACTTTCACACATGATATTATATAATTGAACTAAAATTCCCTCACCAAACACAAGAGCCTTGTCTCTTTATGGTGAGGAAAAGCTATTCTTATCCACTATTTTACCACTGTATAAAATGTAAAAATTGTGTATTTATTGTAAAAAAAACCTTTAAATATTAAATAAATTAAAATATTTTAAAATTAAAAATATAAAGCCAATATTTTTTTTGTAACTGGAATTCATTTTAATTTTATTTGTATGTTATTCTAAAAATTTGCTTTTATTGTCAAAATTTTATTTCATAACGTCAGAGCTCATCAATATAGAAACATTCGCGTGCATTTCGATAATAAGGATAATTTACAATTTCATTTTCCAAACCGGTGCTCTATCGCTGAATGAAGCAAGGAATGTATAGAGAAGCGTCGCGTTCCATGTTTCTTGTCTATGAAATTGATAAATTAAATAAAAAAAATTGTGAAATTTTCCTAAAAAGTGCAAACGATACATTTCACCAACATACAAAAGAAGGACCAAACTCCTTCCGTTGACCATCCATCCGTTTCAAAGCAAACACGTTCCCTTGACAAACGTCCAAGTCTTGCAGACTATAATTATATGGCTAATTATAGTTGCGTTTTGCCGAGGAAATTATTCTACTTTTGTGTATTGTAATTATGCAGCGTTTAATGTGTGCATTTATGGAACAGAGCGTGGATGCGTTAATTGCAGGGATTTTTTAGGTGAAGATAATGCAGAAACATAGATGGCATGTCTTGATAAAAAACCAAACGATTTCTTCCCCAAAGCTATCTAAACAATACGAAAATCATAATAAATATTTTATTTTTTTAATTAATGACGTTACAGGAATGTTGTTTTGTTTCGTAAATTAGACCCTAATGTCTTACAATACTATTTTCATAGTTATTTCTTTTTTCTTTTTCTTTCTTTCCTTTGTTGTATTTTTTTATTTTTTATTTTTACAAAATGAAACAAATACTTTTTTTTCAAACCATTTTATTTTAATTTTTTTTAAGAAAAACTCTTTTTTTTACTTTCGAAGGTTATTCCCATCAATATAATATATAATCGAAGAATAAGACAACAATAATAATCTAAATTAAAATATGAAAATGAAAAAACGGTAAGACGTGAAATCTGGGTTCGAGTCCCAGTTGCGACCATTATGTTTTATTATTTATTATTGTTGTCTTCTTCTTCAATGATACACTTTATTTTGTTTTATATTGGTCGACCGGTTTCGGTTGAACTCAAACTTCTTCAGGGCAATAATATATAAGTTTAGATATTTTTGTCCCGAAGAAGGTTGAGTTCAACCGAAGCCGGTCAACCAATATAAATCAAAATAAAGTAGTTTAAAAGAAAGTATTTGATTCATTTTGTATAATGTCAAGGCACAAAGTGTTTGCTTTCTTCGATAAATTTTAGTTTTTACTTTAACCTATCTTTACCCTTACTCATAAAGACCTTTGTTTTTTCTTGAATCCCCTTATAAAACTATATAGTTACACTTTCAATGCGATGTGTGGGATTGCACTTATCTCGACACATTCTGGAATAAAGACCACAATTAATAGAACATATCGCGGAGTACACGTTGCAAGTATAAGAAGATAAATTATTTAATGAAAAGTAAATTAAATGGAGATTTTATTTTATGGGAAGATACTAATAAGATATGTACAACCCCACCTTTTAACTTGGAAAATGGTTAAAATCGTAAAATAACACAGTCATTACATAAATAGAGTAAAGTTGTAATTTTTCTAAAATAAATTATTTCCTTGACCATGCTTTTGAATTAAAAAAAGTAATTTATATGTTTGTTAACTTTATGTTATGTAAAGCTTTACTTGTAGATGCAAAATAAAAAATAAAAGTATTTGGCGCATTCTAGGAGTGTTCAATTTCCAAAAAAAAAATTAAACATTACTATTTTGATAGAAAACAGTGACTTTGTAGTTTGAAAAATTAATGAAGTTAAAAAATAAAATTTGCTTATAAAAAATAAATTTATTACGATCGACCGGTTTCGCTTAACACAGGCATCATCGGAGTATAGAGTTTAATTTTGTACCCTGATGATGTTAGTGTTGAGCGAAACCGTTTGGTCGTAATAAATTAAATAAATTTCTTGGTTATAACTCTACGATCCGAGATGATCTAAGCATTGAACCATTGCTACTCTTCAAAGAAAAATCGCAACTGAGGTGGCTTGGGCTTGTACTAAGAATGTCTGATAACCGAATTCCGAGGAAAATACTGAGTGCCATTTCACAGAGGCTGGACGTTCAGTGGGCCGCCCCAGACACAGTTGAGCGAGGCAACTTCAGAAACTGTGCGAGGAGAGGATGGGTCTGCCATGGACGGAGGCCGAACAATCGGCACAAGACAGGGACGTATGGAGGATCCTTGTCTATGCAGTGAGTCCCCGACCCGAATAGGATAAGGGGAAGAAAAAGAAGAAGGTTATAATTAAATAAATTGTTTATTTAATTAATTAAATAGACTTAACTAGTTTATTTCTCTATGATAATATTTTATTTTACAAATCTTTTCTAAATTATCACATTACTATATCACTTAAAAGCAACACACGCAATGATATGAAATATTTTTTGTGAAAGCTACACATCTTCTGCTGTTATTCCATCGGCTGTTAATTGTACTGTCTTCTGGTATTTTAATGCGGATTTAATTGTTTCATTTTCACAGTGTCTGAACACGAGGGAAAGATAACATCTTGTGATTTACATCGCAGGAGGGATCCTCACATAATGTGTTTTACATTAATAACCAGCTTGTAAAGTTGTAAATAATGAATGCTAAATGAAAACACAGCTTAACATGGTTAACGCCTTATTTATTTACAAGGAAATTATGAACAGATTTGCATATTTTAAATTTGTAAGAAGGATAGTGGAATTTATGTTAAAAGGGGGACAAAGTGTTTGATAGATGTATGATGAACGTAATAAATAAAGAAGAAAGCGTTAAACGTGATGTTGGCGTATTCTGTGATCCGAAACTCTAACATTTAAAAATTTCAAATAATTGTCTGTTCCACCATCATTATAAAATTCTTCTAATCCATTATAATTACGAAACATAATCATGGTTTTCTGTCAAATGGTATAGCGATATTCGATGTCAGGCAAGTGTAAGTAAGATAGAGAGCTTTCTAAAAAGGTTATAACCAAAATGTACTGAGTGGATTTCCATTCGAATCTGCAGGGAAGAAATTTCTAGTGTGTATTAACTATTTATAAATGATGAAATACTAAAATGTTTTTGTCGATCTTTATTTTTCGTTCACGTACAAATAATTTTTGATGCTTAAATTTTTATTAGAATAACTCTCTTTATAATAAATGTTGAAGGTTATTCGAGTCAATGTAATATGTCATTGAAGAATAAGACAATATTAATATCTAAATGAAAATGTAAAAAAACCAAAACGGGTCAAACGGTCACAGTTGGGACTGTTACCTTTTTATCTTGTTATTTTTCATATTTTAGTTTAGATACTCTAGTATTACCTCCTTCTTCAATGAATTATTGATACGATTACTCTAAACAAACGGAATTTTATCTTATCTAAAAACCTTATTTTTTTAAGTACCTGTCTACTTACAAACCAAATTTAAGATGGTCACTTATTTGTTGAGGTATTTGAATTTAATACAATGCCCTTTTGTTGGTTCATTGTAAAATTAAGAAGTAAATTGTAAGTACGATAAGTATTGCTATGTTGTATTGTTATGCTGTTAATTACCATGAATTACGGCAATTTCTGAAACGGAAATGACTTCTGGATTCATGTAATTCGTTGCATTTTCAAGACTTTTGATTGCATAATTAAATGCACTCAGTCATGAAGACAACTCGCCAAAACTGGTTTGGCCCTAATTTGTTTTCAATTGTGGCGAGCAAATTGCATTTTCATAGGTATTTATTATTTGAGAATACTCGAAGATTGAATTTATTTTATCACTTCGCTTCCTTTTCATTTTGAAAACTGTTATGGTAGGTTCAGACTGGACGACGTACGTACGCATCGCTACTCAAACAATGCTTAGCAACCCATACATTTTCTATGAAAATGGCCACAGACATCGCACGTCGCGATGCGTGTGGCCAATGTGATTCTAAAACATAAATTTTCATTGAAAATCTATGGTTGCTAAGCAGTCCAGATATTGTTAGGCGTAGCGATGGGCACGTACGTCGACCCAGTCTGAATCTACCATTATCGTCTTGAAAAGAAGAAAAGGCTCTCACTTTAGAGGTTCAACTGTTTTTGTTTTTATAGACGACGTTAGTTGGAGCGGTTGAGAAAATATTTTACTTAAAAGAGACCCCGAGTCATCCTTGGTGGTGCTGTATGGGGGGGGGGGTATTTTTAGGAAAAGGAGTGAGAGGAAGTTCTGTGAAGGAAAATGTGTGAAGAGTGGGTAGGAATTTGGAAGTCAATGTGTCCAGGAGTGACGGACGTATGAATCGATCCCTCCCACTGCAGTGCAAGGCTATGGGATAAGAAAGTCCAGCTGGATTGATCTAGTTCTCCCTTCTCCCTCAACCATACTCTCCTGATCCGACCCGCCACGCAGTAGGTGGGCAAACGCAATCATTGCCTAGACTAAGACAAACCTCACCCATTCATCCGAGCACCCCTGATAAGTCACAAAACGTAACGAACCACTTGGAGGCAGGGGTGTTGGTCATCCAATAAACAGTTTCTGGGGGGGTGGTACCCATAACCGCCTCAATAACAGATTACTCTGCTTTCAAGCGTTGTGTAGAAGTTCGCGTTGTTTTGCTTACAATTAAGTCAAAATGATGTATTATTAATGGTGTTTATTTAATGTCAATAAAAATTATACATTTAAATAAATTTTCCCAGTTTTAAATTTATTTTGGTTAATTATCTAATTATTGGAGAGAGTCTTTGAAAAGATTAATCCAAAAAACGTGGCTGTATGATATATTTTTTTAATTCACTAAAATAATAATAATAAAATAATAATGTGCGTGTAGTTAGCAGAATTATTAAATGTTATTGAAATCACTGCTCTCACATTACTATTGTTATTTTTCTTTGAAACAGGACGGTACACCGGGAAAGAAATTCATTGCTTGAAATAATTATAATAAAATAACATATTATTATTCCCCATGCGAATGCATTCTGCATTAAATAAATATAGACAAGTTTCTTTGCAAATATTTCCCTGAATCCACAAATTAGTCACGGAAAAGAAAGGCCGTAAATGGTATCATTTTATTTTTCCACCGTAATGAGCATGTCAGAATAACGAAGAGGTGGCGCGAGACGAACTAGAAGATATTTTATTATAACTTGTCATAAACACACGGTGTTCGGAGAGAATACTGACTGAATAATAATATCAAGATTGATAACAACATCAGTATATTCAATCAAAAATAGCCCTCAGGAAGATCCAAGGTACCAGACAAGATAGATATTGCAGTAGAAAAGTGGATGCATTGCAATGGAGCAGTTTTGGGGTACACGTATCGCCTCCCCAAGAATCATTTATTGGGTCACTCCACGTGGTTCGTCAAGTCATGATAGCGAATGCGTTTGTCCACTTATTGCATGACGGGCTATATCGGGAGAGACTGGTTAAGGGAGAACTAATCTAGACCTCTCTAGCCTGAATCTCTCGACCCACCTCCTTGCACCGCAGGCGGAATGATGGATTTATACATCCGTCACTCCATTTCATTAACCTCTAGATTCCTACCCACTCTTCATACCATTTTCGTTCCCAGAACTTTCTCACCTTCCTTTCCCTAAAAAGTCCCTCCACACGTCATCCCCAAAGATGAAAAAGGCTGTAAGGATTGGAGCTAAAGTTAACTTTTTTTAATCAGAAATACACTCATATTACTCCTTTTTTGGCGCCCTCTCCTGTCGGAGATTGGTTATCATCAGGACATTCATTATTCTGCAAGCAGAACTGCTATTGTACCAGACACATAGATTTTAACGCGATGAAGTGCTTCATCTTCCTCCGTGTATATTTTATCACAAGCATTATGAAAACCGTGTATTTATTTATTTGCGTGTACTTGTCATGTTTGTCGATTTAAGGAGAAGAGAGTAATAATTAATACATTTTTTGTAGTCAAGCCTTCTGACATTAGGTATTTGGGCAGGAAAGATTTTCTTTGTAAAATCCTGAAACTTAAGCACATAAGCTTGTTTTCACGACAATTTAACGTAGGTAGACATAGGAATGACGTACCTATGCCCCGGACCTGAGTTATTAAAGAATTTTCTGATATCAAAATCAAAATTGTAAATATTTGGCTGGGATTGTAATGCTACCATAAGGAAAACCCTTATATCTAGGATTTTTTTACGTTAACTTCAAGCGACGTCCTGAGGAAAGTAATTTTCCTTAGAACCTATGTAATCTTTGAGAATACTGTCTGGAGGGTCTCTTAGAGGAGAGGAAGGAATGAACATGGGTATTGAATAGACCTATGTTGTAGGAGGAAGGAATACAGAAGCCGGCAAATCGTTCCACGGCCGAGGTTATGATAAATGTTAATAAATGTTAAAAGCGCACGTTTGGCATGTTGATGCCAAAGATGCCAAAGGGACCAATTATGCTAGTTCCTCCGAGCATTTTCTATTTAAATACTGGTATTAAAACATTTCTGCCTGACGCCTGTGCTCTAAAGATAATTATAAACCTTTAGAAAAACGGTCATATTATACCCATAACTTTTGCTTCTAGTGAGCCATAAAGAGCTTTCTTTTGAACAATTCATTAACATTTTACTAATCACAGATATTTCTACTACCCGGTTTATTATTATTGATTTAATTATTGTTTTTTACATCTATTAGAATTTAGAAAGACGGTTAATACAGTAAAGTATTTTCAGATGTTTTCTGACAACGCTGTATTCACTGAATAACTTATAACTTATGATCAAATACCTAATTGGACGAGGAATAAGGGAATGCAAACTCAATGCAAATGTCTATAATTATGTCATTTGCATTGTTGAACGTTGCCATAACTACTTGCCATAGTAAACGACTCGAATAACAATAGGGAAAATAAATAAACAATCAACAAGAAATGTCTCATCATTTTCTAGTATTTTCCTAATCAATTACCTGTGCAATTTATTTATTAAAGTATACGGATATAATAATTACTGTTTTTTTAACTGTGAATACTGCACAAGTGTTGCCAACCATTTGGAGTGAGTGAGACTATGGCATTCCCAATTGGGGCATGTTGTGGGGCTGAAGGTAGTTGTAGAGGGAAGGAAATGGGGAAGAGGAAGGTGGGCAAGAACCTGGCTATTCAAATTTAATTATCTAACACGGCTTAAGTCATTTCAAGCAACATTTCATTTATAAATGGTGGTTTCAGTATTGGGAGTATATTCTACTCTGAAGCGTGCGGTAAATTTGCTGCACGTACAACCTAATCACATGCAACTTAATCACTTAAAATTTATAGTTCATCGACACCAACTGTTGTAATAATCATTGTAATAATTTGTCGATTTTTTCTTTATTTATTTAAACTTCGAATACACGCACACATCATTTTGACAAACGTGGTTCAAACTATGTATTTTTTTCAATACTCTATCAACAAATGAACAGGTAGATAAAGAAAGAGGGTGGCAAAATATTAACAAAAGCTTTATATTACGAGGGAATAAAAGAGAATTTATTTGCAAAAATTACGGAGGAATTAATTATAGTGTTTTACCACTTTGGCTGGAACATCCTTTCCCATAGATGATATATTATATGATCGATGCAATGTTAATTTGTTTATAAAGAGGTAAGTACTTTATACTCTTCGCATGCAAAGGTGACATGTGGCCTGCGTCCAATATTTCGTATCCGAGTAGGTAATGATTAACTTCCTTTGCAAAGAGTATGAAAAGAATTGACGCCTGGATCAATGACGCACGTATTAAGTCGTTATTGTTGAGAACATTAAGCAGAAAATACAACGTAGTTAATAAATAGTTTTGATTCAGAGTGTCATCGTAGTTTGTTTGCATTAATAAAAAAAAATGTTTTTGATAAACAAGTGGATAAAGGTAGAAAGGTGCAATAGCAACATACATAGATTTTGGCACGGAAATGTTGCAGCAAGACATTACACGATTAAGTAAATGAAATACTTCATTATAATAATAATGATAAATTATTATAATTTTAGTTATAATATATTTTATTTGCCATTATACAAATTCAGCTATAGAACGAATTAATTTACCTAGAAATTTGGGAGGCAGAGGTATAGTCAAAATAACTTATTTGAAACACAATCAGGTAGAAATGTTAAGAATTTTTTTTTCCATAGCAAAGAGAATAGAGGAAAAGACATAAAAACTGGTGTCAAATAAAATAAAATAAAAATATTATATTCACTATAATAATAATATTAGGATGACTTGTATAGCGCCGTTTTTGTGAAAAATCACCTCAAGGGCGCTGTACAAATTTCAATATATTTCTACAATCTTACTTCTAACTACAGACCAGACAAACATTATACAAACTTATGGCTAAAACATTGCATCCTCCGCTTCTTCGATCAGTGATACAAAACTATTTGTACAATGCATCTGACCAAATAAAGCGATGCTGCCCAAAAATGTATGTGTATTTTATTTTTTATCTATTTTTTTTTATTTATTATGTATAATAAAACGGTTTGAAACAGACGATGTTTGTGTTTGAATGTGTAAATCAAACAAGGAGTGCCCACGACAGTTATGTTTGAATGTGTAAATCAAACAAGGAATGCCCACGACAGTTATGTTTGAATTTATAAATCAAACAAAGAGTGCCCACGACAGTTGTGTTTGAATGTGTAAATTTTCCAACAGAAATTCTTCTAATGAACACTTGACATAATTTACCCTACAAGTAGTAAACATCTTAAAAATAAAATTAAAATAGAAAAATATAACTTTTTTTTTAAATGGCAAGAATTAATTAAAGATAATATTGTTATTACTTTATTTGAAAGACATGACAAAAACAATTAAGTCGAAATGGCAGAATTTGTTGTGGCGCTGTTCCGGTAAGACAGTTATCCTGGGTTCGACCCCTAGATGCGACCACCTTTTTATATTTCTGTGACTTTCCAATTTCACGTTTCGTTGGGATTTATTATTATTTATTTCCTCAGTGAAAAAAAAGCTTTCCGCAATTTTTTTCTTGTTTCACAAATGAATCATTATGTGTTGCGCTCCCTACAGAATTATTTGAGCATTTTACACGCCGTATAACTGCGAACGACTAATTCCAACCCTTCCACAAAGATCAAGTACAAAATGCAACTACTGTATCAAATAGTCCTTAAAGACCCGTAGCGCTTTATGAGACCAGATTAAAATCACAATTAGAACCGGTCTCCATTCAATAACAAAGCCGAGCCCTCTTGTGAAATCAAATGCTGTGAATCGTGTCTCTTCATAACTCATGCTCCCCTAATACTATTTTGTATCAAGTGCCATTTATAAAAGCATAAACTTTTATATAAATTATGTTGTAATTATTATTGCTGGCAATTTACATGCTCGTAATAAAAAAGGAGTGTAGTAATTTTTGAAATAATTGATTGTTGTCGTAAAAAGTGCTACGCAAAAAATGTTTATCATTCTAGGTATAGTTATTAGGAAAACGTTAAGGTATTTTTTTACAAAATGGATGACAAAATATTGCTAAATAGTGTTTTCATGAATAATATCAATGAAATTCTTTTTTGGTTTGTTAAGTATTACACTTATATGCTGAACTGCTTTTTCCTTCTTTAGACATCATTTTTGGATTAGGTACTTTAGAGTGTCCATCCTTAGGAGAAGGTATGTAAATATATTACTTGAAAACTGCAAGTTCAACAAAAATATCACTCTCAAAGGCAAAAAAGAAACCCAGTAAGACTTTGCAACTCAAAGTCGAACAACCTGCCTGTTTTTCTTATTCCTCCACCTAATGTTCCGATCTCTTCAAGGTCTATCCTCATATCCTTATAAACTCTAGTCTGGCTTATTGAAAAGATGAAAAATGTTTTTAAAAAAAATTGAACAAATCGGGAACTCCAAAAATAAAACTTTTGCTGGGGCGACAAATTTTAAGATTTTACTTGAATTAATATAAATATTTTTTTCAGGCTTAGAGATGGATAGTGTGCAATATGCATGTGGCCGACAGTAGACGTTCTCAATTTTGTGTTTTTTTTAGCATCAAAGATGATCTAAAAACATATGGGTAGAAAAAGCATGGTTTTTGGCATCTAAATAATGTGTGATGAACTATTCTAGCAGTTTATATATAATACTAGCTGACCCACCGCGTTGCTGTGGCTAACGAAACACAACGCCATCTATTGGATGGTTGCCTAATCTATATAACCAAGTTTTGAGTCAATAAATTATCTCGCACCGCCATATGTCAGAAACTTATGGAAGTTACAAAAAATTTCAAATTATTGTCCCATTACAAACATTTAATAAACATTCAATTCACAAAATAAATATTGAGGTCAATAATCAAGATAAAAACTATCCTATTTTTTATATTGGATCAAATTACACACAGTAAGCTAAATTTCATCAAAATCGGGTAAGTAGTTTCGGAGTTTATCTAGGACGCGACGTTGTCATCGTGACGCGAGATTTTTATATATAAAAGATGGATAAACAGAAAAAATTTGATAATTATAAAATATTCCATATTCTTATTAATCCACCCTTATAACGAAATCATAAAGTCCGCCAACAAAATCATGGCGTGCCACCGTTGTACACTGCAATATTGTAGGTACTGTGCAATAGTGGATAGTATTGAATAGTGTAATGTTGTATAATAGTGTATAATTACACGTTGGACGATATCCACAGCTTAGCCGGACTCTGGAATATAATTAGAAGCGATTATAAGTAGCCAATAGATATGTACAATAATAAACATGGCAGGCTATTATAATGCCCCTCATATACTCGTTGTTACCCCGCACCACCTCTTTGTTCCCCGCCGCACAAAAGAGCTTTTGTATTGCCAAGAAACAAAGCAAGCCCGTTACGCAGTCTACCTTTTTACTCTTTTAAGCTGGGGGGCCAGAAACGGTGGTTTGCGAACTGCTAATATTGGAGATATAAGATTTTAATTTTAAAAAAATTTAGGTGTGAGCTAAGTACGAGTATGTGAGTTAATGAGCAGTCAGGATTCTGCTGAAGTGCTCAAATCCAATTTTACAATAAGTTCCAATGGAAATTGTGTTAGTCTAAATTTTAAAAAAAAATAATACTATATTTTCTCCAAATGTAAATTAAATCGAGTTCGAAATAGCTTTATATTAGGTCCTTGCATATGAAATTGGCGTTTTGCCGTAATGGCAACTTTGATCTCAAATATCTGCTCTTTGGTTAGGAATTCCAAATTCAAATTTATACAGCTACTCACGTATTTGTGTTTCGAAAATTATAATGCATTTGTTTTTCCCTTAATTGTTTTTTTTTATTTGCGTCACTTAGTTTACAAAATGGAAAACTTGAAATATCGCGTTATTTACGAGTACGAGTTCCACCGTGGCACCAGTGCTGCAGAAATGGCTCGAAAATTAATGATGTGTATGGTGACGGTGCCGCAAAAGAAAACACAGTGCGTTTTTGGTTCGACCTGCAGAACAAGCCCCGTGGACGGCCGGAGACCAAAGTTGATAATGAAGAATTGAAGGCTATTGTGGAAACGGATCCATCGCAAACCACGTCCGAGTTAGCTGCAGGCTGCGGTGTTAGTGATAAAACTGTTTTAATCCACTTGAAGCAAATTGGGAATGTGAAAAAGCTTGAAAGGTGGGTACCTCACGAATTGAGTGAAGCAAATCAATTGCATTACTCAACCGACACCATAATGAAGGGAATTTAAATCAAATCATTACCTGTGATGAAAAGTGGATCCTGTACGATAATCGGAAGCGCTCATCGCAGTGGCTAAACCCTGCCAAACCAGCCAAACCATGCCCCAAGCTAAAATTGACTCCAAAAAAGTTACTTGTGAGCGTTTGGTGACGCAAAGAAAAAAACAATTAAGGAAAAAACAAATGATTTTTAATCTTCGAAACACAAATACATGAGTAAATAGCTGTATAAATTTGAATTTGGAATTCCTAACCAAAGAGGAGATATTTGAGATCAAAGTTGCCAGTACGGCAAAACGCCAATTTCATATGTAAGGACCTAATATTTGTAGCGTCGGTAACACGCTGTGAACGTTTGTTTAAAGGTTCCACTTCCCAATCTACAAGGAAATGTTTCCTAGAAATAGATGGGAAAAGCGTCTTATTATTTTTTGTTGTATTTATTATTTAATTATTTTTATATCTTGTCGCAATTTCGCACAAAAACAGTTTGATAATGGCCTTGAACGCCAATAATAAAAATCTTTAATAGTTGCTGAACTTAAAATAACCCAATAAAAATAATTAAAAATAAAATATAAGCATGTGGGTGTCATGTATTATAATATTTTGATTTTAAATTTATATTTTTTTTAACAATTTTGTATTAACTAAGATATTATTAATATATCCGCAAATACATTTTTTGGTATATAACTCAATCTAATTTTAATATCTTAATCTTAGCAGAAGATGTTCACCTGGGTATCTTGATATACTATTGGTATCTTGATAAATTTACGTGCCAAAAATGTTGCAGGCAGGTTACAGTATTACAGACAGACTAACCTACTCACAAGCCTTGAGTATCATAATAATTTCTATTGAATGAAATTTAATAGAAATTATCACCTATGTAAATCGCTTCGCGTCTGGTATAAGAACAGTGTCACTGAGAAGTTACGGGCTAAAGCATGGACTATGATGCGCCCTATAGAAAACCAACCTACGATATAAAGGTCAGCAGAAGTAGAAGAAGTTCCAAAATTTGTAAAGTCACAATACTCAAATTTTCAAATAGCAAACATAAGCACCTACCTACAACAAAGAATTTAATTTTTTTTGTATGGATGCATATCAAAAAAAAATATTATTTGAAATACATAGGTACATATATTTACAAAAGAAAATCATGGGTCTTAAAAGCTAATAACAATAAAATAGTTTGTTAACGAATCTACCCAATTCAATAAAGAAAACATTTCTCTTGTTTGAATTGGGGAGTAATGCCATTACAAAAGTAAAAGAAAAAAGAAAAAAGAAGAAAAAATTGAGGTAAGAAAATACATAAACTTATATAGGATGTTAACAAATATACATTGATGGTGGAATTGAGTATCATATCAGTTACTAAGTTGGATGTACAGAAATAGATTAGTAAAAGTAAGAATATAGATGTAGTGAAATAAAATAATATTATCACATTTCAATTTATAGGTAGGTATTATGTATAATTAACAAAGGTGGTAGGTACATGGATTTGATTCTAGCAGTTGAGTAGAGGAGCTGATTATGCTGTAAAAGCAGTACATAATATTGAGTTGTGACAATAATCCTTTGGTAGTTCAATGTAGATGGAATATTTTTGGAGGATAAGTTAAAAAATAAAAAAAATAAATATATATATTTATTTTTTTGTTAATAAATTTTAAAATTAAATATTTAATTATATACTAAAGTACATAATATTATAATAAAATACTTGATCAATTATTACTAATAGGTTACATGTAATCAGAAGATATATACAAAATCATTCACAATACACATCATTTCACATTTAGGTAATATGCACAAATGCACAGAATTGAGTTATAAAAGCCACATGATTAAGAATAATTTAGTAAATTATTTTCTGAACAAGGTGGCCCAGCCCTGCTTTCCGTAAGTTTGTACCGCGGGGGTAACTTGGCTGTAATTTCTTTTCACAATATTTTGTCCGGTCAATCGGACCTATTGTTTGGGTTTTTTGTAATTTTTGCCGATTCACGCTTCCGAATAAAGTTCTTGGCTATTTATTGTTCTCGGTAATTTCGGAAAAAGTAACACAATCAAGTTTTATCGCCCGAATATTATTTATTTTATATGGAAGATTACAAATACGATTATGCATACAGGAGTAATCATAAATATAGGCATTTGTACGACCATTAGTTAGATTTGTGGATAAGATATTCAGGTAATAAGTTAGGTGAGGTTTTTAGATAAACTTATATGGTAAATTATTTTGTGTAAGTTTGGAATGAACTTAACAAGGAAAGTCGTTCCACTGTTGTACACGTAGATACATACACATTTAAGTAGATGTGTGGGTTTCCGTTGTGTGCGTGTTAATAAAATAAGCAAAAGCCTTGAACAGATGAAGAGATCTGAGATAAGATCAATTTGTGCGCCTTTTAGGGGTGTCCATTGTCAATTATTATAATCACATGTTCAAAAACATCCAAGAAATAAATAAATTACGAACATTGGTTTTTATTGGGTTTAACAACCACCTTGTCATCGTCTTCAAAAATATTAATTCAATGAGTCGTGCTGTCTGCATTTTAGTAACTTCAAAAGATGTAACGCCTTGTAAAATGACTAATAATATTAGATAAAGGATAAATAATAATTCTTGGTCTTACAGATTTTCTTACAATGTATTTTAAGTCTTTTTGTGATATATTGAACTTTCTTGAACATTTATGAATTGTGTAGGGACTCAAAGGTTTACATCGCACGGTTCCTATGATTTAAACTCAATTAAAAATTTTATTCACAAAAAAGATACATATGTACATTTGTTTTAGACCAATTTAATTTGACTACCGGTTTCGGTAGAACCCTTCCTTCGTCAGGAGAATGTTTTTTAGTTAGTGAGTTAATGCTTTTTACAAATGTGTAAAAATATGAGTATCCACCATAGACATATGAATATGTATAGACCTGCCCTAAGTGATAAAAGCGTATTATTTCCCCCTCCTTAATTCTGGGTTCCATGGAACCGGCCGGGCTGGCGTATAGGTTCGCGTGAATCTAGAAAATGTGACGTCATCATTATTATGCGGACTAGCGTCGAGCTCTTATCGGTACATTTTACGAAATAACACGGCAAAAATGGTAACTTGTGCTATTAAAACATGTAAAAATAGAAGTGAAAAAGAGTATAAACCCAATTGTCGTATTACCTTCCATATGCAGGCATTATTTGTCATTATTTTAAGCTTATTCACATCATATAATATGATCAGTTTTAGACATGAAGCGTAAGCAACCGAAATTCCCGGTCTCGTCGTGTGCACGTTGCAGTTTACTGTGATAAGTAAATTATGAAACATTTGTAAAAGTGTCTTACCTAAACACGGTAACAAAATATTCGACTCTCAAAACAAGCGAACCTTTCTTCATTTTATATGGATTACACAAGTTTGTTCAAACCGGGCGTACAATTCGTAGAAAGGTCTATTCATTCAAAAGCAGATTTTACTTTTAAGAGCTAAATGGTGATATTATAATGCGTGATGCCTATATACTGTGATATTGAAGGATTAACGAATCACATATCGTTACCGTCAACTCATCCCTCTCCGCCCCGCTACAGATGGTTATTACCCCTCTCCCTGATTCTCAAGTCTATGAATAATATGTCTGTGGTATCCACGTTAATTGATACCAATCATACAGTTTATAATTTATTTGTTTTTTTTTATTAACTCTGTGATTTACATATTATAGTGTATCACGTTTCACTAAGGTTATATTTGGGACCTAGTGCTAAAGGTAGATGCAAAAACGAAATCTAAAAAATAGAACTTTCCTAGAACCAAACTTTTAACAACACGACTGAAATATATACAAGACGACAATGTTCGATGTTACTGGTTGTTTCTTTTTCTTTTTCTCTGTAAGTTTTGAACACGACTCGCCTGACAGATGTATTTTATTATTTGTTGATGTGAATAACGCACAACAGTCCCAACTGTCTGGGGCTAGTGAGACTAAGCATCCCCAATTAAAGCACGTTGTGAGGCTGAAGGTCGGGGGAAGGGAATTAGATTGGGTAGAGGAAGGTAGGCAAGTACCTGGTTGTTGGAATCTGGTCACTAAACATGGCTAAAACAATCTAAAGCAACGCATCAATTCTGAATGATGATCTTACATCAAGGCGTTACTCAAAGTATCATCCAATCTGGAACGTGCCGCAAATACACTATATATTATTTTTAAAGAATAAATTTTTGAAAATAACCCAATCAGAATACTTATAATTAATAATTTGTGAACGGAAATTGAAAACGCGTCCTTCGGATTGATAGTCGAGAGCCTTACCCTTCAATCACAGAAGCCGTTCAAGAGCGCACGGAGAAAAATATTATTCGAAAAAACGATCATTTTAATAGTAAAAACGGTTAAAAACGGGACTGAAGTTCTCACAAACAAATTAACAGTGTTTCAATGTTTATTGGCGGGAAAATGTAAGAATAATTTGTTGGGAAACGAAATTACGTATACCAACAAATTATTCTTACATGTTCCCGCCAATAAACATTGAAACCCTGTTAATTTGTTCGTAAGAACTTCAGTCCCGTTTTTAACATTTTACTATTAAAATGATCGTTTTTCGAATAACATTTTTCTCTGTGCGTTCTTTGACTTGTCGTATATAATAAACCTTTCTTGTTGTATTACTCTAGTTCCCGTATTTCTTCGCAAACCCAATATCAATTTCCACACAGAAACTTCAGGATATTTGATCCGGGTTACATTAAAAAACTAATTTTAATCTGCTTCGTTATTGCACATGTTTATGTGCGTACTTGTACCACAGGCGCTAACATCAGAATGTCTACCTTTTAGAGGTCAACACGATCACTGATAATATCCACGATTATTACCACACTAAGTATACTCTCGATCCGATTTCCAAATAAGGTATCATTACCCAAAGATCCCAAGAGATATCCCACACTCAGAGTGGTGATAATTCCGTCCATAGATTAACTATAATAAGGTATAGACCCCGAAACAACGGCCAATTACCCATTCAAATGAGAATCAAACATTTCGGGGCACGAACAATTTTTTTTTCTGTGGAACATTTAAAGTCACATTATCCATTGTTGGATTTGTTTGATTACGCCAGTGTGATAGGAATGGTCGTGATTGGAATCGGCCTGAACAAATAATAACACCATAAATATAGCGGCATCTAACGAGCAGGGTCAGAGTACTGCTATCCAATCCCAGTGATACACATTCTAGATTGAAAACTTTTAATCTCACAGATATTTCAAAGCAATTGGAGCGGTGTTTCAGTTCTCGAGTGTGTTTCTCGTAAGTGCGTTAATTTCAGAGATAGATTGCATTACTTCAATCGTCAAACTTGCAATATCTAGGTTTTAGCTTTCAATTGAAATCTTTCTACATTAAACATTTCTACATTAGTTTATTTTTATTTTTTATAGTGAATACCTCACAAGAGTCCCAACTGCTCCCATCTGGAGCCAGTGAGTGGATCCCCAATTGGGGTATTTTATGAGGCTGAAGGTAAGTGGGGAAGGGAAGGAGATGAGGAAAGGGAAGGTGGGGAAGTACCTGGCTATTCAGATCTAGTCACAAAACACGGCTAAAGCCATTTCAAGCAACTTTTCCATTCTGAATGGTGGTCTTACACCAGGGCGATACTAAGAGTATCTTCCACTCTGGAACTTATATTATTTTCTTTAATTAATTGTGAAATAACACAAATCAATTAAATAAAATTTATTTGCGCACGCCGGGTTTGAACCCGCGGCCTTCGGAATGGGAGTCTAACGCCCTACCGCTGGACTACGCCAGCCGTAATAGTTAGTGAATAGTTAATGAAGTTAATGCGAAGCTTAATTCTAAATCACTGTTTTAGATTTATCAGTTAACATTACAAATTGAAGCTTTTTCTGCCGTTTCTATTGAGTAGAATTACAATAAAATTGTTAATTACTTTATTAAAAAATATGACAGTGGGTACACTACTAAAAAATGTATTTTGCCAATATATGAACGCATACAAGAAACAACTTTTTAAAAATACGAAATTATGACTAAATTTATCTGTGACATTTGCAATTGAACTTTTTTCATAAATAAAAGCCACTTCTGCGCTTGAAATTGTGACCTCTGGACTCCGTTTGTTACGCATCTTAATATACAAAAATTAATGTTTGTTTGTTTGTTTGTTTTATAATGTGTTCGTATGTTATGCGGGGCTGTACCGTTCGTCCGATTTGGGAATATGATGTGCGCATACCCGGGATGGTTATAGGATAGTGACCTCTAGAGTTATGAAATTATTTCCTAATATTTTTTTGAATTGTTGTGAACACGCCGGTGAATATATATATTATCTAATAAATGGTTCCCGGGGTGAAGGTACCCATCCCCGAAAAAAATAAATATAATAACTTAATCAAAAATAATTTCATTAGAGAATTTAAATTAACAAAAAGTGTGTTAGAAATAATTTAAAGTTATGTCCGATCCACACATTAAGGGTTCGGTCACCTGGTTCGCGTGGTCCGCTACAGAAATATTTATCATTAAGCACGCATCAAACATGAACCATGTGTCTACCATAAAATAAATCCATAAAATTGGTTAATTGAACATTATTAAATTTTACGCCTTGCACGCAATCATTCTGGTCGAAACCATTGCTTGTGTTAGCTCAATCAGAAACCACAGGCAGAATGTTATAGTTTATAGTCCTCGGAAAAAAGATGTACAAAAATTTAATGATTCTATTTTTCCTGTCATAACGACTCAGTAGAAACGTGTTTAATGTGTAATAATTATTAATATTCTGATCTGAGCTCTCCAAAAAGTGTTTAATGTGTAATAATTATTAATATGTTGATCTGAGCTCTCCAAATATTGTAGGTGCTTGGAGTTTTCGATTTTTTTAAAGAAAAGACACAAAACATTGTTACAATGGTGAAAATATTAATTAATTTTTAATTTAATGCTAAGTAGGATGACTTGAGTTGAGAATGCCGGACACACGCGTCCCAAAAAGAATTATGACTGGACACCCAGTAGGAAAGAGAAAAGTGGGAAGACCCAGACTGAGGTGGGAAGACGAGGTAAGAGGGGATACGGCACAGCTTCTCCAGGTAACAAACTGGAAGTCAACTGCTGAGGACAGGAGGAGTTAGACGCGAATGTTGCGGGAGGCCAAAGCACGATATGAGCTGTAGCGCCATCGAAGAAGAAGAATCGAATAATATTAACAAATACAAAATCCTTCACCTCACCCAAATATAATCCTCATTATTGTTACCACTTCCTACGAACCTGAAAATTTTTGTCAAATATTTTTGCTTTATTGAAAAATGTCATTTATTTAATATTTATAAATTATTTGTAAACTACTCTGTCTCGACATAGGATTTCCAAGTGATACAGGCAAGGCCAAAAAAATATACATATGTAAACCTTTTTATGTAGATGCACATAATAAATAAAAATAATAAGTATAAAATTACAATTTATTGTTCATCATTTACCAATTTCAAACCTAAAACTATTTAAAAATACCAATAAAAAGTTGGTATGGATATAAAACTAATTTTAATTTAGTTTGGATTTTTTATGCTTACACGCCGGTATGTACACACAGTATATAGACAAGTATTTTTATCCTTGATGCATCTGAATGAAAAAATGTTTTATTATTTTGTTATTCGGCCGTACATCCTCTTTGCAGATCCCTTCGGGGACGCTTAGTTATTGAAAATTTTGTATAAGTAGGTGTACCAAATTTCCCCTAAGGTAACTGCATATATTTATATTTATATAAGTATGCCGAGGGGCCAACTATCGGAGGATCAAATGTCACGAAATCGCTAAGTGATTTCTAAATTAATAACAAAAATCAATTAATATACATGCAACAAAATTTTATTTCTACCCCATCCTTTTCGATGAACTACACATAATTTTCATGCACTTTGTCGATTAGCATTGATTGTGGGTTTTAATTGGTAAATTTTTCACGTAAAGAAAGAGCGTAAAGTGTAAGAGCGTCGATACTGCACAGAGAAAAATGTTATTCGAAAAAACGATAATTTTAATAGTAAAAACGGGACTGAAGTTCTTACGAACAAATTAATAGTGTTTCAATGTTTAATGGCGGGAAAATGTGAGAATAATTTGTTGGTATGCGTACGAAATTAAGTATACCAACAAATTATTCTTACATGTTCCCGCCAATAAACATTGAAACCCTGTTAATTTGTTCGTAAGAACTTCAGTCCCGTTTTTAACCGTTTTTACTATTAAAATGATCGTTTTTCCGAATAACATTTTTCTCTGTGTGTATTCACGAAATATTCTTATAAATTCTATTGATAGAAAATTAGTTTAAAAAATTCTCAATTTTTTAGCCTGGTATTTTTTATGTTTTAAGGGCTATCCGGTGTTTTTTAAGTCACCTGATTCCACAATATTATTTTTCCTTAAAATTAAACTGAGCTATATTTCGCGTCTGCATCAAACTAATTCAATGCTTTGTTATACCAAAGAAATGGCATGAGTTCACAAGCTAGCAGGAATGATCCATGACAAAAACGACCTCATGTTTGGTACTTAAAAATATATTTGACTGAAAAATAAACGAATCGCGATCATGCATAACCATTAAACCATGAAATTAATGTAAGTTATAATGATGTTCGGGCGAGCCAGAGTATTTTTAAACCGACGTCGTTCGAAGCGACGTCTGCTTGAAATATTTGTAAGCGTCGATTTTTTTATGGCCCCCAGTAATTAAAAACAAAAATAAACGTATCGGATCGTAAAAAGTATGCTCTCTGTGAATTGTAAATAGTATTCACGGCACGGGCAATACAACTTCTGCTATTTTTCATACATATTATCGCGTTCAAAGTTGTTCTGAAATTGTGAAATGGCATCGTTAAATTCACCAGTGGCAGCTTGTAACCCTAAAATTATTCAAGTTAACCTGAAACTAAATATTTGATTAAATATGAACGTTTTAAGAGATTGAATACGGGAAGAAGTTGGTTGAGAATGCTTTACAAGAGAATACCGGAAATTATTCATTTTTAAATGAAATTCTAGACGTATTGACAAAAATCCAAAAATTAGTTTTGAAAGATTGTTATTTTATCCGGTACACGCAGTTTTAAAATTTTGAAAAACTAAGTGTATTTATAATATACTAAGGTTATACCGTTGGTCGTTGGCAGATTTGTTCAATTTTCAAACGATAGATTCTATTAAGCAACACAAATTTCAAATCATAAAATCATACAACAAAATAAATCAATATATAATCTAGTCAACACAGTTTTTAAAATTTAAATTTTAGACAAATTAAAACAGTTCAAGACATAAATTATCGCGATTCATTAGCCGCTGAGATGCAGCCGTGCGAGGTCCTGTGTTCGCGACGCTCATAATTACTACATTTTGCTTTAAATTTAAAACTAATACCGTTTAGCTTCATGGTTGTAAAAACATCCGCGCGCAGCGCTTTTAACAAAAACGGAATAATGGATTGCTGGTTATTACCTCTTAAGAAGTGCAAGTTGACTATTCAGAGGACACAAAACGTAAATCATTTTTAAAACTATATTATTTTAATTTTTGTAATAACTTAACGATTAAAACCTCAAATTGTAAATTTAATCACTTCAGACAATATTAGCAACTCTCGAACAAAAATTATAAACGAAAAAATAAAAAAAAATTCAATTGCATTTAGGAATTGAACCAAGAACCTTAGCCTTGCCTTGCAAATTATAGGTTTGGTAAGACAAGAGTACCTGGGATTGATTCCCAGTTGCGTCCATTCCCTTTTTTTTTCTTTTTTACTTTTTTTATTTTGATTAGATTTATTAGTTCAAATCTTTTTTTTATGTTAGCGCGTAGCAATTTCTACAAACATTTACCCTTTTTAAAATGCATTAGCAAAATGTAAATTTTACATTTTAAAACTTACAACTCTCTGGGGATTATTCATTAATTAAGTGCAAAAACCCAGAAAAAACCACAAAATTCTTTAGTTTTTCGATTGTCATAATTTTTTATATTAAAACGAAGTATTGCGTTCTCTAGCTTTTAACTACTTTATGGAAATAATTATTTCCGTTTCCAAGAAGAATTTACACAGAAATTTTCAGTAAAATCCGAGCTTATTTACAAGACACCATCTGTCAGAGATTTCTTGTTCCAATTTTAAAATTAAACAAGGTTCTAATTGGAATCTATTTCGGAGTAAGTATCTACATACACAAATAAACACTTCGGAATCCACTTTGCCGCGCTCTCCTCTCATTATGTTTATTATTTTATTATTTACTGAATCATTTACGAATTTAGAATTGCGTTCGCTTTCCAATTATTATTTCAAAATGGCGGACAAATAATTTTGTTTTTAAACGTGTTTATTTCCGATGAGAGTTCGTTTGCGCAAACAATGGTAAAATCATATTACAAAGGGCGATGCTGATTCAATATTTGCACAATGTCAATAAAATTATTGAATTAAGTACTTCTTTACGTGTAACGAAAAGTGAAAATGCGTTGCGAGGCGAACGGGCTCACTGTAGAAGCAAGAGAGAGCAGTGCGCACGCACATTTTCTTTCACTCTTCCTCTAATAGCCAGTGCATGAAATATTTCAGTCGGTATTTTGAAATACCAGTGACGCGCCAAACGCAGGGGGGAGCGGGTGTCGATGCGCATGGCTTGATCGGGCGAGGCGAATGACAATTAATTTAAATAAATATTTGTAGGAAATTAATATATGTATATACATGTATATATGGACATACATATAGGTAGATGTCGGATGGGGGTTTGCAAATACTTGATTGTTTTGTCTGGCTATAATCTGGGATAAAAAACTAGATTGTCCAAACACACTGGGGTTCGGAGTAGTTTAAGTATAGAAGTAGGTAAAATTTATTGACATTACTGTTACACATAACTCTTCGTCACTCTTCAGTTTAACTATGTTGAGCATATTATGGTACAGGTAACGGATGACCGACGAAGTTATGATATAATCGGATGGCGCCCTTGGTTGAAAAAGAAAAATAGATGACGCCTCTTGTATATGATGATGCTGATGGGCTTATAACTCAAGGAGATCAGCAGACATCGACATATAAGCTCCGCTCACCGTTCGATTTGTAGGACTGCTTGCAGGACAGCATGCTGGGGGGTTCAGCGGCAAAACCGCCAGCAGAGTTATTAATATTCCCTTTGTCGGGCCGTCAGAATAAAAATAATTAAGTTGACGATTCAACATGTTGTCCTGCAAGTAGTTCTGCTAATTGGATTGTGGGTAGGGGCTTATATTCGTGCGAGTCATCAAATTTTCACAATCATTGAATGGAAGGCCCATGTACAATGCCATACGTAATAACAATGCAGTGCTTTCAAAAAGCACTGCATTATTAATTATAACGCCAATTATAAATTAACTATTGAGGATTCAATTTGAATTTTTTTTATGAAATCATTCACACCTTCGGCAGATAGCAATAAGGTCGATTTTTCAACTTAATACCAGCCGCCTGTTTTGATATACGCGAAAAAAAAACATTGCAAAAATGCAGGTTTTTTTATTTATTGAATTTCACGCACAAATATCTGAATTATATGAAATTCATTTTCACCATTATACAATAAAATCATATCCGAAAAGGAGTTTGTAAGTAGGAGATTTTACACTTCAAAGCATTTTTTTATAGCCCCTGAAACTTTATAGGCCTCGAACATTTTTATTGGATTCAATTTTTTTTTAATGCTTTATCATACGGAAAGTCTATTTTTAGGCTAGAAGTTATATGTATAGGCTAAAAGTTATATTTATAAGCTAGAAGTTATATTTATAGGCTAGAAGCTCAATTTTTAAGCAAATACACATGATTCTGCATTACTTGGTTATCATCACACTGCGGGCTGCAACCAGGTCTTCTAGTCAACACTGGCCTTCTTCTTGTTAGTTTTCCATAAATCTTTTCTTATTTTATCATTTCATTATAATCTTGTCATTGCTATTTATGTCGTGACATCCCGAATTTCTACCGATTTCTTACACATTTTCCTTAAAAATTGAAGTTTTTAAGCTCTTAAAAAAATTTATCTTATTCTTTGAGATAGTATATATACATTCCCCATGCCGAAACGGTAATTATTTGAAATTCCCTCGATAGAAATAAAAAACAAAGTACGCTCCGAAAATTATTATTTACACGTTTGTTTCTGTTATTTTACAAGCTATGTGTATGAAAAAAAATCGAAATATTTCTTTAAATGCTACTTAACACAACCCCTACGAGATTTTTGCTCTTTTTAAACAAGTCGTGTTTTATTAAACATTTTTACAATTTTCGCTTAAATATTATCGTTTTTAATATTAGCGCGCTCCCTCCAATATTTTTATTGTCATATCTCTCATTCTTCTTATTTTTGAGCAGATAAATAACATGGCATGAGATCAATGTATACTTAAAAAAAAAACAAAATTTTATATGTATTGGGAAACACGGCAGATCTGATGGATAAAATGTGGTTTGAAGAGATTTCCGGGTATTCCTGGTCATGTCAATAACCTTATATAATTCACGACACAATGATCTAATAACTTCCCCATCTCCCCATCCCCTTCTCCTTCCAACTCACCTTCATCCCGATTGGGAATGCCATAGGTTCCAGAAGGCCTAGTCTCTATCTTTCGGTTTCACAAACAAGCACGTTTGCCGTTTAACCTTTCTTGACGGTGCTGTCAACTAAGCGGTCACAGTATGTATTTACTGAAATATCTTTGTAAATATACTAAACATAGAGTTAATATTTTGGGTATTCCTCCACAATATATTTATGTATTGGATTAAATAAATACAACATATAAATATTTACTGAGTGTACAGCACCGGAGAGCGATGAAGTTTTTAGCACGGTAAAGGGAAGGTTAATAAGGATTCGTAACGTAAGTACGGACGTTGTGAGAGATAGAGACTAGGCCCCCAGACTAGGGCAGCTGAGACTTTTGTGAGCTATTCTCATTCATGTAAAAAAATATATATATATATAGTTCACATTTAATTTTTGCATTCTTCACGATGATGATGCACATTTGCTCAACGAAATCAACCACTAAGTCTGACTTGTAGAATTCTCAAGACCAGTGGTAGATCGTAGAATTACACGTTAGTTCAATAAGTTAGTGTTGTCGCTCATCACTTTCCATCTCTGTGAACGGTCTCGGTCCGGTCTCGGTCCGGAGTCCTATCCGAGGCGTGGGCAGGGCATTTATCAAATCTGTTCAACCCTCAAATAACTTTAGTATTTATACACTGTTATTTGCGTTACTTTGTTTAGAATTCCAACTCGACACAAACTTGTGTTTCTTATAATCAGTGTCACAATAATAAAAAATAAATAAAAATAAAAGAATTACTGATTCCTGTTTTCCACATGCAAACAAAAATACTGTTATGTAGGTAAAACTACATCGTAAAACAAACTTGCAAAATAGTAATTCAGAAACAGTATATATATAATCACTTTCAACCCACTTAGACAAACCTCATCTCCCACGAACCCGGGCATCTCTGCTAAGTCATCAAACATAGCTAACCACTTAAGGTGACTTGTGGCACCGGTGTCGGTTAACTAATAAATGGTACCCGGGTCTGCAGTACCTATACCCGCCTCCCAAATTATTTATATATATATATATATATATATTTTTTTTTTTCAAAATATTTTTAATATTAATATTTTAAATATTACAATTATAGGTTTCACTCATTAAGTTATAACATATATATATATATATATATAACTTATTGCAACATATTGTAACATATTGTAACATATATATACATTATAGTCCAAAATTGTTTGACATACTAACTTCCCGGAGCCAGTGTGACTATGGCATACACACTTGGGGGTATGATGTTTAGAGGATGAAGCATTTGAGGAGGGGAAGTAATTGTATAGCAAAGGGGAAATTTGGAAAGTTCATGGTTGTTCAGATCTGGTCACTAAACATGACTAATGCAATTTCAAGCAACGTTTCAATCTTAATTGTAGTATTTCACACGGACGATACACAGTCCACTTTTTGGGATATCCTAAATAGGATTATACTGATGATTTTTAAAACTTTGTTTGAATGTTTTCAATTCGGTTAGTATAAGTTTTAGTTTTCAGTTTTTCACTTTCAGTGCCGGCAACCCGGGCGTTTATTTAATTTAAATTTATTTACATAGTTTTCTTTTCTTTTACCCGCCTCACTAGATAGACAAAGTCTTTTCCGAGGCGGATAAATAACAAACTATATTTATAAAAAAGGTATGTATTAAGAGGTATATTTTCTGATAACGATATGTATTAAAGAAGATATGTATTAAAAAAGACATGTATATAAAAAAAGGAAAATATATATATTAAATATTGACATACGTATTTTGTTTTTTTAATTTGTTACATTTCCATCAAGATACTCATTCGTAATAAAACTATAAATAAATTAAATTTGGAGATGAGAGAAAATAAACATAGCATGTATTGAGGATTCCAAATGACTGGTGCAAATTTGAGATGAGAGCTTACATATTATGCCATATAAAGTATTTCAAGTGTAAAAGGTTTATTGAAATCTTACGCGTTGTCACATAAATTGAATGATAACAAGAAATTGATTCACACCTGTTGTAAAAAATCGTTAATGTTGTCTCTACATTCAAATAACATGTTGAGAATCGACCAGCCGCACTGCCAGATCAGAAGTAAACGTGTTGCCCATCAGTCAACATATCATTAAAATCGGTGTAAGATGTAAGTCCACACACTCATTTAGAAAACGACTCAAATGTCTTCCGAATCTTTCCGAACATTCCCAAGACTTATTCATCATACCCGGCCGATTTCCGTTCTCTTCTTACTATTTTTAGCTGGGAAATTTATACGATTAAGAGCGATTGACCAGCGGTTTTTAATAAAAGTTTTAAAATGTTTGCAACTATACAGGGAGGTTTCAATGAGAAAGATCGAATTTTCCCCGTATCAATTTTTTTAAATAAAAAAATTAATATAAATTTATTTCATTTAAAACGTGCTTTAATATTCAAGTAAGCAATAAAAATTATCAAAACGCACAATGATAAATTTTATCTTGTACTATCTGTGCACTTCTTGTATTCTTGTTTTCTTGTATTTTTTAATCATGATTTTTCAATAAAGTTTAAACAAAATAAATGTGTGAAAAATATCTAAAATATTTTATTTTTTAAGACCTTAAATAAATAGAAAAATTGAGGTATTTTCGTCACAAAACACGTTCTCGGATTAATTTTTAATGATTTTAATTGAACTAAAATTAAAATTCTGAAAAGTGTGTTTACTAGATTATGTATTGATTTATTTTTCAGTATGATTATATGATTTGAAATTTGTGTTGTATAATAGAATCTATCGTTTGAAAATTGAAAAAATCTGCCAACGACTAACGGTATAACCTTATTATAATATAAATAAACTTAGTTTATCAAAATTTTAAAACTGCGTGTACCAGATAATATAACAATCTTTCAAAATCAATTTTTTTTTTTGTAAAAAAGAGTCAATACGTCTAGAGTTTGATTTAAAAAGAAATAATTTCCGGTATTCTCTGATAATACCCTCTTAAGTAAAAAGAAATGAAGGAAGGAACACACATTCGATTTATTATTTCTTGAACCTTTAAGGAAAATGTTCTGATATTTATATATCTAACGATTTAAAAACAGGAAAATATTATGGAAAAAAATAATTAAAATAATGTTCTGTTAAAAAATGTAAGCAAATCAAGAGTTTTTACTGTTAAATTCAAAGTACCATTGTGTTTCCAATGTCAACTATTGATATTGTATTTCATCACGATATTTTTAAATATTTCTTTTTTATTAATGAGAACATTGTTTCAAAAGTAATCTTCATTTTTACTACTAGTCAAACGTTTATTATCAATTTTTTAATCACAACATATTTTCATTGTTTCTGTTTATCATTTTTTAGTTATTAATATGATATTTAGGGTTAAAATTAATGCAACATGTGGGATGAATGTACATCACAGCATCTGTGGATATTTAATGTTCCAATACACACGTGATTAAAATTGCGTACACAGATTTTATAACATGCACATTGATTTTTTTTGCTTGATAATATTTCAACAATATAGGTGTTACAGTGTAAATCGTCAGAATTATATAATCTTACTAATATTATAAACGAGAAAGTTTGTATGGATGTATGTATGTTTGTTACTCTTTAAATCGAAGTTTAATGAATGGATTTTAATGAAACTTTACAATAATATAGCTCATACATCAGAATAACATATAGGCTATAATTTATAAAGCTAGCAATTTATTTTCAATACATTGATAATAATAATTATTGTTTAATAGAAAACGTCAAAATTTGAGAATGACATTTTGCAAAACAATGATTGTTAAATCAAAATTCTATTTTGGAAAATATTTAAATTACTGAATTTATTTTAAGTACTCGCCTAATACTTTGAATCGAATCAAGAATTATACATATTTTAAATAAATAGGTTAAGAATTTTGGTATAAACGTAAATGGGACCTACGAAAAAAAAAATTGGCTAATCGAAGTACTAATCCTACGCAGACGAAGTCGCGGGCAGAAGCTTGTATAATATAAATATGTCAACTGAATAGGAACACACATTTATATCATTGGTAAAAATAAAGGTTAAAAAGCTCCGTAGAAAGCATTCTGAAATTAGAAGCAGATGATTTAATAGGAGTATAAGTAATTACGAATGGTTTTATTAAATAATTTTTAATACAAGCGAATTTTTTAAATAAAGCACGACTATTTGCAAAAGAACAAAAATCTCTCAACAAATGAGTTAATTAGGGTTTAATAAAACGCTGTGAATTTTTTTATACCTACAACACATTAAATAACCGTTAATTTTTTATAATATTCGGAGCATACTTTGCGTTTTTGTTCTTTCGAGAGAATTTTATATAATTTCTGTATCAACTCGGCAAATGTACACAGATACAAAGTGTTGAAGGGAAGTATGTTTCATTGTAGTAGAAATTTGATGATATTCAAATATACATATTTTTATTTTATTTAAAAAAATACAAATGACAGATTTACAGCAGAAAAACATATGGTTCTTAAAAACTAATTACAATAAAGTAGTTTCTTGTTTGCGAAACTACCCAATTCAATAGAGAAAATATTTCTCGTGTTTGAATTGAGGAGTAATGCCATAACAGTATAAGGTAAAGATTTTTTTTTAATGAAGAAATAAATAAACTTATATAGCACGATAACAAGTGTAGATAATGAAATTGACTAAAATAGCAGTTACTAACTTAGTTATACATGCGGAGAAAGATGTCATTCTAAAATACGATCATTTTATTCATAAAAACGGTTAAAAACGGTACTGAAATTCTTACGAACAAATTAACAGGATTTCAATGTTTGGATTTCAATGTTCATGCGGGAGCATGTAAGAATAATTTGTTGGTATACGTAATTTCTTACATTTTCTCGCCAACAAACATTGAAACAATGGTAATTTGTTCGTAGGAACTTTAGTCCCGTTTTTAACCGTTTTTACGAATAAAATTATCGTATTTTAGAGGAACATTTTGATCCGTGCAGTAAAGATAAATAAAAATAAAAATATATGTAGATGTAGTAAAATAAAAATAATATTATAACAATTCAATTAAAAGGTAGGTAATAAGTACATGGAGTATATACTTACATACTTACATCATGTGAATTAAAATTTCTCGGAAAACACTTGAAAATTTGTAAAAGGTATTACTTACCTATTGATTTCATTCCAGTTGTAATAAATATATAACTTTTCATTCGATTTCTAGTGAAAGGCCTTTCAAATGTTATGTTTGTGATTTATATCAATAATTACGAGAAACAAAAATGGATTTCTGGCCTGGGTAAAAATATTTGTTCTTTTTTTGTTAATATCACACTAGAGCTCCACCATGTGATGGAAGTGGGGCTACGTTGGCATGTTTAGATAATATTGTGTAATTGGCAGTAAAAATAAAAAGTGGGTTGTAATATTTAGGGATGCCTTGCTGACACTTTATAAGGAGAGGAAGGAGTCTACCTCGACCTTGAGAACTATTTTCTAAGGAGGTGGGAATGTAATACCGGTATATATCATCCACAAAAATAGGCAATAAAAACGACGTGTTATCATGCGCAAAATATCAACCTCGCCAAATGTTAGGCGCATGATTAGCTTCGTCCACATACCACACCGGACAGCGGACAAGAAAATAAATAACTTTCATTGTTCATTGTTTTTATTTCTTGCTAGAGCAATCCAGATGAGTTACAAAACTCATTTTAGGACAGGAGGAACTTACAATTCATAGGTAGGAGGTAGTAGTTACAATTTTATACAAAGGTATATTGATATCATAATATAAGTTTTACATTCAGTACAGCATAAAAATAAAAATAAAGACAGGTTAAGTAGAACAAACAACAAGAGAAAACAAGTAAAGAGAGGGAAAAACTGATACGAGTATATAAGATATAACAAAAAATGACAAGACGATTACATATTTTCATTTTTAAATTTAGTTAAAAAATATTCTTTTAAAGCATTGCTTTGCAATTTTTTATTATGCTGGATGTTTTTGTACATATCTGGAAGCGAATTATATAGTGTATAGGCAATATAGTTCAGAGATTTTATCGCAGCCAAAAGGCAAAATAAAGTGTATTTTATAATTTTTTTTATTTTTTTATTAACCTGTTTAATAACTGGGAATGGCTCTACTGGGTTACCTATGCACCGGTGATTAGGGATCAATGATTTTAGTTTTTCGAAGCACCTTCCACTGAAATACCAGTAGAACAAACTCAGAATTTCTACCTTACTTTTATATTCTAACTAAAGTTTGCAATCCGTCCATCAATGCAGAGGAATGAATATATGTGTGATAGTTACAGTTGTTTGTGTAATTCTAGACCATTCTAGGAAAATATGTTTATCTACTACATATTACCCACTTTTATGATTTTGTAACAGTCTTTACAGTTCAGTGGAATTCAAAAGACAAAATCTGCGTGCAGAACCAATGAATAAGCACATAATCTCCGAGATTTAGACGGGTCAGAAATAATACTGCGTCTTGCAGAATGTTGAAAGTTGAAACGGTAATTCTGAAGAGTATACAAGACATTAAATTAATTAAATTCATATGAGAGAATCATCTCTGCGAACTATTTTCAGATATACAAAATATTTCGTAAACAACTCAGTGGGAATGGACGAGCCGCTCATTGGGAACGTATCATATTCGTGAGAAATCCGCTCACAACATAACATATTTGGCTTCATATTTATTTAGGCTTAGTCTTCAAATTTTGTGAAATTAACGAGACTAAACATCCGAGAGTTAAACGATTGTTAACGATATTTAACAGTAGGTACCTAATATACCGATCTGCACTGTATAGTGTTGGGGGAAAAGTTTTACCTGAAACCAGTTTAAACTTTAAATCCAATTAAGGTGGAAAAGTTTTTTAATTTATTTGTTAACACCTTAACTTGGACCCCTCAGTCCAAAATATTGTAGAAAAAATCGTTAAAGTTACCAAAAACTGTTACCATTTTAACTAAATATTTTTTAGGCAGTTCATGAGAATCGCAAAATTAACAGTAATAGGTAATTAAACAAAAAAATTACTCGGTTTCCATGTGATGAATAAACCAAGAAATTTATTATCATTTAATTAAAGATATTTCACGTGAATATATTTAATACCTCCATTTTGATCCTCGTAATATTTTCTAAAATCTTAAATAAGTTACCGAAGAAACCAAACACTTTGTGGCTTCACATTGTACCAAATGAAAAAAATTCTTTGTTTTAAACCACTTTATTTTGATTTATATTGGTCGACCGGTTTTGGTTGAACTCAACCTTCATCCCTTTCTCCCTATGTATGTATTTCTTAAGTGGCTTAAAACAAGAATTTGTTTCTTTTCTTAAATAAGTTATTAAAGAAGTGATTATTAAACATCAAATAATTATTTTTTAATATTATTATATCATGACAGCCGTAATACGAGTAATCTTCAACCTATCAAAATATTTTACTCTAACACTACCAATGTGCCAACGGTTTATTTTAATTAATTAATTCATTTATCGTGAAGTAACATTTTTAATATGGCTCCATATTTCTTAATTAAACTTTTAACCTCAAATGCCACCGATAATTTTTGAATTACAGTAAGACAATAGAAAAAATATCCATAATGAAAATATCTTTACCACTTAAACTTAGAATGACCTTTACAATTTGTTATTCCACTTCAACCTCTCAATGTAAAATGCTTATATATAACTTTATCAGAATACCTTTTACTTAAATTAATCGCACTCCGATCGATATTGATGCTCTTTCTAAAGAATTAATTTATCTTAAAATATCCGTTGTCTTTGTTACTCGGAGCAAATTAAAATTTATATTTCTTTAATTTAAAAGCTCTCGACAGTCGACATAAAGCCAAGAAGACATTAATTAATGTAAAGCTCAGTAAACGTGGGCTTCGGTTGAATAAAAATGAACATTCTTTCTTAAGCCAACATACTTATTCACTTCCCATAAATTATCTCGCGCTTATTTAGATTGTTCAAATTATCTGTAAAAAATCTTTGATTTATGTATCCATTATTTATAAATAATTTTCCTATATTTATATTGAGGTTAATTTTAGACCAACGCCGAAAGAATGTGTTTTTGGCACGATGGGTATTTACTTGAAATGATACTATTTTTTTTTTAAAATCTCTATTTGTATTTAAAAACAGAAATTATCTATGATTGTACCTAATATAAAGTTACATAAAAATTCCATATATTTTAACTATAACTATTACTATTTTGAAGAAACATGTGAAAGGAAAAAAAACAAAGAAAAATATATTCGAATATTATTCAATAATCAGTCCACAAACAGTATTATATCAAGTTGCAAATTTTTATTCAATTCTTAATCTCCTCTGAAAAAGAAATGTTTGGGGCGAAATTGGTTTTAGATTAAAATAAATTGCAGACTAAAATATATATATATACATATATATATATATATATTTTTTTAAGGGAACCGTGCCTGGTTGAAAGGAAAATATTAAATATCATCGCCTGGCCAAAACGTAGATTAAACAAGGGTTTATTTGTATACATACACCAAATAATAAGGAATGTAATACTAAAAGTGACTTCCGTACAAATCTGAATGGAAGCAAATGCGCCACTGACACTGTACATTTTGGATGTAATTTTTGCATGCCATTTGTCACTATTAAGGCTCTGTCAAACAGAAGGCGTACTTACCGCGCGTCAAGGCGTCAGCGTAACGTCGCGTACTTTCTATTTGAACGGCTTCGACGCGGAAACCAGAGCGTTCGGCGTTAGTTAATGTCAGTCGGTCTTCGCCTCGATGTCCATCGATTCAGATGAAGATAAGTTGTTACTGCTGTGTGCATTATCACGTTTCCGTAGTAATAGAATATGGGTGCATGATATTAATAAGACGAGGAAAGAATTTGGAGAATATCATCGATTATTCCGGGAGCTTTCATCACATGAAGATCGCTTCTTTCAATGTCACGAGAGTGTTTGGAAGAATTGCATTCCCTTCTGCAATACCAAATAAGCAAATGCACCACAAATGCACTGTTCCTCGTGTCATACAAACAAGGATGTTTTCGGACACATTCAATTAACTTTTCAGCAACCATTTTTATCACAGTCAAGCAAGACCTCCCGGCGTCAAAGGAAATTTTGTAACAAAAATACAACGTGGCGTTCTGCCGCGGCGGCAGCGCTTCGCGTATTATTACACGCTCGCTCTGTTTGACCGGTTTAGACATGTTCAATACCATACAACGTAGCGTTATACGTCCGGGACGTTTTAACGCCTTGAATTCTGTATCGCCATCCCATTTAAAATTCGCGAATCATGGTGAAACACAAATGAAAATACGGGCTGAAATTAGGCATATAATTGGATATATGTATAGTTGGGTACTATTAAAGTATCTGTTGGCCCTGTACAGTAGGCCCAGTTTCTTCTGGGAAATTATTTTCTTCTGAACCTCCTGTGTGAAGCTATTGTAAAAAAAACTTTTTGTAAATAACAGCTGTCATGAATTAACTATATGGAAGTAACTAGTTGAGAAAAAATAATTCTGTTTCTAAAGATTAAAAAAAAAATTATAAATACTCGAATGAGTCACATTTCTTAACTTTTATCTTGCGGTAGATGCTTGAATTTTTACAACCATTCTCAATCTTTTCAAACTGTCAGAGAAGAAAAACCGTGATATTTATCACCTTTACAAAGTTGTTGGAAGGTAATTATTTTTTAATTAAAATAAAGTATACACATGACAGATTTACTGCAATCGATTCACATTAGGGACACTCTTGTTACGTCACCCGCAATAACCCCCACCCACTTGGGTGTCAGGAATTTCATTAAATATAACTTTCGCCGCGTTCCGCGAAAAATTAAAAATACAACATTAATTATTACCATCGCGTTTGAATTTAAATATATATTTGGAACGGGCGAATACGCGCTCCCGTCAATGCGCGGACTTCCACGCACGATTTGAGCGACATTATTAATGGCTTCCCAAATAGCGAAGTTTATATTTGTCCACGAAAAGATGCAGCAGCGCTTACGGTCTCCGAAGCCGGCGACAAATATCGGCGACACACGCCCCTAACGAGACTCATTAATTTGGACCGCGAGTTAATTATGAATATTTTAGGCGACACATCACGTCGACATTGAAGCGAGCCATACGGCCGGGCCAAAACAAGATAATTGACGCATTAAAAAGTCACATCAAAAGGAAAAACCCAGTCATAAAATCTATATAATTACATTTTTCTATGCAATAGTCATGCCAAAATTAACAAGATTCTATGGAAAGTATTTATCTCTATAATTTTTCTTTAATTAAATAAGCTAAGTTATTAAAATCTTTTCAAGTGTTTTTTTAAATTATTAAAATACTTTAAATGAAGTGTAAATTTTTAAAGTATAAAGTAAAATAATTATCTAAAAATTGATTAGTTTGTTAGACTATATGAAATAGGACACATTTTATGTAGGTAACATATGAACGACACTATTCCTTTCCCCCTTCTACATCATAATTTTATGAAACGTTATGTTTATCTTTATCTCTCGGATTATCTTACCTCTCTCATTTTTTACGAACCTCTTCAAAATCTGCACAAAAAAAATCCCTTCGCATTCGCATGGCCCCTTCCTAAAGCCGCCTCACTACGTTGCCCAACAAGGTTACGATGTACTTCCACTGCTTGCATACCTGTGTCATATAAAAAAGCACGTCTAAATTGTTTAACGTCTGTGGTAGAAAACGTTAAACACAAATTTTCCACTGAATATTGTTTCGTTATGACATAAAAAATAATTAAAAACTAATTTTCCATAGAAATATCATTTTCAGTGAAATTAATTAAACCTTGGTTTAACAGTGGGAAAACAAAGCATTAGCATTGATTCATACGCGCACAGCTTTTGTGTTAGTTCGATCCATTAATATATCATTAATTCCATTGTTCATGAAAACTTTCCACATACCGCAAGTTTAATAATAACGCGAGCCTTTGTTCTGAATTTCGTGATTAAATATATAAGATAGGAAGGGAAATGGCTGCTGGCGAGCGATCGACATTACAGTCCATTATTTGATTAAAAGTCTTCTGGCTCGAGTTAAGTACTCCAGTGGTAGGAGGCGCAAGATGAGGGTAGAAAAAATAAAGCAAAATAATGCTCCAAGTCAAATTTGAAATTGCCGCATCATGTTTTCACGGATTAGAAAGAAATTTTACAAAAATTCCTTTAATTAATTATAAGATTAAAAAATACATAATGCTCGGCAGATCGTATAAAAAGCCACATTTTTCAGCTGCAACTTCCTGGAATCAGTGAGACTATGTGATTTTATGTTGTTAAAGGTTATCGGGCAGTGGAAGAAGAAAGGGAAAAATTCTTACGTAAATTCAACTTTCGGAGTATATTAACATGTTTCTCCGTATAAAATTACTGACGTATCCCATTTTTTTTTCAATTTTAGTGTATTTTGATGCTGAAAAGAATGGAAATTGAAAGAGTAATGTGAAGAACAATATTTGGAAATTACCTGGCTATAATGCTGTTCATTTTATAGGCAATATTTAAAAAAAGGTTTTTTATACAGCAAACGTATGTTTACTATTAGTATTTTCGAATATTTGTTCATACTTTTGTGACAAATATATTTAAAAATGTCTTTTACAATAAATGTGGTTTCTTAGTCAAACCCTGTAGTGTTTGTATTAAGGAATGGCCGGGGGTGAAGAAATTAACGGAGGTAGTGGGGGTGGAAAGGGGGTAGGAGGCAATAAGGGAAGATAACCTAACGACTGGGAATAAACGCATACATATTCATATACCACACAGTACTCGCTTCTGACCACTCACTATTAGGGGTTGTTTTGGTAACAGGGTGAAATATATTAACCTTAAAAACGTCGGGCGTTTTAGCCTACTTAATTGTTCGATAGCACACTTTCGTTTTAAGGTAGAACGCAAACGCTTTGTGGATTGTCATTAGTAAGTAAGTAGGATAAATAAATAAAAAAAAAACCCTTTGCATGAACCATTAATATTGTGAAAATGCCGAAATTACTTTTTTTATTCGGGGGAGCGATTTCACCATTTACCATAGTTACAATGACTGTGAGAAACATCTTGTAAAAATGGGAACATTATAATTTGAAGCATGTTATCATCTATTTTCTATATAATCCCTTTGGAGGTCTGGTGTAATTTATTAATTTATATGTTCGCCGATAGATTATATATTAAAACGATCTACTGCATTCGTCGCACTGTTTGAATATTTTTTCTTTAAGAACCCGCCATCATTATAGCATACCAGTTTCAGAATACATAATTACTAACAAAACATATATTTAGGTACATATTTTACTTTTTTGTGTTAAACTTTGGTGGTATAATCTTACACTTTTCAACCCATATAAGAAAACCAAGACACCCTTGTGGACCTGTACCGATAATTTAATATACAAATAATCGTCAGTCATCATGCAAATATCCATTATAATATAATCGTAGTAAATATCCTGATGATTAAAAGACGTCTGAAACATTATTTAAAGATGGAGGGAGAAGTCCAAATCGATTCCACAGTTTTTTTTTTTGAAGAGGACATATGTAAATTAATATTACCCTATGTACTATATAGAGGAACATAAAACTATCAATATGATTGTCTAATAATTACTAAAACATATATTATAGAAAAATTTTGAAAAGTCTAAACATAAAGAACAACGCGTTTCCTATATACCAAGAAGTAAAAAAAAACGTTGTTAATTCCATTCATATTCAATCTGGTACAAGATCTCATTTAGTGATTCGGTCGGCAATCAAAAAACAATAATGCCTGTATAATAATAATTGTTTTATAATTTTTCATACAACGATCATGGCCGATAAATATTCCATCCAGAAGGGTGTTACCACAGAACTGGATAACTCAAATAATGGAAAACCACAAGTGCGATTATTGAGCTAAGAGAAACAGAAACTGAACATGATGAGAAGGGTTAGGGATGCCCACTAAACATATAAACAATAAAAATTACAGCCTTTTGAATTTTTAGCTTGGATTAGGGATATTTTTATGTTTTTCAAATTTCCTTTCTTTGAGTTTCCGTTTTCTATGTGTCCACGGTACTGGGCACAACATTTATGCCCGAATCACGCTGAAATTTCTAGGAATTCCTGAAAGTTCTCCGCCGTGCCTCGCTAATGGCTTATGGTTATAAACCTACGATAATTGAGGCACGAATGTATAAATTGCAGGAATTATGCTTTGATAATGCAATTAAACCAAAAAATAGTGATTCTAAAAAATAACTCCTGTTTAAAGAAAGTTGAGAAAAGTACTCGTGTTCCAATATAATCACAATTTTAATGAAGCAGATGAGTCAAATCGTAAAGCGATGATTTCTACGTATTTATTACAGCATTTTCCAGATTTTTCACGAGTAGGTAGATATGATTTACGAGAACCTGACAATTTAATTTGTGTTGAAAAGCATCAGCGGTACATAGATTAGTAAATTCATAGATTTCTTCGATAATTCACTTTTTTGTCAGATGTAGCTTTTTATTTGACCTAACTACTAACCATCACGTCTGCTGGAGTACGACGAAAGATTGGAATGCCGCGCCTGCGCTGTACTCCTCTAACCTGGCCCACACAATTTGTTTCATACGCGTTAAAAAATCGGACTGAAATTGTTATGCAATATTTTTTTGCTTATATTGCAAATATTTTATTATTGCTTTGCAACACATTTAAATAAATTAAATAATTTTTTTTATCACTTTGGATACCGCCGCCACGGGAACCTGTCATAGGTCACCCCAAGTGGTTGGCTACGTTGGGTGACTTAGCAGGGGTGCCCTAGTTCTTAGGATAACGTTTGTCTAGACTTGGCGGCGGATGATTTTGCCCACCTTCTGCGTAACGGGCCGGATCTGGAGACACTGGTTGAAGGAGACCTTTTGACCTCTCCAGCTAGACTATCTCGCCTCATCGTAATGGTTTCATACGTTCGTCACTCCTGAATACATTGACCCATAGATTCCTACCCACCCCTCACCTTTTCCTTTCCCAGAACTCCTCTCCTTCCTTTCCCTAAAAATACCCTTTACACAGCATCCCCAAAGATGACAAAGGGATTTTTTTCTCAGGGTCTTCTGTATGGTGGCCCTGAGAACACACTAAAACCAAATTTAAAAAGATTTGTATAAGTTTACAGGGAAATTCATTAGCTAATCTACCCGAGGGTGTCAGGTTTGGTCGCATTAAAAAGAATCGGGAAATGGACGAAAAATGCGGCGAGCAAGGTAAGGGTAAGAACGTAAAGGTTAATGAAGAAAAATTAATTTTACGACCATCTCACACGAACGTCTGGGGGTTTAGTTACCTCACTTGCCCCCGCTCTACCCCATTCTATCAACTCTCCCCACATCTACTCAGGTGGCGCGGGCTCTCCCAAATTAAAGGGCCGTGTTCTAATCGCTGGGAAATTAGTAAAAACTTGTTATACCACGCTATGTGAATTAGTAATTTTTGATTTATTAACTCTAGAACATAAAAGATTCTGTATGGGAAAATACCTAAAAGGTTCATGTTAATATTCCACACTTTGAATGACAAGTAAAGAAGAACGTTTTACATGAACTATTTGTCCCAGTTCGCATAGGACTCATATAAATCGTTGTATCTCCCTTACTGTCATGGTGAGAAATATGATCTTGTAACGACATTAGAAAGAGTACCCCACGCTTTATATTAAAATCTAGTATTTAACCAGAAAAAAAATCAAATGTGCACCGCTATGAAACCAAAGTTTTAGATATCAATTTAACAAAAATGAATAAAATTCAAGAATTTTTTATTGATAATTTTTTTATGAAACAACAAAAACATGAAATGAAATAACGTTTATGATACATTTACCTAATAAAATAAGTGTGTGTTTTATTTTTTTCGTTATCAGTAATTTTAGATTAAAAAAAAACGTAAGGTGAGCCATTTTATAAAGTTTTTTATGTTTGTTTAAAAATTCATATTTAAAAAAATTATGTTTTTTCTAATAATGAAATTTGGAAACGTATTTCATCGCCTTTCAAAAACAGTTTATAGTTTTGGACGTGTTCAGAAATACTCTATTTATTTGGATTTTATTGCAAAGCGGAAATATTTTTATTTTCTGACAAAATATGCCCGGTGTTAGAGGGTGTGTGTTTTTTAATAGTAAACGCTACATAAGAGTCCCAAGTGTTTCTGACCATCGGGAGCAAGTGAGACTATGTTTGAGCCTGAAAGAGTAAGAAACTGGGTAAGTGAAATAGATAGAGAAGAGAAATGCAAAGTTGGGAGGTGCCTGGCTAATGTCAATTCAAGAACTTCTATTTTTGATGATGCGTTTTCTTGAGGCGATCCGCCAATATATAATTTATTATTTGTTGCCAATTAAATTTGCTATAACCATTAGTTCTAACCAAATATGGGACACCCTGTAAATGTGAAATATTCCCGGCTCGCGGTTGTGATAGTGAGAATAACAATCGGAGAGATTGCCCTCCTGCTTAGTGCGCCTTACGCAATAATAGGCCGTCCTGTGTCCATCACGCCGAGCCGAGCAAACACGGGGGGGCTCGTCAAATATTTGTTTGAAATTCTTCGGATTGCTTTTGGAAATCGGTCCCAAAATCTCGGAAGCATAAAACGTCCACTAAATAAAGACGTTTAAGGCTGTAGTCCAGGAATCAATTTCCATTCATATTAAAATGTTTTTATTTACAAAGGTCTCATATTTCCAAGCCTTAATATTATTGACTGTTGTTAATATTGTTGCTTGAAATGTCATCAGTTCCCAAAATACTTATAATAAGGTAGAAAAGCGCAAAGAACTGTAGTTAAGCCTTTGGTATCGTGTTCGATTCCAAGACAGTTGGGCCCAGGAATGCTTATAGACAATATGCAATCGGTTTAGGTAAAATACAGTATATCCATTTATACATAACAAGACTAAGTATTACCGAAGGAGTGTGCAGATAGGATTTACCGCCAAATAACCAAAGTATAAATCATTTTTTCATTCAAATGCATCAAGGAAAAACTAGTCCGGCATAGTCCAGGGCCAAGGCTTTGGACTCCCATTCCGAAGGTCATGGGTTCGAACCCAACATAATTAAAAATAATTTATATACTATATTTGCAGCACGTTCCAGAGTGGAAGATTCTCTCAGTATCTCCCTGGTGTAAGACCACCACTCAGAATTGAAACGTTTCTTGAAATGGCTTTAGCCGTGTTTAGTGACTAGATTTGAATAGCAGGTTACTTCTCCACCTTCTTCTTCCCAATCTCCTTACATTTCCCGCTTACCTTCAGCCTCACAACATACCCCAATTGGGGATGCCATAGTCTCACTGGTTCCAGACGGGAGCAGTTGGGACTCTTGTAAGGTGTTCATTATAAAAAAAAAACTTGTCTATATACTAGATATGTAGGTATAAAGATCGACATCACTGTAAATAAATTCAATAGATATCCATACGAACTCATTATTAAAGGTATTTTTGAGTCGATTTTAAGTATTGAAACTGGTAAATAATGCACAAAAAAATTAATAATTATTATTATTTTGGGGGGCAACTGTCAGGGGTTCAAGTGTGGGGTCCATTGTGATCGGTTCTCAGTTTAATATAATATAAATATATATATTTAAATTAAAATCAATTCAAAATAACACTTTTTTATAACACACCAAAATTACCAGGAAAAAGACTGAATATTTGTATTTGCCCTTTTTAAACACAAATGCTGTAACTCCTTCGATGCAACTGGATGAAGTAACATTAGCCAACTGTGACAAATTCACTCACACACAGAGATGGAGGATGTGCTGCAGATGTTAACCAAAGAATACGTGTGGAATGGAGTAAATTTAGATCCGTAACAGGAATCTTGTGTGACACAAAAATGCCTATAAAACTAAAAGGAAAGTTATACCAGACTATTGTTAGACCTGCGATAATGTATGGCTCCGAATGCTGGATCATGTACAACTCCTACACCAGGCAACTTGAATCAGCAGAAATGCGAATGCTTAGATGGTCGGCAGGAGTGTCACTAAAATATAAAATTAAAAGTTCACGCATTCGTGGTAGCCTGGGTGTCACGGACATAAACAGTAAGCTAGGGGAACGACCGTTGAGATGGTATGGTCACATAAAATGGAAACCACCAGACCACACAGTGAAGCAGGCAATGTCAATGGAGCTTCATCGACAGTCATCCAGAGAAAGACCAAAGAACTCCTGGATGATTCAACGCTCCAAAATCCAAGAAGAAACGGCCTGGATGAAAGCGATACCCAGAACCTAAGAAGCTACAACCTGAGAACGAGGAGAGCTGACCCCAACAGCCTACCTAGACAATGAGTTGGGACAGTGCAAGGAAGAAGAAGAAGAAGATACCTACCAATTACTATAAAATATTTCACCTAAGTATCACAAATGTTGTGAGTGACATACACTTCAAATCGTTTGGGAAGCATTTTATTTAGCACCCAAATTCTTGGTAAACAAAGTATAATAAATTAAGGAAGTCTTCATCCAGCATTGAATTGAAAATAAGTGTTTATTATTTATTTTTAATATTAGGACCCGAAGACTCCCCTCTTAAGTGTGTTTAAAACGTCACAGTTGTTATTAATCAGAAAACTAATTTTGACAATCAAAGTTTTAATGGAAAAGTTTAATGCGAAAGTTTTTTGATTGATGAAGCACCTGGTTAATTGGATTAAACTTTTTTGGTTTTGGGAAATGTGTACTTTAAAATTAATTGACTGCCTTAAACACTGAACAAACGTTAAACTAAGAATATATACTAGAATGTTTATTTGTTGGAGTGTTTAATGATAAAAATATCGCGATTGATTTTTGATTATGATAATATCTTATACTCGAAATGTCCCGAAAACATACCATATGTACATTATTTCTAATTAATTAATTGCAAAATGACACAAATTAATCAAATGAAATGTATTTGCGCACGCCAGGATTCGAAGCCGACTTTCGGCTTGCTACTTGAAAGTTTTACCCTTCGACCACGTAGGCCTTCGATTTATTATATCATTGATTCAAATATGATTAATTTTTTTTTTAATTTTTATTAAAAAAAAATATTTCAGCATAATATCGAAAATTTAAGTTTTTTTTTCAGATTCTGAATATTATTTTAGAATTACTACACATCTGCACCGTCAACCTAATTTAAAAAAAGATAAATGACAACGCTGAAGAATTGTTTTCAGACTATCATTTTTTTATACAGATAAATTATATCTTTACTACCTCGCCTTTTTCCCAGTGACCTATAGATACCTATTCATAAATAATATTTTACTTTTTCATAAATTTTTTTAATACATTTCTTAAAGGTAAAGAAAGTCATTAGTGAGTTTAATATTACCTAAAACGTAAATAATAAAAGCTGTTCATGTCTAACACAGAGATTACTTTCCCTTAAAGCCTTAAAGCCGTTACTTTTCCAATAAAATAAAAGTTTTAATAGTTTTAAAATGAAAATGTGAATAAAATTATGTGGCACGGCATTAAAACAGATTCCGTGGAATGAATTCATTAAAATTTCCACAAAACCCTTAATATATACATTATCGCCCGATCTCAATTAATACTCCGAATGTATTAAGATACCGTTTATCCACGCACAGGCGTACAGTTTATTTCGACAGCGTTAAATAATTTTTTTACTGCGAGGGTTAAATTTATAAAATCTGATGCTAAATAGCTCTTGGCCTATAGCGAGTACACCGGGTGTTAAGAGGGTATTACCAGAGAATAACGGAAATTAGTCCTTTTTAAATCAAATTCTAGACGTATTGACTCTTTTTTACAAAAAAACATAAATTTATTATGAAAGATTGTTATTTTATCTGGTACACGCAGTTTTAATTTTTGTTTTAAAACTAAGTGTATTTTTATATACTAAGGTTATACCGTTGGTCGTTGGCAGATTTGTTCAATTTTTAAACGATAGATTCTATTAAACAACACAAAGTTCAAATCATGTAATTATGCAACAGAATAAATTAATACATAATCTAGTCAACACAGTTATCAGAATTTTAATTTTAGTTTTATTAAAATCATTAAAAAATAAATCAGAAAACGTGTTTTATGGCGTAAATACCTCAGTTTTTCTATTTATTTAAATTAAAACAACTTACATTAAAAAAAAATTCAGATTTTTTTACAATCTTATTTTGTTTAGACATTTTTGAAAAATTAGAAATACTTATGATCAAAAAATACTTACAAAAAGTACGCAATATTTAATAATTTATCATCATACGTTTTGAGCATTTTCGTTACTTACTTGAATGCTGGTATGTATTAAAGCAAGTTTTTAATGAAATAAATCGATATTAATTTTTTTATTTAAAAAATTTAATACGGGGAATAATCGATCTTTCTCATTGGAACCTCCCTGTATATTTGCAAGCATTTTTAACTTTTATTCTCATCCGCTGGTCAATCGCTCTTAAGGGACGTACTTGACTTACTTTAACCAGTGATTCCTGACATTATTTGGAGTAAAAAATTTAAATGCATTTTTGGCGACGTTTTAGATATTTTTTTTCAACATTGGACGTTGAATGAGAGGTTTGGTGATAACTCGGCTAAAAAGCCAGTAATGGTGTGTAGAAGAAAAAGAAAAAAAATTTGCCGTAAAAAAAAAATAGATCACATTTTTTACTCCAAATAATATCAGGAATAATTGAGTAAGGTAAATCAAGTAAGTACTTTAACATCCTCTATGGGATTGGGTGACTTTGATGAAATTCCTGTCTAACTAACTATAATAAAAGTATTTTGTTCATGGAAAGGTACAATGAAATAAAGACTTCGATAATAAGTATAATATTCAATGTACAACAACTGGTATAGCGGTCCAAGGATAAGTAAACCGGCATTTTACACCCTCCGTTCGCGTCGTACATTCATTCATCAGAGACAAACACTTTTTTTATTATTTAAAAAGAAAAATAAACAGTATCGGGTTACGAATAACCTGACAATATTTGATAATCTCCTACTGCCACCACAGTAAGCGGAAAATATGGCTTGTGTCGTGATGGAGGATTAGCCAGCCGAGGAATTGAACTGAATACCCCTGGGTAGGATCAAACGCGATGCCAATTCACCCACTGATCAATTATCCATAATCTAAGACTTAATTACGTTAACCATTACGCCATTTTGTCGTTAGAATTGGGCAGTAAACCTTTAAGTAGATGAAAAGCCACAAAATCCTATTATGACTCATACTCTTTGCTTGACTTTACACTATTCTATTATTCCGACTCTTGAGGAGACCCGACCGAAGTATTGTATTTCCCACGAATGTGTTCTATTCTGAAATATTCATGACTTCTTCTTGAAATAACTTGTTCATTATTTTGCCGTATCCTAACTTCTGTTTTCTGGGACTGCTACACACTGTGTCAAAATGTATGCAAGAGGTTTAATAGTGATCTTTTAAGAGACTCCAATAGAGACCAAACCAAGACCGGCCACATACCCCAAAAAATCTTCGCTATCTCTAATTTTTTACCTCTATACCTCGGTCACAAATGTTGCAATATTTAGGATTCAGAAGGACCAGAACCTCTCAGTTTTTTAAAATCTTATGAGAAATCACATCTAAACATTACCTCTTCATATAACCGATCATCTTTAAAGTAACCTGCAAAACATTTTAACTATGAGCTTTCTTACGTTTGGTCTAATTTAATTTATTTCCTGGCACAGGGCCTGCCTAGTGTATTCCACGTGAATGGAGGCTAGGAATTAAAAGAAACGAAACGAAATGAAACGAAATTCAGAGATTGCGGCAATTATTCCGTGGGCTGTAATTAAGGAGCTTTATGGCACTTTTAATTTACATGATTAGGGCGAACACGTACATTAAAATACGGGTTTTGACGTGTGTCGTGCTCGGATGAAAAAACCACTCACTAAAGGCCAGAGAATGGGGTATTTTTAAGTAAAGCGGCGTCCGGTAGATATTCAGCCGTCATTAGACGCACGCACAATGACGGATTTTAATTTGATTTTTCTGTATCTACCCCAAAGGAAAGGCTTTGTTTAAACCACTGGGGGTGAAATTAATGTTATTTTTTAAATATTTATAATATTTTAAGGGATGTCTTTAAAATGTCCGATACTCATTAAATAGTCCTAATCATTTTTAGAATAGGCCAAATTTAAGCAATTCGGGAAAAAAAGCACAACATATTGCAAAGTTTTATTTGCTTCAAATACATTAATATCTCTTCTCCAAAGATCTTACGACCACAAAACATATATGGTGAGTCTTTGACTTTCTTACTTCGGGGATACCACGAGGTTAAAAAAGTGGAGAAGTACCTACCTGGCTATTTATATATTATTACTAAACTCAGCTGGCTATTTATATTTTATTACTAAACTCAGCCATTTCAACAGGGTAATGCTGAGATGCGGGATTGAGGTGCAAATCTTACTAATATTATATATGCGAAAGTTTGTATGGATGTATGTGTGTTTGTTACTCTTTCACACAAAATTTACCGAATGGATTTTAATGAAACTTTACAATAATATAACTCATACTTCAGAATAACATATAGGCTATAATTTATAAAGCTAGCTATTTATTTTCGATATATTGAAAATAATAATTATTGTTTAATAAAAAATGTCAAAATTTTAGAATCACATTGTAAAATAATGACATCGAGGACTACAGAATGACATTGTGCAAAACAATGATTATTAAATCAAAATTCTATTTTCGAAAATATTTAAATTAGTGAATTTATTTGAAGTACTCGCTTAATTCTTTAAATCGAATCAAGAATTATACATATTTTAAATAAATAGGTTAAGAATTTTGGTATAAACGTAGATGGGACCTAGGAAAAGAAAATAGATTACTCGAAGTACTAATCCTACGCAGACGAAGTCGCGGGCAGAAGCTAGTATTTTATATAAATACCGCATAAGGGTCCCAACTTCTCCCAAGCATCTGGACGATTGAGAATATGGCATCCCCAATTAGGTTGTTTTGTAAGGCTGAAAGTAGTGGTGGAAAGGAGATAGGGAGGAAAAAGGGATGGAGTACTTGGCTATTCAGATCTGGTCACAAAACATAGCTATTATCTTTGTTCTACTTCCATTTTTTATAATTTTTATTTTATTTGGTGTGCTATGTATATTTTAGTGTCCGTGCATTAAGTACTTAGTTTTATATTTCTAAAAGCGTATCTGTGAAAGTTATTAGGTAATTGGTATTTTTTGTCTACCTCCTCGGTATATTATATTAGGTCTATTTGTTCGGTTTTCGAAACAAATCAAATAGGTGTCATAAAAATCGCTGTGTCTAACTTACTATCATAGTAAAAAATATGATCTAAATGGTGTTAGAAACAAAAAACCCCATGCTTTACGTTCAAACCTAAAAGTCAAGGATTTCGAAATAATAAAAAATACAAGGCCATTTTTTTTTCAATCACCTTTTCAAAACAGTTTATAGTTTTTGGATATATTCTGAAATATTCCATTTATTTAGGTTTTGTTCAATTTGTGAGGCGGGAACGGGAACCGCCGCCCCGGGAACCATTTATTGGATAACCAACACCTCTGCCATAGGTCACCCCAAGTGGTTCGCTACGTTTGGTGACTTAGCAGGGGTGCCCGGGTTCACGGGGTTCATTGTCTAGGTCTTGGCGGCGGATGATCTAGACACACTGAACCCCAGATTCCCACCCAACCCTCATACATTTTTCCTTCCCAGAAACTTCCTCTCTTTCCTTTCCTTAAAAAATCCCTCCACACAGCATCCCCAAAGATGACATAGGCCCTGAGGGAAATTATTTTCCTCAAGGCCTCCTGTGTGGACCTAAAAAAAAAAAGGGAAATATTTTGACCCTCTGATAAAATATTGTCGAGGACTACGGGGTTAATACTGTGTATATATTCCTAAAATAAATAAATATTGCTACTGTTCTGAATACTTTCAATTCAGTAAAACTTAAAGGGTAATTAAAACTACCCTAGCTCTTGGCTGTTTGACGGATAATTGGGGTTTTAATCGACCTATAGCCCACAGCCCACAGCCCATGGGCTACGGGCTAACACGGTTTTTCCACGAAACCGAACCACGAATTTGATATTCAAATTAGCCAGACTAGTTAGTAGTTAGCTACGGGGGGCTTGCCCTCAACTTGTATTTTGACAGGTTACAGAGCCAGTCATGCGAGTACACTAAAAAGTCATTGTTTTACCTGTAAACTTAAAACAGGAATATTAGTAAATAATTGACTTCCTGTCATAATTATTTATTTATACTTCTTCAAATTTTGCAAATTCACTTTGTGGCACCATTTTATTAATGACAAATTAAAACACTTTGTTTTTACCACGATAATCTTTATTTTAACACATCGACACGTTTCCAGAACGATGTTCTCTTCCTCAGGACATAAAATGTACTAAAAAGTAGTAAGTAATGTTTTTAGTACATTTTATGTCCTGAGGAAGAGAACATCCTTCTCTAAACGTGTTGATGTGTTAAAATAAAGATTATCGAGGTAAAAACAAAGTGTTTTAATTTGTAATTATTTATTTATATTTTATAAAGAAAGAAAAACATTTTTGGATTACGAACAATCGCAGTTTTTCTGCTTATTTTCTGTATATTTTTTTTCGTCTTCGCCTCTTGTCGAAGGTTTTCTATCAAGATAGGAAAACATACACATAAATTTCGAAAGTCATGCAGTGCGACGTATTTGTTTATCTCGTCTTCAGTCAATCTCTCGACCTATTATCAGTTGGATAATCTTATATTGAATGATTTACATTTTTTACGATAACTCCACACTGGAGGCCTCGAGTAAAATAATTTCCCTCAATTTGCATTTGTTATCTTTGGGGATGCTGTGCTGAGAGATTTTTAAAGGAAAGGATGTACAGAAAGTTCTGGGAAGGAAAAGGGTATGCGGAGTGGGGTAGGAATCTGGGATCAGTGTGTCCAGGAGTTATGGACGTATGAATATCCATCCCTTCGGCTGAGGTGCAAATGCTAGATTGAGAGAGTCCGGCTGGAGAGGTCAAAGAGTCTCCCTCATCAGACCTCTCCCGATCCGGCCCTCTATGTACTTAGTGGGTGAAGGGATCGAAAAATCTGAACCCATGAACCCGACCCCCTCTAATAAGTCATTAAACGTAGCGAATCAATTGAGGTGACCTACAGTGTAGGTGTTAGTTTTTAAAAAAGTGGTTACCGAGGTGGTGGTTCCCATACCCGTCTGCTAAATAAAAACATGTTTTTAATCGGATAATTTATTAATTAATTAAATAAATATGTTTTGTAATAGGAATGAAAGCGAAAGTAAAAACATAAATACTTTGAATGATAGTAGGGTAATTCCAATTGTATGAAATGTCAGTTTGTGCCTTAGACACCCTCAAAATACAATACAAAAAAGAATCAATGAAAAATTGGTATACATCCATAATTATCAAAGAACTGAATTTATATTTTGCACTTCCGTGTAAATCATATTTATTTTTTTCTATTAAAACTACACTTTCTACAACAAAATTTTTCCATGTTTTTCTACCAAAATGTATTTATTAATAAATATTTAATGTTTTAATACATAAAAACTTGCATATTTAGTATGTGTACCAACGATTTTCTTTGATTCAAGAGACTTACAAAATGATTTTTTGTAGAAACTTAATAACTGGACTTGCACCACTATTACACATTATATTTATTTAAGTTGTCTAGCCAAAGTCTTCTTTTATAGATTACAACCATCTATTGTTTTTATTCTTTAGTGATTTTGTTTTTCGCATAATTACACATATTCCGTTGGTATTCTAAGGAGACTCTTAAAATTCTGTTGAAATATTGTAAATTATTCTCAAATGACAGTAAATTAATTTCTCCGACACTTCATTTATAATAACGAGTTAAAACCCGAAAATAGTCGGTCTATTTTTGATTCGGGTCATTCGAGTGGATGGCAAGAATACCGTGATGCATTTAGACAAAACATCATCGCTTAACACACAAATCTCGAACAATATTGAAATTGAAAATACTCACTTATTCAAATTTGACTTGTCAGATCAAATAGTACAAGGTGTGAAATGTCGTGCGTCGGGAGCTCGGGCAGTTGTGTTAACACAAACACCTAAAAACCACAAACATTCTCTTCCCTCTTCAAACAGCTTCTTCTCTTTCAGTCACTTTGGGAGGTCTTCACAGCTTTTGTAGCCTTAAGAGGCTTTCAAAAGACACTCAGTAAAAAGCAATACGATTACGATTTCACTCTTAATTAAATGACATTGTTTCACGTTCCACGTTTTTTTAAATAGAAGTAAACATTTATTAAAAAAAGGAAAAAAGTATGTTTAGTCAAAATTGTAGACAAAGCGTTATAATTACCGAATAAGCTTAAAGGCTGTAAAAAATTGTTAAAAGGCACTTTTAATTAGAATCTTAGAAAGCTCATAAAACGGTCACGGTTCATTCATTACGTTTGTTTCACTTGATTAACGAAAGCATTAAATTCTGACAGAAAAATTACACGATTAAACATTAATTACTGTAGCAAATTCAATTGTTTCACTGATTTGACAAACAAAAACGTAAATCCAATTATAGTAAACAATCCGCAACTAATTACGTTTAGATCTGTCACATCGGTTACGTCAAAGTGACAGCGGCTGTCACGTCAGTTTGACGTTTGTTTGTCCCCGTATTCACTGACGCGGATTATCCGTGTAACGCGAGTTATCACCTGGGATTAGCGGGCCGGTATCACATTCCAATCGATGGGCATGTGGAGATTTGTTGACGGATGACGCTAGCGCTGGACTTTCCCGGCGTGCAGACACATGCTTCCCCACGGACCGAGTATTTTGGTGGACGGACGGGTATTTACTTTACCCCATATCTGACGCCGGCCACTCACACACGAGGATGTATGGCTGCCTAAAGCTTCGTTCACATGCAATGCTTTTCAAAAGAACAACTACTAAAAGATGTAAACTAAATTATTTTGGGGAAACATGAACACTTGCAATAGAACAAAATAATTTTTTTATTTTTTTATTAATTTTTAAATTTTTATGAGTTAGGTACAGTTTTTTTTAATTTTTTATGTAAAACTTCTTTACGCACGCTTGACTTAAGGGATAAACTGGCGAATTCTTGGCGAGAGCATTACGAAAAGGCGTTATATCGGTCGACTGTAGGAGCAAGAGAGAGCAGTGCGCGCGCACATTTTCTTTCTCTCTTCCTCTCATAGCCAGTGCATGAAATATCTCAGTCAGTATTTTGAAATACAAATTGTGCATTCCAGTACTTTCACGCCGCGCCAATGACGCGCCAAACGCGGGGGAGACCGGACGTCGATGCGCACGGCTTGGTCAGGCGAGGCGAACGATAATAAATTATATTAAATATTTGTAGAAAATTTATATTATGGAGCTAAAGAAGTTATACTTTAGTCGTGTGGTCTAAAATAGATTATTTTTTTTCAACTACCATACTAGGCTAATGCCCGTGTTGTGTTAGTCATACATGAAATGATAAGAACTAAAAAATACCACATGATCTTATTATGATCTAAAAGTATCCTAGAAACACATAATAATTTTTTTTACAAAAACTGAAAACATGAATCGGGTTTGGTTCAATTTGATATTATTATAAATTTGAAATATTATTATAACACTTTTACAAAAATTATTTTTAACTGTATTAAGAATTTGCGTATTAAGAATATTTCTTATATTTAAATAGTAGATTGGTACGGATGTTACCTACCTCAGGTTTTTTGTCTTTATTAAAATTAGAAAAATAACAGCATACACAGTTTTTCGGGTTTCATACACAGACCGTATCGATGGTAACGGAGCCTTTTAACCCTAATAACCTAATAATTACGACAAAAATAATAATAACAATGAATGAGATTCCTAATGATCTTTAGTACAAGCAAAATACGGTCGGCGTCGAAAAAGGGAATAAAGAGTGATAATCAACTTGCGTACTTCAAACACGTTAGTTACAATCATGCAGGAAAATATTATATTCGACACACATTAGGTACATTATTATCGAAAGCTTTTGAACATTACCTATCTACTTGAAATTATTATGAAAAGATTGTAGTGTTATTACATACTTTTTTCCGAGATCGAATAATGTGTAAAATATGAACTTTATGAATTTAAATCATCGTGCGAACGCTCCCTAATACGTTTCCCTGTCAGACGCCGTGTTTGTGTGTGTGGGTCCGACGCCCGTAAGAATGAGCAATAGTGGTTACAGGGAGACATGTACGTGTGCGTGAGCAGCTGATCGCTTGTTTGCGTGTGTGCGTCGGGACACGCGACGCCTGGGCTTTGTGGCGTCGGTGTTGGGGACAGGGTGGTCCTAAACTTAATAATATTTTTTCGGAAAAATATGTGAAGACTTAATTGAATTTTTCGTGCAATTATTTTTTATTTAACAGTTATTCTGCCGTCATAAGCAGAAAGGTACCTAGAAATTTTCAATTTTCACATTCTGATGTGCAACTTAATAAACGAAAGGTTTTAAAGAAGGATAAATGATATTTAATGAAATAATTAAAAATACTTTGTTTTTACCACGATAATCTTTATTTAAAAAATCAACATGGGGGGGAGAGATGGAAAGGGGAGGTGCTTAGAAGATCAAAGTCAAAAACTTAGAATGGAAATATGTTTAAGATATGGTTATTCACAAAATTAATTTGATTATTAATAATATCCCCTCCCCCTGTTGATCTTCTAAGCACCTCCCCTTTCCACCTCTCTCCCCCCACTTCTTTCGTCTCTACCCACGCCTGTCTTTCTATATTTGATAATTTAGTTTTTAGTACATTTAATGTCCTGATGAAGAGAACATCGTTCTCTAAACATATTAATTTATTAAATAAAGATTATCGTGGTAAAAACAAAAATTGTTTTTAATTATTTCATTAATATAATGGTGCCACAAAGTGAATTTGCAAAATTTGAAGAAGTAAATGATATTTGTTTTAAATATACGAAATTGTAAAAAATCGTCGATGTAAATTATGTATTGTAAATTAATATTTTACAAATACTGGTTTAACACTAATGAAATAAAATTTTCAATGGTATTTTATTTTTTAAACAATCGTTGAAACCTACTTAAATGTATATATTAATATTAGACAAAGCCGGACATCTGTAAGCTGTGTGTTTAGCAACTAGACTGTTTTTTTATTAATGGTTTTGACGGTTTGTCTAAAAGTTTTTATCCAATGTAGGTACTTAGGTAGTTTATAAGCAAATAAAAAAAATTAATTATATTAACAAATCTATTTTCAGTATGCCTCAATGAAATAAATACCTGAAGGTTTCAATGATGAGTTCTGCCATCATGCATTACGAACGCCTCTTTTTTTTAATTTTTTTTATTTAAGTCTATTAAGGAAACATGCAGTTGTGTAAAAGATCATTTAACATAAGATTTGAACATAATATAAACCAATTAAGTTCCATTTGTACATTTTTGTTGTGATTACTGATTAGGAAGTAAATAATTTAACTCTTGTTTTCTTTGTGTTATGGGCAATTGCGACTGTTTCAGCCGTTGTCATTATTCCAACCTTCTGCCGCGGGTTTTGAAGTGCTTATATATTTTTCAAAAAAATATCACACTCACTAATAACTCTGTTTCATGATGTACAATTTTGTATACATTTTTAAATGCTTTTGTGAAACTCGGACCATGTCTGGTAAGCATCATTCTATAAATTAGGGGTAGGTATAGAGACAAATCGGCCACTTTGCATTTTTAATGAGATTTTAAGTGATTATGATGCTCAATTGCAAGCCAATTGTTTACACTTGATGTTTAAAAGCATAAATTATATATTAATGTAATTATTTCAAATTTATTTTCAAAATTTACTTTATTATATCTTCCAATTTGTGAATTGCAATATAAAATCGCCACTATTGAATTTCAACCAATCAGAATACTACTATCACTAATATCTTAAATGGCTGCTGTAGTTCTCTTGATTGAATTTTAGTTAGATGTAAAATCTCAATGATTTTAATATCTCCGCAAAAAGCGCCACTGTTCATTTTACTTACTAAAATATTTTGTTTCTTTAATCTTTGCTAATTCGCTTTGTGGCATCATTTTTAATTAAATAAAAAAAATTACTTTGTGTACACCACTTACATATATAATCAGAATTATCAACATGTTTCGAAACCAAAGGTTTCCTTGTCAGTCGTATCTCCACACCTCATAAATTTATTTTCATATTAATACTTACATTTATAATAATATTTTTTTGTTGTTATAACAACCTGATTAACTTTTTTAATTTAAAAAAAAAATCTATTAATATAATATAATGTAATGTTTACATATTCTTAAAAAAATATATATATTTTATATAATTGTTTTAATGATATTTTTAAGTAATTAATTACCACTATCTTTAATATTTTTGTTTATCGTTCTTATTTGCCTACACTTGTTAGTTCTTTTGTCATTTTTATTCATGTTCTTATTACCCTGACGAAGAAACCTTTGGTTTAGAAACTTATCGATAATTATGCACGTAAACACCTCAGCACAGGTTCTCCTAGTGAGGGTTCACGAAACATACAACATTACCCAACCACAGTTTCACATTCACTAATCTACCTTACACACAACACAACAAAAAGTTCATAAATTATGTTATTAGCTATTATGTATAAATATTAATAACTTTATGTGAACACTGTAATATTATATAGAAATAAAAAAAAATAAAAAAAATTTAAATAAAATTGTGATTATATAAGTGGTTATTTGTTTTCATTAAATCAAATATTTTCAGTTAGATATGGAATTTCGTAACTCTTTTGTTGCTTGTAGGAGTATAAAATAGTAATACGTAAATTCTAAAACAAATCTTTTTTAATAAGTTACATATTTCGAGTCCAATAAACATTTAATATTATTTTTTTTATTTTTAAAGTGTTAGCTTATGTTTCCCTCAAATTATAAAACCTTCCAATTTTTCATGTCCTCCCTGTAATTGTGGCGAGATTAAGAATTCCCTGTAACGTGTTTAGCAGTGTATGTGTACTCCCCGTAGCTTGCATGTATGCGCGTCCCGCAGAGGTGTGCAAGTGGTCAAGTGGAAAGAACGCCATCAATACGTGATGAAGTGTATTAATGATTATTATTGTTAAGATCAAACGCCACGAATTACTGAGGTGGAGTCGGTCCCTGTGATGTAGTAAGTGCTCTGAGGTGGGTAAACAACCAACCCTACATGGTGGGAGGATGTTATGAAAATATGTGGTTAAGGGATGAAAATGAGTTGATCTAGAAATACGTTCGGAAATGTTAAGATCTCTGTACACAATTAGTAGTTCTTTACTCATATCAAAAAAACATATAGGTAGTAACAAACCCGAGGTAAGAGATTGGAATTTAATAGTAGTATTAATATATCCACTTTTTACATTGCAGGGAACATTAAAACACATTAAACACATTAAAAATAAAACATCACAAATATAAATTAACTACATCATTTTAGAAGTTCATTCTGCGACCTCCATATCTAAATGTAGTAGTCACAGATTATATTGTACCGAACGTGGGCAAAATTTGCTTTTAATTTGTGCAGTATTTTTCACCATAAATGTATTTTTTTAATATGAATACCACCCAAGAGCGCGACCGGCTCGGAACCAGTGGAATTGTGGCAATTAGTGTTTATTGTGGGGCTGATGATGTGGGGAGGGTGAAAAAATGAATGAACGATAGGAGGTAAATGGTAACAAAATAATCTAAAGCCATTTCAAGCCATTGAATGATCTCAATACTAAAAGTAACTACCACTATGAAATTTTCACGGCCAATTTATTGATAAATATTTTTGGGTTTCTATACCGTGTTGCGCTTCTGCCTTGTTTATCAAACGTTTATTCATTAGACAACATAGTGGTGTTAATAATCAGGACACATGATGAACACTATAATGATGTCCGAAATATTCTATTTCTTCTTCAGAGTACGTGTATAAGAAACCTTGGAAAATATTATTCAAAATTGTTTTACTACGGCCAGGTTTCGACCACTCGCGACCAAGGGGTCCATATATAATGTAAAAATTAATGTGTGTTTGTTTGTTCAATCATCCGATTGCGATGAAACTTTGATAATATGATGTGCGCATACCCGGAATGGTTATAGGATAGTGAGCTCTGGCGTTATGAAATTATTTCCTATACTATTCATACGATTGCGGATAAAATTTCATCCGATTGCTATTAAATTTTTTCGAATTTTTGTGAACATGTCCGTGAATACCTCTATATCTATTTTGGTGAACACTGGCATTATGAAATTAGCAAAAAAAAATAGGTCACGTGAGTTGTTGGAAAAATGGGTGTGTTTTATGAAGTTAGGCGGCAGGGAAAAAAGACTGGGGGAGAGGTATGCGGGAGGGTCGGTTGGGAAATTAAGTAGTGGGGCTTCGCGGGAGGGGGGTCAGCGGGATAGGGGGGGGGGGGGGGGACGCGGGAAAGGGAAAAGGGAACGCGGGAGGGGAAGGTGACGCGGGAGAAGAAGAGGAGTCGGAATGGGAAAGGGGACGATTGGGAAAAGACCCGAATGGAGAAATAATTAATTTATTTAATTAGCATGCAACGCATGCCGGGTATCGCTAGTAGTCAATAAAATAACCGTTTTGTCATGGGGATTGTCAAGTATTTATTTTAGGAACTGTGATCTATTCGATTAATTTTGGGGAAACTTTCAAATGAATTAATCATTATTTTGTTGACAAAGCAACTAAGAACATACAATTAGATTTTATGTTTGAAAAATTATCCTCGTGAATTCTCATGCATAGCCGTTGTATTTTCCTTCCCTTTAGCAAATAAAAACGTTCCAACTATCTTCGTGTACGTGAAACTACCTTGGAACGTGCCCGCTTTGGTTATCCACTCGGCCGCTAATTTACCCACATGGGAATAAAAGTTCAGAGATAGTATTGGAAAATTAAAATTAAAAATAGTAGCATTTATTGAGACATAAAATTAATGGATTTTAAAATCAAATATCATGGAACCTAGCTGCTGTAAGGATATGTGATATTAGGTTCAGAGGTTGCATGTGACTTATTTTACACTGTATGTAGTTTTAATGTTCTTCAACAGATGTTGTTAGTGTAGGTACTGATATGTAGTTTTGAGGTGTCTTAACAGATATCAGTAAAGTAATTAATACTTTAGGTGAGTGGCATCTGTTCGTGTCTAATACCCGAACGGTCACGGAAATTACCGATGATATCCAACCGACAGCTGGGCACCTCCAGTGCTGTGTTCTTGCTTGAGAATTATACAGAGCATCCATTAGAGTGGACGTTTAGTCAAGATAAATATTCATTGTAAACCACACGTTATAACTAACGTAAACAAAGAAAATAACTTGTTTTCTCGACGAACCACAAGATTTCCAAACAAATATCAGATAATTTCAAAAACTAGAATTGAAAAATGTTAAATACACCATTTAAAATAAGCAATTTTTTTATTAATGAGGGAAAATTGTGAACGTAGTATAAGGGTTCAATGTGTCTTGCAAATACACCTAAAAGCTTTCAAAATGGAGAAGGATTTCCAAATGGACTGTGGCGATTAATTATTTTCTTAATACGATTGATTAGTTGTAAATTGGCGTAAAAAGTTTTTTTCTCAACACTCGTTTCTTGAGCGCTGATTTTTAGGAATCTGAAAAACTTCACATAAGATAAATTCTCTGAAGAAAACTTATTATTTAAATAAATAAAAAAAAAACATTAATAATTATAAATAAAATGTTGAATTTTTTTTCTACTAAACTCAATAGAGTTAATTTTCTAGAATAGTAACTCAACGGAAATAAGTGACCTTTAACACCACATCCTGCGTCAACAGCCTCTTTAATGTGGGGTGACCTTTTACCATCCCTTCTAACTAATGTTCCGCAAACAATTAAAAAATTCGTTAACTGATTGAAAGGATTAATAAATGATGTAGTCTAATTTATAAATAACATACGTCGTATATATAAAATCATTTACTAAAGTATTTATATATTTTATTTAGTATATATAAAATCATTTATAATATAAAATCATTGACCACCAATCATTTATAATATAAAATCACTGACCACCACAACACGGGCACGTGCCTAGCGTGGTGGTCGTAAAATTCTCAAAATATGTAACCAGCAGTTTTAATAAAAAAAGAAAAAATTAAAAAAAAAAAAAAAAAAAATTTTACTCTATTTCTCTTCTAATAAACCGTGTTTTATATTTTATCTATTAAATACGTACAAATCAAGGCTAGCGACTTCAACTCTCCACTCCTTTGTAATTATTAAAAAGAAATCACCCATGAATTTGAGAACAATAATATTATTCTCGAACGCTATTATCAATTTAAGACTTCAGTCCAATGATAAACGACCTGCGAGATGAGATCATCATTGACAAGAGAAATACTCTGGGCTCATTTAATTGATACATTTTCAAGAATCGTTGAAAAAAGTTAGGTACATAAAACTAACTTTAAGTTAGCATTAAATATATATATATATATTTTTTTTTTTTTAAATCTCTTTGGTTTTTTTTTTCAATTTAATTACTGTTACGAGCTATTTACCAGCGGCTGAGAATAAAAGTTTAAAAATGCTTGCAAATGTACAGGGAGGTTCCGATAAAAAAGGTCGATTATTTCCCGTATCAATATTTTGAAATTAAAAATTTTATATCGATTTATTTCATTCAAAACATGCTTTAATACATTCCTACATTCAAGTAAGCAATAAAAATGATCAAAACGCAAGATGATAATTTATTAAATATGTTGTACTTTTTGTAAGTATTTTTTGATCATAAGTATTTATAATTTTTCAATTATATCTAAACAAGATATGTGTGTAAAAAAATCTGAAATGTTTTAGAATGTAAGACCTTAAATAAATAGAAAAACTGAGGTATTTCCACCAAAAAACACGTTTTCGGATTTATTTTTTAATGGTTTTAAGTTAACTAAAATTAAAATTCTGTAAACTGTCTTTACTAGATTATATATATATTTATTTTGTTGTATGATTATTTGATTTGAAATAAGTGTTATATAATACAATATTTCGTTTGAAAATTGAACAAATCTGCCAACGACTATTATTAAAATTACATGTAATATACTAAGGTATAACCTCAGTATATTAAAAAAAACGTAGTTTTTCAAAATTTAAAAAGTGCATTTACCTGATAAAATAACAATCTTTCATAATCAATTTATGTTTTTTTGTAAAAAAGAGTCCATACGTCTAGAATTTGATTTAAAAAAGACTAATTTTCGGTATTCTCTGGTAATACGCTCTTAAAGTGATTTTTTTTTATATTCACATAGGAGACCCTGAGAAAAGAAATTCCCCTCAGGGTATATTTCATCTTCGGGGATGCTGTGTAGGGGTTCTTCGGGGTGGAAAGGAAGGATAGGAAGTTCTGGGAAAGAAAAGGATATGAGTGGTAGTTAGGAATCCCGGGGGCATTGTATAGAGGACTGACGTAATTGTCCCCCCACTCAGTGCAAGGCACTGGGCTGGCTAGAGTGAGTCCTGTTGGAGAGATCAAAAGGTATCCCTCAACCAATCTTTTCGATCCGGCCTGCCACACGGTTGGTGGGCAGACACATCCTCAGCCACGACCACGACAAACCTCACCCCATGAATTCGGGCATCTCTGCTAAGTCACCAAACGTAGCGAACCCCTTGAGGTGACCTACGGCAGAGGTGTTGGTTATCCAACAAATGGTTCCCCGGGCGGCGGTACCCGTACTAGCATCGTTTTCAAAAGTGATGAGAAATAAAATGTTTGACATAAACTTTATATTTTTTTTGTCGTCAGGAGCATACGATTAAATACAAAAGTGGTTTTTGGGTTTCAATGCTGCAATATGCCGACTAATTTTTGAACATTTGTCCTTTTTTATTAGTCATCCAAACTCTTCGCCATACATTGTTGAACAATCTGTCAAATAAAACTGTTATGTATTTATTCGACATACATTAATACTCGTACTTTTAATTGGAGCCTTTCGGACACATTTAAAAAAACTTACTTTTACAAAATAAGTTTTTGAAAAAACTTTATCAAAAATTACTTTAAACTTTATAAAGTAACTGCTTTTGTAACTCGTGTAGGTAATCAATTTCGGTATATATAAGCCATTACGAGGTCTATCTGACATTTCTTAAATCAATGCTTTAGTTCGATTCATCTCTTGCCAGCCCATATGTAAATTAGTTCAATTAACCTCTATTATTGACTAATTAAGAAATGTTTTCAGAACTAAATTGACTTTGTTAATTTCTGTCGAATAGCTAATTGAAGCATCGGCTCCGGCTGTAATGAAAATCGACAACTCAAATTAGTGGCTTTAATTAGTAAAAGAACAGTAGTTATAGCTCGGCTAACAAAAACGATTTACACAAAGCATCCTTGTAAGATCAATACTACGGTAGTATGATATGTGGTCAGTCCACATTAACACACGTTAACACATTGAATGTATTTGGTGATTACATGAACGTGATAAATTTCTGATCCTTTTTACATTAATACCGAATAAGAGTCCCAACTACTCCCAACCGTTTTGAGCTAGTGGGACTATGAAATCCTGAATCAGGGTATGTTGTGAAGATGGATGTACCGCGTTTGGGAAGAAGATAGGAAGGTGAAAAGTAAAGGAGTATATTGTTATTCAAATCTTGTCACTAAAACGATATTTCAAATCGATTCTAAAAAATTATGATCCTTCACAAGGGTGATACTGAAAGTAACAGCACTCCATGAAGTTATATATTTATCTAACTTCAATTATCTACATTACTCTACCTAATATATTTAAACAGAGACATAATACACCGTTGATGTTTCAGAGAGCCAAAATTTTACCTGTACTACGGTACAACATTTTAATTCAGCGTATATTTACCCCGCAGCATAAAAAGAAATTAGAACATAAATACAGCACTAGATTCACGCGCAACGACGGGTTAATTGTTCCGAAATTTAATAATATGTACGGACCGAAGATTTTTAATTTATTACCTGACACTATAAAGCAATGTAATTCTATGAATAAGGTTAAATATATGGTGAAAAATTAGCTATCGGAAAAAAATATTTTAATTGATATGTATGAAAAAATGTTGAATCTATATGTAGATATAAGATGTAAATTATAACTTTGTTTACGTAACTAAAGTATAAGCACCTGTTGACAAGCCACTTTAAGTGGCTTAGCAGGACTTGTTTGTTGATATGTTTTCATCATTATTTCAATTAAAAAAAAAAATATACATTTATATAATTTTCATATTTATTTATATTTTGTGTTTTCTGCATTTACTTTCATTTTTGAATGGTAACACATAGGCGATAATTTTATAATTTCCAAATGGAAAATATGTAAAAAAACCAACAATTTTTATAATAAGTTTTATTTTCATTTTCAATGTAACTTCTCAAAAAAAGATATGCTTCACTCTTAGTAAATAGATTATGCTACTTAAATAAGTGAAAGTTCGCCTTTTTTATCAAGGCACCCTTGTAAATGCTTTCAATAGCCAAAAAAATATAAACGTATTATTTAATTTTTCATTTAAACGAATTTTAGGGGTCGCTACCATTGATCAATGTTTGCGAAATACACGATGTTTAGGTCAATGATTGCAACGCTTCAAATTCAACATGTGACTACGCAGAATTAAATGAGTTAGAAATATGTTAAAAACACCACTCCCCCGACCTCCGAAGTATTTTTAACCAATAGGAAGCGTGTTTAAACGTCTTAGTATTAAAATTAGAGTCTTTAAGTAAGTAATAACTGTAATTTTTGTATCAAAACGAGTCATACATAGGTACTTAATATTAAAATTTTCGTAACAAGTAACGTTAAGTATTAATTTTTTTAATTTTTTTACGCACCAGACTTTTAGTATCAGAGGGTTCTCTCGGTGGACTTCCTAATTTTACCGATAAATCCTACTGATCTCCCAATATAAATATTTAAAAAATCTTTCGTAATCCTACATGTATTTAAAATGACTGATTTTTGTATTTTTATATACAAATTCTTTGACAAATCTAATATGCCTAAATTTTTAATGAGAGAGCCAGGTATAATGCCAGTAGCCGAAATAACATATAGTCTGAGAATGCCAAATTCTTTTAATTTCATTTCCTAAATCTGTATACTTTCTTATTTTTTCTGAAACAGATTTTTCAATATTCCAGGCATTTTGAAGGACATAATTTGTTTTTTTAATTTTGTCATGTAAAACTATATCGGGTCTATTATGACTAATTGGTCTGTCTGTTAGTATAGTTTTATCGTAGTATATTTGAAAATTATTTTGTAAAAATGAATTTGGTTCGTATTCATAATGTGGTACTATATTATGACAGTCAATCAAGCTAATTAATTTATTATTAAGTACATTAAGTCATACATAGGTACTTAATAATAAAGTTTTGAAATTTTGCGTTTTAATTTGAGAGCTTTTTAGATTACAAGCATTGCCTCAAGCATTCTGTCTGCTGCTATTTAGAAATGAGTAATTTTCTATTATATTCTCAGAAAAAAATTGGTAATAAAATAAATAGGTTTTGCCTGGAATTAGTAATCACAGCATACCCATTCGGAGTCCAGTTCTTTACATGAATACAAACCCATTCATTTTGATTCCTTCTGTTCAGTGTTTAACCCCCACATGCCCGTTTAAATTCTGAATTCATCACAATTCCAATGACAATAAATGTAAATTTTAAGGCCAATAAATAACGCCTGGCAGTGTTCGGTAGCTAATCTGGACAATAACCAGCCGAGGCATTAAATAATAATAACAGTCTTGGGATTTTTCTCCACATTTTACTGTCACAACAAAAGCGCATCCCGGTTGTAGTTAAAGGCGATATGCTCAAATCATCCCTAGACTGATTTTTTCATAGCAATCAAAACAAGGTGAGGTTGAGGGCAGTATGAAGTATGGTGTGCAAGGAGCAAAGTTGGGAAGTACCTTGCTTTCTACGTATATACAATTAAAAGTAAAAGTGAAAGGAAGTACCTTGCTTTCTACATAAAACAATTTCATACAATTTTTCATTTCAGAATGGTAAACTCTCAGATTGGAGATAATTTGGGCATTTCCCACGATGAAACATGAAAAATATGTAAAATGCCGAAATTTTTATTTTTTTTTTGTAAGAAAATAATTTTACCACTCTGCCATACACGACGTCATAAATATTGTGGTATTAATAAATATATAACAGTTTTTACAAGAATCTCTGTGCAGAGCCAGTGGGACCAACTCCAATTTGGGTGTGTTTTGAGATCTGGTTCGTTATCTTTAGCCTGGGTGATAGTAGGAGTATCTACGACTAAAATGCGCTTTTTACTAAATATATATATGTATATCATTTAACTTATGAGTGTGAAATATTCAACGTATTCAGACATTTTTCCAATCAGACGCTTTATTAGCTAAAAATCGTGCAATGGACCAAATACGAAAAGAAAAAAATTATCACTGAAGATTTGAAGACACTCAATTGAAAATTTGAAAATTTGACACAGGATAATGAGAAAACTATACGGTCAAATCTAGAAATTGAACCAATGACTTTAGTCTTTGCCAGGGCAAAGCTCTACCACTGAGTTAATTGTTTCCTATACGGAGAAAAATGTTATTTTAAAATACGATCATTTTATTCGTAAAAACGGGACTGAAGTTCTTACGAAAAAATGAACAGTGATTCAATGTTTATTGGTGGGAAAATGTAAGAATAATTTGTTGGTATACGTACGAAATTACGTATACCAACAAATTATTCTTACATGTTCCCGCCAATAAACATTGAAACCCTGTTAATTTGTTCGTAAGAACTTCAGTCCCGTTGTTAACCGTTTTTACGACTAAAATGATCGTATTTTAGTCCGTGTATCCCTTCAGTCATTTTTAACTGTATCATACTTCGAGAATATCATACTCAGAACTACCAACATTATCTTCCCTTTTTTCTAAATTTTTTAGTTTCAAATTTTCATTTGAGAGTCGCCAATATTGTGCCTTCAGTGATTAAATATTACAATTTTAAGTGTTTTAATCGTAAATTTAAATTGAAATGTTTCCAGTTTTTTTTCCTATTAACAGTCTCAGTACTTTTTGGCCTCACCGCAAAACTTATCTGGTAGCAGGAACAGCGACAATGGTGCATTGTTGCCCGACCATTGCTAAGAGTATGCGGGCTGAGGGACAAAGAAGACGAGGAGCGAGAGCAAAGTTACGCTTTCCCTTAATGGACCATAAAACATAACCAGAAGTTATAATTGACGAGCGCCGGTACTGAACAATCTGAACCTCGGACCATGTAAATGCTGCTTTACAATTTGAACTAATCCTTAAGAAGTTCCAATGTTTGTTGAATATGTATTGGAGTAGATTTGGATTTATCTAGTTGTTGCATAAGTATTAGATAAGGTTTTAACTCTTTGTGACAGTACAACGAAACATATATTTATATATAAAAATCTCGTGTCACAAGGATGAAAGTAGACTGAATGCTGTAGAAATGAGATCCCTGAGGCGTATATGTAGTAAAATCATGTATGATCGTGTGAGGAATGTGGAGAACGAAGAAAGAAGAATGAAGAAAGGATTGTCAAGAGAATATAATATGACGCGAATGTGAATAGTAGAAAAAGTCGACGACGCCCGAGGAAGACATGGCACGATCAAGTGAATCAGATACTTGAGTCGGGCCATGTCAAGCTATCAGTTCACAATGGAGTGCTGTACCTACTCTGATGTATGGCAGTGAAGCATGGAACTGGCAGAGAAAGGATGAAAGTAGACTGTATGTGTGGTAAAACCATGTATGATCGTGTGAGGAATGTGGAGATCCGAAATGAATGCAAGGCCGATGTGAGCGTCATAAGTAAGATTAAAAAAGGTACGCTCAGATGGTTTGGACATGTAGAGCGATTGAATGAAGAAATGATTGTCAAGAGAATATATGACGCGAAATAGAATGGTAGAAGAAGTCGAGGACGCCCGAGGAAGACACGGCACGATCAAGTGAATCAGATACTTGAGTCGGGCCATGTCAAGAGTCAGAATAATAGAAGAGCATGTATGATAAGATGAACGAATGTGAATGTGGCAAGGAGTGTATGTCAAGACCGAGTTGTTTGGCGGTCCGTCCTCTCTGCCTACCCCTGCGGGGAAACGGCGTGATGGTTAGTTGGTTAGTTAGTTAGTCGTGTCACGATGTTCGTCCGAGGTAAACTCCGAAACTACTTCACTGATTTTGATGAAATTTAGCTTACTGTGTGTAATTTGGTCCAACTTAAAAGAAAGGATAGTTTTTTATCTCGATTGTTGACCTCAATATTTATTATCGCGAATTAAATGTTTTTTTATGGGACAAATATTTGTAAGTTTCATAAGTTTCTGACAGATGGCGGTGTGAGTTAAATTATTGATAAAACAATTGTTTATCTAGATTAGGTAAAAATCCAGTAGATGGCGTTGTGTTTCGTTAGCCACAACAACGCGTGGACGGGTCATCTAGTATCAATATATAATTGAAATACTTTGTTGTCTTTGAAAAAATTAGATTAAATATGAATTTGGATCGGTCAAAAATAAGAAAAAAATTATAGAACTTGTTGCTTACATTTATTATTATTGACTGAAAGAGAAAATTTTGTATTTAAAATATTGTAAGTATAATGTTATACTGTCTACGCCGAGAAAACTAAATGTATTATTTTGTAATTAGCATGGTTTTATCTCTTTGTAGATTAAAAATTCAATCATTTATGAATGTATGTAGTACGTACAATAAAAAATAAACGTTACCTCATTTTTTTACACTGCAGTGAAAAGGATAGATTTTTAAGTCCGTCACTCCTGGACACACTGACTTCCAGATTCCTACCCACTCCTCATACTTTTTTCCTCTCCAGAACTTCCTCACCTTCCTTTACTAAAAAGATCCTCTACACAGCATCCCCAAAGACTACATAGACCCCGAGAGAAATAGATCTCCTCATGGCCTTGTGTAAAGCTATTGTAAAAAAATGGCAATAAGTATGAACTATTTGGAATAGAACCAGAAAATTTTTATTATTATATTATATGAATTATATAATTTATTGTTTTTATATGAACAGGGGTTATTTGTTAGGGGTACATAAATTCGCGATACTATGTTTATGATACGATACTTTCCGATACTATGTTAAATATATACATATCCGTACTGTAATGTAAATCAAAGAAAAATTATATTAATAATAGTACCTACTTTTGCACCGTCACGTTCAATTTCATATTTAAATAAATTCCCAACGTCCTTCCTAAAAAAGGTCAAATTATTTTCTTATTTTACATTCCCGTGTCATTACTGTGAAGGGCACCTTCGTCGAAGCGTTGCACTCATTTAGAACAAATTAAATCGAATATTGTGCTAGAGAAAAAGACACACGGTGCCCATAAATAATGAGCATTTTCGCAAGTGCGAGGGAGACGTCATCATTTTTCCGATTATAAAAACTTTGCATAGATTTATGATATTTTTAATAACTTTTCTATACAATTTGTTGAAATAAGAGAAAGCTTTTTCACGCTAGGATTTCCTTCAGAGTAAATTCTTCAACGTTCGAAATCTACAACTTTAAACCGATTTTTATATATTTTTTTAAATTTTTTTTTATGGTAAACAAGAGCCCCCTTTGGAGCCCAACATTGGTAACAATATACCGGACTGCGCCGGAGTGGTCGAGCGGTAAGGCCCTTGACTCCCAATCCGAAGGTCGCGGGTTCTAACCCAGATTAATAAATCGTATTTGATTAATTTGTGCTTTTTTACAATTAATTAATAAAAAATAATATTTAATATATTTGCGGCACGTTCCAGAGGTATTTTACCAAAGCTTTACTAAGGGTAGGTATCTACTACTTAGAAACTTCCCAAATATTTTGAATAAAGTAGATCAAATTATAGAAAAACTGGATTACATAGGGTGTTGCATTTGTTATTCCTGGTATTGTTAATTGAATCGAATCTATGCAATAATTGACGGAAAAATATTATTTTTTATCATGAATGTGAAAAAGTCACGGTAGTCGCATCCCAATTTTTTTTTTTTAATATCATACTAAAGATTGTGGAACGCGTCGTTTAGGATTCTAAATTTGAATCTGACTATTCAAACGGCATCGTTCGAGAATTATAAATTCAAAAGTGACGTTTTACGATCTAAATTAAGAGTTATTAAGGCTTGAAGGACTGGATTTTCATACAGATTCTATTTTATTTGTCATACAAGCTTGCTGGGACATTCAACATCAACATTTTAATGAGAATTAATAATTGTGACATTAACAGGAATTTGTAAAATAGAAATATCGAGAAGTTTTGTGAAAATATATATATATATTTTTTTTTTTCACATGTCAATTATTTAATGTTTTTTTTTTATATTCGATAAACTGCCTTGCTTATACTGGATACGTTTTATCAGAAAGTGGGTAGGTAGTTGGATTTAAATATAAAAAAAAAGTTAGTTTACGTCGAGGTCTTGAAAGCAAAATATCTTCTTAATGATACTTTAAAACCTTAAAAAATAATATAGAAAACGTCGAGTTGCAATAAACCACGGTTTTCTTTTTTGTAAGCCATATTTGTATTTCTTTAATAACTTAATGCGTAAGACCTCAGATTAAAATATTTAATCATTGAAGACGATATTATCGATTCTCGAACGAAAAATTGAAAAAGAAATATCCGAAATAGATAAAGAGTTATTAAGAGGACCAAAGAATACCGGAAATTAGTCCCTTTTAAATCAAATTCTAGACGTATTGACTCTTTTTTACAAAAAAAAACATAAATTGATTTTGAAAGATTGTTATTTTATCTGGCACACGCACATATAAAATTTTGAAAAACTAATATAGTTTTTAATATACTAAGGTTACACCGTTGGTGGTTAGCAGATTTGTTCGATTTTTAAAGGATAGATTCTACCGCTTGGGCATATAAGCTTGTTTTCACGACAATTCAACGTAGATAGACATAGGAATGACGTATGCCCCGGACCGGAGTTATTACACAAATTTCAAGTCACATAATCTAACAACAAAATAAATCAATACATAATCTAGTAAACACAGTTTTCATAATTTTAATTTTAGTTAAATTAAAATCATTAAAATTAAATCTGCGAACGTGTTTTGTGACAAAAATACCTCAGTTTTTCTATTTATTTAAGGTCTTACAAACTAAAATATTAAAAAAAAATTTTATACATTTATTTTGTTTAGACATTATTGAAAAATCATAAATACTTATGATCAATAAAAACTTACAATACTTACAATAAAAGTACACGATATTAATAATTTATCATCATGCGTTTTGAACATTTTTATTACTTACTTGAATATAGGTATATATTAAAGGAAGTTTTGAACGAAATAAATCGATATTAAATTAATTTTAAAAAAATTGATACGGGGAATTATCGATATTTCTCAATGGAACCTCCCTGTACAGTTGAAAGCATTTTAAAACTTTTATTCTCAGCCGCTGGTCATTATTAGCAGCCAAAAAAATGAGGTCAATGTTGGTAGTTCTCAATCGAAGTATGATACAGTTAAGATTAACCGAATGAGATAGGGTAGAATTAGTTTAGTAGTGAGAGCAGAGCCCCTGCATTAACACGCCCATTAGCCCCAGATTTTACTTTTTTAAATTTTCTTTTGACAGTCGCAAATATTGTCTTCAATTATTAAAGAATACATATTACAATTAAGGTATGTATGTAGGTACGGCTTATGATAACCTATGACGTGTGGGTTGACATTTGTATACCGAGATGATAGTCTATTCCTTGAATTGTCTAGTACACGATATTATCGTTATTTATTTACAATTTGTATACTGATCACACCCGTAATGTCGTGATAATGAGACACGATATGAGGTTGATACCCTTCGGTCACAATGCCATGAGAATTTCAATTAATAATTGGAAAAGATTATATCATAATAATACAATTTGCTTCTGGTCTCACCTCGATTTAAAAAGCAAGCAAAGAAGCAAATCTGAGACTGAGATTTTTCAAAAACCATTAAAATTGCAAGGCAAAAAGTAAAAACTGAACTGCCCAATATATTGTATAAAAACTCTTATATACCACATACTCGTGTTAATCTCACATGAATGACGTAGTTTGTTCAAATTACAGCAATGTTCTCGGCAAATAATTTTTAACAAACTCTAAATTATATCATTTTTCCAACAACCAAATTAATATAAAATCATTTTGTAAGAGAAAGGGGCCTTTACGGCCCCGAGCTCTGTTTCTAGTTTATCAATAGACATGGTATTTTATAATAGTTTGTACGTAAGTAAGAGTTTAAGTGTACGTAAGATCTGTAAACACCACAAGAAATAGTACGTATCCATGCTCCTAACGCCGATATCCCTTATTACTTATTACACAACGGCCGACGTGTTCGAGGGGTAAGGCTTTTGACTCCCAATCCAAAGGTCGAACCCGGCGTGCGCTAATAAATTTTATTTGATTAATTTGTGTTGTTTCATAATTAATTAATTAAAAAGAATATATTTGCGGCAGTTTCCTGAGTGGAAGATACTCCTAGTATCGTCCAGGTGTAAGATAACCATTCAGAATTGAAACGTTGCTTGAAATAGCTTTAGCCGTATTTGGTGACTAGATCTGAATAGCCAACCCCAATCCCCAGCTTCCTCTCCCCATCTCCTTCCCCTCCACGCTACCTTAAGCCTCCCAGCATACCCCAATCGGGGATGCCATAATATATTTGCGGCAGGCCATAATATAATCTCACTGGCTCCAGGCGGGAACATTTGGAACTCTTGTGCGGTATGCATATAAAAATATTACGATGACCAAATATTTACTGACCTTTATTGACCTATAATTTTTATATTTACACTTTTTGAATTTCTCATAGTGTTTTTTGTTACGCTTTTCTCATTTAAACACCATTTCGTAGATTGCTAAGTTTAGCTCCAATTTACACAACAGTTATTTAAAACTATATAGTATTTTGTAACAAGAATGAATTACCTACCACAACTTCCGAAGAATTTTCCGAGAAGGCACCAATTCTGAGCGAAGAATGTAGTAGCAATATGAGAGATTACTCTTAGCAATTTGGTCGGGTGCCAACTAATAAAGAAATTGTATTATTAAAGATATCAGTGTATTATTTCGGTGTTTCCGAGTGGAAAGATGTCTGGACAAGTAAGTCTCGAGAAGGTCACACATGAATAGCGGGGATAAACAATACAATTATTGCGTCGGAAGATCTCGGAGAATAGAGTCAAATCATTAAGATTACTTATTGCGAAATTGTTTGGGAGAAATACAATAATAGACTTACTTAATTTAATTGGAACGAAAATGTCGACATAATGGATTACATAATTCATGGTAAGACACGAAGTACATTTCTTATCTCTTGTCAAGCAAAATCTATTTGTATATTATTTGAAAACAAAATAGTAGGGTTCAAATTTATCTAAAATAGAACAAACCAACAACGACTAACGACTAACCATTCCACGTGTGAGGTTGTTAAGATTACACTTCGCTGCCCTAGTGCTTGTATGTTTAATAGACCATTTGCAAATTTTACAGGGGACGTTTGTTTTTGTTTTTTTACAGGCAAATTCTAAATAATTCTCGACTTTAGTCATTTCGTTTTATACCGTATTCAATAGACATGTATACAACGAAATGACTAAAGTCGAGAATTATTTAGAATTTGCCTGTAAAAAACAAAAACAAACGTCCCCTGTAAAATTTTCAAATAGTCTATTGAACATACAAGCACTAGGGCAGCGACTTAGTAAATCTTAATATTTCGTGAAAGACGTAGTGGAGGAAGACACCGTGCCTGATGGCTTTGAAATTTAAGTAACTGTCACAAGAGCAGTTTCTCGTTATTCCAAGTTGCAATTTGGAGTGATAATTACCTTGATGATACGAAGTCTTTGATAGAACATGCAACAAGAATACTAAGCCGATAAATTTTTTAAAGTAAAACTTCTTTAACTTTCACGCTTCACTTGGAGGGTAAGCTGGCGAATGCATGAACGGGCTGTATCACACTGTAGGAGCAAGAGAGAGCAGTGTGCGCGCACATTTTCTTTCTCTTTTGCTCTCGTAGCCAGTGCATGAAGATTATTCGTTTCGTTCTTGAACAATTTTATAAATACTGTAGGAGCAAGAGAGAGCAGTGCGGGCCCACATTTTCTTTCGCTCTAGAAGTTTTACTTTAGTCGTGTGGTCTAAACAACACTCGTTTTTTTTTTACATTAGTCTAATTTTTTATTAGAAGGTCCTGAGAAAAATAATTTCCCTTCAGAATATATGTCATTTTTGAGTATACTGTGGGGAGGGTATTTTTAGAAAGGGGATTAGGCGAAGTTCGAGGACGGAAAATGTATGGGAGTAGGTAGAAATTAGGGGGTCCATTAGGGGGGGGGGAGTCTTCCTCAAACAGTCTCTCCCCATCCAACCTGCCACACAGTTCGTGGGCGGACCCATCAGCCGCCATAAATCTAATCGCATGAACCTGGGCACCCCTGCTAAGTCACCAGGTAACGAACCAATCGGGCTGGTCTATGGCAGAGGTGTTGGATATCTAATAAAAGGCCGCGGTAGCCATACCCGAATGCCAAATTAATAAAAGGCATGTAAATTAACGCATATATAAAAAAGATTTTCTTATTTTATCGGTACCCTTTTTTCTAGATTTATTTGTATAAACACCAATCGTTATTTTGAATCACAAAGCATTGTCTGTTTTTTAATAAACAAAATTACTATAAAACCCTGTTCTTCAAGTGTAGCTACTGCACAAATCACACAAAAGCACATAAAAACCAATATCTAAAATGAAAATTTCTGATAAATTTGCTTTCACCAAAACAAAGAAAGCTCCCGCCTTACAAATGAACGTTGGAAGCTTGATTTAACCCCCCGAGGTGGATCGACCGGGGTGCTTTTCGCACTGCGGTTTAACGCGCCTTTGCCCACTGGAGCGCGGAGGGTTAAGAAGCAATACGGCTGGCTGGGTAATATCGGTGAAACAAACACCTTCTTTATTAGTCGGTATCTTTGTTCACCTCCAGACCCTCCTTCATAAGGAGTAATTAAAAGGAAAACTACTAACAGTTGAAATAAATTCTCCTTGAAAGGAAACTAAATGGTAAAAGAAAATTGGAAAATATCTGTTTTCTTTTCCATGGAAAGTCTGCTGTTTTAATAGAAAAATGATAGCAACAACTTGTAATTGTCAAATATCTACGACGTTCATGGCTTAAGAGTGTTTTACCAGAGAATACCGGAAATTCGTAATTTTTAAATCAAATTCTAGACGTATTGACTTTTTTTTTTTAAATTGTTTTTGAAAGATTGTTATTTTATCTGGTGCACGAAGCTTTAAAATTTTTAAAAACTAAGTGTATTTATAATATACTAACGTTATACCGTTAGTCGTTGGCATATTTGTTGAATTTTCAAACGATAGATTCTATTAAACAACACAAATTTCAAATCATGTAATCATACAACCAAATAAAGGTAGATTCAGACTGGACGACGTACGTACGCATCGCTACGCCAAACAATGCTTAGCAACCCATACATTTTCTATGAAAATGGCTACAGACATCGCACGTTGCGATGCGTGTGGCCAATGTGATTCTAAAACATAAATTTTCATTGAATATCTATGGTTGCTAAGTAGCCCAGATATTGTTATACATACGTAAGTCGACCCAGTCTGAATCTACCATTAATCAATACATAATCTAGTCGATACAGTTTTCGAAATTAAAATTTAAATCATTAAGTCCGAGAACGTGTTTTGTGACAAAAACTTTTTTCTATTAAAAATTATATTATTATTTTTATATTTACAGGTCTTACAAACTAAAATATTTCAGATTTTTTTACACACTTATTTGTTTGGACATTATTGAAAAATTATAAATTATTTTGAAAAAAAAATAATTTTTAGAAGTATATAATTTTCATTCATTTATCATCTCCCGTTTGATAATTTTTATGGCAGTTCGAGACATAAATTCCGGCGACTCATTAGCCGCTGAGATGCGGCCGTGCGAGGTTCTGTGTTCGCGACGCTCATAATGACAACATTTTGCTTTAAATTTAAAACTAATACCGTTTAGCTTCATGGTTGTAAAAACATCCGCTCGCAGCGCTGTTTCCAACAATCATTCCCGGTTTAGGAATAAATTTCCTTCTACCACCGTAATAAGCAGAAAATTTTACTTTTGTCGTGATGAGGTGATGCAGAACTTAGTCAGCCGAAGAATTAATTATATGTCGACTGGGTGGGACCAAAAAGCGTTGCCAACTCATCCACATACCTGTCACGATTGTTACTGTAATAATATTATTTATGTATTTATTTAGTACAGGGTATACATATTACACATTTGGGAAATGTTTTGACTGTCTATCTAGAAAGAATTTCCCCGATATATACATGTTTGTTTCAGTTTTATTTTGGAAGTGAGCATTTTAAATATGTACCTACGTGTGGGCTTGTTTACCCTACTTGAAAATAATTTGTAGTTAACTTTTTTTTTATTATTATAAAAATTCACTTAAATAATATTCCCAGGTTCTGAATAAATTGAGAAATTTGATTTCCTCTTAAAACCGTTATACCTACGCTAGTTTCACACGAGCGCCATTCTCTCAGTATTAGCCTATCCCATTGGGAATGTATAGCAAGCGATATGATGAAACAGGCTAACCCTTATTATGAAGGAATAGCGCTCGTGGGAAAACAGCTTTAAAAGTAGAAAATGTTGCTTGTGCAGTGACGGAGAACTTAGGTATCATAGGATTGAATCCTCTTTAACACATAACAAATTAAATATTATTATTAATATAATATGTCCATTTATTTCAATTTGGGAGGCGAGCATGTGTACCGCCACCCCAGCAACGATCACTAACACCTCTGCCATAGGTCACCCCAAGTGGTTAGCTACGTTTGGTGACTTAGCAGGGGTGCCCGGATTCATGGGGTGAGGTTTGTCTAGGCCTTGGTGGCGGATGATCTGGACACACTAAACCCCAGATTCCTACCCAGCCCTCATATATCCTTTTACTTCCCAGAACTTCCTTTCCTTCTTTTCCTTAAAAATACCCACTATACAGCATCCCAAAATATGACATAGGCCCTTAGGGAAATTGTTGAAAAAAAATCCTAAGGGTCTCCTGTGTGAAGCTAATGTAAAAAAATGTCCTAATTTAACAAAATCTCAGCTAAAAGATAAAAAAAATATTAATTGCTGTACACGAAATGTCACATAAATTAATGTCAGTATAGAAGAATTGCCATGTGGGTCTTTCAGACAACTTTCTAAATTATAAATATCACTCCTGTTAATTCTCACGGGTACTTGCAACTTTTAAGTATTTATGATCATAATGGAAATTTTTGTTAATGTACATAGGTATTACACCCATCCAGGCGCTTTCACTACCTTATGCATAAATTAAATTCGCTGGAATTGTGTTCTTTGTCGATACAATCAAGTATATTCACTATGGATACATAAAGTTAACATTTAGTTTGTACCATATTAGGAAATTAATTTCTTGGACAAACCTGAGAATGCCTATTCATAGATTCTCGTTGAATTATAGCAACTTAAATGTACGCCCTTATTACAGGGCCGGCTTGAAAACATGCATAAAAAGTTTAAAATGACTGAGCTTTAATTAAATAAATGTTCTTTAAATAAGCACGAATTTGGGGTTTAAAGCTTTTTGGCTGTGTAACATCAACTTCTATCGGAAAAAAAAAATCTGTTACTAGTGGCATGTGACATGTCTTCGTTTTGACAATTAAAAAAAAATATATATCTATTATTAACTTATCTATAAATTAATTGCAGTAGGTAGTTATGTATATTTTCAATTGGAAATAATACCCTTTTTTGCTATGCGATAGTTAATGCTAAATGAAGGGTCTTTTCATGGAAAGCAAGGAGAGGAAGTTGTGGGAAGGAAAAAGGTATGGGGGGTGGGTAGGAATCTGGAGGTCAATTTATTCTGGTGCGACGGACTTATGAATCCATCCTTCCCATTGTGGTATAAGGTGATGAGTCGAGATAGTCCAGCTGGAGATATAAAAGTCTTCCTCAACCAATTTTTCCCGATCTGGCTAGCCACAAAGTATGTGGGCCAAAGCAACTGTCGCTAAGACCTAGAAAAACCTCACCCCTTGAACCCGGGCACCCCTGCTAAGTCACCAAACGTAGCGAACCACTTGGGGTGACCTATGGCGGAGGTGTTGGTTATCCAATAAATGGTTTCCGAGGGGGCGGTACCCATGCCCGTCTCTCAAATTGTACAAAAACTCTACGATAGCCGACGGAGAAAAATAACCGTTTCAATGTTACCCTAAAAAATGTATAATATTAAACATTTGCACAAAAAATTGAATGTTATAAATGAAATTAATTAATAAAATTCAGGAATAAAATAGTTACGTTATTAGAAATGGTTTGAGCCGTTTTGGTTACCAGGCTCCCTTTGCACACTCGATCGATAAGGATCGATACTATAATTGTCGGTAACTTCTCATCGTTCCCTAGGACAACTGCAGATCGCTAATGTACAAACAACAGTGGATATCGAATATATTAAGGACACTTAGTCATTGTGAACTGTCAATTATTCACTTATTCATGCTAGAAGTTACCGATAGTTAGCCTATCAATCCGTATCGATCAAGTGTGCTAGGGGGCCTGATATGAATAGCCAGGTACTTCCCCACCTTCCTCCTCACCATCTCATTCCCTCCCCAGACTTCAACCTCACAACATACCCCAATGGATTGATGCCGTAGCCATACTGACTTGAGACGGTTAGAAGCAGTTGAAACTCTTGTGCGGTACTAACATCAAATAATTAATTTTGTTAATGTTATTCACGAAAAAGTGCTTTTCATTAATAAAATTGTAGCTTTTCAGACTTTTTTACTTTTTGGGTTGTCCTGGTACTGCACTAAGTACCTGCCACTAAGATGTTTGTAGAAGGGCGTGTTCCTGTATTCCGAGCACTACTCAAAAAACGGATCACCAGCTTTAGAACGCGACTAGCCACGAGTGAAAACGGTCTTGTGATGGCAGCACTGCACTTCTGGCAGGGTCCTATTTACAAGCGGTGGAGCCAACTCCTGATGTCATAGTTTAAAAAAAACAAAAACTTTATTTTTCGTTTGTTTCTGTATTATTTTTATTCTGTTATATTTTACTATGTGTGCAGTATCTCACAATATATATATACATTTTTAATATTAATTTGATATGTTCTGTGTATAATATGGAGCTCGTGGGATTGCACCACCCTCCCCGAGATCTTGAATAAACAATACAAAATAAAGAGACAGTTTATCTACCAGTTAATAATTTATAATCAGCTGTGAAAATACAACTTTTACGAAAAAAATATCCACAAGTCGCAGGTGGGAATATTATCTTACTGAATTCATTTATAGGAGAGTTAAGTACCTGATTTGTGAGTCGTAAAAATCACAACTGCCACAATAGTACAATATTGGGATAACCTGTTTCCGATTCATTCATCTCCACAAACACATTCATATAATTTTTACGACTTAGCTGACATTTCATTGAGTCTATAAACCAGATTCCGAGATGAGAATGTGACTAAAATGGAACCTAATACCTAATACGTAAGTTTGGGTATAAATTCTTTGACTTCTACAATGTGTGTATGAAAGAGGAAGAGTGCAAGCGAGAGAGAATGCACGCAGATGTAATACAGGGTATCATCCACATCCTGAACATATTTATGTAAAATTATAAATGCCATTTTGCGGTCCGATGATTTTTTTTTCAATTAAAAACAAAAATGTATTTTTCGATCACACATCGTAACTGAGTAGTTGGGTGCAGCCAGCATGGGTCACGTAATACCCACTCCGTCACGTTCTAGCAGCACGGTAACAGGGGAGAGAGAGCACACATCACGTGATTCCGTCGCCAAGCATGGCAGTGTGATCAATGGCGTCTGAACATTTTTTGTTTGTTTTTATTTGAAAAAATTTAGCATTGGAGAGCAAATTAACATCTACGATAGTTCCAAATATGCTCAGGAATCGTTGGTCAAAATCCTTCGGGTATGTGCTGTTACGACCTGTAAGGTTTGAATGAGTATCTCGTCCTCTCAGGTCATAAGTCTGTTCCTCATTAAGCACCTGTACAATCTACCAACACGCTCTTCATTTGAAAACATGTCGGCATTATAGATAAAACATGGTTTATTTTATAAAACCTCTTCATATCCATTTTTTCTGTTGTCAAAAAATGAATGCATGTGTAATTAGTAATTATCATCACTAGACGTGGTTTTGTCCGTAGTGGAGAAATGTCAGTCTAAGAATAGACTATCTTCCTATCTTCCTTTCCTTTTTCTTAGACTAAAAAAGTTTCCTAAATTATGAATGCAATTTTATTTGAAATTTATACTAGCCCCTAATACTGGAAAATGTGTAAGTTTTTTGTTCGTAAAATGAGGAAGAGGAAGGGGAAGCGAAAAATGTTTTTAATAAAACTGGACTTTTAAATGTTGTGACTAGATCTTCATATTCAAAGAGTGATCGATTTTTTAATGGAAATCTCTTGTTCAAGTAGTTTTGTCTCAAAACGATTGCAATTTTGTTGATTTTTTCGCTGCTGAGACCGGCGAGGGAAGTTCATTTTTAGGTAACAAAAAATGGGAGTGTGTGGTGGACATCTTCTGGTAGTCCTACTGATGACAGACACCATGAAACAGTTTTTAAGTTGAGTGCCCTTTAATGCAAAAATTATTTAATGTTTTCAAATCGAAGATTTTTTTATGTGACACCCTTTGGTCCAGAGCTAGGCAGTAAAGTAAAATGTTTCCTTAGGCCGACTCTGTTTCGACAAAGTATCCAGAGCGTTGGCGTTTGAATCGATGCAATTATTGGCAGAATGCCATTGTTTTGAGCTCCACAGAGTGACCAACTGTGGTGTTACCTACATACACTACCCACGCTTTATAAAACCTTGTATTTTATATGAAAATAACATTTTATATGAAAGGCATTTAATTTGTTACACACCACAATTTAATTATTAATTTTGTTTACGTCAAGCTTAATTCAAGCAGCCATAAGATTGAATCAGCAAAACCTCTCAAACTGACAAAACCTTTCATTCTGACGTCATGAAATTCGTACAGCACTTTCTGTCTGAAATTTATAACACATCACAACTGTTTTCAGCTCGCAGGTTATTTCGGTTATAGTATTGAGCTTTCACATTTCAATTCAACTGTCAAAAGATATCTCATTGTTTATTTTACTCTTTACATTCGTTTAGAAAAAAAAATCAACTGACTTACCTACGGCAGGGAATCCGTTCGATTGAAGTAGCAAAACCGCTCAAACTGACTAAACCTACTGAAATTTGCATACGTTTTCCTATCTGAAATGTATTGCTCGATACAACTGTTTTTAGCTCGCAAGGTTATTTCCTTTATGTAGAGCTTTATCATTTCTGTTGGACTGTCAAATGACAACTGACGACCGTCCGTGGTCGAGTGGTAAGACACTTGATTCCCATTCGGAAGGTTGCGGGTTCGAACCCGGCGTGCGCAAATAAATTTTATTTGATTAATTTGTGTTATTTCACAATTAATTAAAAATAATAATATATGTTATATTTGCGGCACGTTCCAGAGTGGAAGATACTCTCAGTATCACCCTGGTGTAAGACCACCATTCAGAATTGAAACGTTGCTTAATAATGGCTTAAGCCGTGTTTAGTGACTAGATCTGAATAGCCAGGTACTTTTCCACCTTCCTCTTCCCCATCTCCTTCCCTTCCCCACTTACCTTCAGCCTCACAACATACTCCACATTTGGGGATTGCATAGTCTCACTGGCTCCAGAAGGGAGCAGTTAGGACTCTTGTGAGGTTTTTCTATTAAAAAAAAAAAAAAAATAAAAAAAAAAAATTAAAAAAAAAAAAATTAAAATAAAATAAAAAAAGACTTTTCATTTGTTTAGTATGAAAAATCTGTTTGATGTGCCACAAAATAATATAAGTATTGATGGGCACCGGATAGTTAAACATTGGTATAATATATTAAGTAATTATTAGTAACACAGCAAAATTTAATAACAAGAAAAATAAAAATTCGTTTCAGCGTGTAGGTTTAGCTTTTAGATTTAGCTATTTAGCTTTAAACAAAAATTTTCAATGTTGATATTAGCCATTTTTACGTGTCACGAAAAATGTTATGTGACGCCACAATCAATTTAAAAAACGTGCTAATTCTTGTATTACTTCTGATAATGACGCGGTTCCGCTTTAAATTTAATAAATACTATTAAACAAGTTATATTATTATTACAGGTGATAGGCAATTTCTTTACAGCATTAATTAATTTATAAATTAAAAATTATATGTCCCATACTTCACACGTAAAATTGCATGAAATTCGAGATCCACGAAAGGTGTAAAATTTAATGTAACATAAAAATTAATACCGAATTGTCTCATTAATGAGACAATCCAATCAAAATATCCCAATGGTTGTAAAGGAAAACCCATTTGCATTTTACGCATTATTATTATTATATCTGTATATAAATTACGTCCAGATTTCTACAGAAAGGTGTTATTTTTATTACCGTTAAAGGTTCGTTTTATTGTAAAACATCTAAAAGATGTTTCGGGAGATACAACGTGTTATTGGTATCAGCATCTTGAGAGAATCCAGCCAAGATACAAGATTCACTAGATGAGTTCTTTGATAGAAAAAACTTCTTTATATTTCTTCTCTTTAATTTATTTATTTATTTGTAGATAATAAGTGATAGTTTTATAGTTTACTTTGTGCTAATACAATCCTTGTATGTACATATATTATTTTAAAAACAATTTTTTGTATAAACCAATCGCGTATTTTAGTAATTTAAGTTCAAATTTGTTTATATTTTCCTCTAATCTTATTATTTAATCAATCTAATTTTATTCATATCTCGTGTTTTTTTGTGTTTCAGGATCGACAACACTGAAATTAATACAATCACAATTACCAATTTCTTTGAAGATTTGTAAAATTATAATGACTTCGCTTGACAAGAAATGCAGCAAGGTAGGCAGAAAGCTTGTGATGGAAGATCTTTTGTTTGATATGTGTTTGCGCGAGTTGTGTAAGTACTATCGATTGCTATTAATCAGAGTAATTCAAATAGCCTTTGATGCTTCCATTTACCTCCCTTTCCTTTGTTTTAGCCCAAAGACCATAAAATTGAGCACTTCGAAAAAAAATGAAGCCGTTTTTCGTTCCACGCGCTGCAATCTGTCGTATTTTGAATCACCCCGCAAAAATAAGTGTTTTTTAACCGCACCGCCAGCAAATTGCATTTTTGTGAACCTTCAGGCATAACTAACCAGAGGGAGACAGCAGAATACTCGTAAAAGTAGAGGTGTTGCCTTGAGAAGGACATCAACCTCCAAGGTTTGGAGTACCAAATATAACGTCTATTATTAAAGTCAAAAAGACCTAGAAATATTCACGTTCTTGAATTATCTCGTGGTATTCATTAAACTTCATCTCAAACCGTCTCTCAACATGAATCATCGTTATGTATGTGTCTTGTCGATGGGGATTACAATTTATTACTGCCAAGAGGGAGGTTTGCCATGCGCAACTGCATATGTGTCGTCGCAGCGAGAATTTCAAGTCCCCATGAACTTTCGCCGGTATTAAGATGATAGACTTCGCTTTTCGGTCCATACAAAAAGGACGCCCGGGAAAAAACACTTTTCTACATCGAAAATTGCACAAAATGAATATATTTTTTTATACTACCTTTTAGAGGGTGAAAACTATGTCTGTATGTTTTCGAATTTTCGATGCGTTTCGTATTAACGTAAACATTCACTGTCAAACATGTACAATTTATCAAAAAATATTATTTAAGGAAAAAGTGCTGCTAACTCAACTCTCATAAAGAATTATAAAATTACAAAAAGCTACCGACGTAGCTTATTTTTTTAAAAATATACATATTTTTAAAATTTCAATTTCGTGAAAGTTTCACCCCTTTTCGAGCGATTTCTGTAGGTAAATTTGAGCGTTGTCTCATTCGCACATTTAACATTCGCATGTATTGTAAGTGTGCGTGAGCTTATTGTGAGCGGGACAAAATGACAGTCGCGGGTGTTCCGCGTGTGGTTCAAAGTCTAGCCTCTTAAATTGTTGTCTTTTTCCGCGATTAATATAACGTGGCGGGTAGGTAAATTTCACAATAGTTGTCTTTATACTGCTATGGTGTCATCATGTTAATTCAATGTCAATGGTCCGAATAATATTGCCAGTGTTTCCACATTACATCGTTATAAAAACAATTTGTTAAATGTTATGGCAATCTTCGATACTATTTTATACGCCAATTAACAACATTTTTTCACGAATTATGTCCGGTACCTTCGGACATAACATTAACATAGATTTGAAGTTACTTGTGAATAGCATTTTAATGAAAAACATAATATTTTGAGGAAAATTATCGTTATTTAAACATTATTTTTAGTAAGACAAATTTTAATCTTTCTTTGAGAATGATAATACTGTCGAGCGGATCGAGAAATTTATATAATATTAATTGTAATGGACTTAACATATTAAAACAGTTACAAAAAGCTTTTTCTAATGGCCTTAGTCTTGTCTCTATAACGCTCTGGCCACTGGCCTCAAATCTAGTATCTGGAGGCCTATATTCTGCATATCCTGGACACTCGAATAAAGCACATAGATCTATTGAAAAATGGACCAATCGTATAAAATTCTACATTTATGAACACGTGTACATAAAAAAAAATTATATAAATATATAATTTTTTTAATCAAAACTAAACTGCATTTTTATAACATAGGTTTCAAGTGATAATATACTAATAATGATACTTTGATGAATAATAATGAATCTTTGTTCTACAATCCTTCAAAAATTTGGCGTATTTTATTAGAGGCTAAAAATATTCCCGCTTTGCAATAAAAACCAAATAAATGGATTATTTGTTATACGTATCCGAAAACTAAATTTTTTTAATATAAAATTTTTTGGCGAACACTTTAAAAAGTTTTAAAAATGACTCTTATTTCAAACTTATTTCATTAGATAAATGAACTATTATAAACCTTACTGTCACCTCACTTTTTTTTCGATTCATGTAAAAAAAAATCTTAAAAAATTCACAAAGTTCCATAATTTTTTTTCAAATTGCGATTGGAAACTTTGGTTTCAGAAAGGGGTAAATATTTTTTTTCGTTTACTTTTCGATTTGAATTTATAGCTTGTTGTATTCTCTTTCCAATACCGTTTAGATCATACTTCTGACTATTACAGTAAGGGAGTAACAACTATTTCTGTGAGACCTATGTGAACTGGGACAAATATGGTCTCCTGTGATAAATCTCTCACCATGGATGCTCAGCCGGTGCATAAAAGCTTACCCAACATTTATATGTCAGGTATTATTTTACACTGAGAAGAGAAGGTCTGTTTTAAGAATAGCTTAAAGATAAAAATTATTATAGCCTGCTTTTAGGTTTACTCCCTCCTTCCATGTGGAGAAAATTATTATTTTCATTAAAGTTTTCCGTATAGCATCCCTAAAAATGTTCCAGCCCATCACGAAAATCTCAAGGCCCACTGCGTGGTGCTTATACACAGGGTAGCGCAAAAGTTATCACTTGATGTTCTTCGGCTGTAATTTTTTTTACAAGCAAATTTTGGTTCTGGCTTTTTATTGTGTTTATTTGATGTCTTTTAGAAATTTTCCATTAAATGATATCGGCCAAGTGGCCGCCGCCAGAATTGTGACCATACGGGCCTGATTTATGGCATTTTCCATGACTCTTCCAGCAATAGGTTCTTGAATTCTTGACGGGTATTCTTTTTGAGGGCCTGAAGAGTCTGAAACGTGTTGACATAGACTCGTGATTTCAAGAAACCGCACAAAAAGAAGTCTGGATCGGTTAAATCGGGTGATCTTGCCGGCTAGTGCCACTCACCAAACGAGAGCTTTGGTGATGTGCACTGGCCTGTGTCAATCAAAAAAACATTTTTTCCGCGTTCTTGAAGGATATATAACAATTTTTTTCTTATTGAAGTGTATTTTGTATTTGTTTACTTCACAAATGTAAAAACAGAACTGAATTTTGCCGCTATTTGCTAAAATTATGGCATCTTCCAATAGAGTGAAGACTTTTGCGCCACCTTGTATAAAAAAATTATACACCTATATTTAAAAATATTACAGAATTCTTAAACAATTGTTATATCCCCACCCAAATATCCCTACAATCAATAATATCGGTTTTTGAAAGAATTTTCAGCAGGTATCCCAAATGCATTATAATGTACATTGTGGTCGCTTTGCCTTGGGTCGAATATTGTTATTTATTATTATATTATGTTATTTTTAGAATTTTTATATTCTGTTATGTTTGGCCATAATATAGATGATTGCATGAATTAATTTGTAGAACCACTCAACTTCGGCTCGTTGAGATTAAAGCGAAGCACGCAATATTTCCATCTCCTTCAGATATACTACTTGATCCCTTCCCGCGATATCTCAAAGGTGAATCCAGATGATCTCACGTCAAATATCGCATTTTTAAAGAATATCCCCATGGAGTGACTTAAGTGTTATTCGGGTGAGGCAAATGGAAAATCAAGAGAGGAGCGAGGGTTGCTTCGAATAGTTTAGTTTTTAGTGGCACATAAGTATGGTCAACTTTAACCAGACGTGGATTTCAACAAATAGGTAAATTTTATGTGGCTTTCTTTACCAATCCTTCGTTCACCATAGGAATATAACATGCCCTAATTGGAGCGAAACAGGTTCACTGGATCCGGGCGGTTTGAATTTAAGTCATCATCTTCATTGCTAGAAAATTTATATTTCTATGTGCCACTCTTTTTCAAGTCTGAATCTTGAATAACTATTTGGCAATGGAAAGGCAGTTTATCCCTAATTCTTGCAATTATATCCTGTATTAAGAAAATACATTAAAATCAAAAGACACTTAAGTTAGAGACATTTTTAATAGTCGAACCTTTCCCCTGAAAGGTGGTCTGCTTTAAAAATGACATTAACTAATACCAAACCTTCTCCATCCGGTAGAGCGTGGGGGTTTTATAGATCAATAAAATTATCGTAAAAGGACCCAGTCTTCTTGATTACTAAACAATATTATTTGTATTAAGATGGAAATTGTATTTTTATTGATCAGATTAAATTTTGAAATGATCTGCATTAAGATGCCTATGGATGGTATGATGCTATCGCTTATGTCATTGATTCGTCGGTTTAATCTTAGCAAACGCATTATCTGACTAATATAAGCTTTGAAAGGGTTTGATAATGGGTTTAATATCTTCAGATATTGAAACATTTTCATGTATTTTTAAAGATATCTAATAGACTCTTAATTTTATCTTCCTCTGTCATCGTGTTTCTTGAGATTAAGGGTCGTGATCGCGTTGCTATCTACGATGCCCTGTAAAAATAAAACGGCGTGTTAGATCTCGGAATTTTCACAAAATTACTTTGCTCAGAAAGATTAAAGGGTTAATATTTTACAATATATTCTGTAATCACAATCTACACAAGACTCCCAATGGTTTCAAGTCAGTTTGACTATCACATCCATATTTATAACAGACTGCGTCTTTTTACTAAACTTACTTTACTGATATATAAAAAAGCATGGTATGAATTAAAAAACATTATTTACTAGTACACACACTGGCATTAGTTGTTTGTACGGACAATCTATCAATCTAGCCATATTAATATTACACTCCTCGACCACAGACTTTGGTAGTGGGTCTCCGTGAGCAAATCTTCATGTTGCTTGAATTGCGTATAGGTACTCGCCGTGCATCCTCATATATATACAGGATGTCCGGGAGTAAATTACACTAACTTCGGGAGATGATTCTACGTGATAGTATAAGTAAAAAAGATAAATAACTTTTTTTTAATTCAAACTTTTTAGTGTGCCTACGTGTGCGCCTACACTAATATTTTCCGCTATTGCGATACGGGCAATCACAACCTCCCAACTCACCGTCGCCGGCTGACTCACACCAAATTAATCGTACCTAAGTTAGTACCTTAAACTAAGGAATTTACCAAAGTTTGTACCTTACACTTACACTTACTTACACAAGGATTTTGAATAGGTACGTCTTTTTGTATGGGAAAAAATAGTTGGAATTTCGGATAAAGTTATTGATCTTTTTTACTCCTACCGTCATGTAAAATCACCCCCCGAAGTTAATGCACTTTACCCCCGGACATCCCGCATATATACCTGAGAATTTTTATTTATTATTTGAGGTATGTTGTGAATTTGAAGAGAGTCGCAAGGGACGGTGATTGGACGAGGGATTGTTAGAAACAATTCGCATTTATAATAGTATAATAAAACAAATTTAAAACTTTTTCCACTTTTAATTTATTGACCGTAACCGGTTTCAGTTTGTCAAAGCCATCTGGCTTAAAAGTGGAAAAAGTTTTAAATTTGTTTTATTATACTATTATAATGGAATTCCACCACGAATTATCAGTTTCAAAAATAGAAATATTAAAAAATTCGCATTTATGTTTTTTTTACAAGGGTGACAACTGAGCTTTATGTCAAAAATTTTCGTTACAGAAAGAACATAAAATTCCAGATTTTCAGGAATTATTTAAAGATCATAATAACTTACCAATATATTATTTTTTGCAAAAAATATCAACATTGTTGCTTCAACAAGATTTCCACAACACAACATTAAATGTAAAGACTCAAGACGATAGACTTCGCTTTTCGGCCCATACAAAAAGGACGCCCGGGAAAAAATACTTTTCTACACCGAAAATTGCACAAAATGAATATATTTTTTTATACTGCCTTTTAGAGGGTGAAAACTATGTCGGTATGTTTTCGAATTTTCGATGCGTTTCGTATTAACGTAAACATTCACTGTCAAACATGTACGATTTATCAAAATATATTATTTAAGGAAAAAGTGCGGCTAACTCAACTCTCATAAAGAATTATAAAATTGTAAAAAGCTACCGACGTAGCTTCTTCTTTCTAAAAAATATGTATATTTTAAAATTTCAATTTCGTGAAAGTTTCGGTGTAGAAAAGTGTATTCTCCATAAACCCCTTTTCGAGCGATTTCTGTAGGTAAATTTGAGCGTTGTCTCATTCGCACATTTCGCAATCGCATGTATTGTAAGTGTGCGGGACAGAATGACAGACGCGGGTGTTCCGCGTGTCGTTCAAAGTCTAGCCTCTTAAGAGTCATTTTCTTGAACAATATCAGGACTTTGTAATATTACGAAATGTGTTAAAGTTTATTCGAGACTAGGTGGCATTCAATCAAATTCATCCTTGACTGGTCGACGGTACTCTTTGTTCTCGCAATGAACAAACACAGCTCAGTGTTTATTTGCTGGCCATTCACACTCATTAACAATGATCCCCGCCATGAGATACCTAATACGAAGAAGAAGAAGACAAGGGGACAAGAATATGTACGTCTCGGTGTTGTGACCATTGGAGAGGTTGTCCAACATGTAAAGGCCGGTTCTGTCAACAAAAAGACGTGCAGAAAGGCAAACACTCCGCAGGTGTGGACGAAACCTAAGCGTGGCTGTGTCAACTACCTACTGCGCAGTTGTTAGTAGGGCATTTTAAAATGCAAAACTGTCAATAGTCATATTTTATTGTTTAGCATATTGTGACGTAAGGCTTGAGTAGGTTCTTGAATTAGTATTTATGTCTATGTATTTAAAAACAATATTTTGGAGGTTGAGTTTTATCTAAATTCTGTGATAGTAAGAAAACAACTCCTGTAATGTAAAAGTGTTTTTTTTTTCATGTTCATCTGGACACAGTTTTTGTTTAGTATTTCGCTTAGTGAAAGGAAAGCTTTTTGTGAATGTATATATTTTTTAAGATAATCAAGAATTTACTTACATAATTTTGCAGAACATAACTGCTTAAAAAATCGCATTAATTACCCAAAAACCCAGTAGCAAATAAAAATTTTTTTAATAGGTAGGTATCTATACGACTTTCACCCATCATAATCTTCTAAACTATCCGTTTTGAAGTACATACCTAATGTTTGTCGTCAGATTTTTGATTAATATGTATAATATTTATTTATTTATTTGTGTATAATATTTCGGTGCTTGGGTTCATGGGGTGAGGTTTGTCCAGGTCTAGGCATCTCATACCATTTTCCTTCCCAGAATTTCCTCTCCTTCCTTTCCTTAAAAATACCCTCCTCACGGCTTTCCCACAAGAAACAATTTTTCTCAGGGCCTCCTGTGTAGACCTAATATAAAAAATACACAGTTGTGTGATTGTAATTTTTGTAGGCACCTAAATTATTTTCTGTGGCGTAACAACAAAAAAAGAGTATACGAAAGATATACGTTAAATTACCCAAACATCAACAGTAGCTTTGTCAATCTGATTTTGTATTAGAAAGACAATACGTCGTGTCAAAATTAGAGGATTTTTTTATTAATTATGATTTGTAATTTCAAATAGTTACAGCCGAAAAACCACGTCAAAATTATACTATTTTAAAACAGATTTGGTTCCCAGAGAATTCAGTGACCTTAAAAAATTTGGAGTGGTAAATGTTGTAAATTAAATTAAATATCCATAAAAATAATCAAGAGAGAAAAATTCAGTTTTTGGTACCTATCCTGCTATGGGAACGTTTGATTGACAAGTTTGTTTGAAAGGTTTAGTCAATATTTGACTATGTAAAATTAACTCGACGACGTGGTAAAACCTTGCTCACATTACTTTGAGTCATTAGTGCGTAACCCAGGTAAATAGTAAACCCAAGATTCTAGTTTTTTTAATAATTTAAAGGTACCTGTCTTAAATTACTGTGTAGGTGGTTAGGTTAGGTTACTGATTCTCTAAGACAACCCTTATCCCAGCGGAGGTAGCGATCAATCCCTTCTATATGGCGCAGAATTTTATGGATTCTTACTATTAGTATAAATGAATAAATTATAATTTAATGAATCATTTATATATTTGAGATTTTTACTATTTACATAATTTAATAAATCATTTAACCTAAATAGGTATTTCAGATTATAAAAGGTTTAATATTTCATGTGGATGGTGTTTTTGGGTTTATGTAATTTAATTATAATTTAATTTATAATTTATTTACACAATTTAATGAATCATTTAACCTCAATAGGTGTTAGGTATTTCAGATTATAAAAGGTTTAATATTTCATGTGAACAGTGTTTTTGGGGTTTTTCATTTCACTCATGAAATGGAAAAAAAAGCTATTCCTTACGGTAAATTTATCAACTAAAAGGGGTAGGAATATGAAGAGAAATAGTAGAAAATACCCCAGGAAGAAATTCCACGAATAAGTTTAACAAAGAAAATATTATAAATTGTATAAAATATTGTATAATTCGGGAGGCGGGTATGGGTGTCGCCGCCCCGGGAACCATTTATTGGATAACCAACACCTCTATTTTATATTTCCTACGTTTTATTAATAAAACCTACGTTTGGTGATTTAGCAGGGGTGCCCGGGTTCATTTCGTGAGGTGAGGTTTGTCCGATGCATCTACCCAATTATTGCATTGCAGGCCGGATCGAGAGAGGATGCCTTTTGACCTCTCCAGTCACCCTTCCGTCAGTTCTTAATTATACTTCTGAGTTAAATCTCGGAGAAAATAGTAAATGTTTTTTCCTTTGAAAAGCCAGACAGCAGTCTAGCGTACAAATAACTACGGGACTAGTAATCTTTGGAAAACGGCATTTATTTTAATATGAATGAAACGACGCAAAAATCTGCATTCTTGCTTTTTTAATAGTTATTACAGGAATCATTAAATTTATAGAAATGTTTAAAATCTCAATGGAAAACCAATAAAATATTATTTTTAGTTCATTAAGAAAATTAGAAGCGGAACTTAGCCAACGGTTTCTTGTAATTTATTACTTTTAAAATCATAATTAAAGAAGATAAATAATATTATTTTTAACCTTAATATTCCGAGACATTATGAAAACACTCGGAAAATTCTATACAAGTACTTTTATTATTATTTGATTATCTTAACTCCCTTACTAATAAAATTAGGTATGTATATTTTACACAACCAATAAACAACCGTTTAAGATACATTAAGGGTTGTTTATAGGTTGCGTAAAATTTAAAACACATTTAATAATAACATCATAAGAGTTTAATTTAAATAAAATATTGTGATATTTGATCCTAGATCCTAAGTCTCATAAAAAATCAGAGACACTTAAAAGAAATACAATGGCTTTATAAAGTTCAGAATTGGAAGTATAAGTTTTTTCTCAGTTAAACGACGCATAAAAGATAAATAATTACTTTGAAAAATGTTAATTATCCTGAATAAAAACTTGTTTTGAATTATTTATTCAACTTCGTTGAAATTAACATTTTATCCGGATATTAATTTATGCTGATGTAATTACAAAAATTAAAATATTAATAAGCTTTGGGCGATAAATTAAAAGATATCACTAAATAAATGGACCTGTACAACGATAAACGACATTGGAAAATATCTCCGTGTTCTAATCGTATCAAATAACTTTTTAAATTGTTCCAATAATCGTTACTATAAAAATATTTTCTGTAATAACCGTTAAAACGAGCTTTTTAATTCTAATTAAGCGAATAATTATTTTTTATTCCACAAGTTAAACTTTGAATTTTTATTTATTGCTAATGCTAATGTTAAGAATTTTTATCGTTTCCTTCTCGATTGATAAAGTGATCTTAGATATAAAAATATAGGAATCAAATGTTTTGTAATAGCAAAAAAATACAATTTGAGGGATTGTTTTATAGAATTTGAACAATTCATGAAATTTTAAGTTTTGTGAAAGTTCTATTCGGTTCCTATTTTATTTCAGATCTGAGAAACAACAGGCACAAAATGAAAAAAAAACAGAACCTGATTAGAACTTACACAGACCTTGGAAAATAATGTATAATTTTTCAAATGTGATGAATTGTTCGAATTTTATGAAACAATCCGTTTCTTTTTACATTAGCTCCACACAGGAGACCCTAAGGAAAAAAAATAAGATGCCGTGTGGAGGGTCTTCTTAAAAAAAAGGATAGGAGTTTCTGAAAAAGGTTACTCCTGAATGTACCGACCCCCAGATTACTACCCACTGGGTAGTACATTCGGTACATTCAGGAGTAACGGACGTATGAATCCAACCCTCCCATAGGCGGTGTTCCGAGAGCGTCCTGCTGGAGATATCAAAAGTTCTCCCTCAACCAGTGTCTCGCGATCCGACCTGCCACACAGTTGGCGGGCAGACGCATCCGCTGCTAAGACCCGGACGAACCTCACCCCATCAACCCGTGACACCCTGCCAAAGTAACCAAACGTAGCGAACCACTTGGGGTGACCTGTGGTAGACGCGTTAGTAATCCAATAAATGGTTCCACGAACGTTCGGTACTCATTTTTGCATTAAGGTGTTAAATTATAAAACCGTAAATAATTTTCGATGTTATTTTAAAACGAAAAACTAATTTAGAATAACTCAGGTACGGGACATACGTCATTCCTATGTCTACCTACGTTAAATTATCGTGAAAACACGCTTATGTGTCCAAGCGGTTAATTTATGTAATGATATAGAAAGAGCTTATCATTGCAATTTGGACGTTTAAATTATGGGTAAGTCGTATTATATACCTACGAGTAATTTAAACGATAACCGAAAATCGTACTAATCTTTTTTCATTATGCTGGTACCTAATCGAATAGATACGAATATTATCTGTTATAAAAATGACTATGGTTCAATTTTCCACAAAACTATGTTTGCAAATTAATCTGGTAGTTAATTCCTTAAGAGATGATAAAAAAAAATACTGCATTGTGCAAGAATCGTTACAGATTAGCATCAATTGTGGATTACCTGTAAGCACATAATTAGCGTTGCTTTGTAAAATTCATTTAAGAAAAAGTTAGTTAAGTAAGTACGAGTACATAGGACCAAAACGCTTCGAAAAAATTTGAAGTGTATTTCTTCACACCTTATCGGAGGTGCGTTTAATTTATGCAAATGAGCGGAGGCATAATTTATATCCCAACACAAGCGTATAAATTTTGAAAGATCAATATTTTAGCGAATTAATCGGCTGGCATTAGAATTAAACCTATAAAATTTCGAATTAACGTAGCGATAATTCTTATTTGTGTCCGTCTGGCGATCAAATAGATGTTTTGCTTATATATCTATGGTTACTTTTGTACTCTTCTGGAAAAGCACATCTTCAGACAGTTTTCAAATCTTCCCAAAGTTTAATTTTTACGTAATTTTGGGTGTAGTTGTTAGTTTTTTTTAAATATATTTTTAGTGCTTTCGTAATGATATAATTTAATGCTGGTTTATGTTACTTAATCCAGTTAATATTTGCATTATTGTATGAGATGTTTGCATTTCAATACATGTGAAAACTTTTACAAGTACTACACCAATTGTTTGTGACCAAAAGGAGAATAAAACCCTAGAACCTATTTAAGTGCGAACAGATATTTTTTCTAATATATCATGTTAAATTCTGCATTTTAGCACTGTTATTAAAAAAAATTATAAGTTTACAAATTGTCTGGTTTATTATAAAAGAAATGTAATTTTACTCGTCAATTATTATACATAATTAGAATAAAGTAAAAATAAATTACAAATTTATACTTAATAGTAAGCCAAGAAAACGAAAGTTAATTCGACGTCCTTGTTTCGTTAAACAATTAATAAAATATCATTGAAGGAGTGGATAACACTAATAATCAAAATTAAAATAAGAAAATGATTTTTTTTTCTTCTTCAATGATATATTACATTGATGGGAATAACCTTCAAAAGTTATAAAAAGAGAGTAATTCTTATATAAAATTGAATTAATAAAATGTCTATATTTTAACCATCTGTTATTTCTCATTATGTAAGTTCTCAGTGTGTTAAAATACCAATCAGTTTTTACTTTTATTTTAATTTTTTAAATGAGTCACAACGTACCCATTGCGCCTTCAAACTGCAAGATTTCTCTAATTCGTGTTTAATTCTAATGTTTGCATAAATTAATGTTTTAACATAAAACGCCACGGATATAAATAACGACATTAACATGTTGAAGAACACACTTGCCTTTAAAATATGCAAATTAATCAACACCTGAGTTTTTTTCTGAAACCCGACCCAATCAATGAAAACAATCAATTTTATTTCCGTTGGCACACCTGATTTTTTTCCGGCCAAGCCACCCAGGGAGTGTTTCGAATTTCGAATAGGAAAATATCCGAGCCCATAGACAAGTAGATTTTTTTCTGTCCGTTTGATTAATTGCTCCACTTAGCGTGATGTTTATATTGTCGAGATAGACGGAATTACAGATGGGAAACCATAGAGGAATGTGTGTTATATTCAATGGGTGATGAATGTTGAAAAAACGGTGATCGTGCAGCGATAAAATATACATTAAGTTACTTGTACGAATTTGTATTTTTGCAAAGCTTTAATCAGATAAGTAGATAGCTTCGTTGTCTATGACTCGTGTCAAAAGCGACAATTTAGCAACAATATTGATACTAATTTCACGAAAATGAAGATTTATGTCAGTTCTGATTGTTCGTTGTAAAAATTTATTGAATTTCTTGTATTGTGCAAAATTGTGAAATAAAAAAACAAAATTAATATTTAAAATACGTGATCACTATCTTTTATTATAATCTCGCAAATAGTAAAACATAAAAATTTGTTTAAATGTGATGTTCACAATATTATCAGATTATTTTTTAATTGGAATTAAATGTGAGATTTTTACGTTAATTTGTGTAATAATAATCGCAATAATAGGCATTACAAATCACTTAAAAAAATGCATTTCGTCAATTTAATTCATTTCAATATAATCTATGTTAATACCTAATACCGTACCTCCGAGGTGAAATCTTGTTTATTCAATATGAGATTCCTAAGGTGACCTGACCTCACAGCGTACTGTTATAATATCTAATTGAATTTTGATTAAATGATTATTAATCTTTTGATTGAAAGCGCTTTCGTATTCATATCACCTGATAAACTACACTCAATCAAATGTTGAATGATTGCTTTAATATCAATGGGCAAACACATTGAGATTATTTTGACAGGTGGTACGTACGTTCATTTGCATTGGAAGAGTCATTTTAATTTAGGTTTTAACCTTCATAACATTTTGGAGGCGGGTATGAGAATTGACGAGGAACACCCCTGCCATAGGTCCCCTTAATTGGTTCGCTACGTTTGATGATTTAGCAGGGACGATGACGACCGTCCGTGGTCGAGTAGAAAGACAATTGACTTCCAATCGGAAGGTCGCGGGTTCGAACCCGGCGTGCGCAAATAAATTTTATTTGATTAATTTGTGTTTTTTCACAATTAATTAATAAAAATAATATATACTACATTTGCGGCACGTTCTAGAGTGGAAGATACTGTCAGTATCGCCCTGGTATAAGACCACCATTCAGAATTGAAACTTTGCTTAATAATGGCTTTAGCCGTGTTTAGTGACTAGATCTGAATAGCCAGGTACTTTCCTACCTTCCTCTTCCCTATCTCCTTCTCTTCCCCACTTTCCTTCAGCCTCGCAACATACCCCAATTGGGGATGCCATAGTCTCACTGGCCCCAGACGGGAGCAGTTGGGACTCTTGTGAGGTATTCTCTATAAAAAAAGGGTGCCCGTGATCATGGGCGAGGTTTGTTCAGGAGTTAGCGGCGAGTACCTTTACCAATCTACTGCGTGGCGGGATCGGCAGATACTGGTTGAGGGAGTCCTAACCTAGACCTCTCCAACTCTCCAGGACTGTCTCGTCCAAAAGTCTTGCACCGCAGTAGGAGGGATGGATCCATACGTCCGTCGCTCCTGAACACATTGACCTCAGATTCCGACTCACCCCAAATACCAATGTCTTCCCAGAACTTCGTTATTTTCCTTTCCCTAATAACCACAACACAGAATATCCAAAAATTATATAGACCCCGAGAGAATATTTTTTCTCAGGGCCTCCTGTGTGGAACTAATGTAAAGAAAATAAATTCATTTATTTTTTTCTTAACCACATGTGCTAAGGCAAAACAAAGTTGTTTTCTTAGTGGTTATTGATTCGGTATCAACTGCAGTCACAGTATTGAAAATTCATGGACTAGGAAACATTTCGACATAATTTACTTTTAAAAAAGTTGTTAAATTTAATACCTTTCTACTTTGAGACCTAATTATGGTAAAAGTAAACAAAAATATGGGTTCGAGTCCCAGTTGCGACCATTATCTTTTATTATTTTTCTGTGTCTTGTTCATTTTCATATTTTAATTTTTTTTATTATTATTGTTATCTTCTTCTTCAATGATAAAAAAATATGTTTTTCATTTAATCAATTACCTTGTGTTATTTTGACCGCGTTTCGGTCCCATCCAAGCCTCGTGAGGAGAATTCCTCGACAGTCCTCCATCATGACATAAGCAACATTTTAGGCTTAATGTAATGGTAATGGGTGATTTAAAAATATTTTCTTGTTATTCGTTACTGGGGAATGTTTGTCTTTCTGTGAAATTATTATGTTATTCGTTATTTGTTTTAGTAATTTAATGTATCATTATTATAAGAGTTTACTAAAAATATCTCGCTTATAACATTAAACCTGACAGGTTGCAAACAAATAGGCTTAAATAAAAAAAACATCGTTAAAAATATCATACCTACGGTAATTAAAAAATATTATGTTTATCATTATTTTCACGAAACTTTTACAAGGAAGTCATAAAAGGTGCCAGATAAACTGTTATTTACGGGTCAATACGATTTTTAATTTGTTGTAAATGGTGTTTTAAACACGGTCGTATCGACCGGGCACAGTCACATATTTTCTCTTTAATAACGCTTTTTCTCCAAATAATTATTATTTTCAAGTAAGACATTAATTATAAGAGGTATAAACAGTTTAGAGTCTCGCAATATTAAGAATAATGACCTCATAAGATAAAAACAAAAAAGAAAAATTATTGTGATTAAAATATTTTTGATTAGATTTTAAACGTGTTATTAGCAGCGTTAATGTTTTTTTCTTGGAACTTTGTGGCTGACACACTTTTTCACACAAATGCGAAAGACATAAGCATATCTCACGCACTATCTACATTTGTCCATTTCGATCTACGAGTAGGACTAGAATTTTGCCTGCTCTCCATCCTCGACAAATTTAACGATCATTAACAAGTTATTTATAACATATAGGACTAAAGACGTTTTTATTATGGGTCAAGTGAACAATGTTAGTCCTTTTTACATAAAAATTACCATTTTGATTACAAGGACGAAACTAGATGGGAATGCAGTGTCTGCTTTACAGGTATTAAATTCGATGGAGCCAAGTAAGTACTTTTGGTACCCCGTTAAAAGACTCTACGGACAAGAGAAAAGTATCCGTTTACAGCTGATGTCGACCGTATGAGAATGGATCGGTTCTTCCGTTACATGTTACGTAGCTGTAATGGGTGTGATGGTTTACATTTGAATATTATCCTTAGCAATAATTTTTTTAATTAAGACCATGGGATGAAGAATTTATATTGCATAACCTCCCCATACCACAATACCATACGTAGCAATTGATTGAAAAAGTGCAAAGTAAACACATCTTAAGTGTTTGTATGTTGGAATAAATCTGAGGATAGACCGTTTCCGTAACATTTAAAACGGCACGCATCCTTTCATGAAAAAAAGGTTCAACAAAGTTCAATAAAGCACGTTACACAGCCTATTCCTTAGCGGCCCCATAACGATGCCCAAATAAGTGGTTATAGGCAAACTGCTGATAGATCCCATGTAATATCTACATCTTGCTTATAAACGACACATGTAGAAGAAATAAATTTTACAGTGGAGGTCTCATAATTTTGTAGTTTCCCAAGGACGTAACTAGACGTCTCTAAAAACTTTTTTTTAAATTACAAATCTTAACTACTTTAAGGGTTATATTCCGAATCAGTGTTTGATAACTCTTCACAGCTGTTACTTTTCAAATCTTCATAGCCCCAGGACCTCATATGGTCAAATGATGAATTTTCGAAACTGACCACGTCGGGCAGTAAAGTAATGCAGAACGGTGTAAGTTTCGTCGTAAAATAAATACAAAAAATACACGTGAGTGTTTGTGTATCCATCGAACAATACAACACGAAATTAAATTTATGAGAAAAATCTGTCAAACATAACACTATTTAAATTATATCGTTTTTCAATACTGCCTGAACAACTCAATAAATAAAGTTTAAATTGGATCTTCGACAAGTCGGTCGGGTTAAGTGCTCGGACAAGTAGATCGCACTCTGCGGTCGGGTTCGGTGCGGGCTAGCACTAAATATTTAATGGCGATACCTTCTGACGTTTATGAATGGATCGGGAGAGCATGAGGCGTCCGTAGGTGATTTTTAGTGTTTTAATTTATGTGTAAAGGAGGTGTGTGCACTGCCATGTTGTGTGCGTGTGTGGCGGGCGACTGTTTGTTAATGTTAATAAGAATTCCTCGGCTCCTTGCCACCCTGGTAGCTCAAACTAAACGCTGAGAAATAAACCTTTTTTGTAGGTGTAAGACAAATAATTTGATTTACTGGCAAATTAATTACCTGTCAAATAATGACAGGAGGAACTGACCCTATCTTGGAAGGCGAAATATTAAAACATGAAGCTGATTTGATGGGACAACATTCAGCACTGTAGAATTGGAATCCCGCACAATTCTTTCGACATATGAAATGTCAACATGTATACTTGTAAGAAGCAAACATACTAATATTTGCGAAATATTTATACTATCTGTACCAAGGGTGTTCGGATATTCGCATCCGCATCTGCGAACGCGGATTATTCGCATTAATTCAGGCATCTTCATCTGCATCCGCATCCGCATCAATTAATGCGGAGCTTTTACGGATGCGGATTCATATCTGCAACAAGTTACGACATGTAAATAAAATGGGCCGGGCCAGAGTGGCGCGTGCCTCGCACGTATTGGCTATATTCGTTAAATTAAAATAGCAACTAGCACGAAGTTCGTTCGCTAACTCACCAATAGGAAGGCACACATTGGTGACAAGATCCTAAGGGTTTTGTTCGTTTTGTTTTAGTTATCGATGTCATTCCCATTGTGAATCAATTAGTGATTGTTAACTGAGTTCAACTGTTGTTATTTATGGTTTTCTGCGTGGTTGATGAATATCTCGATTTAAATATTAAGAGAATAAGTAAATAAAAGTGCCACCACTAATAAAAAGCAGTATCTGGACTCCTTTGTATTACTATTTATTAAATATAATTCACCAATGTTTTAATTAAAATATGATTGAATAAAACATATTAAAATTATATCTATTTTCATTTATTTATGTACTAAAAATTGAAATATTTTTAAAAAATCCTGAAATCTGCATTCCGCATCCGCATCCGCGGATGTGAACCTTGAATCCTGAAAAAAATTTCAGCTGCGACAACCCTGATCTATAATAATATGTGAAACTTACAGAGGAAATAATGAATGATCCCAATGTTATTAAATTATTTTGATAATAATTAAAAAAAGTATTTCCAAAAAATGGTGCCGAAACTATGTAAAAGCCGTGTACGTACTACATAATCTACTAGCATATAATAGAAATGTCGCAACTTAAATGACAAAGTAGGAGTAAAAGCATTCCAATGGTGTTGGATAAAACCGAAAGAATGTACATTTTTTAATAGTTTTTGAGGAAATTTATAATTTTCAGGTTATTTTGCGTTATTTACTACCAGTGATTCCTGACATTATTGAGTAAAAAATGTAAATGAAATTTTGGTCTCTGGTGACATTTTTAATGTTTTTTTTTTCAACCTAAAACATGAAAAAAATATATTGAAAGTAAAAATCTTAAAACGTCACCGAAGACCAAAATTTCATTTACATTTTTTACTCAATAATGTCAGGAATCACTGGAGTAAGTCAAGTACGTCCCTTAACACCCTTTAATCTATTTTTAGTCGTTAATGGTAATGTGACGAAAAGAAAAATAATTTTTAAAATACAACATAAACATTGAAGAAGAAGATAATAACAAGACATGAAAAAGACACAGAAAAATAAAAGATAACGGCGCAACTGGGATTTAAAGACGACAGGTTCTGGTACGTCTCATTTTTCTGTGTCTTGTTCATTTTCATATATTAATTTAGATTATTAGTGTTATCTTCTTCTTCAAAGAAATATTACATTGATGGGAATAAAATTCAAAAATTATAAAAAGAGAGTTTTTATTTAAAAAAAATTATATTCATTTAGACTTTTATAAAAAGTTAATATGTGTTCCCATATAAATAAAATCGTATATGTTTATCCGAGACATAATCTAGGTAACAAACACATTCTTTGAACACTTGTTTCCAATGAAAAGGGTACCAGCCGATAATACAGAAAAAGTAGTGGAAAATAATATTATTAATTCTGAAATTTGAAATGTGAGTTTGACGGTTTTATAATAGGTGGCATTGGCTGAATTGCTTAAAGCGCTGTCCCGGTGAGATGAGAGGTTCTGGGTCCCTGTTGCGACCGCTATCTTTTATTTTTCTGTATCTTATTCATTTTCATATTTTCATTTATATTATTCATGTTATCTTCTTCTTTAACCACTGGAGCGACAGAGCAATTTAAAACTTTTTCACGGATTGCTAAAAGAATTTTTTCCACCCACATTAAATAATCATACCTTCGATTTTGAATATGGAGATGAACAAACTGATTATAGTTCTATATAGTCAATAAATTCAACTGTCTTTTGTCTATTATGACACATTCGTAAATTTATAATAACAAAATAATAAAATCGATAGCTTTAAGAATTTAGAGAATATTTGCCAAATTTTGACAGGAAAGCAATCCGTGGTTTTGGAAATATTGTGGCAAAAAGCGTTCAAATTACATTGATGGGAATAATAATTACAAAAGTAAAAAAAAACAGAGTTTTTCTTATCTAGCGGCGTAGTCCAGCGGTAGGGCGTTTGACTCCCATTCCGAAGGTCGCGGGTTCGAACACGGCGTGCGCAAATAAATTTTATTTAATTGATTTGTGTTATTTCACAATTAATTAATTAAAAATAATATATAGTATATTTGCGGCACGTTCCAGAGTGGAAGATACTCTTAGTATCGCCCTTGTGTAAGACCACCATTCAGAATTGAAACGTTGCCTAATAATGGCTTTAGCCGTATTTTATGACTAGATCTGAATAGAGAGGGACTTACCCACCTTCTTCCACCTCATCTCCTTCCCTTCCCCACTTACCTTCAGCCCCATAACATACCTCAATTGGGGATGCCATGGTCTCACTAGCACCAGACGGGAGAAGTTGGGACTCTTGTAAGGTATTCTCTATAAAAAAGAATAAAAAATTTAATTAAGATTATAAGTGTTACGTTTTTCTTCAATGATATATTAATTACATTAATGGGAAAAATCTTCAAAAATTATAAAGAGAGAGTTTTTCTTAAAAAAATTGAATACTCATTTAGACTTTTATAAAAAGTCAATATGTGTTCCCATATAAATAAAATCGGATATGTTTATCCGATACACTATCTAGGTAACAAACACGTTCTTCGAACACTTGTTTCCAATGAAAAAGGTACCAGCCGATAATACGGAAAAAATAGTGGAAAATAATATTATTAATTCTGAAATTTGAAATGTGAGTTTGACGGTTTTATAATAGGTGGCATTGGCTGAATTGCTTAAAGCGCTGTCCCGGTAAGATGAGAGGTTCAGGGTCCCAGTTGCGACCGCTATCTTTTATTTTTCTGTATCTTATTCATTTTCATATTTTCATTTATATTATTCATGTTATCTTCTTCTTTAACCACTGGAGCGACAGAGCAATTTACAACTTTTTTCTCGGATTGCTAAAGGAAATTTTTCCGCCCACAATAAAAAAAATCATACCTTCAAATTTGAATATGGAGACATATAAACTGATTATAGTTATATATAGTCAATGAATTTAACTTTCTTTCGTCTATTATGACACATTCGTAAATTTATAAAAACAAGATAATAAAATCGATAGCTTTAAGAATTTAGGGAATATTTGCCATATTTTGACAGCAAAGCAATCCGTGGTTTTGGAAATATTGCCATGTTGTGGCAAAAAGCTTTCGAGTGGTTAATGATATATTACATTGATGGGAATAACCTTCAAAAGTTAAAAAAATAGTTTTTCTTATCCAGCGGCGTAGTCCAGCGGTAGGGCGTTTGACTCCCATTCCGAAGGTCGCGGGTTCGAACACAGCGTGCGAAAATAAATTTTATTTAATTGATTTGCGTTATTTCACAATTAATTAATTAAAAATAATAAATAGTATATTTGCGCCACGTTCCAGAGTGGAAGATACTCTTAGTATCGCCCTGTTGTAAGACCACCATTAAGAATTGAAACGTTGCTTTAAATGGCTTTAGCCGTGTTTAGTGACTAGATCTGAATAGTCAGGTACTTCCCCACCATCGTCTTCCTCGTCTCCTTCCCTTCCCCACTTACCTTCAGCCCCATAACATACCTCAATTGGGGATGCCATGGTCTCACTGGCACCAGACGGGAGAAGTTGGGACTCTTGTAAGGTATTCTCTATAAAAAAGAATAAAAAATTTAATTAAGATTATAAGTGTTATGTTCTTTTTCAATGATATATTAATTACATTGATGGGAAAAATCTTCAAAAATTATAAAGTTTCTTAAAAAATTGAATACTCATTTAGACTTTTATAAAAAGTCAATATGTGTTCCCATATAAATAAAATCGGATATGTTTATCCGATACACTATCTTGGTAACAAACACGTTCTTCGAACACTTGTTTCCAATGAAAAAGGTACCTGCCGATAATATGGACAAAAATTGTGGAAAATAATATTATAAATTAAAATATGAGTTTGACAAATACGACGGTTTTATAATAGGTGGCAATGACCGAATTGGTTAAAGCGCTGTCCCTGTAAGATGAGAGGTTCTGGGTCCCAGTTGCGACCGCTATCTTTTATTTTTCTGTGTCATGTTCAATTTCATATTTTAATTTAGATTGTTAGTGTTATCTTCTTCTTCAATGATATATTACATTGATGGGAATAACCCTCAAAAGTTATAAAAAATACAGTTTCTCTTATCAAAAAGAAAAAAACATTTGAGAAGCCACGTCTTACGACCCAATGTTGCCAGGCTGACCGTGCAGCCATAGCTAGTGTTGCCAGGTGAGCACATCTGATTGAGGTGTGGGCTATAATTACCCTCAGCCGGACCGTCATCATTACCCAGTCTAATTTATTGTTTATCCAAGTCGGATATTAAAATATCTTCATAATGTCCAGCACTTAAATTATTGTTATTGGCCAGAGTGTATCGTGTTTTACGACTCCAGCCACGGAATGTCCTTACAACGGACCTAAATCATGACTACATAGCGTTAAAATAACAAGTGTGGATATAAATAGAACATTATTACTATTTACACAAAGTTGTACTCATTTTCTCTTCATAAATTTTTTATTAAGAAACAGCTAAGAGTTGACTGTTATTTTTTTTACAAGTACTAACTTTAGTTTCTTTACAAATAGCGAATTTTCAATCTTAAAGCTCAACTCGTTGTAAATAATTATAATGTTTTGAGGGTTCAACCAAACCAAGAAAAAGTAACAATTTTAACAATTTTTTTTTTAACCTAACCTAACCTTGCGTATAACAATTAATGCTTTAGGACTTTTTTATTTTATTTATTTATTGATGCAATATTTTTACACTTTATAATAAAATTCAATAATGTTGGCTTCAGCAGGTGGTTTACCCGTACTGAGGCCTCCATTTAAAAATATTAGATATAACTCCAGACTAAAAATATATTATCTCTTATCAATCACTAGTTTAGCAAAGGACTCCCATTTTTTTTTTACAGTAACTCCACACAGGAGGCTCTGAGGAAAATATTTTCCCTCAGGGCCTATGTCATCTTGAAGATGCTGTGAGGAGGGTAAAATGTAAAAACCACGAGAATTCAGAATTAAAACGTTGCTTAATAATGGTTTTAGCCGTGTTTAGTGACTAGATCTGAATAGCCAGGTACTTTCCCACCTTCCTCTTCCCCTTCCCCACTTACCCTTAGCCACACAACATACTCCAATTGGGGATGCCATAGTCTCACTGGCTCCAGAGGGGAGCAGTTGGGACTCTTGTAAGGTTTATCTATAAAAAAAAAATTATAAAAAAAAAAAAATAATAAAAAAAAAAATTCTGTGGCAAGCTTTTAAAAAGGGTCGTAAAGCTTCTAAAAAAATATGTCACAATATTAATGTTTTTTTAATCTCTATTTTATTAGTATAATATTTCGAACTCATCCTAGAGTTAATTTTGCTCTGGTTAGGAACCACCATAAATATTTTTTATGTTGCTTGAAATGGATTTTGTGAACAGATCTGTCTAGCTGGTTGCTTTCCTTTTTAACGTTAGATCTAAAGGAGGCCCCGAGTAAAATAATTCCCCTAAAGACCTATGTCAACTTTAAAAAATATAATGTTGTCAAAAAACATAATATATATATGGACCCGTCAGTGAGGTTGAGTGGGCATCGCGTTTGGGTCCCACCCAGGCGTTCCGTATTCGATTCCTCGGCTGGCTAAGTCCTCCATCACAACACAAGCAACATCTTCCGTTTAGTGTGGTGGTAATAGGAGATTTTCAAATGTTGTTGGGTTATTTGTAACCCGGGAACATTTGTCTTTATTTAAAAAAAAAAAAAACAAATAAATGGATCTGAGGAATCAGAATAAATGCAATTTTTTTTATTTTAACCTCATACAGGAAGCCACGAGGAAAATAATTTTCTTCAGGACCTATATCATTTTTGGGTAGGTATGTTGGATTTGAAGACAATTTTTAAAGAAAGAAAAGAGGGAAAGTTTTGTGAAGGAGAACGGTATGAGAGGTGAGTGGGAATCTGGAGGTCAGTGCGTCCAGGGTGACGTACGAATCCATTCTTCCCACTGAGGTGAAGAGAGCTTGACTTGACAGGTCCACTGCAAGCCCCCAAGGACCAACTGTAAGATGACGTTGTAGATGACGGTGTAGTTGTCGATTACTGGACAGCTTGGTAATGGCTCGGTAGACGTTGGTTAATCATTCATTGATTAACAACTGCTAAATCATCAATTCCAGAGAAGTAGAGAAAGCCATATACAGTCAGAAGATGGAAAAAGCTCCAGGCCCAGACAAAGTAACAAACGAACTTCTTAAAGGCACCTTGGAAGAACTACTACCAATACTCACTTCAATATTCAATGAAATACTAACAACTGGTCTAATCCCTACACAGTGGAAAACATCAAACATTATTCTTATATTTAAGAAAGGACAAAAAGAAGATATAGGGAACTACAGACCTATAAGCTTGATGTCAAATATCTACAAAGTATTTTCCAAAGTTATCCTAGAAAGAATAAGTAAAAAGTTAGACGAAAACCAACCACGGGAGCAAGCCGGCTTTAGACAAAAATATTCTACCCTGGATCACATACACACAGTGAAACAAATAGTAGAAAAATATAATGAGTACAATAAGAAACTATACATGGCATTCATCGATTACTCCAAAGCTTTCGACAGCATAAAACACACAGCTATATGGGATAGCCTTGAACAGCAAGGGATACCTTTAAACTACATCAATATCATAAAGAACATATACTTGAATTGCGAAGCGAGGATCCAACTAGAAACCTTGGGAAAAAAGTTTAAGATCCAGAGAGGAGTAAGACAGGGAGACCCTCTATCACCAAAATTGTTCTCGGCTGCTCTGGAAAGTATCTTCCGCAAACTAGACTGGGAAAAATATGGTATCAACGTGCAAGGTGCAAAACTGAACCACCTAAGATTTGCAGACGATATAGTCCTATTCGAGGAAAACCCAACAAACCTAAATAGAATGATAGAATCACTAATCGAGGAAAGTGTGAAAGTCGGCCTAAACATGAACAAAGACAAAACAAAATTGCTTACAAACTCCGAACCAGTAACTATAAAAATTGACAACCAACCACTCGAATATGTCTCTGATTACATCTATTTAGGACAAATAATATCCCACAAAGATCAAACCACTAAAGAAATCGAGCGAAGAGTAGCAAATGGATGGAAGAAATACTGGTCTTTGAAAGAAGTCTTGAAATCCAAAAAACTAAGTATGCAAATAAAAAGGAAAGTTTTCAACACGTGTGTACTTCCAGTCATAACATATGGATGTGAAACTTGGGCACTCACCAAACGCCACAGAGAAAAGTTGGAACGCTGCCAGAGAGCCATGGAGAGAAGTTTGACAGGAATAAGGAAACAGGACAGGGTGAGATGTAACATAATAAGGGAGAAAACTAAAGTTGCCGATATAGTTACCCGAATAGACCAACAAAAGTGGAGATGGACAGGTCACATGATCCGCGATCCACAAGAGAAATGGTGCAAAAATGTCACTGACTGGTATCCCAGAGATGGCAGGAGAAGTAGAGGACGTCAACACATAAGATGGGAAGACGACCTAAAACTCACGGCTGGACATCAATGGAGAAGAGTAGCGCGTGACAGGTCCCAATGGAAAATGTTAGAGGAGGCCTATGCCAAGAGGCAAACTGAGCTTCGGGATATATTATAACAAACATATTATAACAAACAAAAAATGTTTAAATTCATGTACCTAACCGAAGTCCAGAATAAAAGGCTATTATTATTTTATATTTTATATTAAATCATCAAACGTAGTAAACCACTTGGGGTGACCTTTAACGTAACGTCTACCAAAATGTCCAGTAATCGACAACTACACCACTGAACGTCATTTTACATTTCTAGTACAAGTGTGGTTTTTATGCAATTTGGGTTTATTGGTTCTTCTTCATAATTATTACAGCACATATAAAATATATTTATTTGCATACACTAATATGTTTCGTTGAACGTAACAAGGGAAAGTACCATCCTCATCTATTACACAAATGACGAACTAATTATAACCACTGGACATAATAAGGAGAATTTAAAAAACCCGCTTAATTTGTGTATCCTACTAATAATAATAGTATTTTAAATAATTTAGTGTGGTAATATTGTCATCAATATATCGCCATTTAAGTGCCAACTAATAACTATAAAGCAAAATCACAATGTCCATATAAATAAATAATGAAAGAGAGAGAAAGAACTACAAAAGAGTAGAGTTACCTCGTTAATTTTTTGAAGAGGCTCATTTAATCTGTTGTGGTGTATATTTTTTTAAGTTATAAAGCATATTAAAAGTAATGTTAAAACCCTAATTTGGTAATTAAAATAAATATATATTATTATCTTTGTGTGAACAGATTATTGATGAGAACCTATTCATCAGTATGTAGTCAACACTCTACTTTGTTTACCGGCAATACATTTTCCAAGATTAATTTTCATTTACCCAATAAATTGATAATTTGGAACCAACTAATGAACTTATGTATTTATTCATCCCTATATAGAAGCCCTTTATACTTTTATAATTGGGTTCCTACTATAGGTATGCTATGTGTGGAAGATTTTCAAAAAGGAAATGCAGATGTACATAAACCAGAATCTTGAAAAACCCCAAGCTGTTCGACAAAAAGAACCTACCAATCGTTCTAAAGTAATTATGAGTCGTTAAAAAAGTCCCGATTCTCCAAATTGGAAAGCCAATGTTTCGAACAATCATAAAATTTCCACCATCACTTCTGCCAGGAAGGAAACTGAAAGTAAAGAAGGTAATATAAATTTATTAATTCATGCAATGCGTCAATCTACTGCTTTACAAAAAGTCAGTTTTTTCATTGTAAATACGAGAAACTACATATATAAATAGAAGAAAAAAAAATATTTATATTTTCAGGTTCTGTAACTTGAGGTGAGTATGTTGCTGTAACTGTTTATATAAATAAGATGAGGGGACTTTTCACAAAAACGGCACTATACAGGTTATGACAATACTTGCACAGACCCGGGAAAATATCGGGATATTAAACATGTTGGATTTGTGAAACTGAAGCTATTTTTTAAAAAATGCCTCAGGATCATTGCCTTTCAGAAGAAGAAATTTACAAATCAAATCGAGCGTGCTTTCGAAGTGTCAGGACCTAAAGCTTGGAATGGACTGCCACACGATTTAAGAATGATCACAAATTCGACAGAATTTAGAGCTAAACTTAAAACACATATTCTCACAAAGCATATGCATAAAGTCAGAAACCCTCGACAGCCCGCGACATTGTAAATAACCAAATGTATGAAAAATGTAAGCAACTAATAACTTGTAAGCTTTTTATGTTTATTTCATAAAAATTCTCCAGTCTTTTAAAATAAATATTAACTCTATTTTTATACTAACTCCACACGGGAGGCCCTGGGGCAACTTTTACCATTAATAATTTAACAAATGTGATATTGATAGTAACGGCCATTAAAAAAATATAAGTAGGTACACGAATGGACCACTAAAGCATGTCCTCTAGTGCCAGTTTAGTAAAATTACTCGCGTTATCTTGGTAAAGTCTATTAGTAATTTATTTAAGCATCTTTCAAACATTTAAACAAAATAAATACAAAACATATTAATTCATAAAATAATGTTGGTACCTACTTCATCGCTTACCTGATAGGTATATGTGATAAGAAGATCCAATTTTCAAAATTAAAAGTTCATTGAACTAGATATGCATCACAAAGGAATATTCTACATTGCTTATTTACCCATGCACCAGCGACCAAAATTAGTACGTAGAGCTATTATTATACATATATTATTATACTAGCAAAATAGTTTGTACAAAGTAAATTTTATTCCTGCATTTGATAGGAAGGAAAGTGATGACATGTTTTATTTAAAATCTAATCCCTAACTTTGACAAGCTTTGGTGTAAAACGATAGGTAGGCAGTATTTCCATTTTTATTAAGGAAATGTGACATTTATTTTGACTTGAGTATCTTAAAAGAATTATGTGTTTACCATGAAACTCGATCTCAAATATTTTGATTATCAAAATTAAAATAAAATATTTTATCTTCTATGTGTTTATAAGTTACTATTAATAAAATACCATGGTGTGATGAATTTTATTATAGTAATACTTTTGGCTGAATAAATCATTTAAAAATTATGTATTGTAATTTTTCTCTGAAAAACCCAGTGACCATGGTGTGTGGGTAGGGACTAGTAATTTTACATAAAATAATCGTAACTTTTTAATTCTATCTATCTCTTTTTCCGATTGTCCTATTTTTTATTAATTTAACCATGATCTTTTGTTGAATTTTTCATTACGTAATTAGATATTCTATTCCATTGATATATTCTGTAATAATCAATGTTAGTTAGGAATTCTAATAGTTGCTAATATTTTGTTGATATTCCATTGCTATAATATATGTATTTTTCTCATTGTACATATTGTGTGTTTTGTAATATCTTACAGTATTTTTGAAAGTATTTTATTTCCATTTTGTAACTATACATATTATCTATAAGCAGTTCTAAATGTATAACGTAAGTACATAGATTAGCTCCCCAGTTAGACCCGAGAATATTTCTCTACTGATATGGGTAACTAAAAAATTGATGAATGATATATAATGAAATGATATTATAATTGTGAATGATATAATATGTTACAAATAATTAAAAAAAAAAATAAAAAATAAAAAAATAAAACATAAATTCAGAGGCCAGATGCAAAAGGTATCTAAAGTTGAATATACATTTACGAATATAAGCGCGAGCCGTGTCACGATTTATGGGAAAGTAACGAAGCAACCGCAAGCTTTTTTACTATCTTGCGAAATATGTGAATGAACAAGGTTTGTCTCCACACTCTGTGAACTGGAAGCAAACTCTGGAGTTTAGAGATCACATCGGAACCTGTCTGTATAGTTGCAAGCATTTTGGTACTTTAATTCTCAGTCGCTGGTCAACGCATCTTAAGAATCATGTTCAATTCTTCTTCTTTTAAATAACATAATTAAATAGAGACACAAAAATGAACTAAGTCCACCACAATATGCTCTTTAAAAGAAAACAAACAAAAATGATTAATTTTTGTGGAATAAAAATAAGTTGAAGATAATATTGTTTTTTATAATTTTGAAATATAAGATCGACAAAAATGACATTAAATAAATAAGTCCCAATAGCCGAGTTAGTTATGGCGTTGCGTCCCGGAAAGACAAGAGATCCTGAGTTCGATTCACAGTTGCAACCGCTATCTTTTTATTTTTATTTGTCTTGCTCTGTTTCACGTTTCATCTTGTTCTTATTATTACTAGTATTATCTTCTTCTTCGATAAAAATAATCTACACAAGGGTTCGAAGGTTATCTTCTAGAAAAAGTACTGGTACTAATAATTACTATAAGGATAATTTTAATTTGACCTTGAATAACTTTCAGGTTCAGACTAATAAAAATTTTTTATTTAACGTTACGCAAGATTTAGAAATTATCTTCTAGAAAAAGTCCTGGTACTAGTGGCTACTGGTAGAGATATAAATCAATCGAAATAGATAATATCATTTGACCTGGAATAACTTTCAGGTTCAGACTAATAAAAGAAGTTTATTTAACGTTATGCAAGATTTAGAAATTATCTTCTAGAAAAAGTCCTGGTACTAGTGGCTACTAGTAACGATATAAATCATTCGTATTATATAATATCATTTGACCTGGAATAACTTTCAGGTAATAAAACAAGTTTATTCAACACTATGCAAGATTTAGTCAATGGATCGAACAGCAAGATTTTACCGGGGGGTGAGGAACGTTCGATACATACTCTTTCGTGAATTGCTAATCTTGTGCAGAATAATTATTTCGGTGTTAACGAACCTGTGGCGGAAGTCTTGCGTTTCGGTATTACGTGTGTCACATACAGATTTAATAAAAAAAAATCAGAAGCTCATCTTAATTTGCCGTTGTGATATTGTTGCATTTTGATAGGTAAATCTACTGGAAATTCTTCCGATGGTTTAGGAAGAGTGATGCACCTTTTAACGCTGTTTTTTTGGAAACTTTAAAATTACCTTCACAATAAGGAGCCAAGCTCTACATTTGGTGTATCTAGGTATAATGTGAATTAATGTATTTTTAATCTATTATGACACATCTTTGGGTAAAGTCTCTAGTTCTAAAAATTCTTGATAATATTAGCAAATTTGCAATGTAGGTGACAATGTTCATAATGTAAGTTGTAAGTTTTACATTTCGGTTTGCTATCAAATCTGCAGGTACGAGAAGCGTTGTACCGTTAAATATTTTTGTTAAAAAGTACTCGGAGAAAAATGATATTCTAAAATACGATCATTTTATTCGTAAAAACGGTTAAAAACGCGACTGAAGTTCTTACGAACAAATAACAGTGTTTCAATGTTTATTGGCGGGAAAATGTAAGAATAATTTGTTTTAAGAATTATTTGTTTAAGAAAGGGACGCTTAGTGATTTGGGCATGTAGAGCAAATGAACGAAGGAAGGAGTGAAATGATAATAGATATATGACGCGAATGTTAATAGTGGGAAAAGTCGCGAACGCTAGAGGAAGCTAACATCTCTCCTCTGCCTACCCCTTCGGGGAAACGGTTTGATGGTTAGTTGGTCAGATAAATATCCATTTTAAAATCTAGTTTTTGATTTTTTTATATTAGATGTTCAAAAGACCATAGAAGAATAATGCAAAAAAAAAAATGGTATGTAGACCTAAGAACAGGTGTAAACATAGTGAGGTCTATAAGATACAAGATACAAGAGAAAAGAAAAAATAAAAATATTGTGAATAGAAGTTTTTAGATAATTATTCAACTGCGTCACACCATGCAACATAATATACGAATCATTGTTAACATTATTAGAGATAAAATCTAAGATTGCAAATTTTGAAACACACATTTCAAGGAATCGAAATTATTATTACTATCACGAAGTGCGACCACACAAATACCTTCATCTGAAATTTAAAATATTGCCTATATATTCAAAAGAACTCAGGTATCGATAATCTCTTCATGTAGACAACTCAATTATTTAAATTCCTCTCGGTATTTATCGAGTATGGTCAGCTATTAAATTTCTCCGACGATAATTCCGATATGGCAACACTTCTCAAATATTTTGACAGTATTTAACATCGAATAAAAGTCTTATGGAGGCTCGTTAATGGAAGTGTGGTATTTAAGATGTGTCTAGTGTTATTGTACTTAGCGGGAACAGTCATTTGAATAAACATTTGTTGCTCATTCCGAAACACTAAATAAATTAAAGCCAATAATCGATTTCAGATAATAAATGATCGAATTGAAACACGAGCAATCTCAAAGCGTTTTTTATCAATTTTATTTGCTTTATACAGGTGATCTGAAAGTGGTGGATTTAAAAAAATATTTTATACTTGGCCTAATTTAAAAATGTATGTTTAATCAAATCGCAAGAAAAACAAAAATCGGATGCATTGCCAAACAATAAAACTTGTTTAAATATACTGCTTTCTATATGACTTTACTCAAATTCCAGTAGATTCACATACACAATTCACACACAACTTCCCAAACTTTATCTTCCCGTCTCCTTTTCTCCCAATCCGTAGAAGAGCATCATGAGATGAGAAAACACTATCGGGAAAGTCTTAGTCCCACCAGTTTTAAAATTTAAATAAATCAGATCATCTAAATTTAGATATCTCTTTTTTTTTACATTAGGTCCACACAGGAGGCCGTGAGGAAAATAATTCCCCTCAGGGCCTATGTCATCTTTAGGATGCTGTGTTTTGTTTGTTTTTTTTTGTTTTTGTTTTGTTTATTTAGATGTATGCACATTTTTTTCATACATCTAGTAAGAAAATACAATGTTACAATTTAATTAATACAGTTTAAAAAATACAAATTAAAAAAAAAAAAATGTGTGGAGGGTATTTTTAAGGAAAGGAAGGAGAGGAAGTTCTGGGAAGGAAAAGGGTATGAGGGTCGGGTAGGAATCTGGGGTTCACTGTGTCTAGATCATCCGCCGCCAAGACCTAGATAAACCTTACCCCATGAACCCGGGCACCCCTGCTAAGTCACCAAACGTAGCGAACCACTTGGGGTGACCTATGGCAGAGGTGTTGGTTATCCAATAAATGGTTCCCGGGGCGGCGGTACCCATTCCCGCCTCCCAAATTTATTTCTTCAATCTTTGCAAACTCACTTTGTGGCATCATTTTATTTAAATGAAACAAATTTCTTTTATGTAAACCATTATAATCAATTTTATAATATCTACATGTTTCAAAAAGATAAATCTGTTCAATCTTGTTTTTCTAAACATTTTTTTTGTGTAGTGAACACCTCACAAGACCCCCAACTGCTCCCGCCTGGAGCCAGTGAGACTATGGCGTCCCCAATAGGGGTGTGTTGTGAGGCTGAAGGCAAGCGGGGAAGGGAAGGAGATGGGGAAGAGAAAGGTGGGGAAGTACCTGGCTATTCAGATCTAGTCACGAAACACGGCTAAAGCCATTTCAATCAACATTTCAATTCTGAATAGTCAAAACTAAAAATTACGAAATAAGGGTAGTTTTTGACAATAAGTTTTAATTTCAATTAAAACATTTATGGAGCAAATTTAGTCAATAAAAAAATTATGTGATGTTCTTGTTTCTTAATAGACGAACCCGATTATGAATACCAAATCATTTCTTAAATGAATAAATAACAACGATGACCTCATCTATTGTTCTTGCACAAATTATCTGCAGGGCGGCATTATTCCCCGCCCTGTAGCTCTCTCATCACCACGCTCCATCATGATTCCAATGTTATCTCGAATCGTTATTCGAATAATGTGAAAACATCAATCTGCCCGTAACGCTACGTCCGAAATCTGGCCCCGTCTCTATGGAATTTAACAAGGACTATTGATTTATGTTAATTCGACATTCGTAATGTTATATTCGGAATATACGAGCGTATAAAACATCAATTAGTCGCCCAGAGATAACGCGCCCGGAGCTTAATGTTAACCCCCCAGGTACGAGAACTTACACACTTTAAATATTCTGTAACATTTAAAAATGTATTTACTCGTATTTATGTGTGTGGCACGGACTCAAATATCTGCAAGTAAAATGATTCATTGCAAAAGCGATACTTTTTGCCTTTTTATGATAGGAACAGGAAATATGTTTAATTTTTATTTTATTTTTTATAGTGGTATACTAACCCCGCACAGAAGCCAGTTGTGTGGATGCTGTGTAGAGGGTCTTATAAAGGAAAGTATCTCGGACCACGTTTCAGGTTGGAGGAAAACGCAGAATCTGCTAAACCATTCCACAGCCGAATTGCTGAGCCAAGTACAGGTTCGTAAAAACGATCTGACCTTTTCACGAAAAACTTAATTATTTTTTTTACTTCTTTAACCACTCGAGCGCTCTCTGCCACATTATGTCACTATTTCCAAAACCTCGGATTGCTTTGTTGCCAAAATGTGGCAAATTTTCATATTTTATTTTTTTATTAAAACGATTATATAATATATTGCACATTCAAATTATATAAGCATAGAAGCATAGCTAACAGCATAGAAGATCTGCAGTCACTCGTATCTAGGATGAACGAAGTATGTATGAAGAATGAGTTGATGATGAATGTAAGTAAGTCAAAAGTAATGGTGTTTGAAAGAGAGAGTACGAAAACAGTGTGCAACATAGTTGTGAATGATGAGTACTTAGAGCAAGTTGATGAGTTTGTGTATTTGGGAAGTATGTTTACGAGAAATGGGAAGGCTGATAGGGATATTGAAAGAAGGGTAAATGCAGGTAACTCCATTAATGGTGGACTGAATGCTGCTGGCGCCAACAAAAAGCTGTCCAAAGAAGCGAAGCTAGCAGTTCACAATGGAGTGCTGGTACCTACCCTGATGTATGGCAGTGAAGCATGGAACTGGCAGAGAAAGGATGAAAGTAGACTAAATGCTGTAGAAATGAGATCCCTGAGGCGTATGTGTGGTAAAACCATGTATGATCGTGTGAGGAATGTGGAGATCCGAAAAGAATGCAAGGCCGATGTGAGCGTCATAAGTAAGATTAAAAAAGGGACGCTTTGATGGTTTGGACATATAGAGCGAATGAACGAAGAAAGGAGTGTCAAGAGAATATATGATACTAATGTGAATGGTAGAAGAAGTCGAGGACACCCGAGGAAGACATGGCACGATCAAGTGAATCAGATACTTGAGTCGGGCCATGTCAAGATCAGAATAATAGAAGAGCATGTATGATAAGATGTATGAATGTGAATGAGGCGAGGAGTGTATGCCAAGACCGAGTTGTTTGGCGGTCCGTCCTCTCTGCCTACCCCTGCGGGGAAACGGCGTGATGGTTAGTTAGTTAGTTAGTTAGTTAGTCAAATTATAACAAAATAAATATTCCCTAGATTCTTTAAAATGTGTTAAGGTTAAAGATTTAATTACATATTTATATATACATATTTTTTTTTTTATAAATCCTACAAATATGTGGTAATAGACAAAAGATAGGGGAATTCATTGGCTAGATAGAACTATAATCAGTTTGTATGTCTCCATAATCAAATTCGGAGGTATGATTTTTTTAATGTGGGCGGAAAAATTTCCTTTAGCAATCCGAGAAAAAATATTTTAATTGTTCGAGTGGTTAATATTCGTGGTTAGTGGTTAATATTCGAAAATTCATTTTGAGGCGTCATTTTAAATCAACAAAAATAGTTAACTTTGTATGCATCACTTATTTAAACAAAATTATCAACATGTTTCAAAACCAATGAAATTTAATCACCACTCTACGTTTTTTTTGTCTATAGGTACTTATTTCTCTATACTTGTTGGACTTTTGTTATTTCTATTTATTTTATTTTTATCCTCACGTTGAAAACATCGGTTATGAAACAAGTGCCAGAGGTTCTTTTTACCAAGTAGGTAGGTACCTACCTACAGTACCTACCCTTCTTATACTAACTATCTTCTAAGTACTAACTGTATTAATTTTTCTGTTTTTTTTTTAATTCTCTCGGCTTTCACGATTTCCTTAATATTTACGATGTATTGTATTTTAAATCTCTCAGGTAAACAATATTATAATTCGGTTTAAGAGTATCGGATGGGTTAATAAAATACTCTCTCGTATTAAGAATAAAAGTATATATCATTAATCGTGTGGGTAGAAGGATCTCGACACGTTCAACCAGGAATTGAGAGCTAATGGATTTTCATAATTACGACGGTAATCGGAAAATATTCCGATGATAATTAATTAAGCGGACGATAATATTCATAAAAATATTTCTCTTATATTAAAATTGCTATTTTTAAACGTTATCTTTTGTTTATTTGGACACTTTTACTGCAGTTTGGAGATATTTGTCAATTAAATAATAATTCTTTAAATTAAAAAGTGTTTAAAATATGTGTCAATAAATTAGATAACGTTTGCTTGAGTTGATCGTTTTATGATTTTTGTGCCCACCTACAGTAAATGCTTACATAAATTATTTTGTTTTCTTTTTCCCAACATTGATGATACATAATATTAAGATATTATTGAGGAATAGAAAGAATGAGATGTGTGATACAAGTTGAAGATTTTTTGTAAACTTGGAACTGATGGTCTAAGAACGTCGTCCCATTTGCTTGTTATCGGTGCCGATAAATAAATGCTTAGAAAAATACCACATTGGCTGCCTTGTAAACCGTGGTAAACTTTACTTTTCTGCGCAGGGTCTCCGGTTTTTTTCGATTCTGTTCCTATCTAGACAGAAGGACGACCGGCTAAAAGTTGATTTTTATACGTTCAATTTAAAACCCTTCATTTTTTAAGGATTTTTTACAAATATTTTACTATATAATAATATCAATTTATTTTTTGTCCCGTACCTCACACGATAAATATTAACATGTAAAGCTATACGAATTTTTAAAACAACATTATAAAACTGTAAAGACCAAAATTGATTAAAATTTCAATAAACTTAAAGAGACTTCATGTCAAAACTTTATTTGGTCTGTGTTGCCTACCTAACTCATTGGTAGGATTTTGGAAGATAATAAATTCATAAGGCAGTTTTCAAGTTTAAATAGGAACTTTAGTTTATCTGAAAAAGCACGATATCATACAAAACATCAATAAAAACGTATACTGGTTGATGACGAAAATCCGAGGTTGCATTACGATATTTAAGATGGTTGTAGAGGTTTAGTTGTAGGTCCTGCGGGGACATCATTGTGTTATGATTCATCAAATTTACCCGGTTTAGTATAAAGAGTTTAATACTCCTTCAAATTAAAGTTGATGGAAGGTAAGTCCCATGAAATTGTGTTCTGTTATCTCTTAAATTATTGATCGAAAATTCTCTATCAGGACTTTAACACAAGGGTCAGATAAATATAGATTTGTTTTTACCACGAAGACCACACCGGCCGTTCTCTAAATTACCTTTTGTCAATTAATTTCTCCATCTGTATGCAAGATACAAAACATCCGCTTAATCGCAACCTGAATAGCGTCATCTTGCATATTTTCGCATAAGGCAATATACCTTACTACGTTTCTGACACAATCGACCAATTAATATGCCTGCGTTGATGAGTGCCTTAGATTCTAGACACTCCGTTATTTATTACTTTGACTTGCATCGGAATGTCACTACTACGAAACTTGAAACGACCATAAGCACATAAGATACTAATAATAATGATTATTGTTCGCGAAATATGTAATTGCTTTAATACGACTTGTCACGGAGGGTAATTGAAAACAGTACGTGAGAATTTCGTGTACTACGCAAAGTAAAAAGGCAAGGTAAAGCGGCATCATAATCCCATTCAAAACTTAATTGCCAACAGTTATGTTTTTATTTGCTTTACGTGATAATGGGCACATGTTTGTGAATAACAATCATTTTGTCCTCACCAGTTTGGGATAATATGACCATAAAGAAAAAATGACGACGACTTCGAATGATGTCAACACAGAGTTAATAATAGTGCTATCAAAAATAACATTTTATTAATATTCTACATTTTTCAGAAAAAATCAATAAAATCATCGTTATATTATATATATATTGTGGTAGTAAGTATATACCTATAAAGATATTTTTTTAAATAATTCTTATACAATGAATGCTTTTGTTTTCAGAAAATGCTTTTACTTAGTAAAATAAAATTTAAAAGAAGCTTTGCAACAAAGAAATTTAACCATTAAACCCATAAATTATGTAACTAACAACATAACATTTTATTATAGCTCAGGGAAACGTCGACATTTAGGTTTTATATGCTGTGCAATAGGATACCCTGTGAAACCAGTATGAATTGGGTGGTTTTCGGAAACAGAAACTTCATGGGTAAGTAGTATGGTGAAGATGATGCTCAACCAAATAAAATCATGACCCCTGGCAGAGTTGAAGACGGAAGCGGAAGGCCTCCCATCCCCCAAGACTGTTCAAGATGCAAAAGTGTCAGGGATGTCAACAGAACCTTGAAGAGTTAATTAACCTGATTCAAAAGGACAATGTACGAACTGTAGCAATAAGGAAACGACTGAAAAAATCACAAGTATAAGTGGTTTTATTCATAAAAAATTATGTGACTCTTTCCATCTAAATCGCTCATTGGTCAAAATGTTGACGAACAAACTCGCCCGTGTTGATAAACCGTTGTTCTAACTTAATATGCTGATTAAAAATCAAGGCGTACATATTCGCTTCCTAGAAAATGACGTCGTCCAAGCGTAATTTTGCATTTGGGTTAAGTGTGATCATTGGCTTAATGTAGAAACGGTGCATTAAGTCGGCCGTTTATAAGTGCCATAGTGAATATTATCAAAGTAAAAAACATTGTAAATTTCCCGCAGCGACATTTTTATAGCGTGAACCGTGTGTGAGGGGTCGCTCACGTACTTAAACGTAATGATAATTGGCCAACCATACTCCTAACAAGTACCAAGAACCTACCTAGTACCTACCGGGGCCAATTTGCGCGGAAATTATCTTATGTCTTATTATTAACTTTGCTTACTATGGAATGAGCACCTACATGCAAATTGAAATAATCTGGTAATAAGCATGGAGTATTCTTCTTTGGGAAGTGGATTCTTAGTAGCATTACTAAGTATATATTTTATTATGCTAGTTATTTATAAATATAATTCATATAATTCTCTTTATCTACCTATCTATGATAGTTTATAAGGGACTTACATTAATTATGTGAGCAGTTTAAAAAAAAAATTAGACCCCCCACCCCTTGGTGAGATTAAGTGAGATTTTGTGGGATCCACACCCCCCCCCCCTCACGTGAGATTTTTTTATTACTCTCGAAATAAATATTTTTCATAATAGACATTTTTTCAGTGGGCAAAATGGGACCCTTCAAAAGAAGTGAAACAATTTTTTTTTATTTTTTATTATCTCTTTAATAATATATATACTCTTTTAAAGTTGACGTGAGTTTTTTTATTGACCCCCCCCCCCCCCCCACGGTATTGTGAGATTTATTGAGATTTTACTGGACCCCCCTATTTTTTGCTCACGTAATTAACGTATGCCCCCTAACTGATATTATTTATTCGCAATTCAATTAACATAATTTGGACTCAACTTTCCTATTCTTCCTTGTTCTAAATATGCAAGCACGTGTTGAGAAAAACTCAATCGAATATATTTTTTTAATACAATAACATACTGTTAGCTGTAAAACCATGTTTAAGATGTACTTATTTTTTTAATGTTTACTTTCCACGTGACAATATCCAATATATCTACTAAACCAACTGTGCTTTGTGTGTTTTATCAGCAGTAAGAGATTTCAAAAACACCTTTGTAATACCAGATCGCTTTTTTATTCAGTTTGTAAGTAAAACTCTATGATCCTGATAGATTTTTAGATTTTTACCGACACAAAAAAGAATGTTGTTCTGAACGAACCCTTTTTATAAAATATTACTCCTTTGGTTTATTAAAATAAAATGAGGTAATTTGCTGAAATCACTTGTTAATATGAGCAAGTCAAAATATACCTAAGTTCCAATAAAAATATATAAATTTATTTTAGACCACTTTAAATTTTAATTAAACTCTACCGGTTCCGGAAGAACCCTTCCTTCGTCAGGAGAATATTAAAACTAACCTATGGTACAAAATATTGACAGATATATACAAAAAATGTATGCGTTTGAGTGGGGGTTTAAAAAATTGCGGGAATTCCGGCAAATAATAGGGCGATTTATTTGAAATATATCTAGAATGGGACTAAGCGATAAATTAATTTGGTTATTCAATATACTAGCGTTATTATCTAGGGATTTTTTTAATTTCAAGTGCTTCCAAGTTATCTAATTTTTTGCTTTTATTATTACGGTGAAGAATTTTAGCCACTGTGTCCTCATTAAACCTAAGTTATACCTAAGTTACTTATCTTTGGTAGATAGCTGTATTTTGGTTTCGAGACTTTGCCAATTATAATATATAGATCATCGTGATGTACCTAAATAATATTCGTTTCTAATATCTTTGCCGACAGCACTAATAAAATTAAAGGACACCGAACTAGCTTGTTTCGAATAAATGTGGATTAAAAATATAATTCGAACACAATCCCTATAAAAATGCTGATTTCCACAAAAAGGCACTTCAATTTCTGTACGCTCTCTAACAGGAATTAAACCCTTAACCTCCGCGTTTCGCTACTGAGTTAATATCTGTAAACCAAATTGCACGTAGACAATAACAACAATGTACAGGTACTAATCCAAATAAAATAATAGAATCATGCCAAATCTAGCGTACTTAATTATTATTTTAATATCAATTACACATCATCTTTTCCTACGTTTGTAAGACCCAATCCAATCACCGTTCTTTTTTTTGTATAAAAATTAAAATGTATTTAACCTCAATATTCATTTAACTATGTACCTCTATTTCTGTCTCGACATAGGTATCTGTCAAAACAGAAATATAACATATTATAGTGAGACAGAAATAAAAAATCGCATGTAACCAAATTTTATACAGATAAATAAATAAATAAAATTAAAATTAAAAAAATACTTTAACATCACTTTTTTGTGATGAGCTTCAAACCGAAGTTATCTCAAAATTATATAAAAATTATATCCAAAAAGTACATAGATTAATTATACAAACATATATAACGCAGTTACTGCATTCGTTGCATGCCGCATTAAAAATGATTTCAATATCAGCAACATTTTTTTTGTGTTTTTACATTTTCACTGAAAGTAGCATGAAATAATTTAAAGACCGCCGCAGGAGCTCTATCACAACATGATTAAAAAGTTGCGGATTGTAATAAATTCTGCCATTAACGTCGGACCAAACAAACTTAAGAACGTACCTTGGTAAGCTAGCGTTAATGATTATAGGTGTAAGAAAGCTCGGACTGTGCTTGCAGTAGGCAAGGGAGTTTTAATGCGAGCTTTATTCAAAAGCTGCAAAAAATGTGCAGCGCGGCGAACAATGTAATGAAACGGAGTCATGCAAATATTCCACAATGGAAACGTTTTAATATATGCAAATTGGAAGAAAATTTACTGCCGAAGGTAAAGAAAATCAAGCGGGCATATTTCATTACGTTAATCGCATATCTGAAAGGAGTATGTAACAGCCCTGCTTGGAGTTACTCAACTACATTACATCATGAAGTCACACGCGCATTTTGTAATTTTATAATGAATTCTGCACCATTTTATGGACTGGCAGTTCAAAATAAATAAAAAAAAACAACATTCCCGGAAAACGAATAATCTGACAATATTTTAAAATCTCTTACTACCACCATAGTGAGCGTAAAACGTTGCTTGTGTTGATTTGAACCGACAATGCCTGGGTAGGAACAGGAACCAGACGCGAAGTCAACACAGCCACTTCTTTGGTGTTCTATACAGACTATAATTATATATGTACAATTTACGCCTTCTTTTAATGGATTTTAATGGATTCTTCTAATTTTACACAATTTTTTTTTCCTTGAGGTCCCGTGAGGGTTTTCTTCTTGTAGATTCGGATGAAAAAAAGACGTGTTCTATTTTGGTACCGATTATTATTTCATAGTTTAAGATGGCAGACCTAATTTGACATCATCTGTCACCTGTCATTGTTTTACGCAACTATATTATGTGGAAACGTTGCATGATGAATTCGGTTTATAATTTTTAATATTAACAAAAAGAAAGTAATGTTATAGTATTTATTACTGATTGTGGACGTGTATCACTTTTCAGTAATGTAACCTTCCCTGGTATTTGTGATGATTTGTGGACAAAGACGGCAAAGTCAAAAACATATGCTTTCGTGAGATCTACGGTCATGTTGAAGGAGTTGATATTTTTAAGGTCTCAATATAATATTTTGTTCTTTAATGGCAACTCTCTGAATATTTTTTTTGTACATTTAGCTCCACACAAGAGGCCATGAGGAAAATAATATCCCTCAGGGCTTTTGTAATCTTTGGGGATGCTGTGTGGAGGGTGTTTTTAAGGAAAGGAAGGAGAGGAAGTTCTGGAAAGGAAAAATGTATGAGGGTTGGGTAGAAATATGTGGTTTAATGTGGCCAGATCGTCCGCCGCCATAGACAAACCTCATCCCATGTACCCGGGCACCCCTGCTAAGTCACCAAACGTAGCGAACCACTTGAGGTGACCTATGACAGAGGTGTTGGTTACCCAATAAAAGGTTCTCGGGGCGGCGGTACCCGTTCGCGCCTCCCAAAATTAATAACAGTGTATATAGATTACACATAGAGATTGTTTTAAAAAAAAAAAACACCCATTACTGTGGTAAATGTGTAAATAAGGAGGCATTCATGGCACTTCTCCAGCTAATAAAATTTTTAATCAATCGTTAAAAACATGTAGTTTTTCTTGGTGATTGAGAAGAAAATTCCCCATTCAGATTGCACACGAAACAACACTTCCCAGTTAATCATATTTCCACTACAGAATGTAATACAAATTAATACTGTAATAGTATTTATTTGTACCCTGAAGATGCTTGAGTAAAGCGAAACCGTTCGGTAAAGTAAATTAATAAATATCGTGGTTTTAAAACAAAAAATGTGTTCTATTTTTATCAAATATGTCAAACCACTAAGTGATTGCTTTCTACAATAATAATATATTCATCGTTTGAGTTAAATTGATTTACAACTCTTAACCCTTTAATAGCTTATATATTGTAAAACAAATTTACATCCCCACTTCAATTTTTTTTAATGTTTCTTTATTCTTTAATAGTAAATATAACATTTGTGGATTTTATGGCCACCATACTAGGCACATGCCCGTGTCATGGTGGCCGAATGCTTATTACTCGTATATACTTCAGCAAAAGTATGATACACGATGTAACTTCAATCTTTTCGGTCATACTTGGAAATGAACTAGTATGTAGGATAAGGTGCTTGTTTATAGGTATGTATACAACAGTGCGTTTTTACTTTGTGATCAGAAACATGTCAAGAAATAAATTACCGTCTCTACTGTATTACAGGCATATGTGGTGCAGGCACAATTCACAAGTCTGCAAATAGAAAACTAGGTTTAATCAAAAATTTTACGGGTGCAAGAAAGCTTTTAATATAATAAAGATTTGTGTGTAGGTACCAGAATAAGCCATTGTGCAAAGTTTATCATTTTGCAATCATGATAATAAAATAAAATACCTTTTTTTCAGTCGTTAGTTCAAACACCGTGGAGAAATGTTCGCCGTTTAAGATGCACGCGGGGAATCGTAAATACATCTCCGGGATTAATATTAATACAGCGTCAGTCGCCTCGCCCGCTGCTAAAATAACTTTAGCTTAAGGCCAGGGGCGGAGAATGGTACCGCGTTAAGTGCAAAGCCTCAAGAAGAAAGTGTTTAAAAGGTTAATTAATCAATCTGAATTTAAAGTTCTGTTTAGAGCTCTGTTAGTGCTGGAATTCCCGCAATTCCTCCCCCCTCCACTCCCTTTTTGACCGCCCACACCAGCACCTAAATGTATGTCATATATCTATCAATATTTTGTATCATAGGTTAGTGTTAATATTCTCCTGACGAAGGAAGGGTACTTCCTAAACCGGTAGAGTGTAATTAACATTTAAAGTGGTCTAAAACAAATTTATATATTTTATTGTGAATTTAAATATTTTGTGAACTCACGACGAAAAGTGACAAAATCATAATCCCAGTTCGTTGAAATACTTGGACTGAATTTATTTGCGTTGACACAAACTCACATTTCGCAAATTATGATAGTTTTTATGCACATGAAACAAAATACATTTTAATTAAAAACCGTAAAATCCGAAACGTCGGCTGAAGAAGGAGGAAGGCAACACAATATAATAAACTAAAAATTAATCACGACAATGGACGTACATGTTTTTCTGAAAAAAAAATTGTTGTACTTCATGTGTAATTAACAATTTGGTGGGGCTCCAACAAAGAATTAAGTTAGCCTCTCAGAAGCTAGGCGTACTGTACAGAGCCAGAAGATACTTTAATAGTCAAGTTAGCCTCTCAGAAGCTGGGCGTACTGTACAGAGCAAGCAGATACTTTAATAGTAAAGTTAGCCTCTCAGAAGCTGGGCGTACTGTGCAGAGCCGGCAGATACCTTGTTAGCCTCTCAGAAGCTGGGCGTACGACACATTCTATAGTATACAACTGCTGACACTGTACAAATCGCAAGTGCACCCCACTGTTAAATTTCTGGTCTGTAGGTCCAAAATACCTGTAAAAATCCTTGACTCTGTGTAGAAATGGGTGGTCCATTTGAAAGCTTAAAAAGCTGATTGCATTCTTTAGAGCACAGGCAGGCAGGTATGGTGCCCTTGTTCTACCGGTATTAAAATGGAAGATTCACCGAGAAACTAGTGTCATTGATCCCTTCGGCTCCTGTGCATAGTCGGGAAGTCGGATGACATTTGTCACAACAGAACGGGTCGTTTCTACGACTTATTCTCGAGTTCAACAGATCGGCTGTGGAATGATTTGCCGGCCTCTGTGTTTCCTCCCTTCTGCAACATGGGTCTCTTCAAGATCCATGTTTACTCTTTCCTCACTTTAAAAAGACCCTCCACATATCTTCAAAGATGACATAGGTGTGTGTTGTTAATGTTAAAAAAAATGTAATACTGGAATTGTATATTGATATGTGAAATTCACACCTTTGTTATTTCGTTGCATTAACAGACTATTGCATTTTCTAGCATCATCATTAAAAATTAATAGTTTAAATGCAGATTCCAAATTCTCAGACTACGAAACTAATTTTAAGAACGATATTTAAATTATTCGACTTTTGAAGCAAAGTTTATTCCACGAGCAGCCCGGGACGCCGACACCTTTATCAAAGATTTACTAGATGTCCCGATGACGACTCATTGTGCTGCGGTACGAGGGAGAAATATTTATTAACTTAATGAGAATTTAGCACACCGATTAAAAGTATAAAAAAACTGGCCATGTTTAATGTGGGGAAATTAACATGCAGTCCCGCGACCAAAGCGCCATCGCCATCGACGGGTATAGGGATAATCGGCCAACATCAATCTTGACAAATGAATTTCCAAGAAATGAATTGGTTATTTATGAAAAGAGATGACGCTTATCAGTCTGAACTCATACAATCACAGTAATCCATTTATATAAACTCCTTGTTTAAAACGAATCCTACATTGCTAATTTTTAAAGGGATGGCGTTTATTGGTCTGAGCTAATACAATCATAGTAATCCATTAACATTAACTACTTCTTTAATACAAATCCTACAATGCTAATTTTGAAGGGAGTTAACGGTTATCGGTCTGAACTAATACAATCAAAGTAATCAATTGATATAAACCACTTCAATTTTTAAAGGGATGCGGTTTATGCAACCATAGCAATCAAATAACTTAAACTATCCTAACTTAAAATCCTACAATGCCAATTTTTTTTTTTTTTTTTTGTAATGTTAATTTTTTAATGAGTTCCACTCTAGGTACTAATAATCTAAAAAATAAAATACTACTTATAAACCTAAACGAAACATGAAAGAGAATAAGACACAGAAAAATATAAAGGTAACGGTCGTAACTGGGTCTTGAACCCAGGATGTCTTGTTTTACCGGAAGACTTGGGGAACATATATTAATTACATGAGCAGTTTTTTCAAAAATTTAGACCCCCCCCCTTGATGAGATAAAGTGATATTTAGTGCCCCCCCCCCCCCCCCCCCCCCTCAAGTGAGATATTTTTGTTACTCTCGAAAATAGTTTTGTCAATTAAAAAACTGTAATCTTTCAAGATAGGCTAACAAATACAATATTGGATTGAATCATCGATGAAATATTGTATTTTGAAACTGTTAAATAGTAACAGAATTGTGTACACCTTTTTAAACTTCTTCTACATAAAAAAACTCCTTAAAGGGGGTAAATAAATAATAATCTAAAGTAAGTTAAGCAGTGTTAAAGGCAATTTTATTTTGTTTTGTTTTAAAGAGGAGGGTATTCGTGTTTTTAGAGGAGGGTATATAGGGTTCCAGAAAACATTAATTTGATAACCAACCCCTATGCCTTAGGTCACCTCAAGAGATTCGCTATGTTTGGTGGCTTAGTAGGGGTGGCCCGGATCATAAGGGTGAGGTTTGTCTAAGTCTTGGTGACGATCGGTGAAGGAAGACCTTTTGACCTTTCCAGCAGGACTGTTTTATTACTTTTATTTTTATAGTGGGAAGGATTGTTTTATACGTCGGTTACTCATGGAAACACTGCCTCAGATTCCTACCCACCTCTATTTTCTTTCTTAAAACTTCCTCTCCATCATTTCCATAAAAAACCCTTATACCAGCTAAAATATTTTTCTCAGAGTAAAAACATGTTAAAGGGAAAAAATAATTTAGTAATAAAAATGTACCTACCTAATTGTTTGCAAAAACTTTTTTACAATACGTCATCATTATTTAACTCTCCGTTGACAGTTTACTCGACTTTTTTCGGCATTATTAAACCACAAATGTAAAGTCATCACCATTCACCGAAAGAGACGTTATTTATAATAAATTTAAATATAATGTACATGTAAACAAATAGATTTTTTTACTCTAAGTCATGGTTTCACCATCCTGCTACTTTTAAGTCGTCTTTTTCAGCGGGTTGAACGACTGGCGGCGCGTGGTATGAATTTTCATCTGCATTATGAGCAATTAAAAAAAATATCATTTGCGTTCTATCACTCGGACGTGGGGTGATTGTTGTACACGATTTTCATTTGACGTCTGGATGTACCGAAAGTAGACACACTATTGTTTTTTATTTATCCTGGAAAATCAAAGCGAGCTTAATAACTTACAGGGAATTACTTAAGCGACAAATGAACAGGCATGTTTTAATTAGAATTTTTTTTTGAATTTATTAAATGTTTAATCACAATAGAATCAGATATAGTCAATCAATTAACTCAAAATAGCATGTTGTAAAATAATGTACGAATATTTAAATTTTCTACGATTTGGACTGTCTTAATAGAACATTTCCTTGACAAGGTCAGTTCTCAAGTGCACCATAATAATTGTATTATTGTATTAAGTTTCGACGCCCTGATGGGCTTTCAGGTGATTATAATACACATTATTATGAGGCAGATAGACAATGTTTAAATAATAATAATTAATATTTAATGAAATAAACATCATATTTGGTAGGTATAAAGGTGTATTTGAGGATAATAATATAGATATAAGAAACGAGAAATAAAAAAAAAATTAAACCAATTTTTATTTGCAGATGGCATAAAAATAATAACATAGTGTAGGTTAATAATTCAACAACATGATATTCAAAAAAGCTACTCAATTATTATACAATACAATTTAAGTTAAATTTATTTTTATTTTTTATAGTTAATACCTCACAAGAGTCCCAACTGCTCCCGTCTGGAGCCAGTGAGACTATGGCATCCCCTATTGGGGTATGTTATGAGGCTGAAGGTAAGTGTGAAGGGAAGGAGACGAGGAAGAGGAAGGTGGGGAAGTACCTGGCTATTCAGATCTAGTCACTAAACACGGCTATAGCCATTTCAAGCAACGTTTCAATTCTGAATGATGGACTTACAGGGCGATACTAAAAGAATCTTCCACTCTGAAACGTGCCGCAAATGTACTATATATTATTTTAAATAATTAATTGTGAAATAACACAAATCAATTAAATAAAATTTATTTGCGCACGCCGGGTTCGAACCAGCGACCTTCGGAATGGAAGTCCAACGCCCTACCGCTGGACTACGCCGGCCGACATCAACTGTTGTTTGTACTTTAGCGATGTGCAGTTTTCCTAGGGGACGATGAGAAGTTACCGATATCCTATCAATCCTTATCGATAACTTTCGGTAAATCGTTACCGATCAAGTATGCTAGGTGCCCTGGTCATTAAATACATTTAAAGCAATTTCAAGCAACGTTTCAATTCTGATTTTTTTAACATATATTTATTTTTATTTTAGTAGATAAAACAGGCAACTTGCCCAAAAATTAACATACATAGATGAAAGAATTATTAACCCCGCACAGGATGCCCGAGGAAAATAATTTCTCTCAGGGCCCGTGTCATCTTTAGAGAAGCTTGTGGAGGGTCATTTTAAGGAAAGGAAGAATAAGAAGTTCTGGGAAAGAAAAAGACATGAAGGGTGAGTGGAAATCAAGGTGTCAGTGTGTCCAGGAGTAACGAACGTATGAATCCATCCTTCCTGCTATAGGATAGGACGAGAGATATAAGCTCAATTATTAAGTCTTTCACCTGAAATATTCCATATATTAGTTTTAGCATATATTATTCGAAATTACTATAATTAAAAATAAAGCTGCAGAACATTGTGAAAGTGAGGGAGGAGAGACGTGGAAGCATAGAGCATGAAAAAACATGGCATTTCAAATATAAAATTAGAGTAAATTAACAAGATTAAACCCATATTAAGCAAAGGCAATCACTATATATTTTGGATTCTTGCCTTTCATCAATAATGCTGGGAGTATCTTAACTGTGGAAGTTGACTTTGATGAACTCATGTCTGTACTTCCTACTTTTTGGTGATACATCGAAAAGTAACACCCCATTTTTTAAAGAATAATATTCATTCTAATTTTTTTAAGAATACGAGAAATATTAATATTAATATTGCAGAAAGAACGCAGCAAATTCGGTCTACGAGAATTGGCTCTGGTCTGAACTTTATGCCAATTCAAATTAAATCTTCCTTTGCTCAAAGAAACTGTTTTTACCAGGCTCCACTCTTATTTAATAGCCTTCCAGAATATGTAAAGTCATTTTATTCCTTGTATACTTTTAAAAAGAATCTTAAATTATTTTTGTTTGCCGAGGATTGCCAATTGATTTTTTCATCTTTGTCCTTCATAAATTTAAAGTATATTCTATTGTCTAAATCATTTTTTCATCTTTGTCGTGCTAAATTAATAGCATAATATATTATATAAATATATTTATTATTTTATCTTAGTCCTTCAAAATTCAAATCAACTATGGTCACCCTACTTTGTTTACATTGTAATGTGCCAAGGGCCTTTAGCTTGCCCATTATCTGTGTAACAATATTGTTCTTTGAAGTATCATTTTTATTTTACCTATATTATTTTGTGTTTTTTGAAGTATTATTTTTATTTTTCCTTTTGTGTTATTTTTGTTACTATAAGTAAATAATTGTTAACCTCAACACAGGCTTGTCCTAGTGAGGTTAAAAATTGTATTGTAAACTGTTATACCTAAAATGTGAAGAAACAATACATAAAAAATTAATAAAAAAATTATAAATGAAATTCATAATATATTCGGTCACCCAGTACATGAAGCTACTCAAACAGGAATGGAAGTACGACACGATGTAACGTCAGATATAATATACGATTACATTGTAGGTAAATGTTCTGCTATCGTGTACACATTATTTTATTATTGTATTGTGTCCAGGATATGCGTGAAGAACTTAAATGGACAATAATAAAAAACACTAAAGGAGACTTAGCAAAATGACGGGTGCGCCGATTGATTTATTGGAGATGCATTGTGAATCGTATCAAGGAAGAGACACAATTGGAATTCTAATAACGGGACTTTGGTAAAAGGAACGGTTAAGATAATGAAAGCTTTATTGGATTTATGACGCCAGCTACAACCATTTATAATTGATGGAACCGCAGTTCCATCGTGTACTGCCGAAGAACAGAAGTTCCGATGAGTACTTTGCGCAACTTATATTATTACTTAATTTAAAAAAAAAAATCCAAATCTTAGTCATAAATGTTCATTTCTGAAAACAGCGGATAAAATTACGAATATGGGAATAATCATTGATGTGATGGAAAGATCACATCGGCTAAACAACAATGAGAATTAGCAAATTAAATTATGTATTCGTGCGAATTAGAAATTTCTTGTCAACGGAAGGTCTAAAACTCAATATATTACGCATTATGGCAGTTGAAGATGAAGATTTTCAATACGTCATTATCAGTTGGGGAGCTGCTAAAAGTTAATAATACATATAAAACTAAAAAAATAGAATTCGAAGAATTGAAAGTTATTATTTCATTGACGCCACAAAGTGATTTTGCGAAGTTTGAAGAAATAAGTTATTATTTCATGTAAAGATTTATTTGTAAAAACTTTTTATTATACAAATAATAAAAGAAAAAGATGTATCCCATACATAATTTAAGACTGTATTAGACTAATTATTTTAGCGTTATGAATCAACTGGTCTATCATGGTATAATAACAGAACTTACAAAGAACGTGAAAATTAACTATATTTAATGAATTGTTCAAATTTTTTGTAACAGCTCGTCCTTAATTATATATTTTTATCCTGTAAAGTAAACACTTCTTTAGCACAATATCATTACACTCACCAAGGAAAATGTTTCTTTAATAAAATTCCAGAAGAAATCAGTAGCATAAATGATAAAATATAATTATTGAACACCAAAAAAAATATTTTTTTAAAATCATTAATAAAAAACTGCGTTTCCTAATAAAAAAATCCACCTGAAAACAAACTAGTTATCCTATTGTACTTTATTTTTATCCTCTGTAATAATTTTTTTATTATTCTTCTTAGTAAACACATAAATATAATATGTAAATATTAATTTCCTAATCTTATACAACTTGGGGATCCCGTAAAACTAATATAAATCATGTTAAATCAGTTCAAAATTCATTAGTTAAATTATTAGCAATTCTATGGTATAAAAATATTTTTTAGCATATAAATAGCCCTTTGTACATAAATAGACTAGAACACTCTTACAATACTCTTTTATGTTATATGAAGGACTAATTGTACAAAATCATTTAAACAAATATGGCCAAAGAACGCTGGACTACATGATCCCAAATTGCTTAAATATGTTACCTGCAGCAATTAAAAAATGTACAAACGCAAAAACAAATTTCACGTTAAAAAATTGGCTCGCTGAAAGAAATAGTTTGTATTAGATTTTAAGACAAACAATTTCTAACTTCATACACTTTTTATATCTAAATTTTTTATATCATATTACACCCCTTTAGGCTATATCTCTTATGATATGAACGTAAACAATATACTTTTTTTTGTGAATGTAAACAATTATTTTTTAATAGTTAATTGAATTTATGTTATAATCCATTAAGTTAAAAGAACCCATTGACAAACTAGTTAAAAGTAGTTTTTTGGACTTTTTCTCTGTTTTTTGTATTATGTTTTTATTTGATATATATATATATATATATATTATTATTTGTTTTAAATGTTTCTTTAAATAAATAAAAAATTATGTCAATGTAACCATTTTAATTTTCGATTTAATGTAGCATTAATCATTGAAAAATATGATACTTGTAATCGTTTAATATCCTTGCAAACGAAACTTAAAATACCATGGAGACAAACAAATAAACAACATGATAATGAAGGAGTTATCAAAAATTATGAAGAAACTCAAACACGGCTTAGTCAACAAATATGAAGATGTGTAAATCATCAAACATGGAGAAGAGGAAATCAACAAATATGAAGAAGAGGAAATCAGCAAATATGAAGAAGAGGAAATCAACAAACATGAAAAAGAGGAAATTAACACACATGAAGAAGAGGAAATCAACAAACATAAGAAGAGGAAATCAACAAACATGAAGAAGGGGAAATCAACAAACATGAAGAAGAGGAAATCAACAAACATAAGAAGAGGAAATCAACAAACATAAGAAGAGGAAATCAACAAACATGAAGAAGAGGAAATCAACAAACATGAAGATGAAGCAATCAAAAAAGGTGAGGATGAGGAAATCCTATCAGGAATTCCTAGTGAAGAGTACTGAGAATAAACTACTATATTTTGTATGTACCTATTTAAACAGTAATTATTAAAATAAAATAAAAAAAGACTCTATCGAAGTGTCGGAATCGACTGAATCAATAAGCATATTTCTATCAAACCTAAACATCTTACTTACATAAATTATAATGGACCGAAGGTGCGATGTATATAAATATTTTCTAATTATTGTTTTAAGTGTCTTTAAAATCAGGTATTGTAAAACTGCATTAAGTTCCTATTTTATTTTACATTGGAAATTTAAAGGTTAACAAGCTCGAAATATTACTTCACAAACGGATGTAAAATGGTCTGTACGTATCTAAATATTTTCTAGTAATTATTGTCAATGTTTTTAAAATCAGGTATTGGGTACTCGTGTTGATTTTATAATTTATTTTTATTAGAGATTTAAAGGTTAAATACGATTTTTCAGGTACAAGCCCATAATACATACGTTTTAACCATGCAAGTAGGTGGGTTTAATCACTAATGCTAATTCCGAAGCACATTAATAAAAATCCACCGAACACAGAATGAAACTTGATATTCTGATAAAAATGGCATTTGAATGCTAATTAATTTAACTTGAATATATATTTCCTCTGCGTGATACAAACACATTCTAATGAAAACGATCACCATTAATTAATATTCAATTCGTAAGCTATTTAAATTAAAACTTATCTTTTCTTGGAGATGGCACACCTTTATTGTTAGCATCCGGGACTGCAACTTTGCACGGGTGTTAACTAAATAAAAAAAATATTTTCAGTTAAGGAAAATGTTCAAAAATAATTTGTTTAAATTATGTTAATATTAGGCATGCATATTCAATTCATATTAATATCATTATTTCTATCAATGGTGAATCTTATGTTATATTTGGTACGTTAACGACATGTATTAATTGAAAAAAATTACATGTAGTAATAAGCATTAACTTTGTGGCTCGCCATAATTTACAATAAAATATATAAATTTGTTTTAGACCACTTAAAATTTTAATTACACTCTACCGGTTTCGGAAGAACCCTTCCTTCGTCAGGAGACGAAACCGGTAGATTGTAATTAAAATGAAGAACCCTTCCTTCGTCAGGAGACGAAACCGGTAGATTGTAATTAAAATGACGAAGGAAGGGTTCTTCCGAAACCGGTAGAGTGTAATTAAAATTTAAAGTGGTCTAAAACAAATTTATATATTTTATTGTGAAAAAATTACATTTAAATTAAATCCACAAAATTTGTCTTTCTGGTTCCTACGTTTGTCATATGCACATCCCATAGAAAAGTCAAAAAAGGAAATTTTAAAGAAGAACGAAAAAAAAATAATGAGAGATAATGGTAGATTCAGACTGGGTCGACGTACGTATGCATCGCTACGCCTAACAATATCTGGGCTACTTAGCAACCATAGATTTTCAAAGAAAATTTATGTTTTAGAATCACATTGGCCACACGCATCGCGACGTGCGATGTCTGTAGCCATTTTCATAGAAAATGTATGGGTTGCTAAGCATTGATGCGTACATACGTCGTCCAGTCTGAATCTACCTTACCAAGTAATCCCATAGACAAGAGATACTAGCGACATCTTGTGGAGATGAAGTGATCTAACTTAAATACGGTTTTCGTGGGGCATACATAATCACAATCGTTTTAGCGCCTCCGCCCACTGAGGCAACTGAAAACTCTCAACTGCCAACTGTCTTTGTATGACAATGTGATGGCCCGCACACTTCACAATCACACAAAACCCCGTTGTCAATGGTAACGCAAGCGTTGACTCGAGACTGTCACTGCTGATTTCCCTGGGCGGCCGTTGCTAGTTGCCAGCTGTCAGCTGATTGTTCTTCGTCTATGGTTAAACAAGCTTTTTGACCAATTAAGACAGAGAAAACAGCCAGTTTTAGTTGGTTTTTCAGTTGCCTCGTCAGCGGAGCGCCTAACTTTTCATAGATAAAACGTAAATTTAAAAAAGAAAATCGACTTACAACATTTTTTTATGGGACATGCGATATGTGAGAAAGAGGGTGATGTTACATTGTAATTAAATTTAACAATTTTTGACGAATTTTTTAAATAATATTTGTACATATTTGGAAACAAACGACGTTAGTATACATTATAATTTGCGGTACTTAATATTATTAAGTACCGTATATCACTTTGAACTAATTTAGCCAGTTTGTTTGACAATAGTAAGGCAGGGCCGGTCCTGTGTAGGTAATTGAGCAAAGGATCCAAGGCGCTGATTTTAACTTAACACCAAACACAGCACCCTTAAATTTTTTACTATCGCCTTACGCCATTTGGCTCAGGGCCGGCCCACAGTGGTTGCAAATGCTCATTCTCGTCTCATAAAAAAAAAAATTGTTGTGCTCATTAGAAACTAAATAATCTCTTTATTTAACATTTTTATTTAATAAATTGTTGTAAGAATTCTCAGTAAATTCAGTCTAAAAACTAAAAACTTGTATTTGTCTAGAAAAAATTCTCCAAAAATTAAAATAATAATTTTAAATGGTTACCGGACAACTCAGAAACATGCAACTTCAACACCTCCTTTGAAAATTTAACTTGGCCTAAATTTAGCTAGGAGTGTCGAGCGAAATAAATGTGTTTGTTCGGTTATGAAACTATTTTCGGGATTATTAGAATTAATATCCTATAGGGTAAATAATAACTTATTTACGTAGATTCCTGACCTAAAAAACATAACTTTCCAAATATTCTGATATTTGGAAATTTTTTTATAAATCATTTTCCCTTTGTAGGTACTGCGACAAGTCAATTTTCTGATGAAACAGACCATCGGCAAAACCGTTTTTTGATGCTAAACACGAAAAATCCGCAGATTTTTTTTTTAATAAAAATACTTTTTATTATAAAATGGTGTTTTATTATCCACAGGGGCAAACCCTGCGACCAAGAAAGCTTACCTGAACTTTGTCAAAATCTGGTTTAGGTATCAGTCGCTTAAAGAGAGATAAATAATATTGAAAAATAAATATTATGAAATCTTTAAAAAAATCTGCTCGGTGACTTATAACATTTCATATATATACTTGTAAAAATGCTTGAAATTTGAACCACAAAATTCCCACATTTACATTCAAACAAATATCTCAGTTTGAACCTGTACTTTGGTATATTTTAAATATACCAAACAACCAAAAGAAATTATTTTCGAACGGATAAAAATTTATTGATCATTTGTTTTATTAAAACCGTAGTACAGTTTTTCGAATTATGAGTCTTGTTCCGGCCCAACCAGTGCGGCCCTGCAATGAGGTTCGAACATTATACGTAAATGAAAACCCGCCTAAGAGCTCGTACGCACTAGCGGCTAGCCGTACTTTCATTTTAATATGCAACCGCTCATTTCGTACACACTGAACCGCCGAAAAATTCAAACAAAATTCAACCGCTAATCGAACCGCCTAGGCGACCAGCCGCTAGTGCGTACGGGCTCTTAGAAATTTCTGCTGGTTCTGATGCATTTACATAAATTTATTTGAAAAAAATAATGAGCGATACTTTTTGCTAAAAATCAAAACAGTATTGTATAATTATGTTGATATTTAGCATTAAAGGTACCTACAAGTTTTATATTCAAAGTATTCCATACAGTTTTTCATGACGACAGATTTGCAAGTTAACAGGGGTATCACCAGAAAATACCGGAAATTATTCCTTTTTTTAAATCAAATTCTAGACGTATTGAATCTTTTTTTACAAACAAACATAAATTGATTTTGAAAGATTGTTATTTTATCTGGTACACGCAGTTTTTAAAATTTTGAAAAACTAAGTGTATACTTATTAATATAGTAAGGTTTATTTTAAATTTTGAAAAACTAAGTGTATACTTATTAATATAGTAAGGTTATACCGTTGGTCGTTGGCAGATTTGTTTAATTTTCAAACGACAGATTCCATTAAACAACACAAATTTCAAATCATATAATCATAAAACAAAATAATTTAATACATAATCTAGTCAACACAATTTTTAAGAATTTTAATTTAAGTTAAATTAAAATCATTAAAAAATAAATCCGAGAACTTGTTTTGTGACAATAATACCTCATTTTTTCTGAATATTTAAGGTCTAAAAAACTGAAATATTTCAAATTTTTTTTACACACTTATTTTTTTTAGATATTATTGAAAAATCAAAATACTTATGATCAAAAAATACTTACAGGAAGTACACGAATTTATCATCGTGCGTTTTGATCATTTTTATTGCTTACTTGAATGCAGGTATATATTAAAGCAAGTTTTTAATGAAATACATTGATATTAAATTGATATTTTTAATTAAAATAATTTGATACGGGGAATAATCGATCTTTCTCATCGGAACCTCCATGTACAGTTGCAAGCATTTTAAAACTTTTATTCTCAGCCGCTGGTCAATCGCTCTTAAGGACAAATAATCTAACAGGCTTTTCTCTCTTTCATAAATAAGGCCAAAGAAACATTTTTTCGAAAAAGTTTTTTGTTGTTGTTTGTTTTGATATTCTTTTATAGTCCCCTCAAAGTATGAAACGCTCACTATTTTTGGTATATTGTTTTCGATGTCATATAAAAAATATAGTAATAATTGGATAATTTTTACAGCGCAGTTTTTTGTAAAAATACATCCCAAGGGCGCTAAACAATAAACGCACACATCATTTTTTCCCAGGCTTTATCTCAGTACTTACTGAAATATTATCTTTTTATACATAACAGTTTGAAATTATATCTTATTAATTATTATTTTGCGTGTTTATTGGTAAATGGCGATAAAATTGTCTGTATTTATGGAACGATATGCGTAGATTTCTCGATAGACCTATTTCCATATTAATTTAACGATGGGAAAAGCCGTGATAAGCCATTAGAAGCATTAATATGCAAAATGCATCAATGACATAAACACTGTAATGATGAAATGCGTAGAACCTACTAACACGGCATAATAAACCAGAAAATTGCATCGTATTCCCTATTAAGATTTCTCCAAGATATCTAAGCTACAAAACATTACAAAAAACACCCCTTAAATTATGAACACTCCGCAAAAAGGAAGGTCTAGAATTATATTGCATTTTATTCAATCGCGCAGAATGATAAAACCTTTTTCAGGTAGATTTTTTTTTAAATCAGGCTGAGGTTGTCTGTTTATAAGCAGTAATTACTTCCAGTTTTGTAATTCAGGCTTTTAAGGCTTCTGGGGTCTGAGTCATCGCGATTCCCTGACCTCGCGTGGGAATCTACTGCGTGATCCTCTGCGAATAGTACCTAGCCTTCCGCCTGATCAACCAGCAAGCTGCTTCTGATGCGGGCCTTGGATGCATTTCAATATGGTCAAAGATTTTGTCACGATTTCGGATCCAACACATTTCCGATATATCCAAAAACAAATACCTAATATATTTTGATTTTTTTTTTCAAAATATTACACCCCTTTACTAATAAATGTATCTCTTGACCCGATTTTTTCTGTTATGTTAAAAGCACTTTCTTTAGATATATATTTTTGAATAAATTCGTTTCAATTCTGTCTTCGTTGTGTGTAAGCAAAACTTACGTTTATCTATGAATTTAATTTGACTGTTATAATCTACTGTTGTGAGATATATTGCAACTACGAACGCTATAATAAAGATGAATAATAGATACACAAATGTTAACCCATTAGAGAAATTCAAATATATACTCAAATATGAATTCATCATCATTATTAATTCCTAATGAATGGCGATATAGGTGTCAAGCTAGTCTAAGAGAACTATTAAACTATTAACTATTAGTCAGTGGCGACATTGGTTTCCATTTAAGTATACGTGGAAGGCATTTCTAATGTATAAGATCTATTCAGCGATAAGAATAAAAATAATGTGTGATAGTTATTAATATTTATAAATTAAATCGACCCGAACATCTCATAATAATAAATATTAATTGCTGTTCAAAAACTCATAACACGATACTATAAATTCCAATGAAAGATTGTTAGGAACAAAAAACAAGATTTATGCATTCGTCCTTCATGGATATAGTCGCAAAGTCGGTTGACCGAATAGCTTCTCCGTCCGGTGGGTAACTGCCAACTCCTTATGTAAATGCAAGTTAAAAGCCAACAATTTGCATGCCCGCCGTACATTTCCTTTTATATTCTCACGTGAAAATTACAATCTATTCGCCTCACATTAAGATGCAACGTTTAGATAGGAGAATAGAAAGACACCGCCAGGGGAACATAATGGAGTCCTTCATTCTTGCGTAGATATGAATGTCACTCTATTATGTTTTAATATTATATTTATTTAACAAAATTAAAACATTTGCTTGTATGAATTTAATATTCACCTAATAATTATTTATTGTTGTGTGTTTAATTCGTAGAACTCCATTTTTTTTTATTTTAATTTTAATTAAATTTAATAGGGCAATTATTAAGTTCCGAACGTGTTTTAGTTTTTTTACTATTGTGACAGCTATTTCGTCTTACAAGGCCATTTTCAAACTGTTTGAAAATGGACTTGTAAGCCAAAACAGCTGTCACAATAATAAAAAAGTAAAACACTTGCAGAACTTAATAATAACACTATTAAATTTAATTTATTTAAATTCTTTAAAAAATCACCTGATCAATTTTGTCACTTTAAAATAGAACCAAGATAATGAGTATTGATTTTAATACATTTTATGAAACACTAATCTAAAATGTGGCCTAAATTTTTTTAATATATGTAATACTGAAAAATCGTTTTAATTGGTGTTTGTATTTACAAATCACGTCTATTACATGTTCAATATCTAATATATTTTAATGTTCCTACCTGACGATATTAAATTAATTATTTTATTATTGCAAATATGAACTTATAGGAGACATTTGTTACATGAGAACGGGTCGCTTCTATGACTCGTTCTTAAGTTCAACGACTTGTGTTTCCTCCTCCTACAACGTAGGTCTAAGACTAATTTTTACTCTTTCCTTTCCCCAAAAAGACTCTCCACAAAACATCTTCAAAGATGACGTAGACCCCGAGGGAAATTATTTCCCTGGGGCCTCTTACGCGACGTACAAAAGTACAGTACAGAAAGTATAGTAGTATAGTAGTACAAAAAACTCGTATCTGTTTTCTTTTTCACGTAATATCAGTATTTTGTATTAATTATCTGAAGAAAGCGTGGTTGGATTCGAAAATTGATGGGTTCAATCTCCATTGAAGTGGCGCGTACCACAAAGTAAGTCGTCAAAAAAACAACGGATTAGTGGTATAATATTACTTTTCTTTTGATGAATTTAAAAACTTATTTTAAGAGGGTGTTACCAGAGAATACCGAAAATTAGTCCTTTTTAAAATAAATTCCAGACGAATTCTTTTTTACAAAAAAACATAAATTGATTTTTAAAGATTTTTATTTTATCCGGTACACGAAGTTTTAAAATTTTGAAAAACTAAGTGAATTTTTAATATACTAAGGTTATATATATATCGTTGGTCGTTGGCAGAATTGTTTCATTTTCAAACGATAGATTTATAAATATTATTTCAACAATACAAATTTCAAATCATATAATCATACAATAAAATAAATCAATACATAATCTAGTCAACACAGTTTACAAAATTTAACTTTTAGTTAAATTAAAATCATTAAAAAATAAATCCGAGAACGAGTTTTTTTACGAAAATACCTAAGTTTTTCTATTTATTTAAGGTCTTACAAACTAAAATATTTTTATTTTTTTTTACACACTTATTTTGTTGAGACATTATTGAAAAATCATAAATACTTATGATAAAAAAATTCTTCAAGAAGTACACGATATTTAATAATTTATCATCGTACTTTTTGAGCATTTTTATTGCTTACTTGAATGTAGGTATATATTAAAGCTAGTTTTTAATGAAATAGATCGATATTAAATATTTAATTCAAAAAATTTGTTACGGGGAATAATCGATCTTTCTCATTGGAACCTCCTAGAACAGTTGCAAACATTTTTTAACTTTTATTCTCAGCTGCTGGTCAATTGCTCTTATGGGGCCAACATACCTAGCTATAAAAGCTCAAGCGGTATTTGGCTTGGCCTACGTCACACATTCCCATTGGGAATGTACGGAAAACGATATGCCGAAATACGCCAAGCCAAATAACGCTCGAGCTTTTATAGCTAGGTGTGTTGGCCCCTTTAAAGGGTACGATAAACACACAGACAGATAAAATGTTTTATAACAGGACAGTAAATATATTTTTTCTTCCTCAGATGCGTTCTGCTATTACCCGTGTACCAAAAAATTGGCAGTCATTCCTCATTTCTCATCTACTACTTAGAATACAAAAATAGGCAGGTCATAAAAAAGCGTCTCATGAATGGGAATAAACAGCCACTATTCCGCGAATCCGCGGCAGTAAAACGCATAGGTGTGGAGGATTGGAAAAAGTCGCGAAACTGAATGAAATCGTATTTTAGCCTGTTGAACTTGGTTTTTTTGGTAATAGTTAAGTAGTCTGAGCATGCGCAGTGGAGTCATGTCCGATGACGGCGCCATCTGCGCGTGAACTCGTTGCTAATCCAGCTTCATGATGATATGCGCAGTCATCAATCCGAAGACAAAAATAATAATCGTCCTGAACGGCATTCCAAACGTGCATTGCGCATTTCAGAATTTTAAGTGCGAATAAAAATAACTTTTTGATAGTGCCAAAGTAAATACGTGTAAAAGAATCGGCCTCAAATAATTCATTACATAAATTTTCAGTTTTTCGTCTATTTGTGGCCATTTTAGCGACCATCTCATTATACAGGGTGTTAAGGTACGTACTTAAGTTACTTTAACCAGTGATTCCTGACATTATTTGAAGTAAAAAATGTAAATGAAATTTTGGTCTCCGGTGACATTTTTGATGTTTTTTTTTTTTTTTTTTTCTACAAAAACATAAATAATAGTAGGCGGTAACTCTGCTGAGTGACCAATAAGGCCATGTGAAAGAAAAAAAAATTTGTTTGATTTTGAAGAAAAAATATTTTGAAAAAAAAAAAATTTGACATAAAAAAAGTCACCGGAGACCAAAATTTCATTTACATTTTTTACTCCAAATAATGTCAGGAATCACTGGTTAAAGTAACTAAAGTACGAACCTTAACACCCTGTATGTAATTTTTTGTTGGTTTCTGGACTCTTTATAAGCAGTTCTATTTGGAAAACGGAACCACGGATTTTGGGAAAAGGAAAAGAATGAAGTAACCGCGAGCGGCGTTTCAAGTTACTTCGTTCCTTTTTCCACAATTCGTGGCTCGGTTAGCGTCTCGGTTCGCCACTCGGTTCGCAAATCCATACGCAACCTAACTAATACACACCCAAGTCAAACATTGGAATTGGTAGAGAGAGGAAACTTTTGCACACAGATGAACGTTCTTAGAGAAAATTACAGAACTATATATGCATATAAAACAACATATACGTTAACATATTTCAAATAAGTTGCAAATAATTAATATCTGTATGTGTATTTTATAAATAATATTTGCTTCTAGTTGTTTGAGCTCATTAGGTAATGCATATGTTTGTTTGCGATAACACTCTTGGTGAAAAGGTTAACACGACTGCCTTGGGGCTCATTGATTGATTTGCCATGTGTCTTGAGTATTACAAATGACAGATTTTAAAGAGCGATTGACCAGCAGTTGAGAAGAAAAGTTTAAAAATGCTTGAGGTTCCAATGAGAAAGATCGATTATTCCCCGTACCAAATTTTTGGAATTAAAAATTTAATATCGATCTATTTCATTCAAAAGTTGCTTTAATATATACCTACATTCAAGTAAGAAATAAAAATTTTCAAAACGCACGATGATAAATTATTAAATATAGTGTACTTCTTGTAAGTATTTTTTGATTATAAGTACCTATTTATGATTTTTCAATAATGTCTAAACAAAATAAGTGAAAAACGGAGGTATTTTTGTCACAAAACACGTTCTCGGATTTATTTTTTAATGATTCTAATTTAACTAAAATTTAAATTTTGAAAACTGTGTTGACTAGATTGTGTATTGATTTATTTCTTTGTATAATTATATGATTTGAAATTTGTGTTGTTTAACAGAATCTATCGTTCGAAAATTGAACAAATCTGTCAACGACCAACATAATATATATAATATATTATGTTGGTATAACCTTAGAATATTAAAAATATCTACACTTAGTTTGTCAAAATTTTGAAACTGCGTGTACCAGATAAAATAACAATCTTTCAAAATCAATTTATGTTTTTTTTTGGAAAAAAAAGGGTCAATACGTCTAGAATTTGATTTAAATGGACTAATTTCCGGTATTCTCTGGTAATACCCTCTTAAATGGTACAAATATATACTTACTTTTACGAAAATATGAACGCCATGGAACTCGGTCAACTTAAAAACTAATTTCTTCGGAAGATTCATAATCAAGTATATCTGTATAATCAATTGATTTCTACTTTTTAATTATTCATGTCAAAGGTGAAGAGCTTGTGCTTCGTTAGATGTGTACTTTAAATAATTGCGATGCCGAATAATTTATCGAACAGCGTTTCTACAGTAATCAGAGTTCACGGGAACAGTAATTATCAGAGTCGGGGTTAGGCCTCACTGGCTAATTAATCGATAATCTCCGGTCAGACCGATTGACGTGTAGTGTAATTATTTCCACAACTAATTTCCAACTCTTTTAATTTCCCTTTTTGAAAATTCCCAAACACGAACAAGTCAGTGTTGATTGCCAGTAATTATTATTTAATTTGTATAATTGCGAACGTATCAGAACCCGACTTAAAGTTCGTTTACAGTTTACAAGTATGTTTAATTACAGCTTTCCTTATTCTGGGAAACCTTCGCATCACGCCAGGTATTTAAAACTTAAATACCAGGTGGCATTAAGGCTGTGCTTTTATTAAAGCAACATTATACTTACTTATCATTTTATAGTTATTCGCAGCTTTCTGAAGAGTGAGATTGCCTGAAATTATAGGTCACCGGTACGAGAAAGACTCAATATCTTTGCAAAAATGAGCCCTAAAGACGAACAATTTTAAAGCTGACTTAATGACACTATTCGTTTTCGGTTATTGTTCTTTCCGGTAATTTTAACACATTAAAAGTAAGTGTCAATAAAATTAACACTTCAACGGAAAGTTAGTTAAATTTTCATTATTTATAATGAATCGGGAAACGATGCCATCAGTTTATAATGGAGTTCGGATACTGATATTGATATTGGGAGTGACGTATGAAACAGTCATATAGAAGACGAAATATATCAAATTAATTACTAATTACTTTGCAGACTCTTTACGACTTATTATTTATAATTTTGGAAAGTGGAGATCAAAAAAAATCATGGCTGATAAGTCTAAGAAACTAAATTTAGAAATGGCAGATAATGGAAAATGTTGATTAGGTGGAAGTAGCAAGCAGTTCCAGAAGAGCTTATTGGATGAAGTTGATTTTTGTATAAATAGCATAATGTATGTATGAATGTGGATGAAGCAAGGTGGCATTATTTTTGGCTGGCTAATTTGAAACTTCAAATTTTATTTCCCTTTGAAGTTGTTGTAGTTGAAGGGATTTGTAAGATTTTGCTCATTTTCCATAACGGCATTTCAGATAAGCGTTACACCAGAAAATAAACAAACAACCTTTGTATATCATATACCTAGAACCCCTTGAGTTTTGTCAATTTAAGAGTACCTAATGGATACACTAGCAAACTCGCCAATTCTTTGCTTATGTGGGCGCAAACAAATACACTTTCAAATGGTATCGACATTTTTTATAAAACAAATTCGATTTTTAAAACATACCCTAAACAATATTTTTTTTGTGAAAATATTCATCCCGATAATTTCAATTAATTGTAATTTTTTTATCCTCTAATTGGATCCAATTGTGAACCATTGTGAGGTAAGTAATTCATTGTTTATTACTAACCCTTGTGTAAAAAAAGTTAAGAATTCGTGTAGCCAATGTAAATGACCTAAGTAGCTTGTAAAAGAGAAAATACTTGTTTAAATACTTTTCAAAATCCACACATCTTTCTAGTGGTGATAAGTTTCTCGATACTTACCTCCTCCCTTACAATCGACGTGACTTAAGATCTGTGATTTCTGAATTAATAAGCGTTGTTATCTAAATAACAAAATTAATAAAATAAATAAAAATATCATTAATTGTTATTATATAATATAATTATAATAAATGGACTATTGTTCAAATCGGTTAGAGGTCATTTTATCCCAAGCACAAACACACTAATTAGAAAATCAGGTTCATCTGTGAATTAAAGCTACGATGTTATAGTTTATAAGAAACCAGAATAGACTAAATCAATTTCGTTCATAGCCAATTATAGTTATTAGTTATTAGCAGGTAGGTATGGTAAGTATTCCTTAAATTAATTTATGGCTCCGAGGTATCCTTATCACGACTTACAATTTGCTCTGGCCAGGTAGGCGAAGTAGAAGATGCTGGCAGATATAATTAAAGTATATGTATAATTGGTCTTAACAAGCGCGGGTCGTGACCTCTCCAGCCGATACCAATTATTACAATTATAACAGGTCAATAATTATTGTTTTTCGATGGCAGTGACCAAGGGCGAACCAATATTACACAACCCGTGATTTTCTCTGTACGCGTTCAAGAGGTTCAATTATAATTGTTGCTTCGAGACCGATCGAAATTAAGAGTTCAACGGGCTTAAAAATAATTGTTCACTTGGGTGTGTAATTTCTAAGAGACCACACATACAGATGGTGTAATATTTTGCAATATTTTAACAAAGTTAATTTGACCTTTAAAGAAAAGTTCGTAAAAGTTCCTTATTTGACGAACCTACAAATATGAGATTAACTAGGTGGATTCTAGGTTGATTCATTAGCTTTAAACCGCAGTAATGGTACTGACACACTTGCTTATTACAAGCCGGCTTATGAGCATGCTCATTAATGAGCATGCTCACACAACCGTACACACTTGCTCATAAATGAACAGGCTTGGCTTGAGCTTTCTCATGAATGAGCATGCTCAAAGCCAACAATTGAACACACATGCTCTTTAATGAGCATGCTCATGTCAAATAATAAATGTCATCGTATAGAATCAGTACTGTTTGCCCAGAATATCTTATTGCTTGCAAAGCAATTATTTATTATTTCTGAAAATTATAAAGGTTATACAAGATTTTATTATATTAAGAAAATAAAAAAGATAGATTTGGGTTTGGATCACTAGAAGGGCAAACCTTGGAGCAAGTAATAATTTTGTTAGTAGAAACGCGAGAAGAAGATGTCAACGGATATAATAATCATTTACGAATGCTTCCGCAGAAATTTGACGAGCTACTCTCTAGAATTGCATACAAAAACGAGATACTCAAATGTGGAATGCTATTCCGAACTGAGATCGGATTGAAATGAGCATGCTCATAAGCCAGCCTGTTCACACATGCTTAGAGGCTTCCCCTTCCATCCGATAATCCAATGAGCATGCCCACAAATCAAACGGCTGTCGATTTGAGAGCATGCTCTTTTGGCTTCAAATGAGCATGCTCATTACTAGCAACGTCACTGACACACATGCTAATAGGTAGCATGCTCTTTGGCTTCAAATGAGCATGTGTGTCCGTAGCTTAAACAGTTTATAATAATATTTTGAGGAATGATATTAATTAAATCGAATGGCCAAATCAAAAACTGAACAACAATCGCTCGAGTGGTTAAAAAAAATATCGCAATGATATTATACCTATATAAATTTTTAAATCGAAAATATTAGAAAATGGTAATTTATTTTTTAAAGAAGTCAGCTTTGATTTTAAAGCAATCCTTTTGTGCAAAAGTGAAAAAAGAAACCAGTGCCAAAAATTTTATTCCAAATCTGAGGTAAAAAAATATTTTCTGCGGTATTCGCCTCCCAAATTTTAAATACCATGTTAATTTATTTTATTTGACTGGGCACAGCGTAGAGAATTTCTATTTTAACTCGCACTTATTACGTTCCGGTTCCGGTTAAAGATGGTGGCCATTTTAACCAATCATAAATTATTTATTACCCGAATATAATTTCTCTGCATATATGTAAAACATTATCTTCTATAACAGTACAGTTTACTAAAACATGATTTTGAAAAAAAAACGTAAGTTTGGGCATGTTGAGCGAATGAATGAAGAAAGGAGTGTAAAGAGAATTTATGACGCGAATGTGAATGGTAGAAGAAGACGCCCAAGGAAGTTGTGGCACGATCAAGTGAATCAAATACTTGAGTCGGGCCACGTAAAGAGTATGTATGAGAAGATGTATGAATGTGAATGAGACAAGGAGTGTGTGCCAAGACCGAGATGTTTGGCTGTCCGTCCTCTCTGCCTACCCCTGCGGGAAAACGGCGTGATGGTTAGTTAGTTAGTTAGTTAGTAAGTTATTACGAAAAAAGTATCAGTTGTAACACGGCGAAAATTTAGCGTCAACACAATTATTTTTCATGTATGATCGAACATCAAATCGTCGCGCCGTGTTTATTGTATTCAGTTGGTTCGTATTTAAGTACGTACTTGAAAATTTTGGGATTTCAGGGAAATTGTTGGTTTTGATTTATTAAACAAGAGAAAAATAGTAAAATATTTTTCCGGACGCTAGATCTACTATTCACAGAACTAGCTACTAGTTATCCTGGAGATGGTTAAAATGAGATATCCGTCTATTATATTATTGCTTATTATAAGACGTTTGCAACCCTAATAAATAAAATTAAATATTGAACAACACACAATATCTATATACTAATCTACCGATTAAATAATTTTAAAGTTCGATGCAACGTTTTCACCAGAAAACAAATGTTGTTAATTATTTCGCAGGGAATTTTTCGTGATCCATTTGTGCACCAGTATCCAAGGTAGTCATGAACAATTATTTTATGACATCATTGCTCGAATTGCATGTAAGGCGTTCAATGTGAAAAAGCTGTCCCAAAAACCTATAAATCGCTTTATTAACGAGCAATAATAATTCTCGCCAACATTCATACTTCATGGCCCCTAACTCCCCTTCCCTCGGAATATAATGCACAATGTTCTGTTAATTTCCTCCTCATTTCCTCTCTGCCCGCGCCATATTAATAGCCCGCTCCGATGTAATGATAATATTAGACATTAAAGTTATTGATGTATGAATTATTATCGTGAATGTTGTGATTGCCCCGAATGGTAGCATACCCGCTCTCCCCTTTTTACGTTTGAACGCCCAGTAAAAGTAATTAAAAGTGGGGTTAAATTAAAGTTTTGCCAAGAATTTGAATATGGAAGGGGTAATATGTAATAATTTTTTTTTAAATCTTAGGCGCTCCGCTCACCGGAGAAACTGAAGCCAAACTAAAACTGTATGGTTGCTATGGTTTCCAACCAATCTTCTATCACGGAGCTACTCAATTTTACACATTCAGTAATTATCTCAGCTTTTTTAACCATAGTCGAAGAATGATCAGCTGTCATCGAAGCACTGCTTGCGTTGCCATTGACAATGGGTTTTTGAGAAGTTGTGTAGTGTGTGGACCATCACATTGAATAGAAGTTTGGTTAGAAACCATAGCAACCAGACAGTTTTAGTTTGATTTCAGTTTCTCCGGTGAGCGGTGAGCGGAGCTCCTTACGCTTACCTTAGAAGAAAAATTTGTTGCGATGTGAATTATAGTACCTATTATTAACTTCGTTATTGCCTTCCATCCATATCTTGTTTATTTTTCTGAGTGTAGTTTGGTGGACAATGACTATCAGTGGCGGTTCGTGGTCTTTTTAACGGGGGGTTCAGAAATTCAAGAGAAGAATGATATATTGTCTAATCAAAATTTACTCTTGTCACACAAATTAAATAAAGTTAGTGGGGGGGTACCTAAATAGTTAGGTACTATTGTTTTTAAATAACTTGATACTCCTCGACACAATTATTAAACAACCAAAATGATTTTAGAGGATTTAAATTGTTTAATGGTTTTTACAACACTCAATGCACGTTGCTAATTATTATTGTTTTTTTTTTCAATAAGAATAATTGCGTAGAATGTAGAATATAATATAATTGATATTTTAAAACATAAAAAAACAAGAAACACAAATAAAGGTGGCCACGAAATAAAATTACCTTTTTTCACTTACACTAAAAATCCGTATACAAAAAATAAAAATATTTAATTTCCAAACGTTTTTCATCAGCATTAGCGTTATTTTTTGTATATAACACTGTATTCCGTCATTGTGTGAAAAAATAGGACAGAATATTCGCACAACCGATAAACGCAACCACTTTCAATTTGAAAGCCGAAACAATACTAGGAAAGCTCAACACAAAATTGCATAACTAGCGACGTTGTTTGCCGAAACTTTAGTAAATGTACTCGTAACTAAGGGATATAACGACTTATCTATAAAAAAAATACGAAAACAGAAGTCAAAATCGGTCCACTTCAATAGTAGATTTACAAATGCCAATAGTAAATGGTTGGAGAAATGCAGAAACAAGAAAATAAAAAATGTACAAAAATGACTACAAAGTTAAATACCATAATATATAACATTTAACTTGCATCCGTCGGTGCAAAAGTCGACCGTCAGCCGGTCATCCTGCGACAATCTCGGGCTTCGTTTCGGCGAGACTCGTCAAAGTTCGGAGGTCACGTGACATCTTGTCTCGTGAGCAGCGCACCAAGCTGCGTAGTTTTTTCCATTCTACCATCACAGCGATTCGTATCGGCTATGATTTTTCGTATTGACAAATGTGTGCGGATCGCAACGCGCACAAAATGGGAATAGATAGGTACCGTATTTTTCGGTGGGGCGAGTTTTAAAGACGGAATTTTAATCTCGAGCTATCTGTGATGCGCTTATATTACTATACAACAAGATTGTTTTATTTTATCATATTTTTAATGGGGGTTCACCGTACAACCGCACTTTAGAGAAAACCGCCACTGATGTTTTTTTAAATATATTTTTGGATATATTTTAATATGTAACATATTAGGTACATAATTTCTCGCTGTGACTAATTCGATGATATGTGAAAGCTTGTATGCATGTATGACTATATGTATAAGGGATGTACATTGGCAATTGTGTCTCTTCACTCGAAATCTCCACTTGATACACATTGTATACTGGTCACTTGTTTGCTCAATAAACTCAGTAATAAGAAACAAACTCTATCATTTATTACCACCAATATAAAATCTGTGGAAGACACTCGACCACGAGAACCTTTCACCACCCTAAGTGCAAACCCACCACACTAAGTTTGCATCACAAAAAATATGCATTGACTGACTCAATTTTGAGTAAAAAGTTAATATTTTTTATTTCAGAAGTGAAAAATAATAAGCATTTTTCAATCACTGTCATCCTGTATTACTCTGTATTTATTTAATTATGGCGACATGTAAATAAGTTAAAAATATTGATAATTCAATCATTATAACACTAATATTTGTATACAAATATATTAGAAAAAGCGACAAAAAACCACATAAATATGATATTTTACAGGATAATGATAATTTTAATGAAGACTGCGACGGATTTAAAGCGACGAACAGTGCCATCTTTCGATCATTCATTGAAATAAAGTTTCAGTTCTTGAATAACTTATCTGCAGGACGCGGGAACATACGAAAAAAAATCAAAAAATGTTTTACGAATGGTAGGAAAATGTGGTCCATTTTTGGGCCGAAATCAATCCTAGAAAAATTAAAGTGGTCCAAATTTGGACCGAAAACGCTCCAGTGGTTATGTGAATAACAGTTTTATTCAAACATAAGTAAATATTGCATTACTTTTTTTTTAAATGTATGCATATTTTCATGAAGTTCAAAAAATACTAGTTGAGCAGCTAATTAGAGTTATTACGACTTTCACAAAGGGGTTAATAATATTAACATAGCTCCAACACATAAATATTTAACATTCTGACATATTTACATTTCCTCATTTCCCGCTTAAACACGTAGGGTATTATGAAAAGTGTTAAATTACATAAACATGCCTGAAAAATACTTCATGCTCTAACGGAGCTATAATTTTTTGGGACAGAGAGACTGCAACCGTTAAAGCGAACAGGACACTTTGGAAACCTGATATTTTGAGAACATTCTCTCCATTTTTAAAGTATATGAAAGAAGGCGCTAATTTTTATGTCCTTGGTAGTAATTTTTTAGAACCATTTACTGAAAGGGCGTGCACGTTAAAAAAATATATTTTACCGAAAGAGAATAGACCCATATGGAACCAAGGTTACAATGGAAATATAAAGTGACACCTTATCCAAGCGATGTTTTATTGATATTTTAGAAGAAGACAATTAAAATGATTTTAACTAATCACTAATCAAATGCCTTTGGACTTGTTCCTGAAGTCCTGGGAAGAGCCAGAAAGCCTTGATGAAAACGTCTGATGATGGAAACTGTAATGATGTCCGAAACTTCGCTAAAGAAGGAGGAAATGAAACAAGGCGTATTAACCCAAAATTAAATAACTAAAATTATAAATGTATTTTTCAAATTATTATAAGCAATAATTATCAACCTGAAACATTCATCTACATTGAAAAATCTTCCGAGAAAAGATACTGCCGCCGACGCGTCGGGACTCGAATCCGTGTCCTTCTGATATCCGGTCAGGTGCTCTGATTCATTGAGCTCGGGTTTGAGTTCTGGGACACGGGTTCAAGTCCCGTCGGCGGCATGCACTTTTCTCGTAAGATTTTTCAATGTGGATGAGTGTTTCAGGCTGATAATTATTGCTTATAATAATTGTTACCCTTTGTGCTATGCATAAAAATCTTGTCTTCAACATTAGTTTAACAATTAAAAATAATTAACATATATTTTAGTTTATTGTTTGAGTTCACTAAGAATAGCGTTACAGTGGTGCTGAAATTTGAAACATTCACAACAATAATAATTATTCACATTTCTGTTCTTGATTTTCCTCCCTTAGTTTAGTTAGGGGTGGCTGGTGGGACATTTCCTTCCTGGGGCTGTTCCAGCCAACCCTTCAGGGGAAATTAACATGGAGAATTAGCATAATTGGTATCTGTGTTCCTTCGTGCGGAATTTATACCTCCGACTCTACTGCGGACGAGCCTCCGTTCACAGATGACAAAATAACTGTTATTAATGAACAAATTTGAATAAAATAATTAAAGATTGTTCGATTAGCTGTTGTTTTGCATTTTCTAATTTATTTTGCGCTATAATATTTCTCACTAATATCACACGGAATGAATCAGTGTTGAAATCGTTGCAATTTGTGTAATGACTTTTAATGTAGCGATACTTTATTAAACATTAAAAGTTGGTTATTTTGGAAACATTTAATAGATTTCTAAGATTATTAGGTATATCGTATTAAACACGCAAGAGAAGAAATTGAAAGAAGATAAATTAAAATGATGTCTTTTGTTATACACGCGTTTAATATAATATAATACAGTGAATAAGAACTAATATTTTAACCCTTCACAAACTTTAAATTATTTATTTCCAATCTTACAAACTTCTCATCCATAAATTTGCAAAGAATGATGGACATAATTTCTCGTTCTCTAGGGCTCTATACACAGACATATAAATATTCATAGACCAGAGAATCAGGGAGAGGAGTAAAAACCAACTGTAGCGGAGCGCAGATGGATGAGTTGACTGTAACGATATGTGATTCGTTAATACTTCAATATGACAGTATATAGGCATCACACATTATAATATCACCATTTAGCTCTTAAAAGTAAAATCTGCTTTTGAATGAATAGACCTTTTTACATGGGAGCGCGAATTGTTCGCCCGGTTTGAACAAACTTGTGTAATCCATATAAAGTGAAGAAAGGTTCGCTTGTTTTGAGAGTCGAATAGTTTGTTACCGTGTTTAGTTAAGACACTTTTACAAATGTTTCATAATTTACTTATCCCAGTAAACAGTAACGTGCACACGACGGGACCGGGAATTCCGGTTGCTTACGCTTCATGTCTCTCGGTGTGATAAAACTGATCATATTATATGATGTGAATAAGCTTAAAATAAAGACAAATAATGCCTACATATGGAAGGTAATACGACAATTGGGTTTATACTCTTTTTCACTTCTATTTTTACATGTTTTAATAGCACAAGTTACCATTTTTGCAGTGTTATTTCGTAAAATGTACCGATGAGAGCTCGACGCTAGTCCGCACAAGAATGATAACGTCACATTTTCTAGATTCACGCGAACCTATACGCCAGCCCGGCCGGTTCCATGGAACCCAGAATTAAGGAGGGGGAAATAATACGCTTTTATCACTTAGGGCAGGTCTATACATAATATGTCTATGGCTCTATACCATTTTTGAAGGTGTTTAAATATGTTCACTTGTTGCATCTTTTTTGATGTCGATATTTGCTTAAAACATTGCAACCTATTTTATATTTCACAATAGGGAGGCTCTGAGGAAAATAGTTTTTGTCAGGGTCTATGTCATCTATGGGGTTTGCTGTATGGAAGGTATTTTAAAAGAAAGGAAGGAGAGGAAGTTCAGGTAAGTAAAATATACGGGGGGTGTGTAGGAAGCTAGGGGTCCTAAATAGGTCAGAGGACGTATGAATCCATCCCTACTACTGCGGTGCAATGCGATGAGTCCTAATGGAGAGGCTAAATTGTCTCGCTTAACCAGCTTCTCCCAATCCGGCCCGCAACCCAATAAGTGACCTAGGCAAATCTCACCCCATGAACTCATACTAGCAAAATACTCAAATTAATCGTTGTTTCTAGAATCGTTACATAGAAAATATTTACAAATCACAAATATATTTCTCTCGAATAATCTTAATATTTTTGTATATTATTTTTTTATACACCCCACGTTTACTTCCATGGGGTGTATGAATTGACTTCCGCTGTCGCAGTGAAATGACGCCCTAATCCTCGCAAAATGGACCGTGTCACTTCTGTTCCCGTTTCACCTGAATTATGAAAGCTTCTCCACAGTTATACCTACCCCTTTGAAGGGTTACAGTAAATGCCTTGTTTTGTGGTTGATAGCTTCCAGATAAATAAATGAGGGTTGGAAGTTGTTTTATTTTTATAACATATTGATTTAAATTTTGAGTTAAGTGTCTACTTCCATAAAATCGAATAGTCGTAAAGAAGGGTTATAACAATAAGCGATTTATCGAACAATTTTATCCTGAAAAAAATATATATCACTAGAGTAACTGCTGAAAAAAATGCATTTCCATTTAATCTTTGTTAAAAAAAATCGTTAAAGTAAATTTATTTTTTTACTCTCCATTTTATATGTGAATATTGTACAAGAGTTCTAACTGCTCTCAAAGCAACTGTTGGCATCCCTAATTGGGGTATTTTGTTAGGTTGAATATAGTAGGGTGGGGAAAAGATGGGGCTGATGAAGGTGGGGAAGTACCTGGCTATGCACACCGTGTCATCAAACATGACTAAGACGGTTCTGAAAGTATGCAGATAGTAGTTTTTGTTTTTGTTTTAGTTTTAGTCGTTTAAAAAGTCGTCTCTTAGTCGGGACCATCAAGAGAGGCTCTACCCGTGCAGCCATTGCAGTCACGATGTTGTCCTTGGATTGACTTGGTCTGCCCCGAAACCTTCCAATGCGGTGGCAAAGAAATGCTCTGAAAGTATGCACTCTAGTATTTTCGATTTATTTCGTTTTGTAATTTTTATTTTTTATTAATATATATATACGGTTTGCTGGCTGTATGAAAACGCTGTTTTATATTTACATATTTCCGTGCTTCCCATAATTTCACCATCTGCACAACGTACAGTTGTACAGTGTGGTATAGAGTAGAGGGAACAGGGTGAACCAAATAAATATACAGTGAACCAGACGAGATGTCAATTTCCTCTGGCGGATGCGGCGACTTCCGATATATTATCAGAGAGTCTGGTTTGACGCGGCCGGGGAAATTGAATGAATGCGTGCCGTGGCTTTGCTGAGATGCACTTGGATGTACTGTACACGTAGGTAAAGGGATGTTGGAAAAATAATAAATCCTCTAACGCAAAGATTCCAGAGAAAGATGGAAATAATTTAGTGTCGATAAGTTGATGATCATTGTGGTAGAGCGATCAGCTTCTATGCTCTACACCTAAAGCACCTTGACTTAAATCCCTGCATTATCATTTATTTAGAATAGTTGTTTTACCTCATTTCACAAAAGCCGATTTTCTCATATTATCCCAGTTTAACCAGTCAGCGTCAAAATGTGGTGTTGCTAAAGGAGTATGTTTATTTAATAAGATCTAAATAGTCAAATTCTTTCCAACTTGTCTCCCAGTTACAAGAACCAGATAATTAATAAACAGCAAAATAAACAAACAAAAAACCCTCATCAGAACAGGTATCACCTAATGAGAGGTAGGTTATGTGTTAATAAATAAAATCGAAACCATTAAAAAAAAAAACAATACTTAAAAGTAAAGAAATATGTATTAATGAAGTTTGACGTACTTGACAGTAAAATTAACATATGCATACGCTCTATTAAATAACACACACAAAAATTACACAACATAAGAACTCCACACAAACAAATAAAACAATCAGAACCAAGTACTTACGTGACATATTATTTATTACCCTCAATGAATACTACTTTTAGACAAAGGAAACTGTACTACTTAGGACCAAAATTGCAAGATATTATTTCGGACGTAATTAAAATATAAAATAAACAATTTGGCTTTCAAAAAATAGATCAAGTCAACAAGAAGCGGTGTCATAAATAAAACATCTACCTGGAAAATAATTAATAACATTATATATTTTTACCTATGAACACAACACAATTAACCATGAACATAACACAATTAACAGAAGCAACACTAAACACAGTTTATCACAGGACAGGAATCATTAGTTAAAGTAAGTTCGATGGCCGGCGTGGTCCAGCGGTAGGGCGTTTGACTGCCATTCCGAAGGTCGCGGGTTCGAACCCGGCGTGCGCCAATAAATTTTATTTAATTGACTTGTGTTATTTCACAATTAATTATTTAAAAAATATATACTATATTGGCGGCACGTTCCAGAGTGGAAGATACTCTTAGCATCGCCCTTGTGTAAGACCACCATTCAGAATTGAAACGTTGCTTGAAATGGATTTAGCCGTGTTTAGTGACTAGATCTGAATAGCCAGGTACTTCCCCACCTTCCTCTTCCTTGTCTCCTTCCTTTTTCCACTTACCTTCAGCCTCATGATTCAACACCTACTGATTTTTTATGTTTTAAATTGAAAACAAAAAACATCAAAAATATCACTAAAAATAAAAATTAAAATTTTCCGATCCAGCTGGCCGGTGGGTAGGCGCATGCGCCGCCAAGATCTGGGAACTTCTGAAAATTCACAAAACGTAGTTTTTTTTACTCAAAAGTTGAAGTGAGTCAAGTAGGTCCTGTAACGACCTATTTCAGTAAATGCCGATTTATAGAAAATAAAAACGTTATACAAATTATAACATCATTAGTAGCCGCTTGCCTATATAAAATAAATACTATTTTATAGTTTTGCATATATTTAAGGGTACCTACCATTAAAGACATCTCCATGATTCATGGCTCCACCAGTATGAAAAATCCCTTCTGCACGTTTCGCGAATAAATTCAATTTGAAGCAATACGTCTACCTACAAACTTTTTTGTGCTTTGATAAAAAGTTTTTGCTTACTCTCTAACGAACTAACTCTACATAAATATAGTAATTTTAAGATAAAAATAAACCTGATATATCTATGCCAGTGATGCGTGGAACTGGTAAAGGTAGTATTAAAAATAATGAATGAAATTCATATTTTAAAAAAAATGACTTTTATTATTTATGTAGATTCCAATTTGGGAGGCGGGTGAGGGCACTGCCGACCGGGGAATCATTTATTGGATAACCAACACCTCTGTAGGTGTAGGTCACCCCAAGAAGTTCGCTATGTTTGGTGACTTAGCAAGAGTTCCTAGTGCGTCTTGACAGGTGCATCTGGCCGCCGATGTGTTGCAGGCCATATCGGGAGAGACTGTAAGAGAGGGAGCTTTTGACATCTCCAGCAGGGCTCTCTCGGACCTTGCACCGCAGTGGGAGCGATGGATTCATTCGTCCGTCACTCCTGGACACACTGACCCCAGATTCCTACCCACCCGTCATACATTTGTCCTTCCCCGAACTTTCTATCCTTATTTTCAAAGATCCACCATACTGCATCTCCAAAAGTGACATAGGCCCTGAGAGAAATTACTTTCTTCGGGGCCTTCTGTGTGGAGCTAAAGTAAAAAGTCACTTTTGTAATTCAAAAGTTATTATTATAGATTCTGTATTTTTATCTTTCCTTTACTTCAACAATTTTAACGGTATGAGTTATAAAGAAGCTTAAGAATGGGACCATTGGGGTGGTTTGGATTTTACATGCATTTGGAGAATGAAAGATGGAGTGATTGGTCTAAATAAACATAATATTATGACGCTCAATTTGGTGAAATAAGAAGTTGGTGACATCCGTGACAAATTCTTGAGTCGGTTTAATGGATGGAGCAAAGAGTGTGCGCCAAGACCTAGGTGTGTGGCGTTTCTTATTTTATGTATAGTTAGTTAGTTGATACCCACGTACCTATATAAGAACTAAGAAATGAATGATAATTTTTGCGATATCACTTATTTTTTAACTTACATAAAAATCTAGCGGCTTGGTCCTGGCTGACAATTTGCAAAAATTCAAGTAATCAACTGCTTAACAATCAGTTAGACTATCTTAAAATACAGTTCGTTATTAATTGTGTTTACTAGATCTAATTAACACTAAATTAAATAGTACAAGAATAGGGTTTCTTATCTATTTAAACCGGTTAATTAATTAATTAATAAACCAAAAACACGATTTTTTATGGCGGCAAAATCACGCTTCTGGATCTTGAGATTTAGTTATAATGTTAAGCATGTCAGCATAATTAAATTATTTCTCACGACCTTAACATGTTGATTGATATAAAACGAGATCTTCTCCTTGCAGTCATTTAGAATTTCAGCTCTTATTCGTATTTATCGAAAGAACAAACCTTCTCACAATAAGGAAATTGAGTACTTTTAAAAAAAATTTTAACCAATGTTCACATTCAAACTTAAATACTAGTATTTTTTTTGAAAGTTAGTTTTCATAATTAAATTAATTCTACAAGTTTGAATTTTATTAAGCCCTCGAAAACGCCCTGTAAGAGGCGGAAGAGTGTGTGACGTCATCTGTTTCCTGTTTGTGTGAAAAATAAGGTTAAATATTTCCAAAACCGGGACACGCTTAATATGGACGATTTTTTTTTTAAATGTTGTAGTAGTTAGATATTAACTAGTACTTATCAATTGAGTTACCGGAATTTCGAAAAATGTGCATTTTAATGCTTATTTTTTCAATTTAAAAACAAAAAATATTTTAATTGTAATTTTTTCAATTTAAAAACAAATAACAATTAAAATGCACTTTTTTTCGAAGTTTCGAATTGATTTTACCTATGTAATATACTACCACATCTTTCAAAAAAAAATTTTTTTCGTCCATATTAAGCGTGTTCCGGTTTTTTAAATATTTTCCCTTATTTTTCACACAAACAAGGGAACAGATGACGTGAGACGACGTCACAAACTCTCCCGCCTCTTACGGGGGCTTTCGAGGGCTTTAATAAAATTCAAACTTGTAGAATTAATTTAATTGTGAATACGAACTTTAAAAAAAAATACGGGTACTTAAGTTTGCATGTCATCTACATGAACATATTTTTTATAAGTCAAAATACTTTTCACTCAACTTCCTTATACACAATACGTACGTGTACTTTCAAAAGCTTGACGCGAGAATTGCCTACTCTTGAATCAAAAGTTTAATTCATCCATTCGTTCTTAAATTTCACATCAAACTATTAAAAGAACCTTTTCAGCAGCACTTTAAAATTTCCTGTTTTTTTTAAAGGAACAAACTTATTTTACGTGAGAGTTTAAAACTAAATACACATGTGATTACCTTTTGATTTAGTAGTATTAAATAAGCAGCTTGGTTAATATTAACTTAAAACTCAAGCTTAACTTCAATTATTTTTGTCTCATTAAATACCTACTCCATTTCGTGTAATTCTATAAAGTATTCTAAAAATGAATCAATTAATCACACGAATTTTGTTTTTATTAATTGCGTACCTTTTTACGAGGTTCACTCATATAATGAATCAATTTTCACCGACTGACTAATTCCAGATGATCTTCAAAGCACGATTCGTGAATCAAATCAGATCTTAACCTTTACCCTAATCGAGATGCCATCCCCAATTATTGTCTAGATATAGCAATATAAAAGCACGGTGTAAAAAGGGTAAATTATACCGTGTGAATTAGTTGAATGCTGGTCGAAATTAATAATATTTTTTTAAGTTTTGAACTAGGCAATATCTATGAGGATGTATTTTTTTCGAAGTTAGAGTGTCGATCCAGTGATACTACATTCACTAGATTATTCTATAGCTTCTTAATAAAAATAATAATGACAATAAATAATAATATTTGGCGGCCCAAGGTGGTTGAGCGGTAAGGCTCTCAACTAGCAATCCAGGGGTCGGGGGTTCAAATCTCAGCGTGAACAAAGAAATTTGATTTTATTAATTTCACAATTGTGCCATTTTAAAAACAATATAGTATATTTGCGGCACATTGCAGAGTGGAAGATACACACAGTATCACCCTGGTGTAAGACCACTAATTAGAATTGAAACGTTTCTTGAAATGACCTTTAGCCGTGTTTGGTGACCAGATCTGAATAGCTACGGCCTTCCCCGCCATCCTCTTCCATCACCTATCTTCTTCCCCTCTCTACTGCCTTCAACCTCATAACATATTAAAAATCGTCTTGTGTTGTTTATTTTCCATTTTCGTAACAACTTATTTGTTTTCCATAATTCTGTTTTTGTAAAATGTACTACCTTACCAGATAATGTGTTTATGGTGACCGGACAACTCAACAATGTTCAACTTCACCACTCATTTAAAAATTTGTTAAAAAACTACGTTTAACAGGTTACGTTAGGTTAGGTTATGGGCTAATAAAAAAAACTTCACTTTTAATGACTTTTCAAAGGGGTGTTGAAATGCCACTTTGTTGAGTTTTGAACCTATGTTTATATATTAATATTAATGGTATATTATAATCTTAGCCTTGCGAAATAATGCAAAATCATTTGTTTTTGGTTTGAAAATTTAATCGCTCAGAATTATTATAGATGCTTCAATTAAATACTACGAGTAGAACACATCTTGGCCTTGGAAGTAGTCGAGTATTTTTTTAATAAGTATTTTTGTAAGCCTGGAAAAAAATTAAATATCAGGCCTCTAAAAAATGCTTTCAAGTGCAAAATCTCCGACCCATGAACCCTTTTTCGGATAATGTTTTAAAGTATAATGTGGCAAATTAATATCTTTTGAAAGTGGTTGGAAAGCATTTTAATATTTGTGCCGGAATTTCACAAAATAAAACAAAACACTGCAATTTCGCACTGTTTTTTATGGCAAGAATCAAAGTTGGCGCGTCTAACGAATTCAAAGTTGAGATTTAAACCTTACACCGTCCTCATAACGACTATGGTCATTTTACCTAAGTTTCCGCCCGTTTTCTGGTCCGGACGGACGTCTCTACCTTCCACGTCGCTTGGTTTCATGAAAACCATTTTTAAATTTCTTTTTTATTATAATAAACAATGCGATAGAAAGGAGTTAATGTTTTTTTATAGGCCTTCACGAAATAAACCTGTAAAAAGCAACTATTAAACAACTCTAACTTTTCCAAAAGAGTATTGTCAAGTATTTTTAAATCCCTCCCAAAAAGCGGCGCGGATTCCGATGTCCAACTTTTCAAAGACTATGGGATCATCTAAAGTTTTAAATAGTTTTATTTTTATTTTGCCGTGCGAATTATACATTAATTGCGTCAATGTAATTAATTATTAAAATAACCAGTCCTTCCAATTCTTTAGTTATCCTGAAGTCTCTTACCCAATGGCAGATGTTATAATGAATACGATTTTTTTAACCTAGCTTATTCCTTATCGACGGCGATGTATGAAAACTGTTGGCGTGAATATCAAATCAAGATCTTATCACGGATTTAAACAAACCTCGGTTCGTGCCTGTCTCGGAATGTCAGCCACCCGCGGTTCTGTTCGCCTTTGTCCCGTTTGTCCGTTTGATCGCGTCGGGGAGCGACCCCAAACAATACGCCCATAAGTAGGAATGTTCGCGTTAAGTAAAGAGGTTAACTCTTATCCCCCAACTCTGATACTTCCAATAGATTATAAATTAATGTGTTAGTTATCGTTATAGTATCGAGCATCGATATATAAATAACATTAGATTAGTCTTTTCATACCTAACTTAAATCTAAACATAACACCACATAATTTAATAATACTACTCACCATTGAATTCCGATGCCTCGCTTCGAAAGCCAAGATATAAATGCAAGTTTCCTTACTTACAGAGCACAAAGTTATTGCTCAGATACCACGATTTAATTTGTTCTTTTATTGGCCTACAGCAAAAATAGAGTCACAAAATAAAGAGATGAACTTACAATCTGATGATACCCGGTGGTGCAGAAATAGATTTTACTAAAATATTGCTGTCACTGTTGCTCTTACTCCACCGGATATTGAGCGAAAGGGACAATGCACTGACACCTAACTAAAATGGAGGTTTTGTATTCCCCACTTTTCTCCTCCAAAAGTGGACTGATTTTCAATTTTTTTTTACCAACTACATAAGAAAAAACTATTCTATGTCTGTACGTTTTGCTTTTTTTAAAAAAACATTGTCTGGTTTGTATACTGAACATCTTTTGACGGCGTTTAAACTAGTCAATTTTATTGATTTTTGGAAGGTCATAACTTCTATAAAAAGTAACTTATCAAAAAAAAAACAAAAAGTACCGACACGCTAGTAGTTGATATCTATTTTATGCAAAAACAATATTTTCTCTAGGGTTAAAATCCAGAGAGATAAATAGGGAATACGTTTGTATGGAAAAATCACCGCCGGTATCCTCTTAATAGGCAAAATCTCTAATTATTACAATTTAATTAATGATTTTTTTTTTTTCACTAGATTAACAGGAACGGAAAAAAGGAAGAATTTCCTATGGGAAAAACTAAACCCTTTCATACACTTTTCCATATAAATGATCATCTAGTAAATCCACGTTATGCAAGTGTATTAAATAAGTATAATTAATACAAAACAATACAAGAACAACACGTTAATCTACCAAACTATTAAATGGGAATATAATTCACCGTCTCCAGATATTTTCATATCAGAGGGTTCGGCTCTGTGGAATTCCTAATTTGACCGATAAATCCTACTGATCCCTCAATATAAATATTTTAAAAATCTTTCGTAATTCTACATGTATTTAAAATGACTGATTTTTGCATTTTTATATACAAATTCTTTGACAAATCTAATATGCCTAAATTTTTAATAAGAGAGCTAGGTATAATGCCAGTAGCCGAAATAACAAAAGGTAATATTTTTATAGTCTGAGAATGCCAAATTCTTTTAATTTCATTTCATAAATCTGTATACTTTCTTATTTTTTCAGAAACAGATTTTTGAATATTACAGGAATTTGGAATAGCTACATCAATAATATAAGTTATTTTTTTCAATTTTGTCATGTAAAACTATATCAGGTCTATTATGACCAATTGGTCTGTCTGTTAGTATAGTTTTATCATAGTAAATTTTAAAGAAATTATTTTCTAAAAATGAATTTGGTTCGTATTCATAATATGGTACTATATTATGACAGTCAATCAAGTTATGTTTAATTTATTATACTTTTATCGATATGCCGCGGCCCCTTGGAGCTATCTACAAGATATATATATGTTTTTTAATAAATATGTATATATATATCTAAATAATTTGTTAATGTTAAAGTCTACGAGAGCCCCTATCTATAATATTTCTAACTGCCTGAGAAAATGTGTTTTCTTTTAAGGGCCGCTCTGCCAATTTCTACCGATTTCTTACATGATTTCCTTAATCTTTTGAAGTTTTTAAGTTCTTAAAAACATATATGTTATTCTTCGCAATACATCGCAAAGTATGCTCCGAAAATTATTATTTGCACGTTTGTTTCTGTTATTTTACAAGTTATATATATGAAAAAATTCACAATGTTTCTTTACATGCTACTTGACGCAGCCCCCAAGAGATTTTGCTCTTTTTCAAACGAGTCGTCTTTTATTAAACATTTTCACAATTTTCCCATGAATTTTATGGTTTTTAATGTTAGCCCGCTCGCTCCCACATTCGTATTGTCGTATATCTCCATCTTCTAATTTTTGACTGAGGTGGCGCGGTCTTAATAGACATGTTATGGACAGCTGAAATAATGCAACAGCATGTTTCAGCAATAAAAGCTACGATAGTTACTTAGGAGAATAGATATTCTTATTAAACGTCCTGACATAGGTACATAATATGACACAGAAAAGCCCCTCTCCCCTCCTCTCTCCACCGAAATTTGTGCAAATCATTTAGTCTACTATGATGTGGACCTTATCTCTCTGACATAAAACATAGTATCTTCCTACATAGGCACTTAAATCTTTTATATAAAATCTCTTTGCTTGTGGCTGGTTTCAAATTAATTTCCTCATAATAATCGTACTTCTTTGTTCAAATAAAAGTACCTATGCTTTCTTTATTTTTCCATATCAAATCATATTACCATATCTAGACATTCTTATTGTAGCTAATTATTAATGTCCCAAACAATTTCAATTTAGAATATATTTATCATTTCCAAGAAAAAAACGAGCATCGGGCCATCGGAACGGAGGTCAAGAGAGCTCGTTGATAAATCACTTTGGTCGAGCGGATAATAATATATAAAATTAAAATTAATTGATCGATGAAGATTGCGCTTAATGAACGTGAAGCGAGTGGCACATAAAGGCAGAACATTCGAATGTGGAATCCGGTGCCATAACTCTAAATTCTAAATATAATATATACTTACCTACCTACTTAATAATTAATTGAATGAAACAATAATTTAGGACCTTCCTACCTGTTATAATTTAGTAGCTTCCTACCTGTTTCAAAATCTGGCATTTTACAGATACTGGGTACAGAAAAAGAAGAATATCTATAAAAATAAATAAATAAATGAAATGGCGATGTATAATGGTCCCAGGGAGAGGTCGTGTCAATGATCCTCCTAAAAGCCGTTCAAAAGAATCTCCCCTTTCACACGTATTGTATGAAAATGAAAAAGACAGAATATATTAGAAAGTCAAATGTTTTTTATAATATTCTTCAGACATTTCTCGAATGTGTATTTCTTTCGAATTAGGTATATAATTATTATCGTATTGCAAGATATATAAACAAGCAAAAATAAGAAATGCTTTATTTCATAAAACGCATACAGTATACAGTGATAATAAAATTGTCACAGGATGCGGTAGACATTTAAAATTAAGTACCTACATATTTATCCGTTAACAATTTATGAACAAAAACTTCGTTATAAAAATATATATAAATTCCTGAAGGGGACGACTCATATCTAGATTTGTAATACTTCGAATTAAAAATTCAAATCTCTACCTAATAAAATGGTAAGGTGACCACTCGATTTTGAATATTTGGATTTTAAAACACTTGAAAAATGTGTTCACTCATATAAATTTACCTCTCATTTTCTTTTTGTGAAAATTTTATTTAACATTTTTTTTTTAGTTTATTAATTGTAAAAATGTAACAAATTAAATATTATCTCTATAAAATTTTATGTTTCTACAATATATTCATAATTATTTCTTCAGATATATATTTTGACTGATAAAGTAAATGAACATAAATATAAAATAAAATTCTTGTTCTGAGAATGAGGCTTTGAAAAAATTGTTTAAACACCAAAAAAATATTACATAGTGTAATTGTATGTACCAAGTCATGATAATATTAGCCAATGGAGCGAAAGAAAGAATTATAAAAAATTGCCTCGAGCGCTCGCCACTTTTGAAAATTATCCGTCCACATTAAAAAAAACATCACTCCACATTCGTGTACTTAAACAAATCAAAAAATAATAATGCTATACAGCCAATGAATTTACCTATATTTAGATAATTATTCTCTATTTTTAAAATGGATGAAAAAATTACTAAAAAATCTTTAACTTTATAAATGCGAGAAATTTTTGCTTTATTGATTTAAAATTACCGCCAGTGGATATTTTTAATATTTATATTTTCTACGTTTTTATATTCTCTATGGCCGGTTTGATAATCACAGATGCAAATATATACTAGAAAGCCATTTTTTTACGTGTACATCAAATCAAAAGTCAGATTTAAAAAAATATTTTTAAGTACCGAAACTTTTGAACCGCCAAAACACATTCGAGAATAATTCAAAGACAATTGATAAGGCCACTGACGTAAAGAATATCTTATCAACTATTTGATAGAATAAATTGATGGCCATGACAATATTTCAAATAATTACAATAAATGATTTACAAAAATCGGTCCATTTTTGGACAAAAAGCAAACCCAGAAAAATTATAGTGGTCCAAATTTTGACCGAAATCACTCCAGTGGTTAGGAAATTATATGAATAGTTAATTCCTCGTGGAGTACTTCAATAAAACCAATTTAGAATTCAAAGTTTCTTGCAATGACAAGAAATCTCAGGTGGTTATAAAATGCTTTCAATTTGATAATAATCGAATTATTAATTAGTAAAATATATTTTTTTAATAAGTTGTGACACTATTTGCCTTTGCAGTGGTGGGTACTTAAATATCTGATACAAGAAAGACCTCGCCTTTTCCGTTTTCAACCAACCATCTCTTTCCTGCGCAATATCCGGTGCATTAGTCGAAAAGGGAGCGATATAGCAACCGAGTCATTAGCATTAAAATCAATCTTTTGCTCTGTAACGACAAATCAAGATTATTATTCCGAAGCACTTCAGAGTGGGACAGTAGCACAGTGGCAAAAGTTACTGATGAATTTTTTTTGTAAAGAGAACTTCACCTTTCAATCGTTCCATACGTTCATCAACAAATGTTGTTGTAGATTTTGACGTTATACACCATTTTCTTCTTCGGCATCATCATGGTGCCATATTCCAGGTTGGGATTTGGTTGCCTCCGCAAATGTTTTCCACCGACTCCAATTTCTAGTCTCTCGTCTCTGTTCTCGGTTCTTCCCGTCCAGTTCCAAAATTTTTCTGGGAAGTCAGTCCTTATCTTCCACGGTCTGCCTTTGAGTTCCAAGTGTGGTTTATTTTCCTGGTGCTACTATTATTGAAGGTTGGATATCATCAGGGCAATATTTCAGGTGCAGGCTACAATCCGACCTATTTGCTCCATCATTTCATCAAATTTCAGAGAAATGGGTGTGGGTGCGAGTGTGTCCGCGTGCCATCAAAAGTTGATAGAATGTCAACGCTGTCCGAAACATGCGTAAAATGCCATAATAACCCAACAATGAATTATGATTTATTTATTTGTAAAATGTTTTCTGTATTTGAAAAACTGCATACTTACTTCTGAGGTATGTTTTTTATTGAACATAATCTCGTCACAATTAAAGTTTTCTTGAAATGGAGTTATCATTGTATTTAACAAAAAAAAATTATTCATCGATATGCATACAGATAAAGCAATCAAAAAAGTGTATTTACAAGTTTTTAACACATGCGAAAAAACTCAACACATGATAATGTGTAAGAATATGTGTTAACCAGTCCCAGCGAGAGCTCGTTCGACATTAACGACGTACGTCGTCTTCATTTCTTATGCATCTTGTTTGAAAACAAAAATGACAGAAGATACTAGAACAATGACGTCACATACGATATCTCGCTGGATCTAGTAATTGTGAAAGTGTGAACAAAGCTAGTAGTTCTGTTTCCCAAGAAAAACTTATGTGCACTTGATTATACACGGAGAAAAATGTTATTCGAAAAAACGATAATTTTAATAGTAGAAACGGTTAACAATGAAACTGAAGTTCTTACGAACAAATTAACGGTGTTTCAATGTTTATTGGCGGGAAAATGTAAGAATAATTTGTTGGTATACGTACGAAATTACGTATACCTTTTTTTTTTTTTTTTTTATTTTTTATTATTTATTTATAACATATAATATCATACACAATTATAACATCATTTCATTACATATCATTCATCAATTTTAGTTACCCAATTAGTAAAGAAATAATTCTCGAGTCTAACTGGGGAGCTAGTCTATGTACTTATGTTATACATATAGATAATATGTATAGTTACAAAATGGAAGTAAAATACTTTATACTGTAAGATATTACAAAATATTGTATAATGTGAAAAATACATATATTGTAGCAATGGAATATCAACAAAGAGAAAACAGAATACGGAATATATCTGAAAATCATCGATAAAAAATAAGTCAATCTGTTGCTTATCTGTAAAAATACAACGAGAGTTTTTTTAAAAATTTAAAATAGTTTTTTTCACTTTTTATTGTATCGGGTAAATCGTTAAATAGCTTTGGGCCTACATATTCATAATGGTGTTGTGCAGCTGTCGTGTTGCATCTAGGTACATATATGTTCCCAGATGTTCTAGGTCTTTTACTTCGTGTTGAGGACACTTCAGATTCTTTAAAAACTGTTAAAATTGCATTTTTTTCAAATAGTTTTGTAACCGACAGGACTTTAAATTTTTCAAAAAGTTCCTTGGTTGGAAAAATTCTTGGTTTTTTAATAATAACTTTCATGATCATTTTTTTGTGTTGTTACTATCGGATACAGGTTATTCTTATATATGCTTCCCCAGGCGATTATGCCGTACTGCAAAACTGACTGTACAAGAGCAAAGTAAACTATTTTAATATTTGAAAGATTTAGGATATTTCTTAATCGTATAAAAATGTAAGTAAGTTTTCTAATTCTTTTGACAGAGTTTTCAACGTGTTTCTTAAATTTCATGTTGCTTTCTATAGTGATCCCTAGATATTTTACATCTGAGGTTTTCTTCAGGATTTTACAATTATCGTTACATTCTCCTCCTCTACACGATCGACTATGTACTATCACTCTAATATTGAAATCAGTGACAGGATCATTAAGGTAAAAAGGTATATATGAAGTTTTTTCTACATTAAGACTAAGTAAGTTATCATCAAACCATTTCTTCAATATGACAATATCAGCATTCGCAGCTATATTCACTTCAGACCATGTTATTCCATCGATTATAATGACTGTGTCATCCGCATATGAGATGACACTTCCATTAAGATCCTACAAATTATTCTTACATGTTCCCGCCAATAAACATTTAAACCCTGTTAATTTGTTCGTAAGAACTTCAGCCCCGTTTTTAACCGTTTTTACTATTAAAATGATCGTTTTTTTCGAATAAAATTTTACTCCGTGTACCATTTTATTCGCCTGGCTCTGAAATAGTGACACTTTGTCAGCAAAATTAATAAAATTAGTCTATGCACCACTTCCTCCACTTAAGTAGGTTCCTCATTGCTGAGAACCGTGACCACTACATGTCCATGATATCAAGGATCGTCCACTCCTCGTGGTTCTGCGTAGCGTAGAGAGACAAGGACACCAACATACCGGTCAGATCATTCTGTTTCTGTTTATTCTAATTCTTCTGTCTTCCACTTTTTCTCCAAGTTTGAGTCCTCACTTTGGCGAGAGACGTGCCCAAAGAATCTTAAAATATGCCCCGTTATGGCTGAATCAGACGGTTGACTAATCGTTCATTTCTGTATTTCATTCCACCTATTTTATTCGGAGTAACACGTCTGAGCAAGAAATGAAAGAAAAGTGAAAACGAAGATGGAACATTCGCTCGAGTAAACATGGAGTAAATCGTCGAGTGAATCGTCTGATTCAGCCATTACCCCTCTTAAATCTCACGAGCTCAGTAGGTAGATACCATTTTTAATGTATCAAAGATAAATATTAATCAATTCAAATCAAAACGATTCCTTGTAGTGGTTAACAATCTTCCTTCATATCGGAGCAGGCCTGGCACAGAACTCAGAACAGGCGGCCGAACAACACCTCGGCCAAGCTAAAAATTCGTTGTTTTTATTTTATTTTTAGTTTCATATATCACCGACAATCGAACACAATGGAATGGCATCCGGCTCTGAACCTTCGACCGGTGTCCCACAGAGTTAACCTCAACCGCAGGGATGGCATAAATGCATAAACCCTATTGATTTATTATTTATTTATCGTATCGGTAAAATGTTGTGATAGGTTTCGTTGATAGAATCGCAATATTGCTCAGTTCCGGTGTTCAATTATTAACGAGTGGATTTACTTATCTTCAAAACAATATATCATATTTAAGTAGTCGAAAATTGGAACTCTGTAAATAAATTGTCGAAGTTATGGAATTTAGTTAAAACAAATTAAAGTTTCTTTATTAATTAAGATGACTTGCCTCGAAACAGTGCACGAAACCGTGGTAAGTATTTGTAGTTCCTGAAGGCAGCGATTGGCCACTAAAGGCTCCGTCAAACAGTAGGCGTACTTACGCGCGTCAAGGCGTAAAAACGTCCCGGACGTATAAACGCTACGTTGTGTTGTATTGAACATGTCTAAACCGGTCAAACAGAGCGAGCGTGTAGCAATACGCGAAGCTCTGCCGCCGCGGCAGAACGCCACGTTGTATTTTTGTTACAAAATTTCCTTTGACGCCGGGAGTTCTTGCTTGACTGTGGTAAAAATGGTTGCTAAAAAGTTAATTGAATGTGTCCGAAAACATCATTTTTTGTATGACACGAGGAACAGTGCATTTGTGGTGCCTTTGCTTATTTGGTGTTGCAGAAGGGAATGCAATACTCGTGACATACGTAAGTATTGAAAGAATCGATCTTCATGTGATGAAAGCCCCCGGAATATACGATGGTATTCTCCAAATTCGTTCCTCTTCTTATTAATATCATTCACCCATATTCTATTATTACAGGAACGTGATAATGCACATAGCAGTAACTATTTATCTTCATCTAAATTGCTGGAAATCGTGACGAAAACTGACTGACAGTGACTGACGCCGAATGCTCGGGCTTGCGCGTCGAAGCCGTTCAAATAGAAAGTACGCGACGTTACGCTGACGCCTCGACGCGCGGTAAGTACGCCTTCTGTTTGACAGAGCCTTGAAATAACGCCCGACGACAGGTCATCAAATTTATCGACCAAGGTTTAAGAGGTGGGCATGGGTGCCGCTGCCCCAAGACCCATTTATTGTTATTTACCCCAATAGGTCGCTCCAAGTAGTTCGCTACTTTTGGTGACTTACCGGGTTCACGGGGTGAGGTTTGTCTAGGTCTTGGCGGCGAATGCGTTTGCCCACCTAACCTAGATCTCTCCAGCTGGACTCTCTCTGGACGCATTGACCCCAAGATCCTACCCACCTCTCATAACTTTTTTCTTCCCAGAACTACCTCTCCTTCCTTTCCCCAAAAAATCCCTCCAACACAGCATCCAGAAAGATGAAATTAATAGGCTATTGTAAAAAAAGAAAAGATCGGGCTAGGTCAGTTGTGCATTTATGAGATGATGTATGAATGATAAAGCTATGAGTGCGTGCCAAGACCTAGTTGTTTAAAACAATTAGTTTATTATTTGTGACAACCCTGCCCGATCTTCAGAAATTATAATGAAATACTTATGCAAATCAAGGAAGACGGAGGATGAATAAAGAAAGAAGGTAATGAAATTATGGAGCCTTAATCTATAACAAAAGTCCACATCTATAATTCTTCTGGAAGAATGCTCGCATGGCTCCGACTCTTATAATTATGCTGAATTTCTTCTGATCGAAATGTATACCTCACTTACTTAAGGAATAATAATTATATTTTCGTACAGATTATAATAAAATATGACATTATTGAATACCGTAATTTATTTTATTTTTAATATTTCATGTAAACACATATTTTTTAAATGAATTTAGGGAGAAAATGTTTGTTTTGTCCGAATAATATAAAAAAAAATATATGTTGTCAGATTTGGTGAGGCAATCAGCTAAGTTACCTTCTATGAACTTGTATTTTGCATTTTTTTTAAATTTTAATACTGTCACAAGTGCCCGAAGCTCATGGCTTTTCCAGTCTTGGATATGTTATGAAAGAAGTAGGGAGGGGATAGAGAAAAATATGAGGAAGACGATGAATGGAATCCTGGCTAATCAGATCCGGTTATTAAATAAGGCTAAAATTATTTCAAGCAACGCAAAATTTCGACTACAATTGGTGGTTTTTCACAAAGTAACTACCACTCTCACGTATTTTTTTTGTTGTTTAAATCAATATAAATTAACAACTTAATTTCCGGAAAGGGTGTGACTTTATAAACTAACAAAAATAAAATAAAATAGTCCAAACTGCGCAGAAGTACTCTGGTCACGGATACGGTTAAAGTGATTATTTAATCAGGGCGATATTTAAAGTACATATGGCACTACCACTGAGGAAAGTACCTCAAATTTAATATTCATTAATAAAATTTATTCGCGCACCCCGAGACTGAACCCGCGACCTCCAAATTCTGTCCACGGATCGTAAAGTAGATGGATAAAGGAAAGGTACCGAAATTAAGAGGTAGTTAAATGTCGATGGATAGTTACATGTGCTTTATATTTTCTCTCTTTCTCTTTTGTATATGTCATATATACATATTACATATACAAATCTACTGTCTCTATTGGTAATATATCACATGAACCCATAAAGGTTCAACAAGAAACCAAATTAAATAGTTAAGACAAGAACATACTTTTTTCCTTTTTGTAAAAAACATCGTGCTAAATAATCACGCGGTGCCAATCAGGGGAACGTCAAAATTGAGTTGATGCTCTTCATCGAGCGGGATGGCGATAAGGAAACGCAATGGACCAGAGCGAGAGGGTAACACAAGAGATGCAAATGATATTTATAAAAAAGCACAATAATAAGACGGGAATGCACTCGCAAGGAGCATTATTTGTTTGTGGGCTCGTGGTAACGTCAGCAAGAATAATTGAATATTTCTTGATAATATTAAATCGACACTGTCAAAAATATAATCGAAATGCTTCTTACTTATGACAATATAAATATTATACATTAGTATAATGTTATGTATTTGGTACGACTTTTGAGATGGTAGACAAAAAATACTAGTGAATAAGTCATTATAATAAGTAAGTAACTACGTAAAGTAATAAATAGGAAAAAAATAATAAAAACTGTTCTCATTGACTATGTACTTGTAAACGTCATATAAGAACGAATGATAATATTTTTTATTTCGCAAGAAGCCACCAAAATTTTTTAGTGATTTTTATGGGTTAATTTTTTGTAGGTATTGTATTGTACTCGCGACTATTAAGGTTCTCGAGGAGCTAAAACCAAGGTGTTATTCGATATACCTAATAACATTTTACTGGATAAAGACACATTAGATAGATTGCGACTGTATTTTTTCATTAATATTTGACGGTTGTTGATAACTTGGTACACTATACTTAAGTTTAGTATTGGGTGTCGTAATGAACGGTTAAGTTATATTAAGGAAAAGGGAAATTCTTTCTATTGACATCTGGTCCCACAATATATATTCAATGCAATTTTTTTATGAACGATTTGATTCTAAACGGTGGTACAAGCAGGAAAATATTGACTTCCGCAGTAGTTCATATAAAAAAAAAAACGGTTTATACCGAGAGAACTATATTTTTGCTCATTTTACTTTGTTAATTTACTTTAAGTAATCGACGAAGAAATTAACAACAACGATCAAATAAGTACGAGTAACAAAAAACCGTGGTTGGTTTACGGTATGACGATGTTGATAGAACTATAAATTATTAAATTATTGATAAAAATTAGAAAAATTAGTAGGGTGTAACTAATCGTCTCAAAACTTTTTAATCTGAAATTATCAACTAATAATTTTGGTGGCTATAGTTTTGTTCCTTCGTGTCACCACGAGCCATAGCTTGCCCCGAGCGAAGTTAATTTAAGGTATGACAGGTATAAAAATAAAGGGAGTTGGCCCAGAACCGGGACAGCGGACAACACCTGGAGATGGGGGAATGCGGGACCCGTTTCTTATCACCATCACCACCACTACACCACTACCCCACTACACTGCCTGGAGTGCCTGGCTGCTAGTACTAGACAACGGGAACACCACCCAAATTATTAATGTCTCACTCTCATTGTTACAGTTTGAAAAATAAACTTTTTTTCGTGCCTTCCTAATAATTTTTTAAATGTAATTTATTGATGTCCATACGTACTATTTTTTCTTCTTTTTTTTGAAATAAAACGTCTTTACGCACGCTTGGATTGGGGGATAAGCTGGCGAATGCATGATGAGAGCGTTACGAAAAGTGTAGTCGGACGAGGCGAACGGCTGTATCACACTGTAGGAGCAAGAGAGAGCAGTGCGCGCGCGCATTTTTTTTCTCTCTTCCTTTCATAGCCAGTGCATTTCGTTCTTGAACAATTTTATAAATACTGTAGGAGTAAGAGAGAGCAATGCGCGGGAACATTTTTTTTCTCTTCAGAAGTTTTACTTCAATCGTGTGGTCTAAAGCACACTCGTATTTTTCTTCTTCTTATCTCTTGTTTCTTCTTTTCTTATTTTTATTACTTTCTTCTTGTTATTCTTTTTCTATATTTTTCTTCTTTTTCTTCATTCTCTTTTTTTCTCCTTCATCTTCTTTTAATTATTTTTCTTAATTTTCTTCTATACCTTTTTGTCTTCTTTTTTCCCATCTCTAAATTTGTAGGTAATCAGAGGATTAGGTAGTAACCTACTTGTCATAATATATACTAATTTCGGTTTTATATTTGCGATTGTCACTCTGGTTCAATGACGTGTGCATTCAACGGATCTGATTGTCGGAAGAATTTATACAACCGATAAAGTACCTACCTGTAATGGAAAATTTTAACAAAACCATATTTTAATTGTCATTTTCAAAAATGGAACTAACGTGCCAATAGAACTATAAAAGTAAGTACAAACTGGGTTGACGTACGCTACGTAAACTACACAGTACGATATCTGGACAACTTACAATGTGGCCAGTGTGATTCTGAAGCAATTATTTCCATAGAAAATGTATGGATTGTAATTTGTCCATGTATCGTATTGTGTAGCTTACGAACTGTACGTCGACTCAGTATGTTCTTACCTTAATATGCTATTATAATATCCGGTGATTTTTTAAGGTAGTTTTTGCGTTACGTCGTTTCAGAACGTTTTACCAAGTATGTAGAGACGTTTCAGGATGATCCGCAAAGACTGTACAATGTTTGCAATTCCGATGACGATGATGAAAATAAAAAGTTCTTATAAGTGGTTCAATAAAAACATTCGATCTGACTAGTCCTTTTCAAGCTTCGTCCTTATCGTTCTCACCTCACAACATTTTCTATTCAGTAGTATCTACCTACCCTACAGAATTGGGCATTGAAAATAATCATAATATATGAAAAAAATAAGATTCATTCACAAGAATATAAGATATACATATATTTCAAAAGAAGCCTATTAAATTTATGTGGAGCCTCTCAAAATTCGGTTATTTAAATACAAATTACTAAGATTTTTTACGAGTTTTACAATAAATTAACGAATATACACACATACATGTTTAAAAATGTCGTAAGTATTAATATTACAATGAGAAGCTGTAACAGAGAGGATTTAATTCGTGACAAAGAAAGATATATACATCCTTCCATACTGTTCAGTGGCTTTGTTTATTTTTATTCGTTGTAAATCAGTTTGGTTATAATGAAATAAAATTTTAAGCCGGTCGCAATGGGAAGATTCATGACATAGGCGTAGAATGAAAATATCGGTAGTTTTTGAAATTGAAACGACAACATATATGCTATTATAATGTTTATACACTTTACAAGTATGTAACAGAAATTAATTGATTTCTCGTGAAATGCGTAAGAAACATACATTAATGAATTACAGGTAATTCAAAATAAGTAATAAAAAAAACTGTTTCACTACGGATTCAAAACATCCACAAAAAATATTTGGAAACAATACTGTTAACCGTAAGAAAACTATAGGAATACAATACATGTCTCCTTATATACAAAATAAACAATAAACTAGTGAGGAGGACTGAGGATAAAATATTTCACTTTGTATTCTTCATTTATTTAATATTGTATTTTAGTTTTAATTTGTATTGTCATTAAATACAACAACAAAAAAAACTCTTACATAAAAAAACAGCATTAATTTAAAAAACACGTACACAAACGTTTTGCACGATAACGTAATTTAAACACCATCCACACTAACTATGGTAAACAATCCATTGGTTACGAGGGAGGAAACTTATATAATTCCCTTCCAGGCAACATTAAAAACGAAAATAGACTGGATAGTTTAAAAAAAAATCATTCATTTATATTCTTTTAATAAACAAAATAGTGAAACAGAATAATATTGTAACTACCAAAAGAGTAATGTAAAATGTATTTAGTTCTAAATCAAGTAAAATGTATTTCTAGTAAAATAAGTGAAAATGTTATTGTCTTTTTTCTGGAATTAAAACTTTAAAAAAAAAATACCACTAATTTAACTCGACCGTTGTCATGCTAAATAGGGATGTCCCCGACTCTTTCTATGCCGCTTTATGTCATATAATCTCCCGGTAAGATGAAAAAGGAATGATTTCTTTAGTTTTTGGATTTTATATTGATAAGGTAAACATCTAGTTCATATTTGGTTGCTACAATTTCCTTATTACCAAATGAAAAATAATATTAACAGATTAAAATATTAGCATTTATTAAATGCTGAGAAAAGAAAAACACGTGAAAATAAATTTTAAATAAAAAAAAAACCCATAAATATAAATAATGTTTTTCGGATGTTACAAAGAGAAATATTGATAAAATGAGCATCCTGTCATTTTCTGCATATTTGTTCGATAAAGGTTCCTTTTAACAAAAATTAAAAAATACGAACCAATTTAAATATTTGCATTTTATATCTACTTTATAAAACGCTAGCGAAACCCCGTAAAAATCACTGCATTAAAAAAAAATCAAGCAGATACAAATAATATTTTCACTAGATTTTAAAGTGTAAAACTTAAACAAACTAAAATTTCAATTTAAATCTAACCCAAGCAAAGCAACCATGCTGACCAATTAAAGCCACCAATTATTGTAAGAACGCTGTATAAATTATTTACGTGTAAGGTACCTACTGAAAATTTGAAGGAATATGTATTCTTTTATCGGATTTTAGAATATTGCGTACTTACGTCACATCGAAACCGAAATTATATTAATTAATGAATAGGTAAAATTTTTTACCCAAACAATGTTTTATTAATTGTATATTTATTAAAATTAATTTTAAAAATCAGTTATCTTTTCCTTATTTGAATTACATGAGAAATTAATATTTTAAGGTTGTGCATAATTTCAACATTAAAAAAATATATATAATATGTAAAAACACGAGCCATCCTTGCTAATTTATGATGGTTTATTCACTACCACAGCATCCAGGTCCAGCGTCACACCAGATCTGATGGCCGTTAGGAGAGGCCATTAACTGACCACACGCACACGCTCACACACACATCTACAAACCCCAACTCATTCTCAGTATCACCCACACCGATACAAATTTCTCACCCATACACGTTACGCGAATGTTTATGATTAATAAATAATTTCGCTGGCTGCCGTGTTACTCGTCAAATAAGAAATAATTAACGAAATAACGAAGTTTTGCATTTAAAATACCAAGGTGATGGAAGAATTTCAGAAATGAGGACGTAAATGCTAAATCATGAAATTGATGTCAGGTGATCGAACCGTGCGCGTCTCGTGAAAAATGACCTCTCATTCTTGGTGTTAAATTTCTATCAGTGCTTTAATAATAATCAGCCTAACTATATAAAAGGCATATTATGTCAAAAGTAGGAATTTAGATAATCGATTCATAGTCTAAATTCTAACTTCTCTCCGTGGTCGAAGGGTAAGGCTCTCTACTAGCGATCCGGAAGCCGCGGGTTCTTAGAAGAATAGGCATGTACTTCCCTACCTTCCTTCTCCTTTTCTCCTTCCCCCCCCCATTGGGGATGCCGTAGTCTCACTGACCCCAGGCGGTTCAGAGCAGTTAGGACTCTTGTGCGGTGATCATATAAAAAAAAGTTATTTTCACAAGTGACTATCCCTTTTGCAAAAATTTCTTCACTGAAAGCTTTATAAATAATTTTTCATTATGTAGTGGTGACGAGACAGTTGTTTGTCACCTACGGAGGGTTGATTGGTTGATTATAGCCTACCTCCGATAAGAGAGCGCACCGGAAAAAGAATAAAAACTAAACTCTTGTAAGAAAGGGATCAAGAAGAAGGTATGAATTATTTGCAAATATTTAGGTATGTGCCTATGTTATAATATTGCAAATATTGAGGGGGAGCTTAAATGAATGAAAAAGGGACGTGATTTGATATTTTCACAACCAAAATTTCACGTCTTTTATTTTTGGGTTAAAACTTGCCGTGTTGCGTTTCTTCCATCTTTAGAAAACATTTAGTACAGCGTTACAGTGTCCGCTATCTACATCTACCTTGATGATGGAGTGTGTATGGCATTCCGAAACTTAGGCTAAAGAAAGAGGAACTGCAACAAGACATATTACCCCAAAAATAAATCACATTAATAATAAAGGAATTGACCTGAATCATCAAAGCATAGAATGTACCAATACTTACATATTACAATTTGAAATAATGTTTCGATCTGGATAAAAACAAAAGGTACAAAATTATTTTATGATTTAATTATACCAAATCAACACAATACTTATTATCTAATTATTTGTTTCTTTGTTATATGTATTTTAATTGACAAACACATTAATAATAAAGGGATTGGCCTGAATCGTGAAAGCATAGAATGTACCAATACTTACATAATACAATTTGAAATAATGTTTCGATCTGGATAAAAACAAAAGGTACAAAATTATTTTATGATTTAATTACACCAAATCAACACAATACTTATTATCTAATTATTTGTTTCTTTGTTATATGTATTTTAATTGACAAACACATTAATAATAAAGGGATTGGCCTGAATCGTGAAAGCATAGAATGTACCAATACTTAAATAATACAATTTGAAATAATGTTTCGATCTGGATAAAAACAAAAGGTACAAAATTATTTTATGATTTGATTACACCAAATCAACACAATACTTATTATCTAATTATTTGTTTCTTTGTTATATGTAATATTAAGTTCTTCGAACGATAATTTAATTGACAAACACATTAATAATAAAGGAATTGGCCTGAATCATCAAAGCATAAAATGTACCAATACTTACACAAATTAATACAATTTGAAATAATGTTTCGATCTGGATAAAAACAAAAGGTACAAAATTGTTTTATGATTTAATTACACCAAATCAAACACAATAATTATAATCTAATTATTTATTTCTTTGTTATATGTAATATTAGGAGGCTAGACTTTGAACCACACGCGGAACACCCGCGACTGTCATTCTGTCCCGCTCACAATAAGCTCACGCACACTTACAATACATGCGAATGCGAAATGTGCGAATGAGACAACGCTTAAATTTACCTACAGAAATCGCTCGAAAAGGAGTTTATGGAGAATACACTTTTCTACACCGAAACTTTCACGAAATTGAAATTTTAAAAAATATATACTTTTTAGAAAGAAGAAGCTACGTCGGTAGCTTTTTATAATTTTATAATTCTTTATGAGAGTTGAGTGTGCACCACTTTTTCCTTAAATAATATTTTTTGATAAATCGTACATGTTTGACAGTGAATGTTTACGTTAATACGAAACGCATCGAAAATTCGAAAACATACCGACATAGTTTTTACCCTCTAGAAGGCAGTATAAAAAAAATATATTCATTTTGTGCAATTTTCGATGTAGAAAAGTGTTTTTTCCCGGACGTCCTTTTTGTATGGGCCTAAAAGCGAAGTCTATCATCTTAAGTTCTTCGAACGATAGTTTAATTAACAAACACATTAATAATAAAGGGATTGGCCTGAATCATCAAAGCATAAAATGTACCAATACTTAAAAAACAAAAGGTACAAAATTTTTTTATGATTTAATTACACCAAATCAAACACAATAATTATAATCTAATTATTTATTTCTTTGTTATATGCAATATTAAGTTCTTCTAACGATAATTTAATTGACAAATAACGTCTCGCACAAAGAGATTACATCATTATTTATTTACACCAGTTAAAACAGGGCCTGTGTCATCTTTGAAGTAGTATCATAGTTAGAACCTATATTATAATTGCATTAATTTAACTGTGAAACAAATAAAAATGTTTGTAATTTTATTTATAGATCTATTTATTTACAAACATGCAAAACTTCCAAGAAATGTTTAAGTTTTAATTCATGAAAGCGTCTGTTATAGCACTATGCGCACAATTTTTCGACGAGTAAGTATTATTTAATGGCTTGATAATGAATCAAAAAGCCTCTAGGCAAGGCCTTTACATTATTTAAGACGATTGATGATGGACTTGTGCGGAATGGCGATTTAACGAACAACCCACTCACGGGTTTGAATAATTATTTATTCATTTAAAAAGCGCAAATTTATTGTGACTGTTCTCGTACCCAATAAATTAGAGACAAAACAAAAAAGATTCTTATAAATAATTTGTTATCATGTGTCTATCAACTTCTGTAAAACGCTATCGTTAATTGATTTCACTCACTTGCATTTTAGGTATCATTTCGACGAGCTGGAGGCAAACCACGTGACTATATTTTTGGCACCAGGAGGGTCGAGAATGATTTGAATAAACCATGACATATGTCGTATATTTACTGCGGAAGAGCGCACATTAAAATAACCAGACCCTGCGCAGAAAACTAAAGTTCGTTAAAGTAAGGCAAAGTTTTGCAGCGCAGCCACTGCAAGAATTTTCTGCGCGGGATCTAAATGTTTATTTTCAAAAGCGAGGCCAAAAATGAGCGAGTAAGATAAATTTTACATTTGTAAAAGTGTCTAACTAAATAGTGTAAAAAATATTCAATTTTTATTTTACCTGATTTGGGGTTAGTAGTTAATTTTTTTACTGTATTGTATAGTAAAAGGGACTAGTAATTAATTCTTACATCGATTTTTTTTTGGAGTACTAAATAGTGATGTATTACGATGCCTCAGATAAGTCAAAGTAATTTGTTGACAAATCACAGGAAGGGAGAATGGTCACGTGGCCTCGCGCACCCTGCGCAACTTGGTTTTTTGTTCCTCTTTTGTGCCCCTTTCCCTGATTGGCTAATATTTCAATTTGAATGTCGATAATTTCACCCTTATCGGTTCATGACTATATTTATATCTAGCTGATTTATCTATGATTTCTTAGGTATCATTGACCTTGAGTCTTTTAGGTTCCTCGCAACAAACAGGTTTTAAGTATTTTAAAAATTAAACATTATAAAGAAATATGAGAAAACGTGAACACAGAACCAAAACATAATTAAAATAATGTAAACAACACTGAGCTTTGGTTCAGTTTTTTTTTTGCGCTCTCTTTCCATATTTCTCTAAAGTCTTTGGTCTGTGTGTACAACGTGTATACAAAATTATCTTAACTGCTCTTTCCACAGGTAAAATAAATAAAATAAGTTAATTAAGACACTTAATGCGTATTGATTCAAAATGCACTTATTGATGAATTCCAAGAAACTGCTTTGCAGTCAGATCCTGACTCGAGAATAAATTTAAATAAAAGGAAAAAATCACAATCCCAGCGCATTCACGGAAGAAAAATTCATTGGAATTAATTCTAGAATGGCATCACGTTCATAATTATTACGAAACCGCATCAAAAGCTCGATTTGACGCCCTGCTTACAAATTTGTTCAAAAACTTCATTTAAACACATCCGTGTTTGCACGTTGTATTTTTTTAGTCGTTATGTATTTCGATCCTTGCAGCGTTTTCCCCTTATCTTGTTAATTAAAATGACGCGTCCGAGAGTGGATGTGTTATATTTATGAATTCTGCATTTTTCGAACATCGTGTTAAGTGTTTCACATTCCAAGTGTCATCCGCGAAGCAAACAGGTGTTGAAACTCGCTTGGAATGGTCGGCCACCGCCCAGGGTCGTGTCTTGTTAATTGAGTAGAGATTTCTCTGGAATTGAAGGGGGCAGTGCAGAAAGCAAACCATGTTCGTTTTTTCTTTAAATTCCGTTGTTGAGAAAAAGTGGATCAATTTTGTAAAATGTAACTATCTACGGATGTAAATGAATCAGCTACAAAATGCGTTTTGCGCGTTTCTGAAGTCGATTATTATTGTTTGTGACTGATTTCATGACAATATTTGGTGTTTAATTTTCATATTCACCTCATAAATTTTCCATTCTCTGAGAGGTTTTTCACAGAACAATTATTTTACCCTTACTTTTTGCTAATCAACCACCAATCAACATCAAATTGAAAATACTCACATTATATATTATGGCAGTATGGCGTCAATAAAAACTATGGTGCCACCTTAAAACACTGACATATATCTTTTCTCGGAAGAGGTTTCAATATTGATGAGTGTTTCAGGTTAATAATTATTGCTTATAATAATTGTTACCCTTTGTGCTATGCATAAAAATCTTGTCTTAAACATTAGTTTATCAATATAAAAAAAATAATCAATATTTGACGAGTTAAAGTATTTTCACCAAAAAATGTAGATGTAATGTCTCGACGCCACCTAGTGAGAGAGTTAGCACTTACATGCCTTTCTCATATAAAAATAAAGTTGGTTGTTTGCAGGTGAAAAAATATAATAAGCAATAATTGTTGAATGAAACACTAGGTATATATTGAATCATTTGGCGAGTAGGAGGTATCCCGCCGTAGCTTAATGGTAGAGCTCCTGTCCGGCAAAACAGAGGGGTGCGGGTTCGAGTCCCGTCGGCGACATATATCTTTTCTCGGGAGAGGTTTCAATATTGATGAGTGTTTCAGGCTAATAATTATTGCTTATAATAATTGTTACCCTTTGTGCTATGCATAAAAATCTTGTCTTAAACATTAGTTTATCAATATAAAAAAATAATTAAAACACTGCTTTGATCTAGAAACATTAAGGTGTCCAAATAATTTATATTTTTAATAGAATTAAAGATTATAATTCACAAAAGAAAATGTAAAGAATTAATTGCAATTTAGCATGTTCTACGCTGAGTCCAACATTCAAAATGAAATATCTTTGCGTATGTTATATTGAAAAAAAAAATTTTGAACTTGTCAAACAAGTAAGTAAATTTATTTTTATATTTATAAGGCTTCTAAAAAATCTTAGAAAAACTAAAAGAGTATTCTGTGCAAATGTTCAATCCATATTACGATATGGTATTATTGGCTGGGAAGGAACATAAATATGATAAAATTGTAAATCCCCCAAAAATATTTCAAAGGGTGTTAATTTAGGTAATCTTGAAAAAACCATCTACATTCCACTGAAATTCTTTTTTACAATATTCAGTGTATCTACATTATACAAAATGTGTAAAAAATACTCCATTCTATAATTTTTTAAAGAAAAACTGTTAAATAAATTAACTAACTAACCATCGCGCCGAGAGGTTTGACCACCAAACAACTCGGTATTGGTATACACTTCTTGCTCCATTCACATTAATATATCTTCTCATACATACTCTTCTATTATTCCGACTCCTGACATGACTCGACTTAAGTATCTGGTTCACTTGATTTTGCCATGTCTTCCTCGGGCGTCCACAACTTATTCTTCCATTCACATTTGCATCGTATATTCTCCTTACACTCCTTTCTTCGTTCATTTGCTCTACATGCCCAAACCATCGGAAGGTCCCTTTCTTGATCTTACTCATTACGCTTATATCAGTATTGCATTCTTTGCGGATATCCACATTCTCACACGATCATACATGACTTTGCCACACATACGCCTCAGGGATCTCATCTCTACAGCATTCCATCTACTATTATCCTTCTTCTGCCGGTTCCATTCTTGGCTGCCGTACATGAGGATAGTTACCAGCACTCCATTGTGGACTGCTAGCTGAATAATTTTATAATCACCAAAAAATCGAAAAAATATCAAAAATATTCACGAATTTCAGCTTAAGTTGACAAATAACCTTGTAAGTCGATATTTGTTATTATTTAAAAAACACCTTTTTATTAAAAAAAAAAAAAAAAATTTTAACTTTTTTATTTTATTATTTATTTAGTAAATAAAAAAAATTGCACAAATTTAGGGCAGTCCCACAAAGCTGTCATATGATTTATTTTCTTGCTGTTATAATTATTTAAATTATATAAATTGTTATTTATTTGTATTATTTGAGCTTAAATTCTCTCACCTATATCGTCATGGTGAGGAAAAGCTGGTAATCGAAAATTTATGCTGCTTCAAATTGTCACACAGATTTTAACTTCATAGTTAAATAATTGAAATAAAAACTTTTTTCATTACCGTCGTTTCGCTACTGTGACGGTTACGGATTTCACGAAAGATCATTTATTTTCAAATTCACATTAATGCATCCAGTCCCTTTTCAAAAAGCTTCCTCGCAGAAGCTTCTCCGCGATGCACGGTGTGTTTTAATCCTTTTTGCCCATTCCGACTGCACGTCGCAATCAACTTCGTTACTGGCCTACGTTTGGAATGGCGGATTAGGCCCCGGGCGAGACGCACCTCCGACACATAGATCACACCTGCTCGAAGGAAAGAACTCTTATAAATATTCATAAGGTCCCTTCAGTGAAATAAAGTTGAGTTTGTATGAGCGATGCGTTACTTGGCCGGGACGGGTCGTGGCCAGGTTCTGAATTAACGCAATAAGGATCGGAATATTATGCAAATGTAAACAGCTAATGATAAAATAAAGTTTTTATTACCTACTCGTAAAAGTTTAAGTGCGCTAGGAAGAGAGAAAAGTGTGATCATACATTTAATTATTTAGATAGATTGGCCCTGGGAGGATGTATCATATAAAATGTATTATGTTTGTGTTCATTATTACAGGATAAAGCAATAAATAATTAACTACCTATTATGATGCTACGAATAAATGATTGAAGCAAAACAAGTTTAAGGCCGAAATTTTTAATTTTAAAATGGCTTTAACAAAACAATGTCGCTTTGTCCCCGTGACCTAGCTATAAAAGCTCAAGCGTTTTTTGGTTTGGCGTATTTCGGCATATCGTTTGCCGTACATTCCCAATGGGAATGTATGACGAGCGATATGCTGAAGTAGGCCAAGCCAAATAACGCTTGAGCTTTTAGAGCTAGGTCTGTTGGCCCCATTATTGTTTTTATTGTAAATAAATAAAAATTTCTCAACTACTTACTAAAAAGTATCAACCTGTTTTAAAACCAAAGGTTTCTTCATCATCAAAAATACATATAATAAAAACATTTATAAATAAATACATCAGAATCGAGGAGCAACTAAGATTTATAAATAATAGTTTTAGTAAAAATAAATTTAGAATGATTAAAAAATATATCGTAATCATAATATTATGACTTGGTAGGTGGGAGGAGTTTTGAAGGAGGACGGTGGGGAAGTACTGGGCTATTCCGATCTAGTCACTACACACGACTAAAGCCATTATTAAGCAACGTTTCAATTCTAAATGGTGGTCTTACACCTGGGCGATACTGAGAGTATCTTCCACTCTGGAACGTGCCGCAAAAAATCCTTATATTATTTTTAATTATTAATTTGTGAAAACACAAATCAATCAAATAAAATTTACCAGCGCACGCCGGGATTTGAACCCGCGATCTCCGGATCTCTAGTAAAGATCCTTACCCCATTTTGCAAAATTTTACCACAAACTTTATTAGATATAGACGATTTATTGCTTGCACCTATTTCAAAAACTTCTACATCGTATCGTTGTTTTCATGCGATGCAGGAGTACAGAGAAAATATAACAACTAATCATTTTACAACCATAATTGTAATGTATCGTAACTAATCTATGATTAGTTCTCACATTGTTCTGGTTGTCTATGAGCTCTTCGGCTCACATCGTCTCGTTTACGAGATGTGCCGAAGGTAACCGAAGGCAGATGTGCAGAGTTATTATAATCCTAGATCTCCGCAGACAAAACCTAGATTCCTGATGATACGTCAATAAATAGTCACTGTGATTCAAAGAACCTAAGTCTTTCTATAAACAGCCTGTAGTATTGGAGTATACTGGTCCCAGTAAACATGCAACAAATGTCTCTGGAGAGGATATAAGAGACATCACAATAATTATATTTTCTTCTTTTTAATGAAAGTTATTTTGCGTGTGTTACATTTTTTTTTTAAAGAATAATTAATATACAATATCAAAAAACAAGTCCTACTAAACCAATTCAATTGGATTGTCAACAGGTGCTTATATTTTAGTTAAATATACACTTAAAAAAATAATAATTTACATATTAAACATTTTTTCATACATATTAATATAAATATTTTTTCCGATAGCCAATTTTTCACCATATATTTAACTTTATTCATAGAATTACATTGCTTTATAGTGTCAGGTAATAAATTAAATATCTTCGGTGTGTTGTATTTAAACGTTCTCTGTCCGTACTTATTATTAATTTTCGGAACTATTAACCCGTCGTTGCGCGTGAATCTAGTGCTATATTTATGTCCTAATTTCTCTTTATGCATATGTAAAGCTATCCTTACTAGTAAATTCCCTTTGAATATCGTTAAATCCCACAGTTTCAGTTCTGTAGTAAACAACAACGCGTTTTAAGATGGAACCTATCCCGATCTGAATTGAACAACATTTTAAAATTGAATGAAATTAAATTTGAAGTTATTTCTTAGCAATGGGACAATACGTATCATACCACAAAGAAAAAAAATCACGTTTCAAAATATAAAAAGGACCCCTTTCTATGAACCTTATTGATTTGAAATGGTTTATTTTTGTCGAGTCCTCGAGACCTCTGTCAGGCAAGGCAGAATTTGAATTATCGATGCAAATGGAAGCGGGTTAAATAAACTGAAATTAATTAAAGTTCATTCAGTCCTCGGGACGTGTAAGAATAAACCTCTAATTTATTCCTCCCATTTTTTACGACTGTCAGCGTCCGTTCGAATACATACAGAAGTGTAAGGTCGATTTATTGCTCATTTTATTCTCCGCGCTTGTAATTAAACAAAATTTATTATTTTGTATTTATCAATGCGCCTGTTCGTCTTGCACACCTCTGGAAGATTAATAATACTATGGGTACTATATTATAATCAGTGATGTAGCAACAATTTCTCCGTCCTTCGGGCAAATCCCTACTCTTTAAAGTTAAAGCTTTAAATTCGATAAAGGACCTCTTCGTCAATTAATGTAAACTAGGTTATTTGTTATTTATTTATGTATTTATTTATTATTAATTTTCAACGCCCTGATGGGCTTTTACATAATAAGTTTATAATACAGTGATATATATGTAATACAATGTTTAAATAAGATAGATAAACTCATAGCAATGAACATTATAAAAATGGTAGTAACAAAGGTTAGTGAAAATATTATATTATAAGAAAAGAGAAAAAATAAAAATAACTTAAACTGAAACCAGTTAATATGAGAAATTTACAGGTGAGTAATGGGTACATGAAAGAGTTCGCAAAATAGATAAGCAAAAGAGAAGAGAAGAGAGTAACAAGATAGATAAATAGAAAGAATACAAAAATATACGCAACAGCTCCTACATTATAAAAATATGCTACATAGAAATATCATCAAGGTATTTCTTAAATATAATATAATAAATAAATATAAATATAATGCAAATATATGCCTTGTTCTAATTATAGCAATGCTTATATAAAAACCAAAACCTTTCGGCTATATAATACGTTAAGAGTTTGCTAAAGTAGAAATTTTCCATAGATAATGGCCCTGCCATAGCAAAAAATTTTTAACAATAATTAATTATACAAAATGAAACACATACTTTGTTTAAAACCAATTTACTTTAATTTATATTCGTCGACCGGTTCGGTTGAACTCAACGTTCTTCAAGACAATAATATATAAACTAAATCATAGTGAAGAGAAATAATATCAGGTAAACATGATAGAAAGAGAAAGCATATAGGGAGAGAACATCAGAGTCTGGTTGGTGGAGGGATATTAGATCAGTCAATTGCCTGTAGTTGTAAGTGTATCAATCTTGAAGTAATCACGACGTAAGTCGTATGATCTAAGATGGTCACGTAGTCCACATTTGAAGGATAACATGCTTAGCATTTTCTAAAAACTGATTCTACAATGTTTTCATATTTGCGGTAATGTTGATTCCAAGTAGTGCTTCCATATTCAAGTTTACTTCTAATTAAGGCATTGTAAAGGGTTAGAATTGATTGAGGATCTTCGAAAGGTTGACATATTCTGTGAATAAATCAAATCATTTTCAATGATTTGCACTTAATGTCTTAAAAGTGTGTACATCTAATGTGAATTTATATTCAAGAATGATTCCTAGATCTCTTATTACTACTACAATATACATTATTATACACTTTTTTGAGAATGATATTATTATTGACATAGGGAAAATCCTTTATAATTCTATTTCTAGTGAAATTTAAAATATAACAATTTTCAACATTTAAATGCATATCATTGACAGTACTCCAGTTATTGAGCGTGGCGAGGTCATTTTGAAGCAGTTTATGGTGGGAAACAAACTTAATTTTACGAAAAATTTTAAGATCATCGGCGAAAAAAGCATAATCACATTTTAGTTTCGAGCCAAGGTCATTTATGAATATAAGAAAAAGCAGGAGGCCAAGATTTGAACCCTGTGGTACACCAGAAGTTACAAAATAAAGGATGATTTGTATCTATTAATAATAACTAATCGAGTTCTGTTATACAAATATGATTTCCCCCGTGTGTAATATTTTATGTAAAATACTGAGTAGGTTATTCGTAATGTTTATGTACCCATTTTCGTATATTAACTGAGTTTTTATAACTTGATTGTCTTCTGATATTTATTATATGTATAATATATAAATATCTCTGATATTTTTCTGATAACTATTGACTAAGGGAAAACATCTGTAAGGACCAAGTATAAATAAATTAATAAACAAATTGTTGTGCATATCGATGAAAGCAAGATAACACTCGTGATTCGTTGATTTAAGTGTTAGTAGATATCAACCTCAGAAGAGTCACATCTGTCCGAAGCCAGTGGGAATGGGAAGGAGATGGGGAAGGTTGGGAAGTACCTACCTATTCAGATCAAGTGGCTGTTTATGACTATTGCCAATTCAAGCAACGTTTCGATTCCGGTTAGGGTAAACAAACCAGGGTGATACAGAGAGCATTATTCATTCTAAAACGAAATGTTAATATGAAAAATTCAATACAAATATTTTTTAATTTGTAAAAAAAAACAGTGGTATAAAATAATATTTTATGGCCATGAGACCCAGGTAGATCACGTAATTATTTTTTCTTCATTTTAGGATTAAAAATATTCAAAAGAGTGACGTGTTTTATAGTGCATTTTTGTAACATAATGCACAAACGACTAATTTCAATAAGTCTCCAAAATATTTAATACGTGTTTTTTCTGGGCACTCTGTTAACCCTTCACGCACGCTGCGCTCCCATTGTCCCTCGAGTCATTATCGCATTTTCCGTTGTAATTATACGTTTTTTCACCTAATCACCGCGCCACTGCATACATTGTGGGGATGATCGCGTCAGGGGACGAACCCGCGACTAAAATGCTAATTACACTCCGGTGGCTAATGATTTTTGAAACAAAAAAAACGAGAATTTTTAACCCTTTTGCGAAGGGGTTGAAGGCAGATGTTAGATTTTATTTTAAAAAAAAAAAGATTTGCAATAATGCATACTTAATGAAATTTGAAAATAAACTATTTCCAGCATAAAACTAGTGAATATTTGGTCTCATTCCTCTCCCAAGAAAATATATGGAACATCGCACACATTTGGGTTACAATACCGTGAGATTCTTATTTCGCCGAAAAATGAGCTTAAGGTGATTGTCAAAAGAATTCATATTCTACGCTTTCGTAAATGGCGCTCGTATAGTATTTTTTACTTATAAACGCTTTTTACAAGTTGTGCTTTGAAATATTAAGAAAAATTTATGGTTCGCGAAAGTAGACAAGCAATAAGAATATTAACAAATAGTTTTGTTAATTAAAAAAAACATAATCTATCAAGAAAGGCTGACAAATACAATATTTCATCAGTGATTCAATCCAATATTGTATTTGTTAGCCTTTCTTAAAAGATTAAGGTTTTTTAATTAACAAAACTATTTGTTAATATTCATATTGCTTGTGTACTTTCGCGAACAATAAAATATTCTTAATATTTCAAAGCATAACTTCTAAAAAGCGTTTATAAGTAAAAATACTATACGAGCGCCATCTACGAAAGCGTAGAATATGAATTCTTTTGACATTCACCTTAAAACGAATCTAAAAAGCCCTGGACATAGCATTAGTGCGGTTTTGCAAGAATGACATTGATGCCAAATCGAAGATGAGGGGAAATCGCCTGGCAGCCATCTTGTATGACAAACTTTTGAAATGATTTGTATAAAAGGTTTATTGAAATAATTTTATTTCGATTTTAACGTTTTAAGGTGTTTAATGAGACCAGAAATGAGAAATGTCATAAAAAAAATTAAGTTGTTAAAGGAATTTTCCATACATCTCTGAATAGCTCAGTCCACGGATTTTTAGGTTGACGTTACCCAATAACCTAGTATATTCGTTTTTTGACTAAAATTTTATTTTATTAGGTATAATTTAGCCAAATCAAAAACATTTGTTTTATGTGTATGAAACATGACCAAAAGCTCTTTTTTATATATTTTTTCATTATAGCTAAAAACAAACATGTGCGAGAATATTATCTAATCTCTTGGACAATTAAAAAACTTGTTAGATAATGTTGTATACAAACCTATTCAAGTATCGGATAACGCCGGATGCTGTCGATTAATGAGGGTCTCAAATCATGTTATCACTTTTTTTAATCAATTAGTACAATTCTTTATACGGTGACATTACTTATGGAATACTTTAAAACGTGTAAGTTTTAAAACAAAATAATTCTTTTTAAATTTGTCTCTCAAATCAAGATTTACATCACAAATATATTTCGCCTCATAAATAACGAGAAACATTCTTTGTTCGGCCATGTTTAATTTATCTAAATTTTTATTTAATTTTAATCAAAGACAAATTTGCATAGAATTTAACTATAAATTCCATTGATTGGAATCGTGATATGTGTAAAGAAACTGTGAATAAATATTAATTGAATTATTAATATTCATAAGATAACACAATTGCTTGGTCTGTGACACTTAATGTATATTTATCTGTAAATAAATTAAAGGCCCCTGTAAAGTTGGACATATGAGATGTTTTCCATGCTTTTTACTATTTATTAACATTTGAATCACCTACCTTGTCAAGTTCATTGATGATTTGATATGAATTTAAATAAATAAAATTAAAAAACAATATTTTTGTTAAAACCAGTTTACGGAAGAGTTGTTCTCTAAATATTGTAAAATATTAAACATAAAAAACTTTATTATAGTCACGGTATACCTAGATTACAAGATATAGTATTATTGTTATGATAGGTTCTGTTACATATCAATTCAGCTTTAAAATAATCGTTTTCGTCATAGGCTTTTAAGATGGCAAGGTCATTAACCATTTATTGCGCATATATCTTATTGATAAGTATGTAGGCACCGTAGTTTATTTTAATATATATATTTTTTGTTTTTAGTTATGTAGGTACAGTTAAATCTTTTTAAAGATATTTTGCTCAAGTACCACTATAATATTTAGTGTATTGGATTGAAATAAATTTATCTTTTTTATTAGGAAGCTCATAGGTAGAATTAAACAAAAACACAAAAAAGGATATTATTGAATTGAATCGCAAGTCCACAATAAAACGGAATGGTTAAACGTCGATAGGCGTCCAGTATAGTTGGGCATTTGCGGGGTAAGAGGGGACTGCCGGCGGGTGTTTTAAACTAATTCGAAAAACTTCAAATACTCTCAATGTGCGCAAACACTTTTAAAAGTGCGCCATTTAAAATGATTTGCCTGTGCGTAAGATTTTAAAAATAAATCGATATTAAAGGTTTCCTTTTATAAGTTATTATGTATATGGGGATTTTCATACTTACATCCATGCTATAAAGCTTATTTTTGATTTACGGTTTATTTATTCAAGTCGGAGTTTATTTTTCGGTACTCGAACCTATGAATAGTGGCTATACTATATTGGATAAGTTTAATGTATTTAGTTTAAGAGTTTTCTAACTATTGGAAGAATTTGATTTTTATTTGTAATAATATTCGTTATAGTATGGATAACCTATTATGGGGATGCGGTGAGAAACCCCCTAAAAGTCTTATAAAAAATTTCTACCGACAATCTGTATCATCTCTCTCAAGGAAAGAGTGAGGGGGATAATGGTTCGTTTAATTTTGGAGTAAATAAAGTATTTAGAAAGAAATTGAATTCGCCACTGTATATTACGTTGAATATAGAAAGAGTACAATATTTAAGAAATGGTTATAAATTCATATTCACAGGTAAGCAATCTTTGACGCTCTCGATTTTTTACTACACTGAAATTTATTCAACAGTCATAGGGGATGTAGCTTACTTTAATAAATTTAATAAAATTTATAAAATTTTCTATAAAAGACCCCATAATAAAAGAAACCCAAGATCAACAAATGACCGCGTAAGATATTCCTGCATCATCCTTACGTAGGTTCCATCCCCACTACCTTCAGCCTTACAATATATCCCAATTGTGGATGTCATAGTCCCCCTGGATCCAGACAATTGGGAGCAGTTGGAATTTTGTGCGATATTAACATAAAAAAGGCATTAAACTAAGAAAGTGACGCAGCTCAATCCTTCATCAGAAGTAAAAATACAGATTAGTACCGATGATAATGATACCATTAAGTACCTACACAGAAATAACTGTTAACCTAAATATAATTAATAGCAATTTGTTGCTTGAAAATAATCTTTCTAAACATAGAAGAGGCTGTGATAGTGGCTTTTATATAGAAGTACAAATTACACGTTGCCGTGTTATAATGTCCGGAGACAATACTCAGGTCCACTTAACCATATGCCCTTCACAACATCTGCCTAACCCGCAACAGCCAAGGTCCCGGGGTACGAGGTAGGTGTACCAAAAACAACACTCAACCCTTTGGGCGTCGAAGGGTTTAAGATAATGACTATGTACCCCAACCAAAACAATCACACTGCCAAATGGAGATATGATACTGCGGAGATGGCGAGAATACAATTTTTATTTTACCACTTTGCTGGCGAAATTACTCAAGTCATTTTAATAAGGTCATACAAACTTATCAATACTTACATGCTGACAGTACAAAGCACTTGCCAGGATATAAAAAAACGATTGTTCACAACAGTAGGTAGTTACATTTATTCAGCTTGAAAATAACCAATTTGTTTTGATAGACGGCCTTTGAAACGGCTGTATGCAGCTTTGGGATAAATGTGGTCAAGGTTTCAAACTTGGATCACAAATTAGACTTTCTTTTCAAAATTCTTTTTGCACGTCGCTTAACGCCGTTCTTCCACGTAGCTACTCACAAGCGACGCTACCGCTATCTGTCATACTATGTTGCTAGTGTAGCACCTAGCGGCGTTTTCAAACACTAATAATAGTATCGAAAACAGAGACGAGCGGCGATCGCTTCCCTTGAATGTAGCTAGCTCCATGGAAGAACGGCGTAAAAGTTAAACGTACGTATGCACCTAACACACAACAACTATGCAAAAAGCATAGTTGCATAGCAAAAAGTCTCCATAGTTAGCGACGCGACGCTAGTAAGTGTTTTTCGGGAATTGTGTGGATTTTTAAATGGTTGCCTACTACTGTCGCCGCAACTAAAGTTGCTCTTGTGCGACTGACTTGTGACTGAATGATATGATAGCGTTTATATACTGTATATACAACGCATTAGCAGAATCAATTATAGGATACGGAATAAATAGTTACGGATTAACGTACAAAACATACTTAAATAAAATAGAACAATTACAAATCCGTTTCCTAAAATTGATATCAGGCAAAAAAAAAGTCCAGTTATGTGAAGGTGATTATAAAAAATGTTCTCCTTATGTAATGTCCTCTGTATACACAGTAAGGTAAATTACCAATTAACGCTAGATGAATTCTGGAGTACAGAATTCAAAAAACCTGTAAACCACAACTACCCTACTAGGTATAGAGAAGCACAAATGTTTATTATCAATTAATCTCAAAATGTATACGGAGATAGAACAAAAAGGCATAAAATTCCGGAAATATTTAACGCATTACCTGAAAATATCAAAAATGAGACATCTTATTCAAAAATCAAAACAAAAGTTAAATCTTTCTACCTCCGAAGAACATGAAATCAAATAATATAGTTACTTTCTATTTTTTTTTTCTCACCTTATGTTTGTACTGTGTAAAATATTTTTACTACAACGCAATTCATAAACATTATAATAATTAGTTTGTCGTAATAAAAAAATAAAAATTTTTTTAAATTTTTTTTTTATATAATTTTTTATATAATATATTATTTTTTATATAATAATTAGTTTGTCGTAATAATTAGTATTTTAATATTAAGTATTATATTTAGTATTTACTATGTAAAACTGAAAGGTATACTGTATTAAATAATTAGAAAAAAATGTGAGATTTCTTACAATCAAACTGATTGATCAGTTTCGTAAGATTTGTAAAATAAAATATTGTAAAATTAAAACTGAATAAACATATTAAAAAAAAAATATATATATATATATATATATGTTGGGCTTTTCAAGTACAACTTAACGTGCGTAACTTTGCAGATGTCCAAAAAAGGAACTAGGTGACAAACGAACAAACTATTTTGATAACTAAATCTAATCATTAGACGCCACGAGTGTCGGTATATAAAGTAGACTTCTCGTGTGAAAGATTACAAATTGTTACACGAGAGATTCCATCGACAAAGGGTATCCACACTCCTTCTAATGTTATTTCATTATACGAGTATTATCACAGTATTCGATCCCATACAAATTTATACGAGAAACATTAGTTGTTAGGGTAGGTACCGACTGTACTAAAAAAATAACCCTACGTGCATAAATTAAAATATTTTATTGTTTTTTTTGGTAGGTATAAATTTTATTTTGTTGTTGATGATAATGATGATGTGGAGAGTGTGGGTTTCTATTTTGATAATAGGAATCATTAATAACATGTAAATCATGAACCAGAAAAAAATGAAACGCAGAAAGATGAAAAAATGGAAAAGGGGAACAAAATAAAATTGTGCCCCGAGCCAAAATTCGCTTCCGTTGTTTCGATTATATTACTTTTATTCTGAGTATGGCCATGCATTAATAATCTGAAGGAAACGAAAACATTATTAGCATTTTTTTGCTTTAACTTTGTAAATAATTATCTGGGAATACCTCAGGGCCTTCGGGCTATGCTTATCTTATCTACAAGTTTATCGAAAAAATAAACGGCTGTTTTATGAAATTTCATAATTGCCAGTTTTGTAAATGTCTTGATAAAAAAAGATTCTAAAGTATATTTCAAAATTAAATATCTGCATTTATTCAAAAATTCAAAAGTATACCTTCACTTTGATTTCCAACATCGCAGGAATTTAATGAGAATGAAGAAAGGCATAAAGGGGAATAAATAGTGGCAGAGTACGTACTAAACTTGACTCTTCTAATCTGATCGCTAAATATTGTAAATGTAATAAAAAATCCAATGTTTCTCTTCACGTTAGTGGACTCCCAATAGAATGATATCGAAACTATCTTTGAAGGTAACCTTTGGAACGCAAAAATAGACCTACTAAACCTATCTACTTCATGTGGATGGATGACGTGTTTGTTGTGTGTGTCCTTCATAAAAAAATCCTTGCCAGCCATCCATCCGTGTCTTTGTATTTGGTATGGGTACTGTGGTGTCGACTGTAAGTTTTGATGGACCTTCTTAAAACAGTCTTATAGGAATGTGCAACATTCACACATCAAAAAATGATGATTCTAAATTAATTGGAATAATTAAAAAAAAAAATTAATGATATTTACCTACACAGGTATGTATTTTTTAGAACCAATAAGCATTATTAAAGTAATACTGTGATGATATATCCATTTTCTATTAATATAGGTACTAAAGCTCAAAATCAGAGTCAATTATTGAGGATTATGGCATCCCTAATTTAGAGAAAATTGAAAAGCTATAGGCAGTGGTCAGGGGTAAAAGAGATTCGTAGAATGAAGGTTCGAGAGCAGGTAATTCTTTATACCTCTATACCTATTAATGCAAAGCCAACTATTTGCATCAGCTTTCGGATAAAAACCGACGTTTGTTGGAGACAGCATATCTCGTAGCAACAATACAAATATTTTTTTCTCTTAAATGAAATGATACAAAAATGTGGCCCTAAAAAACCTCATCAAAGATTAGTGGCCAGACTCCATCTCGACTGCGACTGAGCGAACGACACTACTTAGCAAAATTAATTCCTGCGCCTATTTTGAAACAGTGGCAGCTGCGATTTGCTCACAAAGGGATTTGAAAGGGTACGGATTGTTGCGGGACCTACCAAGAGGAGAGAAAGGTAGGGGGGGAGGGATCAACGTAACGTTATTAATTGTAATTTTTTTCATTTGCCACTTAAACCCTTTGTGGATGTCCAACCGCCCGTCTGCTAATTCGCACTAGAGTCGGGAGTCGTTTGACAGATGTCATCTTTTGTGTCCGTCTGCACCCGCCTAGCTGGTTGTTTTTGCAGCACACGCTTGTTGACACGCAAGATACGCTGATAGTGATATTAATATATAGCAGCTGTTTAGGTGTACCGTTAACCTGTTAGGTTAAATATTATTTTTAGGTTAGGTTAGTAATATAGCTGTTGGGCTGTATACACGTCACGATATGCTTATTGAATACATTGTGCACAGAATGGCTCTCATAAAATATTTTTGTTGAATTGTTGCTAATGTATTTGGATTATTGGGCTGTGGAATCCAATAAGCGAGGCTCTCAATCTACAATGTAGTTTTGATACCAACCCTGGCAGTGAGGCAGTGAACTGGCAAATGAAGATCGAAGAAAAGAACTGCAGAATTGAGAAATCTACTATGAGCTTCTTCAGTGCCGTTCTTACGTGTTTTACCAAAATATTGTCATGTAAATTTTCGGTATTCGTACCGTGTCTGAAACTGTCTCGAACATATTTTTTTTTAATATCACGTACATCGGTGCCACTTTATTTATTAATTTTGATGCCTTACATTACATCCTGGGAACATTCTTGAATTTTTGATGCCATCGTATTTGAATGTTGGATTTAATAATATATTAAAAACATCTAAAATACGCCAATCAGATCTGTATCGAATTACAAGAAAAATTGTCCCGTAAGAAAAGATACGATCAGCGGGAAAGAAATTAACATCACTATTAAATTTACGTATCTTGTTCTCGTATAACATTGTCTCCATTCACAAATTCAACCCCGCATTTTAATTCCGCACAAATAAATTCATGACTACAATCTTTTGACTAGAGTGCCTAATAATCGCATTCGTTGTTGTATTTCAACCCTTTCGGGCACGTGCCCGCTTTTTGTTCTTCCATTGTTAACCCTTCTACAATTAATCGAGATTTCGGGATTAACCCCATCACCGGCTGCCATTAGTGTAGCAGATTGAATGCAAAGGGTTGGAATTCATGGAGATGCATAATTATGATGTCATTGTTTAGAGTTTTGTAAGCAGCCGTTGCAGGGGTTGATTATGTGACTGATTTAAATAGTACCTACGAACGACGCCACAGACAGGGGCGAAATAAATTGTACCAACTATTTACAACGACTACAATTTCTCGAAGAGACACTTGTTTTTATGTGGCTTCTTACAAAGGCTCCCCTGCCTCTTCTCAGTTGGTGCATATGTCGCCACTGACGTGGTGATGTTTTGAGGTGACTTAAGATCGGGGGTTGTACTGATTGTAGGAAGGGATGTGTTCATGCGGGTATTGAAGAGGCCCAGAATAAATTGAGTAGCTCGTTTTACGTATCTACCGTTCATTACCAATGAATTTTGTCATTGTCAGGGATACGAGTGTAACTCATTCCTTTGCTGCTAACATCAATCGTTTCGTAACATCAATTCGCTATGTTTTATGTATCGCGAGAGACTGGTTGTGGGAGACCTTTTGAACACTCAGGCGGACTCTCTCAAATCATGATTTTGTACCCCAGTGAGAGCGATGGATTGATATATTCATCATTCCTGGACACATTGATCCCCAGAATCCTACACGGAGAAACACGTTATTCTAAAATACGAAAATTTTATTCGTAAAAACGGGACTGAAGTTCTTACGAACAAATTAACAGTGTTTCAATGTTTATTGGCGGGAAAATGTATGAATAATTTGTTGGTATACGTACGAAATTACGTATACCAACAAATTATTCTTACATGTTCCCGCCAATAAACATTGAAACCTTGTTAATTTGTTCGTAAGAACTTCAGTCCCGTTTTTAACCGTTTTTACGAATAAAATGATCGTATTTTAGAATAATATTTTTCTCCGTGTACGTACCTCTCATACCTTATTAATTAGAAGAACTTCCTCTCCTTCTTTTCCCTAAAAAGACCTTCCACGCGGCTTCTCCAAAGACGACATAGACCCTGAGGGATCTTTTTCCTTCATAGCCCCCTGTGTGGAGGTAATGTATTTTTTTCATGAATAAACATGTTATTACGCCATTAACCACATAAGCAAGCATTTTTTTTTCATTTTTCGGAACCTTTTAACAAAATCTAACAGTATATATTTTTTTTAAATTCTTAGAAATTTTATTAAAAATTATTATTATTTACCAGGGATTTTGATATTAAGTGTATTTTCCACTATAAAGTGTTTTTCATCCGTATCGCATAGAATGGATATGCTATTGCAGACCAATGATAGGTATTTTCGGGAATAGAAGTCACCCAACAATGAGAACTTGTTGTTTTTTTACATAAACCTTGTTAAATAGATCTCTCTCATTTCTGTATGTGTTTTAACTAATAATTTCATACACCTACCTACAACTCATTTATTTATCTAATAAAAAATACAAAAGAAAAATTTACTTTTATCTATACTGGATTAGGAGTGGAACTCCAAGCGCCTTGTTTTACAAACAAAATGTCAAATTCAATCTAATCTAAATAATCCTCTAGATAAAAATGTAAGACATTCCAAAAACACAATAAAAATTCTAGATGTTGACATTCAAATTAAGAAATGTACACATTTAAATTTAGAAACGACAAACATAGAAATGAATACATTCATAAATTCCACATCCGAGTGTTCATTCATAACTTAAAGTTAAACAAGACCATCGGGATGATCTTTAAACTTGACAACAGAGATTCGAATTAAAACAAACGACTTCCCGGTAGAGATAACGTCTCGAATAAATAACCCAAACACCTCCAGATCTTCCGTTAATTTATTCATCTCACCATAATTCTAATTCGATTACTATAGAAAAAAAACACTCGAAGATTCGATAAGGCTATTCGTAAACTACGTTTAGTATTTAGTATCTGAAGCATTGGTTTAAAATATACTAGGGAGGATTATCAATATGATAACGTACATTTTCTATTTATTAAACCAGATTATTTATTTTAAATGTCTGATTTTACCATTCGGTACTTGAATTTATGAATAGTGGCCATGTATAGGAAAAGTAAGCCAAGCTTTTTAACTGTTAAGAGTATTTATTTGTTTATTTAATTAAAAGCGTTATCATATGGATAAGCTATCGGGAGGACGGTGAAACCCTAGATGAGCCATACTTTACAAAGTGGTAGCATATTATCTAAGTTGTTAAAGATTATTCAAGAGATTTGGCCTAAGATTCAAATAATACTGCCACTACTTTACTAGGTAAAGAAAGTAAATGATGTATTTTATCATATTTAGAACACTTGCAATCATACGTGATACTTTCTAAATACCTGCGAAGTTTACGAACATGAAACAAATTGAAAAGACATTACTTCGAATTAGAATTTTTTTCTCACAATAGTTCCAAATATTCCCAACCACATGGAGCCAGTGGGACAAAGGCATACTCCATAGAGGTATGTTGTGAGGCTGAAGGTAAGTGGGAAGGGGGAGGAGATAGCTAAGAGATAGGTGAGGAAGTATTTGGCTACTCAGATCCAGTCACCAAACACTGCTAAAATGATTTCCAGCAACGTTTCAATTCTGAATGGTGGTCTTACACCTGGGCAATACTGAGAGTATCTTATACTGTTAAAAGTGAAATTAATGATGAATGCTTCCTAAAAAATGCAACTTCGGACAATTCTGGAATTTGTTTTGTTATTATTTTATAACCTAAACCCAAACTAAATCTAGACCATAAATATGGACTGCAAAAAATAAAAATGATTTTGGAGACGGTATTTTGAGGGCTAGCAAATTGTTTAGGTACAATTTTAGTTTTTTATAATGGTAGTATGTATTTTTTTTTAAATGTATATAAATAATTAATTAGCTAACTACTCATGGCGACTTTACTTTGTCAAGTTCAATATGTTACTAACCACGATGTCCATTCTAACATAATCGATGTCAATGTAAATGAAGAGACTGTGGTATGAATTTGTACATTGGTGTACACCTTTTGTTTTAGGCTAATCGATTTCTAAGTTAAGAACAACTGCTTCATAATCATGACAACATTAGTTTCCATCAGGATCATGGTACAATAATTTGCTCCGCTTTTTTTTTTACACTAATTGATGCGATAATTAAATTACAGATCTATTACGATTATTTGGTTATGTCATATTGAGATCTTGTTAGTAATGTTTTCCTTATACCTTTCTAATTATTACTAGAATTAGAGTTAGTATTAGAGTAAAAACTAATGGAGCTTTTGCCAAGGAGTTTCGTAGAGATGATCCGAAGAAACATAGGTAGTATCATTTTTTCGGTGGTTGGCCAAATTAACGTACTGTTAATTAAAAAATAATTAAGCTCAATTATAAATTAATGTAAATGTACTTATTTTTGCTTAAATGATGGACAAATCCGGTCGCAGGGTTCTATTTAACTATCTAATTTAAAATTTTAAAATTACGAATGACAGCTAATTATACAGAAAATTCATGAAACGCTAACCATCTAGGTATTATGCAAAAACTAGCGAGAACGCAGCATGCGTTGAAATGCCACTCAAAGAAAGAAATTGTTCCCATTATTATAAAATTACTTTGTAAGCGTACGCTCAACCAAACACCAAAATTTCATCCCTTTATTTTTTATACGTATTCTTATAATATTTAAACAATAGATTGAACAATCATTAAAAATTTAACCTTAACACCTTTGAATTTAAAAATATGGGCACCAACTAACACAAAGGAAAGAAAAAATCCAACTCTCCTACCTTGTTTTGTAACGTGGTGACATTTAACATACGAGTATCATTGCAATAATAATTGTAACAACAAAGCCACCCGAAGCTGAGATAAATTCATCCACGGTGTCCAGAAACTCGTAGTGTCGACGTCACAATATTATTATGTTTTCCATTTGAGTCTTAGTAAATCTCTCTTAAATTATTTTCCTTATGTAAATATAATAAACCAAATGGGTTTTTAAGGAGACCTCTACTTCGTGCAGCCATTGTACTCGTGTATTTCCAGACCGCAGAACTGTGTTTCAGCCTTTATGTTTCTTCCAAGAGACCAATAATAATTATTATTGATGATTATTTCCACATGTACGTTACTGGAAAGTACATAAATTGCAGTACAAAAGTGACTAATTATTCGTCCATTGTGAAAAATGTCACCATATGAGTGACCGAAGAATATTTTTTTATGACCTCCCCCCTGGCGCTGTGGCAAAGGTTTGCGGTGACGTAGACTTCTAAATAAGTCATTCTGTCTTTGTGAACCAAACTTATTCTTATTACTACAGAGGAAATAAAATAACAAAAGGTAACTGTTTTAATATCAATCAGAGATGTGCAAAATGGGTACTCAAAACCATTTCAAATCAAAATGGAATGGATCAAAACTTTTCCATTTAAAAATGAAAATGTAAATGGTATGGTAGTAAAAAGTATGCTAAATGCATAAATTTTATTAATGCATTAAAAAAATGGTTTCTCAGGTCAAACAATGAAATATTAAAATCAAACAGTCTTCTATTAAAACAATTATTGAAAATTTAAACAATTTGTTCATTAAATATTGACATATTAATAAAACAACTTGTGGTAGTTAACGAATGGGCTTACTCGAAAACTAGTTTAATATAATTAAAGTATTATATTAATTACCAAAGTTTTATAAATAATTCACTGCAAATGCATTTAAAATCGCTATTGCAATAAATTCATATCTCCCAGTGGAAAATGGACTTCAAGCTACGTCACAACTTTCTAACCAATCACCGCTCTACCCCCTCGATGAGCTAACCTTGTTAAATACATTTTCTACAAACCTAGGTCTATGGCCCCGTATGTCAGTTTTTTTTATAGTGCTTTTCGCTTATTTTGCTGGGGCTCCTACCCGGGAGCAACGTCACAGAAGTAAATATTTATCATAGCGAGGATAAGAACCAACTGATATACGGGGTTTATGAAAAAAAGATCAGTAGAGGTATTAGGAATAATGTTGCTAAAATGCAATTAAAATGAAAAATGCATTGAGAAAGGCATTTAAAGTGGAAATTGGTGAAAAAAACATTTAAAATGCAAAATATAAAGTACCCATTTTAAATTTCCATTTAAAATAAAACACATCTTTGATTTATATGTACTACCTTCCTACACAAAATAAATAATTTTTTCGTTCAGATTTATGTCACAAGTACGTTTGCGATTACACAAACAAATCGAACATCAATTATTCATAACGAAAATAACGATGTACAAGTTTTACTTACTTTATAGAGACTTTATCTTATTATATACAAACAGATACTGAAATATACGTAGACTTGTCTTGTTACAGCTTTGAAAAACGGATTGTAATTTGTTAATTGTGGAGACACATATACCTACATCGTGTTCATCGCTAAAATTTGGAACTTTGGGAGGTGATTAATAATAAAAATCGTAATAAAGTTTTTTAAACAAAGCAATTCTGATTACAACAAAAAAAAATATGGTAAAAAAAAAATTGTGTAGCGTAATCGTAGCTTTAAGCAATCCGCTCACTGAAGAAACTGAAACCAAACTAAAATGGTTTCCAACCAAACTTCCTACTCAATTTTACGATTTCAATAATTATCTCAGTTTGTTTAACCATAGACGAAAAACAATCAGCTGTCATCGTAGCAACTAGCAGTGCGAGTCGTGAGTCACTGGTTGCGTTACCATTGACAACGGATTTTTGAGAAATTGTTTAGTATATATAGTATATTTGTGGCACATTCCAGAGTGGAGGATACTCTCAGTATCGCCCCGGTGTAAGACCACCATTCAGAATCGAAACGTTGCTTGAAATGGCTTGAGCCGTATTTGGTGACAAAATTTAAACCAGGTACTTCCCCACTTTCCTCTTCCCCATACCTTCCCCACTACCTTTATCATAATAATAATAATTGTTTATTCCAGAATGTATGCAGGAGTAGTGCAATGCAATACATTCCATATTAAAAGATAACAAAAGAAAATACACAAATAATAACATTAGGTAAAAAGTAAATAACAATACATAAATAAAAATACAAAATATGAAATGGGAAAAAAATAAAAAAATATTTATATATATTTAACACTAAAAAATTAAAAAATTAACACTAAAAAATTAAAAAAATTATAATTGGGGATGCCATAGCCTAACTGGCTCCAGACGGAAGCAGTTGAGACGATTGTGCGATATTCAAATAAAAAATAACTATCCTTTTGTTTAGACACTAACGGAAAAAATATACTTTTTAAAAGTAATTAACTTATTAAAAAAAAATGTTTGATAATTTAATTGACTACAAGTGACCATACGTCATGTATCAGGTTAAGGAATGTAAAACGAAAGGTATTCGAATGGGAGCATCCGTACTCCATACAGCACTCCCAAATCTTATCAGCAGAATTGGAGATCATTTGACGGTTTTAATCTTAGGGAGTGTATAATATAATAATTGTAAGATCGTAAATAACAACCCCGCCCACGAGACATTTAACCTTGTTGTGACCATGTGGATATTAGAATCCTGTTCAGATTTTAGCTCCAGAAGTATTTTACACACGTAAAACTCTAAAATTTCACATACAACGATACTTTTTAGGGACCCTAATCGAATATAAAGGCACGATTAATCCCACGTGCATGTGTTTTAGTTTTATAAATTCGTTGTATGAACATTAAATGTTACGTACATTAAAAAAAACAAATTTCACATTTTTCATAGATGGGCCAATAGGGTAACCCGAGAGTCCATCCCCCCCCCCCTAACTAACTTATAATTATTAGGAAATAATATTTTTTGTTCATAATTTATTACTATCAAACCTAGGTATATCTATATCTATAAAAAATATCTTAAAAAATTATCTCATTAAGGTTTAGTCATTTAGGTGTTGGTGGCAATGTAACCTCGATGCAGCTAGAGGGAGTAATATATACCTGAATTTACACGTAAAATAATATGCACGTATATTTTTAGTAATTCAAATTTCACGATGTTTACGTTGTGCAAGTACCTATCGTTATAATTTTAACAAATTTAATTAAATATTTTACTGTAAATACAGTTTTTAATATTAACTCTCTTCTTGAAACATTAATCTCTTTTTTATAAAAAACATGTTCTTATAAAGAGAGACTATTGCATCCCACACAGTGTAACATTTTTGCAGTTGGAGGAATAAAGGGGTTGGATGAAGAAGAAGAGAGGAAGGTTGGGGAGAGCTTGGCCATTTAGATACTCCGTACCATCATCAGGACTGTAACAGTCAGTAGACGTTAAATAAAAATAAAGTGACTTAAAACAAAGTATTTTCTTTTCATTTATTTATAATAATTATATTTGGATGATTTATTTAGCGCCGTTTTCGTGAAAAATCACCTCAAGAGTGCTGGTATTTAAGATAAACGGAAGGAATCTTAATATGCATTAATAGTGATCAAAAATTTTAGGGCCCATTATTAATACACATATGAATCTGACTTCTGAATCGAGTCGAGTCGAATGCGGTCGAATCGAGTCGAGTTAAGTCGAGTCAAATCGAGTGGTTAAGATATTCGGCTACGAATTCAGAAGTTACGGGTTCGAATTCAGGGATGCAAAAATAAATTTAATTTAATTTATATAAAATAACGTGAGCATCTAAGTGTCTAATAAATACTTGCATTTTCAGCCGCATTCCGGTGGAAGATATCTACTCTCAATATAGCCATAGTGAAAGACTACCATTTAGAATCGAAACATTGCTTGAAATAACTTCTAGCCTTGTTTGGTACCTTGATCTTCTTTCTTCTCGTTCCCTTCCCCATTCCCTTTACCCCCAAAACATATCTTAAATGCCGATGCCACAGTTGGATAGTACCACTCTCCGGATAGTACCACTCTCTCTCTCGGCTCTGAACAGGTAGGAGCAGTTAAGACTCTTGTGCTCTGTGCAATATTCGCAGGAAGAAGATGAAATATACGTTAATAATAATAATAGGTAATTCAGATATTAATAGATAAAATATATATTTTTTAAATGTTCCATTCGTCATTATCTGACGTTGTGCACTATAACCTACAAACCAATACAAATACTACAATGAATGTAACAATATCCCCTCCGAACCATGTTGCCTGGTAATATAATCAATCAATACTCAACCATGTCACTTATCTGTGATCCATTGTGATCGCCTTGTTAAGGTTCTATTATTACAATTTAAAGCGAGCCAACGCCTTAAAAGGCATCATTACTTTTGGCTACATGATATTCAATGATTGATTTAGAAGTGACGTGATGCGGTGTAAACTAAAACGTACAATTTCTTTTATTAAAAGTAATCTCCTAGAAATTTTGGAAGGCGAAGTAAAAACAGAATAAAAACATAAAAACTTAATGAGCAAGGTACCTAACTGAGGCCAAAATAGGACGAATTTATTCTAACTCCTTTAGAAATATATCGATAATCTTTCTTCCACTTATTATATTCATATATCATTGTCGGGATGGCCCCCTAGCACGGTCGTATGTGGATTTTATTAATAACTTTTGGTAACTTCTCATCGTTGCCAACGAATAAATAATATAATAATTGGAGAAAAATATTATTTTTAAATAATAATACTTCAAATTTATTAATTAAATACATGCCAGATAATAATTACCCAGCGTTTTACACAAATAACAAATTAAAAAAATATATATTAAATAACAAGGATTAGGGTGATTATTTGAACAAATCTGGAGTTTATAAATTAATTTTTAACGATTGTAACTTTTTTATATTGGAAAGACTTCTAGAAATTTTAATATTAGAGTTAAGCAACATCTAAGGGGTTTGAATAATAATAATTATTCTGAATTTGCCAACCACATTTTAGAAACAAATCATTCTTTTGATATAAATAAAGGGTTAAAAATTTTACACACAAACTCAACAGATTTACAATTAGCAAACATGAGAAATTTTAGAAATTAGAAAAAGTGTTAATAGTAAATTAAATATTATTAATAACCAAATATTTTTTTAAAATAGCCATCTCTTAAATTTTTTTTCTTATTAACAATTATATTTAAAATAATTTATTTTTGTTGTTTAAACATCTTTATTATGTTTTGATAATTTATATAATGAAATTTTTCATATTTTTAAATATTTAATTTTCAATAATTGTTTTTTACGATATTTTTTAATTAATTAATCACCTCTCTCTATAATATTTTGGTCCATAGTTCTTTTTAATCTGTTCTTTTTAGTCTATACTTGTTTGTTTATTTTGTTATTAATGTCAACCCTGACGAAGAAACCATTGGTTTTGAAACATGTAGGTAATTGTGATTATATTAGTGGTTTAAACAAAGTTATTTGTTTTAATTTAATTTTTAATAAATAACAGTTCACAATGATTGTGTGTTCTTAATATATTTGACGTCTTCTGTTGTTTATCAATACAACCCTTATCGATCGACCGTGCTAGGGGTCTAGGATTTGAAAGGTATTATTGCTTATCTGACTTTTAACCGCTTTTTCTCAAAACTGTGTAACACCATTAAAATTTCTATGACGATATTTTATAATTGTGATAATCCTTTGCTCTCAATTTGATTTTGCGAGTGGCCCACTTTCTGAAAGGGGGACATTCTCCTTCGGGACAACGGTACTGAAATCCCTGAATACGGTACTGTCCCGTTCAAAAATTCCGGTCACGATACCCATGATATTTTTCAATGATAAAAAAGAAACTGGCTAATCAGATCTGACCATCAAACATGGCTAAAGCAAAATTAAGCAATTTTTTTCACCAGATCAATACTGAAAACATCTACCACCATTTCTCTATTTCCGTGTTCCTCAAGAGACAATGTATTAACAAATATATAGGTAAGACGGCATGATAATCTCTGCATAGAATAAGTATGTACCTCTGAACACCACGTGGGCGAATGTCTTCAAAATACAAAATAAACAAAGACCCGTCGCATCTTGTTAATAAATGGTTCAGATAAAGCGTGGGGCATTAATCATAAGGAGGAATTAAAGCTAATAAGATTTATTGATAAGGGGGTTGGTTGTTTTGTGGATTGAATAAAAATCGATGTTTCATTTTTCAAGTTCGCGCCCACATCGACAACGGACAGCGCACACCACTCTTTATGAATTAGGTAACTTCACAATAAAAAATGTTAAGTAAGAGTAAGGTCTCGGAACTTTGTAAGCGGGGAAAGAATGCATTACACCTATTGTACAACAAATCTGGTTACTCCCTTATAAAATTGTTAAACCATAAATTTGCCAATCAACACAGAAGTAACATCAAATGAATATACCTACAAGTAATATGCACACACCGTCGGATCTGCCGGATCTACCCTGATGATGGACACTGCAACGCTGTCCTAAACGTCGCGACGCGTCGGCTAAAGAAGGAGGTAGCGCAACACGGCGTAACACCCCAAAAACAAACAACGAAAATGCGTTTGTCCGTGAAAATGTAAAAACGTATCCAAGTAATATACTATCTTAGAATTAATTATGTACTACCAGCGCCTTAAATATTTCTTTTGATCCAAAATTTTTGTTATTTATTTTATTTTTCTTTTACTGTTGTTCTTGTTTCCTGTTTTTCTTGTATCCAAAAATAACAGGATGGTTACTAATTTTAGGCAGGACAGAGTTAAAAATATTATTAAAATTGCTATGTGATAATTACGTACCTACTACGAGAGCCTTATATTTTTCTTTTGTTCCAAAATTTTTATTTTCTTGTTTTTACTACTTTTCTTGTATACTGTTTTTCTTATATCCAAAATAATAACGAGTAGATTCCAATTTTAGGAAACATTATTGAAAATGCTATCTGATAATTATGTATTACAAGTGTCTTATACATTTAATTTTTTACCAAAAATTTACTCTTCTTTTCTTTTACTGTTTTCTATATATTCACTTCAAATTCACGTTTTCTTGTATATTGGATTGATTTGATTGTATATTAGATACTTAATTGATTTAAAATTGTTTAATACTTATATGAATCATCATATACCTACCTACCTACCTAATATGTACGATACCTGTAAGTTTGACTGTCCTAGAACGGGAGATCTACCTAGTTGGACAGTCAATGTCAATTCAATGTAAATGTATTTTTGTCATAACAAATAAAATAAAATTAAAGTCTCTGAATGTTTTACCTGTCAGTGAATTATTGTTTTATAATATTGTAAGTCAACATGTTATATTGTCTGATTCATTGTGTAGGGAAAGAGTTTGACATGGACATAAAAGAAGATTCACTAAAAATGAAGGATCGGTAGTTCCGAAATGTACCAATAAATATGGTGAAAGAAACTTAAACTATATTTTACCCAAAATATTTAATCAACTACCAATGACAATTAAAAATAATAACATGTTTACTGCTAAAGTTAAATATGATCTAAGAAAATGGCTAATGGATAATAATGATTTATACTGATGCCCCGCTGAAATCCTTGTATTCCAAAATGGAATTCACGTTCGTAGGAAATGGAAAAATAATTATTTTGTAATACCTGAGATGCCTCCTCTACCTATGAAACTATTGATGTACTTGTTAATTATACTATTTTGTTCATACATTTATTTGTGCTTGCTTATTAAATAAGGCTTATGCTGCCATTTATGCATTCCTGTAATTTAACCAATTGGTGTAATTATGTATCATCGTGTATCGTTTTAATTGTATCATGTTATTGTATAAAATGTTTTCTCTGTGTCCCTGCTGAACAAACTACGTAAGTACAGAATTTAGCGGGTATAATTGAATAAATAAAATAAAAAATAAAAAAAATAGTGAATTAGGAATAAATCTTTGAAAATAACAAGCCAATCATTAAATGTATATGCGTAATATGTATGTACTACATGAGTTTTTTTTAATTCACAAATACAAATAAAAACAACGGGACAATTCAATTACAAATATCATAGAGATTTTTTTTATTAATTTACAATTTAAAACATTTTAAATTTCACCTTAAAACACACTGAAAATATAAACCGAATAATATGACATTAGGGTAAATAAACAAATAATAATAATGATATGAAAAAGCACACTTATACAAAAGCTCAGTTCAAAAACTACGCATACACTGTACACTAATTGTAACTGAACGTATTTCTGTGAATAGACAAGACATCTAGGTAAATTCATTGGCTATAAAGTACTTTATTCGGTTTATATGTCACCGTATTAAATAAAATTATATAAAAACAATTATATAAAGGTAGGATTTTTGTAACAAGGGCGGAAAATTTTCAAAATGATCAAAAAAATCTCGAGCAATCCGAGAAAAAAGTTTTAAATTAAATAAATATTTCTTGACATTATGCATTCAGAATCGCTATTGCAGTAAATTCAAATCTTCCAGTTCAGAATAGACTTCAAGCTACGTCACGACTTTTTGACCAATCATCGATCTACCCCCTCGATAAGCTAACCTTGTTAAATACATTTTCATGAACCTTAATCTATAATCCTGTATATCAGTATGTTTGTAATGGTATCACTTATATTTCCATGGGTCCTACCAGGGATAAACTTGACAGACGTAAATATATATGATAAGGACTGACTGATATATGATTTTAAAAAAGTGTTGAGATATTAGTAAAAACGCTTTTCAAATGGAAAATGCATTGGAAAACGCATTTGAAAATAAAATGCTGTGTTGTGAAGGAAAAAGGTATGAGGGGTGGGTAGGAATCTGGGGATCGGTATGTTTAGGAGTGACGGAGGAACGAATTAATCGGTCGAGAATCCAGCTGGAGAGGTCTAGGATAGGTCTCCCTCAACCAGTCTCTCCCAATATGGCCTGCCACGCAATCGGTGGGCAGGCGCATCTTATCAAACTTCTTACTTATCAAACCTTACCCCATGAACCCGGACACTCTTGCTAAGTCACCTAATGTAGCGAACCACTTGAGGTGACCTATGGCAGAGGTGTTGGTTATCCAATAAATTGTTCCCGGGGCGGGGGTACCCATACCCGCCTACCAATTGTTTAATAGTCTCTCTCTTACTTATAGGTATTTTGTTAATATTTCCAAGTTTGTGTAATATACTTTAATACCAGTTTTTTTGTCGCCTTTTCGCAACCTCCGGAAAGATTATCCTTGGTAAAAATAAATTAAATCTTTTCATTCTGGATAATGATTAGTAGTTGCAGAAATAATATTAGTCTTCTTAAGCCGAAAGAAGTTAAATGGTAAGAAATGCCGGAGTGAACCAATGGTTCATATGTATAAAAACAAAGTCATCAATAATCAATTTATGTATATCCTTAAGAGGGTATTCACCAGAGAATACCGGAAATTGGTCCTTTTTAAATCAAATTCTACACGTATTGACTCTTTTTTACAAAAAAACATAAATTTATTTTGAAAGGTTGTTATTTTATCTGGTATACGCAGTTTTAAAATTTTGAAAAACTAATTTAATTTTTAATATACTAAGGTTATACCGTTGGTCGTTGGCAGATTTGTTCAATTTTCAAACGATAGATCCTATTAAACAACACGAATTAAATCGAATTAAAAATCATATAATTATACAAAAAATAAATCAATACATAATCTGGTAAACACAGTTTTTTTAAATTTTAATTTTAGTTAAACTAAAATCATTAAAAAATAAATCCGAGGAAATATTTAAGGTCTTACAACCTAAAAGTACACGATATTTAATAATTTATCATCGTGCGTTTTGAGCATTATTATTACTTACTTGAATGTAGGTATATATTCAAGCAAGTTTTGAATTAAATAAATCGATATTAAAATTTTAATTTTTAAAATTTGATATGGGAAATAATCGATCTTTCTCATTGGTACCTCCCTGTACAGTTGCAAGCATTTTTAAATTTTTATTCTCAACCGCTGGTCAATCGCTCTTAAAACAGCAGTTATGCATTTATTATTATTAATAATACTAGCTGGAGTACCCGGCTTCGCTCAGGACAACATTTGAGTGTTCTGGAGTGTTCCACAATGATGATTCCCTATTCCCTAACTATCTTCTTCCATAACTTTCTAGAGCATTAGCGAACCATCCAGAACGTTTTAGAAACTTTAAGGCTCACTGACACACTCCGCCACTTCTTCCAGAACTTTCTAGAGTTTCATCGAACCATCTAGAACTTTCCGGAAGACTGTTCTTGATTTTTCCATAGAGCGAAACTTCCAGCAATTATATCTTCAAAGGCACGCCCTTTAGGTAAAAACGGGAACCCTCATCCTGGATGGGGGATAGAGATCTACCACACTATATAACTCCCTTGATCGCACTGGGAATTGTTTCTTAGTTTTTGGGGGCTGCACGTTTTTTGGACTTTCTTTTATAATATATATCGATTAGCAAACCATTTAAACTTTTAACCAGGAAAGAGTTAGATAATGTCCCCTTCCTTTTAATATTGTCTTGATTTATAATTAAATAATAATAAAAATCGCTTTTATTAATGTTTTTAACGGCTGAATAAATAACTAATACTGGTACCAAACAATACAATTTCGGATATGGTAATGTAACTTTCTAACTTTCTTACCAATCAATTTCATTGTCAAAATTTTACATTATATCACAACAAGTTTAATTATTTCTTTTAAATATTCCATAATATTTTTTATTCAATTTACAGGTCAGCAGGCAGAGTTAGCATCGCGTTTAATTCGAGTTCAATTCCTTGGTTGGCTAAGTCCTCCATCGCAACACAAGCAACATCTTCCGCTTACTGCGGTGGGAGTAGGAGATTTTCAAACATCGTCAGGTTATTCGTAACCAGGGAATGTTTTTTTAAAAATTTTTTTTTTAAAAATATACAAATATCACGTCTGTAAATGGCTTCAACACAGTTTGATAATGCCTTCAGAGGCCGAAATAGCTGTCACGGGTAGAAATAATTACAAAGCAGAACTTGTTCCGAAATGAACTATTTTTTATAAATTAAATATCAAAATTAATGAATATACATATATTTTGTTTTTAAATTGATGTCGTTCTACAAATTAAACATGATAATAAAATAACATAAAAAATTCAAACATTTTAATTAATGAAGACAGTATTAGCGAAACACAGGCTTGAATCTCGAATCATACATAAAGATAGCAGCCAATAAAAATGTGCGGTAAGAAAATGAAGATAAGTAGTTCTCACTCAAAGTACGATACAATTAAATATGGCCGAATCAGATAGGGACACTTTAGCATAATCGGTAGAGCTGCGGCCCGGCAAGCTGAAGGTTCTGGGTTCTGAGATGTGACCGTATCTTTTTCTGATTTTTCTGTTTCAGATTTTCTATTGAGTTTCGCTAAATTGTCTCCATTAATTAAAATGTTATTATTTGTGGTTTTACCTATTAAGTTAAAAATAAAAATAAAACATAAATAAAATATTCTGTTTTGGTAAAGCGAAGAAGTTTTCAGTTTGATAGAGTGATTATAAATAAACCACGTCCACAAATTGTGTGTTTAAACTTTATTAACCACATTTTAATGTCACTTAATACGCTATCATCCCGATCTTCGCAAAAACATGACAGATCCAGTTTATATTCTTTATACAGCCTCGTTCTCACTGTTCTCCTTGTTGTCGGATTATGGCCGTGTTGAGAAACTCGTTCAACGAACACCCAGCGGCGACAAGATCGTAAATCGAACCCTTTTATCTTGTTGAACGGCTCCGCGGTTATTTTCCCTGCTAAGTAAATTTGTATGTAATTAGCAAGATGAATTTTTACTGTCGAATTTTTTGTTGTTTTTTTTTCGTTGATTAACTACGAACTGACCTTGGTGGAACTTGCATCCATTAAAAGGACATTTACGATCGGAAGGGTTAATTAGTCCTTAATGGGTTTTATATTTTATACTGGAAAAGTTTTTTAAGGAATCTGGACATATCTTGCAGAACCGTGGATGGTTTTAAACGATCAATATGTTAATCAAATGTATTAAAAAAACTCCTTTAATTAATTGCAATGCAATTATTAAAATTAAGTTGATGCTTTAAGCAAAATGGTTTTCCGAAGACTTATAATTGTTTCGCAATGCAAACCTTGTTCATGTTGGATTCGGTGATTAAAAACTCTACTACATCGAAATTTTTACATGATCCAGTATGACTCTACAGTTATTAGTACTGAATGTTAAAGATAATTTCATATAGATACATATTTAGTTCAACCTCCCGTACGAAACAGATACTGTAGAAAAACAAGTCAATTTCGTTAATCGGCGGAGTTGGAATTTTTTTTTTTTAATTCTACTTTTGAAAAAGTCGGTTTTTGCTCCTGGACTGTACAAGTTTACAAACAATGGCTCTGCTCCAATCATATATCACTACTCAAAACCTGCACACTTCGTAGAGACGTACACGGAGAAAAATGTTAAACTAAAATACAATAATTTTATTCGTAAAACGGTTAAAAACGGGACTGAAGTTCTTACGTACAAATTAACAGGGTTTCAATGTTTATTGGCGGGAAAATGTAAGAATAATTTGTTTGTGTACGTACAAAATTTCTTCTAAAATTTTAAAATAAATTTTCTTTCCTGCAGAAAAGTCAATAGATGTCGCATATTCAAATAAAAATTGATATTTTTATCCAAGACACTATATAAGTAGCATTTCGTTCGATATGTATCTTGCAATCATACATAAAGATAGAAATAAAAATATGCGTTAAGAAAATTAAGATAATGTTAGTATTAGCTCTTAGTCAAAGAATGATACGGTTAAATATGAACAAATCGGGTAGGGTCCCTTTAGCTCAGTGGTATAACACCGCCCCGGCAAGGCTAAGGTCCTGGGTTCAATTCCTATTTATTTTTCTGATCTTTCTGTTTCAGATTTTCGATGGAGTGTCGGTAATATTGTCATCGTTAATTGATTAATTTTCTTATTTGTTCCATGGTAAAAGACACTGCCAGAGTCGTCCTGGCGAAAAAACACCATTCAGAATCGAAAATTCATTCCCAGACAAACAGTCTGAATATTTACATCTAACTGGGCACCCTGATGGGAGTTAGTATACCATACTCAATAGAAAATCTGAAACAGAAAAATCAGAAAAAGTACGGTCACATCTGGGACTCAAACCCAGAACCTTCAGCTTGCCGGGCCGCAGCTCTACCGATTGTGCGAATGTGTCCCTATCCGATTCTGCCATATTTAATTGTATCGTACTTCGAGTGAGAACCACTAATTTTCTTACCGCATATTTTTATTGGCTGCTATCTTCATGTATGATTCAAGCCTGTATTTCACTAATACTGTCTTTATTAATTAAAATGTTAGAATTTTTTATGTTATTTTGTTATCAAGTTTAATTTGTAGAACGCCATCAATTTAAAAACAAAATATATGAATATTGATTGATATTTAATTTATAAAAAATAGTTTATTTAGATACAAGTTCTGCTGTGTAATTATTTTTACCCGTGACAGCTATTTCGCCTTCTGATGGCATTATCAAACTGTAGTGAAGCCATTTACAGACGACATATTTGTATATTTAAAAAAAAGAAGATAAACATTCCCTGGTTACGAATAACCTGACAATGTTTGAAAATCTCCTACTCCCACCACATATAAGAAATCATTTAAAAAAAATCAATCAATCCAACATAAACTTAAATAATTTATCTCCTTTAATGATCTCTGACAATGGTCCAGCCATCAAGGATCGTGGCCCAGCCTACAGAACGGCCCACAGCCTGCTTTATCCCGGTAAATCACAAATCACACCAGTCTCGTTACAGCGCTTTGCACTTTGAATTCCAGGTCCGTGTTTTCTTGAGAAAATTAACGGCGAAATGCAACTTTCGTGAATGCTTCCGACTAGCTTGCTTGGGTACTTGCAGTACATACGTTGTTGAAAATAGTAATTTAAGCATTTACCTGGTCTTGATAGTAAATACGTGGAAACTAGACTTACAAATAATAGTAGAACCGACTTGTAAACTTGTTGTCTGAGAATGAAATATATTCAAAACGACAAAGGAACTGGTAGAGAAATACGTTAAGTTCTCATACAGACACCTTGCGTCGTGTCGGTTCTATCATCATCCGGTAGCAAATCTTCTATTCATAGAGCTAATAAAAACACCAGAATTGCGATGTGGGCGAATTTCGTGATCCAGAGGTCTAACCATTCTTCACATAATTTTCAAAATCAGAAATTCGTCTCTCAGTACCCACTATTTTAAAAACTGGAATGGTGGAATATACGATGTCAGGCAGTGCAAGAGAGGTGTTGATATTAATGTCGATGTCATTGCATACGTAATGTAGATTGGCTCTCTCAATCTAATAGTCAAAAGGTACTTTGTCAGTGGCGATATTAGTTTTCGTTCAAATCAAAGCAATTTTGTTGGAAGGTGCGTGTATTATTATTTATTCAGTGCCTCCATACTGCACAAGCAACTTTACCGCTCCTAATTATGGAAGATGTATTACTTAGTTCACAGGTTATTCGTAACAAGTTCATAATGTAACGTCCGTTTTTAAAAAGAGACAAAAAATCATTAAACAAACGAATTGCAACGTGAATTCAAAAAAAGATAATTCTCCACATGATTATATCCACGTGTTATAAATGTACTAAGCGCAGACCCGTGAAAAATCACGTTACAGTATGAATACCCGATCCTATTTTGAATGAGAAATTATTTATTCAGTTAGGTACTTTATCGCTGCTCTGAATTCTTCACACAGTCAGTTCCAATTTTGAAAAAGAGATAAGTACTTAAATTAAAATATTATTTATTTAATTTTTTTTTTGAGCTCATTCAACCAAATTTTATGCTACACGGAGAAAAATGTTATTCTAAAATACGATCATTTTATTCGTAAAAATGGTTAAAAACGGGACTGAAGTTCTTACGAACAAATTAACAGGGTGTCAATGTTTATTATTACATTTTCCCGCCAATAAACATTGAAACACTCTTAATTTATTCATAAGAACTTCAGTCCCGTTTTTACGAATAAAATGATCGTAGTTTAGAGTAACATTTTTCTCCGTGTAGACTGACCCACAGATAACCAAAATTAGTATGTTTGCGATTACTGGGTAAATAGTTGCAACTGGGAGTATGGCGTTTTGCGAAAAGTTGCGACGCTGAAGTAAATTTGGAGGTAAACGAGTTGCGGAAGAGGAAGCCTGGAAATTTACTGGCATTTTAGACTTAGTAACTAAACACTACTAAATTCGCAATCCGAATGGTAAAAATACTCTCAGGATCGCCCTGGAGAAATACCACTATTTAAATCTGAAAGTTGCTCGAAATGACTTTAGGCGTGTTTACTGACCAGATACGAATAGCCAGGTACTTTTCAAACTTCATCTTGCCCATCTGCCTTCAACCTCACAACTTAATCTAATTAAAATGATAGACTTCGCTTTTCGGCCCATACAAAAAGGACGCCCGGGAAAAAACACTTTTCTACATCAAAAATTGCACAAAATGAATATATTTTTTTTATACTGCCTTCTAGAGGGTGAAAACTATGTCGGTATGTTTTCTAATATTCGATGCGTTTCGTATTAACGTAAACATTCACTGTCAAACATGTACGATTTATCAAAAAATATTATTTAAGGAAAAAGTGCTGCTAACTCAACTCTCATAAACTTCTTTCTAAAAAAAATATATTTTTTAAAATTTCAATTTCGTGAAAGTTTCGGTGTAGAAAAGTGTATTCTCCATAAACCCCTTTTCGAGCGATTTCTGTAGGTAAATTTGAGCGTTGTCTCATTCGCACATTTCGCATTCGCATGTATTGTAAGTGTGCGTGAGCTTATTGTGAGCGGGACAGAATGACAGACGCGGGTGTTCCGCGTGTAGTTCGAAGACTAGCCTCTTAAGCGTGCAATAGTCTTATGGTGGAGTTATACTTGTCTGACGTGACAGTTGGGACTCATAAATATGCATTATTCTAATATTGTTCTTTCACCTATATTTAGAGGACTATAAGTAGGCATTTTTGAATTAGTCATCTTTATAACTTACTACGCGACGTTAAAAGAACATTTTGTTTCATTAAAAACAAGAACCTTGATCTTTTCGGTAAAATTTTAATGTATAGTAAAATTGCCATTTTTCAAGTGTGTGCGCACATTTTTAATTCACGCTTAAATATCCCGAAAGTCCACCACTTTAATGTGAAAATGTACCTGGCTATGTAATTAGATCGTATCGTTGGCCCCTACAATTTTTTAACCTCTAATTTCGCACTTAATAATTATTATTTCCCTCGTCCAATCGTTGAAAAATAATCGTCAACACTTATCGGCGACATTAATCGGGGAATTTATGTCGCCACGACACGGAATCCATAAATCGGCGATAAAACAGGGCGACAAGTATTTACATGTATGTTTCTGGCGTACCTACGCGTACATGTTAGTTTTGTACATCTTATTTATCGGTTTCAAATGGAGGCAGTAAAACATATAACATAATAAAGCTGGTTTTAAAATGATGTTCTTCGACGTAATGTCATACACTAAAATTATAATCTACCTTTATTATTTAGGAATGCAGTGTCTAAATGGCTCGATTTAATTCGTTTTATAGCTAAGTATCTTTTAGGCTATTAGAATTTGCACCCGGTTTCAACAACGATTTTCTAATACCTTCGTCGTGCCTCAACACAACGCATACGACAACCTTTTTAGATAGTACATGTGCAACGACAGTGGTTTTCCACATTTATGAGAGGATTGTCTAGTTTTTCAGAAGGAAAGATTTTATAAAAAAAGTGCTCAAATATCTGTTTTCTACGCTAAAACTGTCTATAAAATCATTTTGTTCGTAACAAATTTCCATTTTTCAAATTTTTCTTTCCTTACAAAAATAAACAACATTTTAACAAAACATCAAAAATTTTTTTGTAAAGTCTTACAATCGCCTCCGTGGACTCTGTTGGGTCTCAACTAGAAATCTGGAAGTCGTGGGCTCAAATAACAATTTGATTAATTTGTGTTAAATCACAATGTATCCTTCTGTAATAATATATACTACATTTGCAAATTCCAGAGTCGATGATACACTCAGTATCGCCCAGGTGTAAGACCATCATTCGGAATTTAAAAAAAATGCTTTAAATGGCTTTAGCAGTATATTGTGACCAGATCTGAACAACCTGATACTTCTTCACTTTCCTCTTCCTCATCTATTTCCCCTCCTTTATAGCTTCAGCCCCAGTTTCACTGGCTCCAGTTAGGAGCAGTTTGGACTCGTGCGGATTTCTAATAAAATAGTTTTTTTTAAATCACGAAAACCAAAAAAGAGAGTTCACCACTTTTTCAGAAGAGTTGTCGAACGTAAAAATATCCTTTATAGGCCAGACCAGAATATTATAATCCTCCATGGAACACATTCCTTTTTTCTCAGCGGGTGCTAAAATCACTCAGAAGTCAATGCGTCCAAAGTCGTATACAGCAAACACACGTCACTGTCTCACCGTGAACCTTCGGACCAAATACCTCCATAACCCCGAGGTCACACCATCATCAACTCACCTCACAGTCCAGCCGACTTCTCAGTATTCACGACAAACCATATTTACACGGCCACGCGGTAACGAGCAGGCTGCTTTCAATTTACCAATCATCACACCAAGTGATTTACTTCCAGCCTTCCATTCCTTTCCGAGAATCGCTTCAGCAGGATTCATGCAGCCTGTGGCATGTAGCCTGCGCCCACGTGGTGCACTCTACAGGAACAGAACCAACCGGAGGGCGATAAAAAGAATGAAAGAAAGAGGAACGAAAAGAGATGAAATAATGAATGTCATTCTTTGATGACGCAGGATCGTGATTTACAGCCCTTAATCCCTGCATTTAATTTACAGGGTGTTAAACGATATGTAAATCAGAGTTGAAGAGGCAGTGGTCATATTCTGGATGGTGTAGTATTCTCAGGTTACAAGTGTCAATATTTAAAAAATAATAATTTTATAAAAAAATGTAAAATAACTAAACACATTTTTCGAGAATATACCAACTATACACATACCTATGTATACATATTTTTTTATTATTTTTTTTATAAATCATCAGTTTAAAATAATCACTAATTTATAAAATAAATAAAGAAGAAACTTTCTACTACAACACATAAATACTTGTCACCCCTCAGCACAGGTTCTCCTAGTGAGGTGTTCACGAAACATACAACATTACCCAACCACAGTTTCACATTCACTAACCTACCTTACACACAACACAACAAAAAGTTCATAAATTATGTTATTAGCTATTATGTATAAATATTAATAACTTTATGTGAACACTGTAATATTATAAAGAAGAAAAAAAATAACTAATTAACTTTGGCTCTATTACGCAGATGTTTCGGTTTGAAGATAATATTACCAGCTAAGTATTGACTCTTTTTTACAAAAAAAAACATAACTTGATTTTGAAAGATTGTTATTATTTCATCTGGTAAACGCACTTTTTTAATTTTGAAAAGTTATGTTCGTTTTAAATATACTAAGGTTATACCGTTGGTCGTTGACAGATTTGTTAATTTTCAGACGAAATATTGTATTATAAACACAAATTTCAAATCATATAATCTAATAGAGCAAAATAAATCAAATCTAGTAAATACACTTTTCAGAATTTTAATTTTAGTTCAATTAAAAACATTAAAAAATAAATCCGAGAACGTGTTTTGTGACGAAAATACCTAATTTTTTTCAATTTATTTAAGGTCTTACAAACTATAACATTACAAATTTTTTTACACACTTATTTGGTTTAGACATTATTTAAAAATCATAAATACTTATGATCAAAAAATACTTACAAGAAGTACACGATATTTAACAATTTATCATCGTGCGTTTTGAGCACTTTTATTACTTACTTAGGTATATATTAAAGCAAGTTTTGAATGAAATAAATCGACATAAAATTTTTAATTTTAAATATTTGATATGGGAAGTAATGGATTTTTCTCATCGGAACCTCCCTGTATAGTTGCAAGCATTTTTAAACTTTTATTCTCAGCCGCTGGTCAAGTTCAATACGCAACAACAACAAAAAAATGTTAATATTGACATTAATTTTTCATTATCATCTTTGACAAAACAAAATTTAATCTTTGTTAAATAATGGAGACTACCTTCGCCACGCTTCAGTAGCACATTAGTGGATTTAAACACCACCACTCATAATCGAAACACTTGGAAATTATGTATAAGGTAATGAAAAGAATATTCTTCCCTCTTCTCGTTCGAATTTACAATACTATTTATTCCTTGTAATCTTTGATTCCCGTGTGACAACATTAAGTTTATCGCTATGCCTATAGCCTTTTCTCTACAATTAAAATTTTTCAGTCTCAGGATTTAATTAGATAATTAAGATTTGCGGATGTTTAAAAGTAAAAACAGTTTATTCTGACAAGCATAAAAGCTTTTACAATGGGATTCACTGGCATCACAATATTTAACTGCAAATTTTTACCCTGGTTTATTATTTTCGCAAAGGTGTGAGCTTTGTTATAATTGGAATCATCATCCAAGAAGTCCATCTCACTGCATCACTACCAAAACTGTCCACAAAATCATGCACTCACCCCAAAAAGATCAAATTCTTTTCAAAACGAATAATAATACAAATTACTTGACTTTGTACGATTTCATAATAATTTTTTTTTCAACAGCAAGAAACATAATCCATGTTTTGCATGTTTATTTTCATTTATTTAAGTCATAATAAGAGCGTTTTTTAAAAATTAATATAGGCTTTTTCATGCAAAAAAATTCAATAAAGTAAAACATAGACAATGATTAGAACAATAAAATCACAATTGCCCTAGAGAGAGAGAGGGACAAACATTCAGAATGGATAACTTCCCTCCGTTTAAATGGCTTAAGTTATAAAAAATATACGTTTAGTAACAAGAATTTTTCTTTTGACATGCCCTTTCATTCTCCTGCTTCATTTCCCTTGGCATCGAAACATTCCCGAATTGGGGATAACATAGTTCCATGGGTCTTTTTGAGAAGAGGATGGATTGAAAATGTGTCTTGAAGAGACACTAGTAGGAGAGAGGAGACACAGAGGTCGACAAATCGTTCCACAACCAAGTTGTTAAACTCAAGAACGAGTTGGAGAAACGACCCGTTCTTATGTGACAAATGTCAACCGTGTAGGAACGTTGTTTCCCGACTATGCGCACCTGTACCGATGGATTCTGGTACGAACTCATCGTGAGATAAAAATATAAAGATACTTTTGGAAACAAATTAATTAATTACTCCAGTTTCTCGGAGCATCTTCCGATGAAATACCGGAAGAACAAGAACAGCATTCCTACATGATGCCTGTATTGTAAAGATTGCAATCCGTTTGGTAAGATGGCGAATCTATCAAACAGACCGCACATTTTTGCACAAGTATTTTTTCAAGTATATTACCTGTGGTTGCTTCTCCCACCTTGTGAAAGCTCGACGGCTAAAAACAAAGAAGGTTCTAAACGCCGAAATTATGGCCGACATTACGAGCGGAGTTCACTCGCTATAAATATGAAAGATCACGCGGTCAACAAGTTAGAGAGGTGTTTAGGATCTATACAGAAATTTAGAAACAATCTCAGGAAAGGTGAATCAAAG